>CAWUFW010001083.1:0-1200000 GCA_963921515.1 Calotriton arnoldi | reverse complement strand
ACGCCCCTTGTCGGTCCCTGCAAAAAAACCAAGAAAACTTTAACTCGAAAACCCCCAAACTCCCCTCCCTTCCTCTCCCTAATACCCCCACCCCACATCCTCACGTGCCCTAAGCTTAACCCAGCAACTGCCAACATAACAATAAGCATAAGCGTCCACTGAGGTGTCTGTCGCTCCCTCCCTTCCCCGCCCCCCTATCCCCAAATAACAACCAAAACTACAAAGGATATGTTTCTAGTCCAGGAAGATGGTTCACACAGTCACTTCCTGGACACAAACAAGTCTAGGAGGGGTGGCCTCTTCGCCGTTGCTTTATCGCCGGTAGATTCTTCCGTCACGCCCATGAGTTACACTTCTTCGCCACTTTTGTGCTGCTGTAGTTGATGATCTGTCGCCACAGCCAGGCCCGTCATCTCAGACCCCTCTGCCTGGTGAATTGCCTTGAGCAGGGGGTGGTCACCATTGGTATCCTCTGGGGAGTCCTGGTCGGATTGGTCAGCATGAGTGCTATCCCCATGGGTTGAGTCTCCAGTGGCGGCCCGTGCCGCCCCCGGTTCCTCCTCCGGGGATGCCCCTCTCCGTCTATATGGTGTCCCTGGCTGCATTGTCCCCAAGCGTCTCGAGCTTCTTGCAGTGATACGCCGTCTCAGTTTCTCCCTGCGGTCTAGGCTCCCATCTCGGTTGTAGGGCTCCCGGGCGCGATGCAGTATCACTAGCCTCCGGCCTAAGTCTCGGGCGTTCCTCAATCCATGCCCAGGCATCCTCAGGTGTTTGAAAGAACTGAGTCGAATCTTGAAAGATCACCTTGAGCTTGGCTGGAAAGAGAAGCATATATTGAATGCGTAAGGCCCTGAGTTTGACCTTCACGGAGTCAAAGGACCTCCGCATCTTCTGTACCTCCCTTGAATAGTCAGGGAAGATCATGACTCTAGTATTGGCCAGCTTAAGCTGTCCCATTTCCCGCACTTCCCTTAGAATTGCATCTCGGTCCTAATAGTTTAGAAATCGGGCAATTAAGGGACGGGGCGGAGCTCCAGGTGGGGGTCTCGCAGCCGGCATCCTATATGCCCATTCAATGAGAAAGCAAGTGGAGAACTTAGCTCCTGGGAGAGCATCCCGCAACCATGTCGTCAAGAAGGTGATGGGATCAGTATTCTCCTGTCCTTCAGGTATTCCGATAAAGTGGAGGTTGTTTCTCCGTGCCCTGTTCTCCGCATCATCGACCTTCCATACGAGTTCCCTCACAGTAGCCTGTAGTTCCTTGACGTCGCCCCTGGAGGTATGTGTTGCGTCTTCCACCTCAGATATGCGGGCCTCCGTTTGAGTGACGCGATCTGCGATGTTGCGAACATCCTGTCTGAGAACGGTCACTTCCGTTCTTATCTCCGCCATTTTGCATTCAATGGCTTCTCTTGAGGCATGGATCGCCTGAAGGATGGCTGCGTTATCTGGTGCACTCGCAGTGTCCCCCTCTGGTTCTGTGTGTGCAGGGAGCACCTTAGTGTATTTGTCCATTTTCCCCTGGTGGTGCGTCTTGGGTTCCTTGTCTTTGGCCATTGTCTGATCTGGGAGGTAGTGTTTCTGCCAGCCACCTCGCCGAGGTGTAAAGGCGCCAATGGGGAAAATCACAACGCATGGGAGGTGAGCACGGCGCGCTTCCCTGGTGCAGTGAGCACACGAAGAGCCCACCGGTCGATGTCGTCTCCCCGGATCGCGCTATGAAAGGGCTCCTTCAGCGGGTGAATTAAAGTTCGGAGGGGGTTTCCCAGTATATACCACTTATCTGTGTCCGCAGGGAGCGCAATTCTGGGTACAACAATGTCTTTGTCTTCCAAAAAAGGGTTGCCACCAGGCCACTCCTGTAGCAGTGTTCAAGAGGTTCCGACTCTGCACTGCCACGTCGGGTCCCTCAGCAGTAGGGGCGAACCCCCACCGTGGGCCAACAATGCGCCTGCCCTGCGGTCGTTTAACACAGGGCCCCACAGCAGTCTTTTGGGGGCACGAAAGGAACAGCCAGACAGGTGTAGGTATACCTGGCTCCGTTGCCCCAAGGGGGGTCTCCTCTGACCAGCGTGGGGAGAATGGTGGAACAGTCTTAGTAGAGCTCTGGCAGGCTATCAATGTCCGTTGCCGCCCTTGGGCCTTTCAGTCTCTTAAAGTAATATTGGGGCGCTTCCCCTGGGGCCACCAATCTCAGGCCACATTAGTTAATTGCCCTATGAACCGCAACTCTGACCCCTGCATCGCGGGTCGTCGTCGCCGAAGCGCGGTCACCCCCGTCTGATTCCACCGCGTAGGACAGCGGTGATTACTGCCGTGGTATGGGTATCTCCCCCTAGCCTGAATCTCCTGCTCTGCGACCGGCCATCCGCTAGCTCTGTGGGTCGCAAGGGGAGGCAGGGAAGGTCTTATGTTTGGAAAGCCCTGCACGGGTAGTCCTGTTCCCCCTCCACACTGGGGGGAGGGTGATCACAGCAACTCCGGTGGCGGTCGCCGGGCCGCACTCGGTGCACTCGCATCGCTAGTCACTCCTCTTCTTCCGGCACCCCGGTGATCCGGCCCTGGGGCAGAGTGCGCACAGCTCCGGCGCCCAGAGACGGGTTCGGCAATGGCTCCCTTCTCAAACAGGATCGCGGTGCAGGCTTCCTCACCGCAGCAGGCCAGGGGGAGAAGGAAAGAGGAGGCCTCACCTCTGCACGTAGTCGGCGATGCCCCGCTAACGTCTCAGCTAGGGAGAGCGGCCGCTCCGGTCGCATGGGCTCAGCGCGCGTCCCTCATCCTCCAGTCGATATGTGGCTTCAGATCCGCCCAGAAGGTTGGGACGGCACTGACCGCAGTGCGGCGCGGGGACAACTCGCCCCTTCAGTACGGATATCTTCTGCTGTAGTTTGTCCCCATTAGGACCAGGCGGCCATCTTGGCGGCTGGACCCCGTCTTCTTGGAGGTCGTGCAAACCTCGTATTTCCCCCCGTAGCGGCGCTGCGAAGTGCTTCTTCTGCGGGGCCAGGGGTAAATTACATGCGACCAGCGAATTTGGTTCTCAGATGTGGCTGGAAGACAGGATAACGACCAGGATCTACTTCGGGCGGCCGGAGCTCCGGCAAACGCAGCTAGTCAGCCATGATGCTGGCCACACCCCCCCTTTTTAATTATTTTTAAACGAAAACTAATGTTTTTGTAGCTATGAGTGACAAATTGTGAAAGATATCAATGGTTTCCTGAGAAACCATGGGACCAACTCACCATAGACATCATGGATCCTCTCCAGTTAGAGAGAGGGGGCATAATTTAATAAATTGAATAGATTGCCAGAAGTCACACCCATAGCAGATGGAAGAACCAAAATAGTCATATTGTTTTTGGTATGTGTAATAAAGTGAAAGGAATAATCAGGTGACCCTGTGACAGTGGTGTATAAATATTCTTTTTTTTGGGAAACAATTTTTATTTTGCCATTAAAGACAAATAAAACCGCTATGGCAACACTGCATATCTCGCAGGATACTTCACCAATCCTTACTGACATACTCTGTATGCACCCTTCCCCCTGCCATAATTCCCGCCCATACACAAAGCGTTTCAAAATTACAATCATTATCACAGGCATAGCTTTGCTTTTGTCCTGGCAAGACATCCAGAAGGCCCCGATTGGCCCCCACTTGTTCCATATTTTCTCTCTCTTGTGTGGGCATCACATGCTTTAATAAACCTAGCGTTCTGCAGCCCTGCACTAGTGTGTGTCCAATCTTCACTCCTCAACACTTGGTTCAGTCACATCCCTTCGACGAACAATATTTCTTTTGGCCAATGCAAATCCTAGGGTGGATAGTAATCTACTTTACTTTCCAGGACATTCCTCGCCCTAAATGTTCAACAGAGTTGTTCTGTGTGACACCTCAGTTGTGAGGCCAGCCCCCTCTCGAAGTCCATCGGGGACCCCCTTCCAGAAGCCCTCTAATCGTGGGCAAACCAGGAGTGTGTGTAGGAACTCAACCAGGCACCCCATGGCCCCTGGCGCACTCATCTGTACTAGCCCTGCCCATCTTATCTAAGAGAATTTGTGTGTAGTAGGACCTATTAAATACACGGAGTTGGATCAGCCTGAACTGGGCTCTAACTGCCACTTCCCGGGGTGATCGGAGTACCTCTTACCATTCCTCCTCTTCTAGCTCTCCAGTGTCTGCTTCCCAGCTGCAGCAGGGGATCAGGGGCATTATGGTCATGGCGTCGCTCCCCCATTGTCGCTCACAGCTCCACGAGTCTGGGGCTGCGTTCCCAGTCACTGCTGCCTCCAGATTGATCCCGTTGTCCACAGATCTAATTCTATTGCTTCATTTTTGTGGCATTTCCTTTGGTTTGGTTTGATTAAATTTATTTCATTTACTTTAATTTAATTTACTTCAACTTCGTTGGTCATATGGCTGGCTAGTTAGTTTGATTCCTTCCGTTGGTTTTTCCCCACCCCTCACCCCATTTTCTTCCACTCCCACACTGTTCCCGCTCCCTGCCTTCTTGACAGTTCCTCCCACCTCCCAGGACGACTTATGGAGGCCGCTGCGCAGCTCCAGTGAGTAGCCCCTGATCCTTGGTCGTGGCGCTGCTCCCTCGTTGCGGCTCACAGCTACACAAGTCTGGGAGTGTGCTCCCAGTCGCCTCTGCCTCCAGATCGATCCTGCTGTCCACAGGTCTAATTCTATTGCTTAATTTTTGTGGCATTTCCTTTGATTTGATTAAATTTATTAAATTTAATTTCATTTACTTCAACTTTGTTGGTTATTTGGCTGGCTAGTTGGGTTCCTCCCCTCCGTTGGTTTTGCCCCGCCCCCTTCTGCTGTTTTCTTCCCGCTCTCACGATGTTCCCTCTCCTTGCCTCCCTGACAGCCCCTCCCACCTCCTGGGACTCACTGAATACCTGGAACACAATCACCTCCTCGATCAGCATTCCGTGCCAACCACAGTACTGAGGCCACGCTGATCGCTGCCACAGATTACATCAGAACTCTCCTCCGCTGTGGAGAAACTGTGGCCCTGATCCTCCTCAACCTCTCTGCTGCAGTCAACACCTTCTCCCACCACACCCTCATCAACAGACTCTACAACATTGGCATACAGCAGAACGCCCTCAAGTAGATTGCCTCCTTTGCAGGTTACACAGAGAGCATCCGACTGCCCCCCTGCACCCAAGGACCACAAGGATCATCCCTCAGCCCCACCCTGTTCAACTTCTACATGACCCCCCTCGCAGACGTCATCAGATTCCACAGACTCAGCATAATCTCCTATGCAGACGACACTAAACTAATCCTCTCGCTCACTGAATACCCCTCCACCGCCAAAACCAACTTCCGCAATGCCATTACCAACATAGCCAAATGGATATGAGACAACTGCCTCAAACTCAACTCCGACAAAACAGAAGTACTGATCTTGGGGAAGAACACCTCCATTTGGGACCACAGCTGGTGGCCAGCAGAACTCGGACGCACACCCACACCGACTGAACATGCACACAACCTCTGCATCATCCTCATTAGCCAACTGACCATGAAACGACAAGCCAACACAGTCGCCTCCTCCTGCTTCCGCATGCTCCGCAGAATCTTCAGATGGATACTTATCAACAACAAAAAATACCTCACAGAAGCCCTCGTCACCAGCCGCCTCGACTTCGGCAATGCTCTCTATGCCGGAATCCCAACCCAGCTCCTCAGAAGACTCCAGACCATACAGAACTCTGCAGCCAGACTCATCCTAGACCTCCCCAAATTGACCCATATCACTCCACTCCTCAGCGTATCCACATCTAGCTGATCTTGACACGCTGAACTCAACCATTTGCTGTTAAACGTATGATGGCTAACAAAACTTTAGTTAAAAATCATATTACTGAACGTTGAGGGTCTAAACCACCCAGTTAAGCGTAAAAAAAATTGAAAATTAACTCTTTAAACTAAAGGCAGATCTTATACATCTGCAAGAAAATAAATTGGTCAAAATAAAGCTACCTTGCTTAACAATAAATGGACAAGTGAAGTTATATGTTCGCCTGCTGTGAATAAAAACAAATGAGGTAATAACAATTGTTTCGAAGAATTCTAACCTTACTCTACTGTCTCACTTAACTGATAATGTAAGTAGACTAGTTTACACGAAACTCAGCCAGAATGGAAAACACATTAATCTCCTCAACCTTTATAGCCCGAACGCTGACTCACTAGACTTCCGGGACTCTCCGGCTGACATCCTTAAAAATATCCCTGGCGATGAACTAAAGATAGTGGGAGGAGATTTTAATCTCTTCCGTGACTTAGTTCTAGATAGACAATCTAAATCCTCACCCCATTCTTCCAAATCTCACAAAGCGTTACTAAATCTCTGCACCAGATTTCACCTGAAGCACTTCCGGAGATTACAACACTCCGATACCAAAGACTACACCTTTTTCTCCTTTCCACATTCCTCATATTCGAGAATTGACTATGTACTCATTTCAAGCGCTCATACTCGCCTTATCGACCAGTCTGACATACTACCACATCTTGTCTCAGACCATTCCTTTATATCACTAACAATCGCTGGAACCAATCTCAAACCGAAAAATAATATTTGGCGCTTTAAAGATGAATCAATTAAAGATGAGGCTCACGAGTCACACATTGAAAAGGCTATCCTTAACTATATCAAAGAAAACTCCTCACCTAATATTCAGATACATACCTTCTGGGACGCATTAAAAGCTACCATTAGGGGCACACTAGTAGACATTCAATCAAAGTTAAACAAGGGACATAATAATATAATAGGTTCTCTGGCAAATGAAATAAAACACCTTGAGACCCTCCACATGTCGAACCTTGACCCCAACATTCTTACTCGTTTAATGAATAAAAATATGAATACAATAGACTATTAGGTTAGAAGGCAAGGATCTGGATTAACAAATTCAGAGGTCTAAGACTGTGAGGCAAATAGAGCAGGAAAAATGTTTGTATCCTATCTGAAACATAAATAGAACTAAAACAGATTATCTCCATTAAGGATAAACTGAATAATATACAAACCGATCCCCATAAGATTCTAGATGTATTTAAGACATTTTATGAATCTTTCTACCATGATGATGCTCAGATCTCACCTGAAGCCTACAGATGCTATCTAGATACGCTTGATCTCCCTCGACGGTCCCCTGAAGATAGGGAGAAACTCAACTCTCAGGTAAGTGCAGACGAGATACTGCTAGCAATTATATCCCTTAAATCGAACAAAGCCCCAGGCCCAGGCAGCTTTACTGCTAATTTTTATAAGACATTTGCTTCCTCATTACTCCCTATGTTGCTAGACCTCTTCCACCATTTTGCGATCTCTGGTACCGCTTTGGGATCAGCTAGTGAAGCTACTATAGTTGTAATCCCCAAAGACGGCAAAGATCTCAATCTAGCAAAAAATTACAGACCGATCTCCCTAATTAATTTAGATGCCAAGATATATGCCAAATTTTTATCGAAGCGTCTAGAGCTACTTCTTCCTAGATTTATTGGTGGTTCACAGGATGGCTTTATGAAGGGGTCACATGTCGAATGATAATACTCAATTGCTCTGCCATGTACTAGAAAGAGCCAAAACATCGACCTCTGAAACTGTGGCATTTACACTAGACGCCGAAAAGGCATTTGATAAGGTATCTTGAGTCTTTATTAAAGAAACATTGTCAAAATGTATCCTTGGAAAAAACGTTATTAAAATGGGTACGGACCTTTTTAGTAATCCCAGTGCTAGAGAGAGATCAAGAGGCCTTCTCTCTGCACCCTTCAATCTGTGGAAGGGCACTATGCTCGGGTTGCAGGATATAGACTCAATAGAGAAATGTCTGAAGTGAAAGGACTAAATAACATATGCTCTAAAGAAGTTATAGGAGAATCTGGCCTGTCATGGCAGACTGGTTATTTAAAATATTTAGGTGTAGAATTTGGCAAAGATCTAATGGATACCCTGTAGCACAATGAGAAGGTAACCCTGCAAAAAGTTCAAAATCTTCTTGAAGTCTGCAACCCTAAATTCATCACATGGTGGGGACGCATCGAAACTATACAAATGATGATCACACCGAAAGTAAACTACCTTATATCCATGCTCCCACTCTCCCTCTCTGATGATTTTCACAGTATACTAGATAGACA
Source organism: Calotriton arnoldi (assembly GCA_963921515.1). Taxonomy (NCBI): domain Eukaryota; kingdom Metazoa; phylum Chordata; class Amphibia; order Caudata; family Salamandridae; genus Calotriton; species Calotriton arnoldi. The sequence continues at coordinate 1,191,823 of CAWUFW010001083.1, read as the reverse complement.
CCTTTATCTGGCAAAACAAACACCCAAGAATCTCGATCAAAAAACTCTCTCTCCGTAGGGAGGGCTAACACACCCAACTGCCTCAGATGTAATATGACCAACGGCACCTAATTCCACACAATATAGGAATGCCAACACATACAAAAATATTGGGCGACTCTACTGAAGGAGTTAGAAGACATCCTAGAAGATAAGATACCCCTAAACCCCAAATTCGTTCTGCTGGGTATACATACAGAAATAGATCTTCCCAAAACAAAGCTACTGCTGCTTAACTTGGGACTTGGTGGTGGCTAAACGAGATTTGGCGCGTAAATGGGGTACACAACAAAGCCCCTCAGTGGAGGAGGGGAATGGACATGTATATGTCAGGAGAGAAAACAACGTACATAGCTCGAGGCTGTCCCAAAAAGTTCCAGAAAATATCGAAACCATGGATCAAACATTATGGTCTCCCGACAGAAGATACGCGGTGAACCACCAGGGACGCGTGATGGCTGGGGGTGGGGGGACGGAACGGGGGGGGGAACTGGGTGACGGGGGAACTGAGTTATCAACTCTGAAAACTGATTTAGGACTGTCATATATATTGCTGCCGTTACTAACAATGTTAATGTAATGCTGAATGAGACTTCGCTTTTTGGAATTCTCCACTGTATTCGTGCTGCAACCCCAAAACTGCCAATAAAAATATTTTCAACAAAAAAAAACTCTCTCTCCCTAACGCCCTTGGTGGAGTGACCCTTGCAAATTTCAAATCCTACCAAACAGCCTTTCTAGCCAAACAGGGTTCTGTGTGGTTTCACCCCCATTAGAGTATACTCCAGCCTGGCTTATATTCGAAAGAGCAATTCTCAAAGACTTTCATCCCATTATGCTACTTTCCACTAAACTTAAACCCTCTCTTCCACCTAGACAGATTTTACAAACCACCAAACAGGCCTTGTTAATACTAGACAAACTCCTGTAAATTGCGATTAAGCATTCTAACTTAGTTTCCCTATGGAACAATACGCTATTCAAGATTCAAGGCGCTCTGCTTGATTGGAAATCCTGGTCTTCTAAAGAGATCCACTTTTTAGCGCAGTTGGTCCCGAAAAATTACCCACTTTCTTTTAGAGAATTACAGATCCAATTTAACCTTGACAACATAGACTTCTATGATTTTCTTAAACTTGAGTCCTGTTTGTCTAAAGCCAATTCCCTCTTCCAAGAGCCCTCCCTTCCTAAATTGATTGCTGTAGCCAACAGACCGGGTCACCAAGTCTCAAGATACTATAAACTACTACAGCCAAACTCTTCTCGTCTAAACCGAGGCATACATGAGAAATGGGATCTAAATACCTCACTAATCCAAGAACACTGGAAATTGATTTGGAAATCAGTGGTTTTGCACAAAATCATACCTGCCTTCTCTCAAACCAAATTCTGGCTCCTTCATAGTATATTTTAGACCCCTCTCACCTCCATAAGGTTGGCCTAAGAGATGAGCCAACTTGTTGGAATTGTAATAAAGAAAATGTCGATTTACCACATTTATTCTTCTCCTGCAATGCTATCGTATCGTTCTGGGATGAAGTCTTTGGGTTTTTTCGGCACTATTTGGTTTCCAGATTAAACGTGAGTTTCAAACACTCATTATGGGATTTCTTGACCCTCGCCTAAACTCCCAATCCGACGCCCTAGTTTTAAACATTCTACTAATGGCAGCTTGTAAGTCCATCTTTACTAATTGGAAAAACACTGCATCCACCTCCCTTAAGTCCTGGCTGAACTGGATTGCACATATAAGAGGCGCCAACAACATTGCAATATTTCCTTTGTATTTCCTTCTCCTTATCCTTTCATTGGATTATGTTTGTATGTTCTCTTAATCAAAATGTCAATAAAAACCTTTTGAAATAAAAAAAAAAATACCTGTCCCCGTGTTCCTTTGTTTAAAACTAAAAAAAAAGTGGACATCCAAAGAAATAATTGTACCTTTCTCAGAAGGTAATTACTTCCACGAGAGAAATTGTTTGTATGAAGCATAGACGTTTCACTCGATGTATACGAGGAAGCACTTTTGGAATTAAGGCATCTTACCTTAAAAACAGATGCAACATGTTTAAGATTCTTCTCAGTCTGTGCGTTCTCCTGCAGTATCTGCTTTCAGGATAGTAGGGTCTTGATAGCACTGCCTGGGATTTAAACATGAATTTTTATAAGTAGGCAATGAAACATTTTTATGATAAAGATGAACAATTATTTCCGCTCTCTTTGAATTACTCCGAAGTATGTTATGCTTTTGTTTCTCACTGCAAACAATTTCCATTCCCCAGCCCATCAATTGGGGATATTTACAGAATCTGAGCAAAATTGTCACATGTTTAATTGCCTCGGTTCAGCAATCAAGAGCTGAGACTTGAACTTTTGCAAAAAATAAGCTTTATCCATTTGAGCTAGAAGCACTCCTATTTCTTAAAATCTGCTCGTTAAATAACTGATGATGGATCATGTGGGATATGCAGTTGATTTATATTTACACTGAAAAAGCTGCGGCCACAGAATTGTGGTTTTTATCATGGACATCATGTAGGGGTCGGCTGGCCACTTGTGACCCCTGCCACTGCTTTGGCGCCCCCTGGCCTCAAAGGTGGTAATATTAATGCCAAAATACAGGGGTGACTGTGCACTCCTTGCTTTCTGTTAATTTTTCATTATACTAATATTAAATAATGTTCTATTATTCGCCATTAGCGTAATAATTAAATAGTAAACAAAAGGAAAAATGTTCACAAGGAACTCATTTAGACCGACATGATGCGTTTATGCAAGAAAATTATACCTTGCTTGAATTAATCAAAAAAGAGAAACACAAGAAAATACAGGATGCAATCTTTCCGATGACTCTGTAAACTTTTGAAAGAAAATAGGCAGCTCACCTAACAATTTATCTCAATTTAGCTCACTTCAGCCGAAGTGAGCGTAATTTATTTCATAATTACATTAATCAAAAACGTACCACAAAGTAATTGAAGAGAAAGACACTTATCAAACTATATACAATATATACATTATGCGGTGATTAGAGTGAACCCCAGTGGAGTGACCATAACCTAACTCTAGTGCAAGGAGTGTTTCTAAAGTGACTTGAAAGAAAGGGAAACGGTTATTGGAAGTAAAAAAGAGGAGCTGGACATTTGTAATACAATAAATAATATTCAATGGCTTTTTTAGGCTCTCTCTTTATGGAGTCGACGACGTTTCGACCATCTCTTGATACGTGGTCTCTTCAGGACAGAAGTGCTGGGGTCTCTTGGGAAAAAGCGATTTAAAACTTGTGGTACTATATGAGTATTTGAATAACTGTGTTGGAGGCAATGGTGAGCAGCCGCTTACCATTAATCAGACAGGAATAGAAGGTAGAGGGTCTTCTAGAGGGAGGTAACGTTGTACAATTTATCCAGAAGATGAAGGAGGACCTATTAGAATAATGATGTTGTCAGGAAAGCCTTCAATTACTTTGTGGTAAGTTTTTGATTAATGTAATTATGAAATAAATTAAGCTCACTTTGGCTGACGTGAGATAAATTGAGATAAATTGTTAGGTGAGCTGCCTATTTTCTTAAAAAAATTTACAGTCATCGGAAAGATCGCATCCTGTATTTTCTGGTGTTTCTCTTTTTTGATTAATTCAAGCAAGGTACAATTTTCTGGCATAAACGCATCATGTCAGTCTAAATGAGTTCCTTGTGACCTATTAGAATAATGATGTTGTCAGGTGAAATGAAGAATGCTTCTCATTAAAAGTAAAATGCAGAGAAGCAGTTCGTAGAACAATGGTGGTTTATTCCGAGTTAGAAGAAAACAGCACTGGAGTGCATCCTTTCTCCTTGAAGTCCAAACGGATAATGTCTGTTTAGTCCGTTCATACTTCAAGGAGAGGTTGGATGCACGAGGATGCTAAATCAAATGAACACAGGTTTACCATCAATTGTACAGCATGCGCGCATACAGAACTAGCGCGCATCCCAATAACAGAATGTAGAATACAGAATGGAAACTGATGAGATCCCAAAGTATGAAGCAATAAATACACAGTGCAATGTATTACATCAGGAACGCCTTCCTGACAACATCATTATTCCAATAGGTCCTCCTTCATCTTCTGGATAAATTGTACAACGTTACCTCCCTCTAGAAGACCCTCTACCTTCTATTCCTGTCTGATTAATGGTAAGCTGCTGCTCACCATTGCCCCGAACACTGTTATTCAAATACTCATATAGTACCACAAGTTTTAAATCGCTTTTTCCCAATAGACCCCAGCACTTCTGTCCTGAAGAGACCACGTATCAAGAGATGGTCGAAACGTCGTCGACTCCATAAAGAGAGAGCCTAAAAAAGCCATTGAATATTATTTATTGTATTACAAATGTCCAGCTCCTCTTTTTTACTTCCAATAACCGTTTCCCTTTCTTTCAAGTCACTTTAGAAACACTCCTTGCACTAGAGTTAGGTTATGGTCACTCCACTGGGGTTCACTCTAATCACTGCAAAATGTATATATTGTATATAGTTTGATATGTGTCTTTCTCTTCAATTACTTTGTGGTACGTTTTTGATTAATGTAATTATGAAATAAATTACGCTCACTTCGGCTGAAGTGAGCTAAATTGAGATAAATTGTTCGGTGAGCTGCCTATTTTCTTTCAAATATTTACAGAGTCATCGGAAAGATCGCATCCTGTATTTTCTGGTGTTTCTCTTTTTTGATTAATTCAAGCAAGGTATAATTTTCTTGCATAAACGCATCATGTCAGTCTAAATGAGTTCCTTGTGAACATTTTTCCTTTTGTTTAGCATTAATACCCAGTTCACAAGGACATATGGGTCGCTCTTGTTGTTGTATAAATTAATAATTAAATAGAGCACGATTAGCTGGAACAGGACCTTTGCTGCCTGCTGAGGTAAGTAGTCCCAGATGCGAGAAAAAGAACAAGTGAGCGTTACATGTGTACATGGAGACACCAAATCATACCCAATAGCCGAGGTCTTGTTAGACGTGGATAACGATCCCCATCTACGGAAAGTGGGTGTCATGCCATCCCTTCCCGAAGCCGTCATTATAGGAACAGACCACCCGAAGTTTAGACAATATCTGGACGATACCAAGGAGGCCCCTAGTATCTGGTTAAAAGAAGCGCCCTTTAACAGTAGTGACATAGAAACCACACAAATGAAGGACAGAAAAAGGAGGCAAGACAGACGAAGGGAGAAATGGAACTTCACACGGACACAACACTCCTGTCCTGCCTTTCCTCTCTCTCTCGCAGAGACGAATGAAGCAACCCCAGTTAGTTTCCTTATGGCCCAGAGGGAGGACACCACTCTTTCACATGCTTGGGAACATGTTCAAGACCAAGAGCCGACGCAGGTAGGACCCTACTTTCAGGTACAAAGGGGGCTGTTATATAGGGTTGTGAAGGGGGCTACACACACTACCACACAACTGCAGGTTCCCTCCTCCTTTCGCACACATGTTTTACATCTGGCACACAATCAGGTAGGGGGGGGTCACTATGGCAAGGAAAACACCTTGAAATACCTCTTGGATAAATTCTATTGGCCAGGGGTATATAGAGACGTGGCGAAACATTGTGCTGCATGCGTGAGGTGCCAGTACGTGAACCCGAGTGGTGTAAAGAAAGCTACTCTTTACCCCTTACCCATAATTGACATACCGTTCAAAAGGGTGGGGATGGACTTGGTGGGACCCTTGCCCCCCTCAGCTAGAGGACATAGGTATATCCTCGTCATAGTGGATTATGCGAGCCGGTATCCTGAGGCGTTTCCCCTAACAAGTATGACTACTCCCACCATAGCCCAGGCCATGATATCACTGTTCTCAAGGGTGGGGTTCCCATCCGAGATCTTAACAGATCAGGGAACCCCGTTCATGTCCCGCCTTATGGCACAGATATGCACGGTTTTAGGAATTGATAGAATACGCACGTCAGTGTATCACCCCCAAACAGATGGCCTGGTGGAGCGTTACAACAAAACCATTAAGACCATGCTCCGCAAGGTCATCTCGGAATCAGGAAAAGACTGGGACCACAAGCTACCCCTAGTTCTCTTTGCCATAAGATCGCACGAACAGAGTTCCACGGGATTCTCTCCGTTCGAGCTCCTTTTCGGTAGGAAACCCCGGTCTCTGCTGGATATGGCGGCAGAACAGTGGGAGGGGGAGGACGAGAAAGGAAAACCCCTGTTGAAATATGCAGCTGACCTTAAGGCCACGGTAACCCATCTATGGGGCTTAGTACATGTACACATGGAAGAAGCCCAAAGCAAACAAAAGACGTATTACGACAGAAACAGCAGTTTGAGGGAGTTCCAACCCGGGGATAAGGTGTTGCTTTTATTGCCCTCCAGCGAGAATAAACTGTTATCCCAATGGCAGGGTCCCTTCGTCGTTGATAAACAAATAACCCCGGTTACGTACCGCATTTCTTTACCCTTGCGGGCCGGGGGTACACAAATATATCATGTAAACCGTTTAAAGAAATGGGAAGAACCACTCAGATCCGACACCACAGGGATACCGGTACATCTAGTGAGCACCGAAAGGCCCATTGATATACCCCCGCTGACCACGCGGGAATCCGAATCGGAGACGGTACCCACCGGGAACATCCTATCACTTACGCAGCATACGCAGTTGAGGACTTTGTTGAACTCCTTTCCGGGTCTGTTTTCTACTGTCCCTGGTCTGACCTCACTGGTACAGCATGACATAGTATCGCTAGAAAATAAAGTAGTAAGTCAAAAACCTTCCCGGATCCCAGCATCCCGAAGGGAAGCAGTGGAGAGAGAGGTGACGGACATGCTACAATCTCACATTATTGAACCATCACTGAGCAACTGGTGCTCCCCGGTGGTGATCGTACCAAAACCCGATGGCAGTCTTCGTTTTTGTATAGATTTCAGACAAGTGAATGCCATAACCAAATTCGACACCTACCCCATGCCACGCACAGACGAGCTAATTGGGCGACTAGGAAAGGCCCGATATATGTCGACCCTTGATTTAACTAAGGGTTACTGGCAGATCCCCTTGTCCCCTCAAGCCAAGGAAAAGACCGCCTTTTCGACACCCTCTGGTCTCTACCAGTTCAGGGTGCTTCCCTTTGGGCTACACGGGGCCCCTGCCACATTTCAATGTTTGATGAACAGAATCCTGCAGCCCCACAATGGGTATGCCGCTGCGTACCTTGATGACATTGTCGTGTTTAGCTCATCTTGGGAGGAACATTTACAACACTTACACTCCGTATTCACCGCCATTCATCAAACAGCAGGACTCACTATAAACCAAAAGAAATCCTTACTGGTCACAAACACTATTCAGTATCTGGGGTACACAATTCAAGAGGGCCTTATAAAACCCCAGATGGACAAAGTAGAGGCGATTAGGGCGATCCCTGCCCCTAAAACCAGACGGGAGGTACGTTCCTTTCTAGGTTTCATCGGGTACTATCGACGGTTCATTCCAGGTTTTTCCTCTCTGGCCAGCCCCCTTACTGATCTATTGACAAAAAAATATTCCTCTCACATAACATCCTGGACCCCGGAACGCGAGAACAGTTTTCTTGCCTTGAAAGACGCTATTTGTAGGGCTCCGGTGCTACATTGCCCCGATTTCAACAAAACATTTGTCCTGCAGACTGATGCTTCTGGACTAGGTCTATGAGCCGTGTTGTACCAGCCGGACCTAAACAACGACCTCAAACCACTCCTTTTCATTAGCAGAAAGCTCTTTCCACGTGAGACCCACTACTCCACCATTGAGAAGGAGTGTTTAGCCATTAAGTGGGCCATAGAAGCCCTACAATACTATCTATTAGGGCGTACCTTCCTTGTACTCACCGATCATGCCCCTCTCACTTGGCTGGCGAACAACAAAGACACCAACCCACGTATACTACGTTGGTTCTTAGCCCTGCAACCTTTTTCATTCCAGACCATCCACATGCCAGGTGCGAAGCAGATATGTGCCGATTATCTGTCACGACACCCCTCCTCTGAATGGCCACAACGTCCATTCCTGAGGGGGGAGATGTGTGAGAGGGACAAAGGCGGAACAGACCGGAAGCACACAACAGACAGCGCCGACTCACCAACCCAACCGGAAGAGGTTAGCGGTCTAGCTGCTGCTGGAAGAAACGAGGAGGAACTCCTGACGTCATTGAGGAAGGACGAGAAAAAGGACGGAGCAGTGGGTGGCGACACCGGAGGCGGAGGCAGTGCAGAGAGAGACGAGGAGCGAGGAGAAAGCGGTGAAGGAAGACTAGGACGGCGAAATCGAGAGGACGGAGACTGAAGAGAGAGTATTGTACAGTGCTACCAAGCCCGGCGGCCCACAGGGGAAGGAGGACGCCCCGGGTCCTTTCGCCATGGCCCTGGACACGGGTCATGGCTCAAGGCAAGTACCTTTGCGGGGGTCGTTTTGGTGGGGGTTTTGGGGAGGCACCGGGAACTAGGGCACGCGTGTGTGGTTTGAATTTGCACCACGTCGGATTTCCTCACGTTTCCCCTCCCTCACTACCCGAGTGGTTTTGGTGACGGTAGCACGTACGGCAGTACTAGAGAACCCAACAGTAATCCCTAGTCGTTTATTTCTTTTCTTTCCCTGGCTTACGGACCGAGGGAGTTACCTGGGGCATCCAGACGCCACGAGAATCAAGGGCCTGGAGTGAAAAGCAAGAAGGACCGTGGACCGTTCTGTGTTGAGAGCTACACCAGTGATTGCGGGACTTTCTTTTTGTTGCATAACGTATTTACTTTACCTTGGAGAAGGGGGAATATACCTGTTAATAAACCTCCTTGCAAGCATACCTGGCGTTTCCCCTGGTCCCTTCTGTGTCAACCATTACAATGACAGACACCTGTGACAAAATACTGACAAAATACTGGCATTGGCAGTAATTCTTGGCATAATGGGCACCCATGGTAAAATACTGGTACTGGCATGCTAGAGTTAATTATTACATATGAGGCACCTGTGAAAAAATGCTGGCATACTTGAAGAAATTCTTGCCATGGGGCACCCATGACGAAATGCTGTTGCTATCATATTGGAGGTAATTTATGGCATAAAGGAGGCCTGCCCGACCTATAGGAGGGTGGCCACCATGACAAACGTCTGACCATAGCATGTCAAAGTAATTTTTGAAATAAAGGTTCGCCATGTGGATCTCGTTTGAGTTACAAATCTTGAGATAAAACTAGAACTTAAAATAAGGGTCACCTATGGCATATGGACAGCATATATTGCAAGATTCTGCACTGTCATATTTGCGGAATCCATGGCATAAGAGGTACCCAGGACAAAATGTGAGCCCTGGCACAGTGGAGATACATTTTGACATATGGGGCACCCATAGCACATTTTGAAAAAATGGGGTCAACACCTCAAGGGCATCAGGTTTCAATAGTTTGGTACATCATGAAAGGAGTTGAATATTTAGTGTATGTTCTTTCAAATCCTGTTGCATTTTAGCTAAGTTATGTGAAAATTGTGCTTTAAAATGCATTATTAGATTAATTTCAAATTTTTCTGGAGGAGTGAATCCCCCTAGAAGTGGTTTGGCTTACTAGCTTTGCTCGCTCACTACAATTCAGGGGCAGTATTAAGCCCCAGAACTTTCAAAGTTCAAGTCAGCACCATAATATATGTGTTATCTTAAATAGACATTTGCCTATGTTTTGTTGTTACGTTCACCATACAGTTATAATGGAACCTCAGCGGTCAACTATTGTAATGTCATGAGGGTTAAGGTCATGTGACATGATTTCCTGAAAAACATCAGGGGTAAGGTTCCTATGATGCCACTTCCGCTGTTGTAATTAAGGTTAAAGGGTATGTGATGTCATGTCCGCTACCCTTGATATTTTAGTGACTCGACGTCCATGGTTTTCCTGTACCACTCATCCCTCATTATCGATCTCCTCACCCCTTCAGGCTTCTCAATCCTTCGTCATGATCGCAAAGATCGTATCAGTGGTGGATTAGCTATCATTCACAAAAACGATCTGTGCCTGAACCCCTTCGACACAGCCGAATACCCTACCTTTGAATATCTAGGAGTCGATCTCTCCTCCAAAGGCTCCAACCCCATCAAATTCCATGTCATCTATCACCCACCAGGTGAAAAACCACAATTCTTAGAGGATCTAACAGACCTAAAAACACAAAACTCCTTAGGGGACTCCACAGACATTGCCAAATTTTTCTCTGAAAAAATAACAAACATCAAACTTTCATTGGTCCCCCCTCACCTCCCCACCCCCTACCAGTGATGCCCCTTCTCCTAAAGACGGTCCCTCCACTGCCTCACCTCCAACTAGTAACGGTCCCCCCAAACCCACCACTACTTCACTTAACCATAATCCCATACAACTGAAAAACAATGCAACCTGGACCAAGTTCCAAAGTATCTCTGAAGCAGAAGTTACTAAAATGCTTGCATCTATAAAATAGTCATCACACCTATCTGACCCCCTTTGCTCATCGCTTGTCAAAAACCTCAGACACATCATCTCCCCAACGTGGATTAAAATCATTAACTCCTCCCTATCCAGCGGCACTTTACCGGCCTCCCTCAAACTCGGCCAAGTCAACCCCCTCATCAAAAAGCCAGACGCCAACCAGAATGACCTTAACAACTACAGACCTATAACCAACCTCCCTCTCCTTGCCAAAACTATTGAGAAATGCGTGCTTTTACAACTCAACATCCACATTGAAAAATTCAACCTACATAACACCTTCCACTCTGGGTTCAGGAAAAGCTGCAACATGGAGACTTCAATCCTGAACATCACGAATGACTTACACAGATCTCTCGACGATGGTCAGGCCTGGCTCCTAATACTCCTGGACCTCTCAGCAGCCTTCAATACTTTTAACCACAACATTCTCCTAAACAACCTTTCACAGCGTGCAGGCATCAATGGTACTGTCCTTCAGTGATTTGCCTCATACCTGAAGTAACAATCTCAACTACTCAAACTGAACAAATCCACTTCACCAGCAATATCAGTCCCACATGGAGTTCCCCAAGGATCAGTCCTATCCCCTGCCTTGTTCAAACGTTATATGGAACCACTCGCAGTCATCCTGAAACAAGCCAGAACTGTCTACCATCTCTATGCAGATGACATCCAACTCTACATCACAATCTTGTCACCCAAAGACAACCAGCACCTAAACAACATTCCCTCCACTGTACAGTCCTGGCTGACCAACAACCACCTAAAGCTCAACCCCAACAAAACGAACTCCTCCTCATCCAACCAGAAGGAAAGCCCTATCCTATATACAACTGGCTTTACAACCTAACTGCACTAAACTGTAAATTATCTATCTCCAACTCTGTCAAATCACTAGGGATTACACTTGACAAAACCCTGAGCATGAAAGACCACATTAATGCCTCAGCAAAAAGTGCCCTCTTCACCCTAAAACACTTGAAAATAAAGCAAACCCTTCATCCCCCTTGAAGACCTTAAGACCATAGTGCAATCCCAGTCTTCTCTAAGTTGGACTATGGTAATGCAACGATCACTGGTATCCCAAAAACACCTTACTCCTATGAAATCCACACTTAACGCAGTGGCCAGTCTTATCTCTGGAGACAGCCGCTATGATCACATCACTCCCACACTCAAGAAACTCAACTGGCAACCAATCGAAGCGAGAAGTATATTCAAAACAACCTGCATAAACCACAAAGCTCTTGATCCAGCGTTAACAATAAAAATAATTCTCCTATTATGCTTTGGTCATCCAGGTGCAATCATTTCTCTAACACACACACTATATCCATATGACGGTGGGGCCCATAACACCGCATATACATTCACTTACTCATTTGTTCCCTGGATTTCCTCCGTCAATGAACCTAGGAGAAAAACGATTCGCTGGAAGGAGACGGGATACCTCTTTTATAATGACATAATATTTCTCATTTGCTTTTAAGGTATTCCGCTCATTGGTCGATGGACCAACTAGTAGGAATCAGTTGATGGTGATTAAGACCAGCTCAATCACAATGAACTCTTTTACCATTTCATTATTTATTTATTTATTTATTTATATAGCGCTACATTCATCCCAACGGGATATCACGGCGCTGAGGAGGCGAGATCTGGTGCTGAAAAGAAGGACAGGAGGAAGTAAGGATCTGCTTAGGTGGGAAATAAATGTGTTTTTAATTTTTTTCTGAAGGTGTTATAGTCATTGATGAGTCGAAGTTCGACTGGCAGCCCGTTCCAGTGTAAGGCCGCGAGGTGCGAGAAGGTGCGTCCCCCGGTTTTAGCCTTTTTGATCCTTTTTGATTCTGCAAGCGCAAGATGCTGTGACCGTAAGCATCTGGGAGGGGTGTAGAATCGGATTTTATCTTGGAGAATTTTGGGACCGATGCGGTGTAGTGCCTTAAAGGTATGCCCCAGGAGCTTGAATCGTGCTCTTTTATTAATCATTATGCTAAAGAAAATCACTGAGTCATTTGTTTAAAGAATAATAAAGTTTATATAAAGTTTTGAATGCAGGAAATTGAGATTAAGCTTATTATTCAGATCATTGCATTTATCATTAATATAAGAATAGTTTGAAATTGCATGGCACTTTTATTAGACGGAAACGAGGTTATCATAATAAGAACTCTATAGATCAATCTATCTATCTCTCTGGGGAAAGCCTAATAATTTTAATAAAAATCTATCAATAAAAGTTCTCCTAAAGCAGCATCTTTATACTCAACTGGAAAAAGAAAATAATAGCAGCAGCATCAGCTCGTCAGCATCAGCAACCGCAACTTCTCCCATCTACAGCATCTAACTTCTCCAGCATCTCCCGCAGCATCCCGCAGCATTCGAACAGCATTCTAACCCCTCCCACCAAGAGTAGGTCTTCTTATACCCTAATTCTAGCTTACAGCATAAAATGTTTCTTCTTACATGGCGCGATTCATTCTCATTGGTCAAAAACTCAGGTCAATATACATTTTAATCAAACTTCCTGGTCTTAACCAGTTCCGTGTGGAATGTCCATGCAAGCATCGTTTCCCACAGTTCATGCACTTGCTCATCCGTTTCGATCAGTCCAAATTGTATCTTTTTCTGTTACATTTTGTGTAATACAGTTCCGTCTATTGATTCAACCAGGCTTCTCACGCTTCTTGCTGATCATCTTGGCACACATCTGCTCAGAAGGGTCACAGCAGCCTTGACCATACTTTCATCTTAGCCTCTCGGCATCAGCACGTGATCATCCCTTTTCCACAGCCTCTCTCCTCTATCACATGGTCTCATCCGCTCATGCGCACTCTAATAACTCGCGGCCATTTTATATTGCTGCTCGGCAGGCCTAAGCGCACTATTTTCAAAGATAAACAAAATGTTATTAAAACAAAGAAATATAAACCCTTTCGTTTCCCTCCCGTCTTTCTACGTACCCCAATTAGGTATTACCTAGCAGAAGCAACATATAAAGCTATCCCTTACTTACCATCGCTTTATTTTGCAACCACACGTTTTATTTAAAAGCACAAATCATGCATTTATTATTAAATTAGTACGCAAATATTATGTTATGTTAGAAACGTAAACAATTATAAGTCAATTAATTTGCACACTGAATTGCATGTTACCATTAACCCTTAACATACATTGTTGGTTATTTACTTAAACGAACATGTTTATTAATATTGTAGGAAAATATTAGGAGGTTCAAATTTTTACATTTACCCTGCTCCATCAACTCCCCCCTTTGGTGATTTTTAATATCACCACAAAAACCCAAGTTATACAATTTTCTCAGACAGCATATATCTTTTATCCGTTTGCTTTTGTTAGTTTCACAACTGTATCCCTTTCAACTTGTTTCTTCGTTTTCTTGTACATGTTCTCTTTTATTTCTTCTAACTCTATCTCACCCATTTCTCTCTCTCTTTCCTTGTTTATCATGTTTTCTTTTTCTATCTTATTCTGCCTTCTTCTCTTTATACATGTTACTGCAAGCTTCAGTACTAATATTATTATTATTATCATGGTTGCTATTATTATAACTTTCCCTATTATTAATCCACTCATTCTTGTTAACCAATTTGTTACAGAAGAAAACCCTTTACCAAGTTTTCCCCAAACACTTTCAACATCCAGTGGAACAAGTTCTTTGCGCAAATTTGTAATATTTGTTATATACTTCTGTATATTTTCGCTCTTATCTGGAATGTAAGTGCAACAATGTTGGACTTTCAGCATTCCACAGACTCCGCCCTCTTTTGCCAAAAGAATGTCAAGGGCAAGACGATTTTGCATCACCATAGCTCTCATGGCAACCATCTCGGTATTTACCATTAAGAACCCTCCAGCAGTATCTGTAGATAAACGATCTACCACTGTGGATAATTTCCGAATTCTAAATGCATTCAAAGATATTCCCACTGCTGGTATCAATGCACCAAAAATATCACCTACTATTTCTGAAAAACGTTCCCTTTTTCTACGTGTAAAGGTATTTATCATTTTGTGTGTTCCTTTTTCTTTTCTATCCACATGAAAAATCTTTGGAAAGACCAGGCCTAAGTAACATGACCCATACCAATGGTCCGGCAACCTATAATAAGCCCTATTCCCGCAAACATAATAAATCCCTGAAAATATTGGATCTTTTCCCCCTGTGATTCCCCATCCACCTAAAATTTGGTAATTGTCATGGCAATTGCTGGAACCCACAAAATAATTGTCATATCTTGTCTTATTTCTTCTAATGCACAACCTTCCCTGTTGGGGCCAATCCAGAGTCATAGCTGCATTTGTCTTTTTCTTGTCATGATTGTCTTCCTCAAACGCCCAAAGAGGTGTTTTTGTCTCTTCTATCACTTTTCTTTGAAATTTTACTCTTCTCTCTTCAACCATTTCTAAAAAATACCTTTTCTTCCTTCTTTAACTCACAGGTAAGGTTGTACCTAATTATACTATCTAATGTTAAAATCTTATCTTCTAAGAAATATACACCAAACGTCTTTCCCTCTTTTATTTTGTTAAGCTCGGGAACTACAGAAACCTTTGCAAAAATCTTATCTATATCAGTGTAATAATATTCTAATCTACCTGTTTTATAAAATAAACTTGCTAAAACACTACATGTTATTCCATACGTCAAAGGGAGGTGATAAGTCACACCCTCTGCTACAGATGCAGGCAACTGCATACAAACATAGCAATCTCTTACATCCATTGTTTCTACATACTCATATAATAATTTAGTAAAAACATTTTTTGAAAAATCTGTTATTGATTTGTCCTTATGTAATTCTGCACTACTCTTTAAAATAACTGGCTCTTGAGTGTTAGCTCCTTTTCCTTTCTCAGTGATATTAGACTTTTCTACTACAGCTAAACTAATTGGAATAGTTATTGCTAAAACCACCCATACTGTTATTAATAAACCTGTACAAAAACAGCACATCTTGCACCATCTACTTAAAAACTCACATCTACACTTTCTATCTCTAGTATTCTCCATTTTGTCTTCTAACCTTATTTATTTGTTTTCTAGAAAATTGTGTCACTACACCTCAGAAATGACTTGCTTGCCACTCTGTACTTCCAATATTTTGTCTTTGCTTGGTACTTTCTTTTAATTCTTTCTCAGAATTCTTTCTCTGTCACATCCGGTAAATTCGTCAGTTCAGTTTTTTTTTTTTTCAAATCCGGTAAACTATCTAATCTTCTTCAGGTTTGTTGCTTCAGGTTTGTTGCACTTCACTTTCTCCCATCAGGTTTCTTTGTTATGGGTTTTCGTGAGTGTTCAATTCTTCTTTGTGACTAGTCAAAGCACGATACAACCATTCAGGCGATCTATACTTTTGATTTACTTTCTTTATTCTTTTCGTTTTCTGCAAGTGTTTTCCACCTTGTTTTTCTTGCTCTTTTTGACTTATTTCATTCACTTGTTCAGCACTTTTCCCATCCAACCTTATGATTCTGTATCTTAATTTTCTTACTTCGTTGGGCCAATTGTCTCCTTTTCTTGGCCTTTTTGCTTCACTTCCTTTTTCCTCTCTTTCTGTTTTCCAATTTCTTTTTCTTGTCTCTAGTTTTTCATTTCTTTCTTCTCCACTTTCTTCAGACTCTGTTTCAATTCTTTCGTTATTTCCTCTTATTTTGAAGCTTATAATTTCACTTTCATCTACTTGTGGTTCTTTTCTTATCTTCCTTCGTTCACCTATTTCTGTCCCTCCTCGAGGTTCTTCCGAATTTGTGTCAGTCTCTCTATCTGCTTCTAAAATTCCCTGTTCTTGTGTTTGACTATCTGTCCCTACTGCTCCTCGGGGTTTTTCCGATTTTTCTAACTTTTGGTTTGAAACTCTCCCTTCTTCATCTATTAATATTATCTGTGAAGGAATTTTACCACAACTTGTACTTGGTTGCTCACTGTCACTATTTTCTGGCTCAGTTTCTTCTCTTATGCTTTCAAAATTCCACTTTCTTTTTAGAATTTCTTCACAATCCGAATGTTCTGTATCGGATTCTGAACTGGTGTCAGATATTTCCAGATGTTGACTTACAGGTCGATCTTCAAATTCTGGAACTTCAGCTATTTCTTCTATTTCCTCTTCTTCTTCTATCGTTACACTTGTAGTTGGGTCTTCCAGATGTCGACTTACAGGTCGATCTTCAGGTTCTGGCACCCTGTTTGTCTCCTCTTCTCTTTCTGATGCTGAACTGTTATCTGATATTTCCAGATGCCGACTCACATGTCGATCTTTAGGTTCTGGAACTCTGATGGTGTGGCTGGCATGTACCCAATGTTTCACTCCTACACACTTGACTGCGGTGGTCGTCACTAGGATCACTTGTCGTGGTTCGTCCCAGCGAGGAACCAAACAGTTTCTTCTCCGGTGGACTTTTATTCGAACCCAATCTCCTGGATTCAAGTCGTGAGCTGGTTTTCTTTCAAGAGTGGTCGCATCCGGTCCAACCTGATGAAACACAGAACGCACCACATTACTGGGCTGGAACATCAGACTGCGGGGGAGGTCGTCTGGGAAGCTCGCTGCTTGACCTACCTAGGGACTAGGATCTATCATGATAGTGATGATTTGCTGGAGGGTAATGTCGGCCGGGCGATGCGCGACACCAAGTCCTGTTTTGACTTTTGGGGGACTCTCCCGTTGTCTGTGGCGGGCAGAGTCGCCCTAGTGAAAATGATCATCTTGCCGCGGTTTCTTTATTATTTTGGAGCACTCCCCGTCTGGATCCCTGGGAAGTTTTTCGCGCAACTCAATTCCCTGCTATCGGGGTTTTTGTGGGGTGCTGGGCGGCGGAGGGTTGCCCTGGGTACCATGCAGAGGCCGAGAACAGAGGGGGGCTTCGCTCTCCCGGATTTTGAGAGCTACTACCATGCTGCGCAGCTCCAGTGGTTCACACAGTGGATAGCGGGTCGCCTCAGAGCTCCGGAAGAATTGGGGAGGGCGGACCGAAGCTGGCGCCTGCTGTCCTGCATTCTGTTACGGGTGCCGCTGAGGGGTGAGGTAATGCGGGCCGATCTGCAAGTGGTACAGCGTTGTTGGGCGCGCATGATCAGGAAGAAGCGCATTAAGATTCCGTACGCCCCGAAATTCCGTTGAACATGTGTGCGGTGCTTCCTCATGGGGGAGATTGGAGTAAACTGCAGTCCTGGGAGGAGGCTGGGGTTCTCACACTGGGTGATCTTTACGAAGATGGCAACCTTCTCCCTTTTGACAATCTTGCGGAACAACATGATCTTCCGCGGGGGGACTTTCTCTTTCATGCGGCTCTGACGGCAGCTGTCAGAAGGCATTGGCGGACGAGGCTTTCGGAGCCGGACACGCTTCTGGCTTGTCAATATGTTGTTATGGCGGCAGGAACTATAAAAGCGGTGACTTGTCTCTATCGGCGGCTCACCCAGGACCTGCGCCAGCCCTTAACGGCATTACGTGTTAAGTGGGAGGAGGATTTGGGTGAACCCCTTGAAGAAAAAGCTTGGGGAACAATAATGGAGAGACCATGGAAGGGCACTCGGAACGCGCGCTTTCAACTAATCCAATTTTATGTCCTGCACAGGGCGTACTTGACTCCGGAAAAGATTAATGAATATTTCTTGACTGCTACAGCTTGTCCTCGATGTGCGCTAGAGGGGGCGGGGTTTTTGCATATGTTCTGGAGCTGTCCGCAACTGGGGGACTATTGGCGGGAGGTGAAAATTGTCCTGACAACTGTGACGGAGAGAGAGGTGGCCCTGACGCCGAGGGTTTGTTTGCTGCATGACTTCCCACACACTGCCAAAAATAAAATAACCAACAAGTTTATTGATTTGGGGTTAATCTTGGCGAAAAGGGAACTTACCACCCATTGGAAGGCGAGGCAGGGGCCTGGAGTGGGACGCTGGCGAAGGGAACTGCTGAAGTGGGCGGAGAGTGAGGGGGAGTATAAACTAGGTGTGGCTAGGCGCACTGAGAACGAGAAGTCAATGGAAATGGCTCGGGCATGGATGGCGCTAGTGGAATTGGTTAAATACCCCCCTGATGATGAGGAAGCCCTCCCCGATGAGAGAGAGGAGGTAGGGATCGGCTGAAATGACTGACACGGGATATGGGAGAGAAATGAAGGGGTGGTTGCGAGTCCAGTGGGGGACCCCTTCTTAGTGTTCTTGGTCCGTCTTAGCAGAGGCTCGCCGAGATCAGGACTTTTTACTGAATGGCATGGGGGTCTGGGAGGCCACTCGTAAATGTTAGGATCCAGCGGCATGCTCGGGGGGGTGGAGGGGAGGATAGTTGGGGAACTATAGGGCTGGCGGGGTGGGAAGGGAGTTGGGGGGGTTACTAGTTGGACTCTTGTGGCTGAATACAATTCCAGGGGCAAGTCTCTGAATTATCATTAAGATTTTATACGGAGAGTGGCGGAATGTCTATTAATTGGTCTTTGGGGGATCCTGGAGAAGATTATATCATGGCTAGCTGGGTCGACCATGGGTCTGCTCCTGGTTAAAGTCAAACTGTATTTTGCCATGTCCGTTCCTGTATTGCACTGCCCATGCAGACACATGTATGCTTTCATTATTTGTTTGAAAACCAATAAAAGTCTGTTAAACACAGAACGCACCACATCAGCCAATCCTTTGCAATAATCCAGCACTAGATCATCAGTTATAGTCAGTAGCTTGTTGACAGGTACTTGTGCTTGTCTCATTGCTCGTCCCATGATTATTTCATGTGGACTGAGTCCAGTTTTCCTTTCCGGAATACTTCTGATTGTCATCAGAACTAATGGCAAAGCATCTGGCCATTTCAGTCCTGTAGCTTGACACATTTTTCCTAACCTGTTCTTGATCGTTCCATTCACTTGCTCTACTATTCCAGAAGCCTCTGGTCTGTATGCACAATGCAGTTTCTGTTTAATACTAAGTGCTTCACAAATCAGTTTAACTAATTCATTTTGGAAATGTGTTCCTCTATCTGTTTCAATCGTGACTGGAAAACCATACCTTGGAATGAATTCTCGCAGCAAGAGTTTTACTACTGTGATACTATAATTCCTTCTTGTTGGATATGCTTCTACCCAACGGGAAAACAAACAGACGGTCACTAGGACATACCTCAATCTGCTGCAAGGTGGCATTTCAATAAAATCCATTTGCATTCTAGTGAAAGGACCCCCTTCTCGTCCTATTCTTCCTAGACTCACTACTGTCTTCCTTCCTGGATTTAACTGTTGACAAATAAGACATCTCTGACAAAGACTCAGCTATGGCTCTGAATTTTGGATTGTACCATGTTTGTCTAAAAAGTCTGATCATTGAATCTCTCCCAATATGAGCTTGCCATGTCAGAAATCATGCTATCAGGCATAACTGGTCTCTCATCCCTGTAAACCCATACATCAGTTTCTTCATGTTTTCTACATCCTGCCTTTAGCCAAGTATCTTTTTCTTCATCCTCTGCAGCTTCTTGTAACTGTCTCACCTCATCCCATGTTTCAATAGAGTTAGTAAAAAGCAAAGGACAAGAAATATGCTCTCTTTCGCGACATTTATTCAAAGAAACCACATTCTTTGCACAGTACTGTGCCATCTCGTCAGCATATTTATTGCCAACAGTAAATTGCCTGTTTAGGCAACTGTATCGCCTCAAGCAACTTTTTCACAAAATCTCCATTTCTGATAGGCGTCCCTGCAGACGTCAAGAAACCCCTATGTGACCAAATCTGACCAAAATCATGCACAACCCCAAAGCCGTACTGGCTATCTGTCACAATCGTAACCCGTACATTTCTTCCCAACTTACATGCTTGAATCAGAGCTACTAATTCTGCAACTTGGGCAGACCGTACACCTTTCAGACAAGATGCTTCCAATACAGTTGCTACTGTGCAAACTGCATATGCTGCACTTAGAACTCCATCACTCGTTCTCAAACATGAGCCATCCACAAACCGAATATAATCTGATTCTTTCAAAGGCTCATCTCGTATATCAGCTCTTGGTTTTGTACAGTATTCGAGCACATTCAGACAATCGTGATCTACTTCATCCATTTCAATCACATTCTCTTCATCTGGCAATGATGTTGAAGGATTCACATTCATACATCTGTCAATGGTCACATTATCTGCACTCAAAATTACCTTTTCATACCTAGTCAGCCGACTATGTGTCATGTATTGGGTTTTCGTTCTTGTCAAAAGAATTTCCACAGAATGGGGAACATACACTCTCAATGGATACCCCATCACTATGCCTTCACTCTGTTCCAGACTCACACAAGTAGCAGCAACTGCTTTCAAACATCCAGGCAACGCTTTCGCTACAGGGTCTAAAACAGCTGAAAAATATGCAATTGGTCTTTTCATAGTTCCATGTCTCTGCACCAAAACTGAAAATGCACATCCATCTCTTTTACTGCAATACAGCTCAAAATCTTTCTCATAGTCAGGCATTCCCATTGCTGGAGCCTCACACAATTTCTTTTTCAGCTCTCTGAATGCTTTCATTTCTTCATCATTCATTTCAAAAGGATCTTTAACATCCTTCTTTGTCAGTTTCTGCAATGGTTTTGCAATCAGTGAAAAACCGCTTATCCATTGTCGACAATATCCAACCATTCCCAAAAACATTCTTACCTCTCTTTGTGTCATTGGAGCTCTCATTCCTTGAATCATTTTTATTCTTTCTGTCGTTACCTTTCGCACTCCTTTCTCAATTTTATGCCCTAAATACTGGACTTCTTGTTGACAAAACTGCAATTTTGAAGGGGACACTTTATGTCCTCTTTTTGCTAAATGATTCAGCAAAGCAATTGTATCATTGACACATGCTTCTTTCGTTTTTGATGCCACCAGTAGGTCATCAATATACTGAACCATTACTGACTTTTCTGGCATTCTTAAATCTTCCAATGATTTCTTTAGGATCTGATTAAAGATTGAGGGACTTTCTGTGTACCCTTGAGGAATTCGGCACCATGCCAAAATACGCTCTCCAAACCTAAACGCAAATATTGGCTGGCTATCTGGATGCAATGGAATAGAGAAAATGCATGACATAAATCAATTACTGTGTACCATTCTGCTTCACGTGGAATCTGGTATAGAATCACAGCAGGGTTCGGTACTACTGGGCAACAAGGCACAACAATTTTGTTTACCTTTCTTAAATCCTGTACGATTCTATATGTTCCGTTTGGCTTTTTCAGTCCCATTATTGGCGAATTACATGGACTGCTCATAATTTCTTTTAGAATCCCTTGTTCAATCATTTTATTTATTACTGGCGTTATTCCTTCAATTATTTCTGGAGTCAATTTATACTGGGGCGTATTTGGGTAACTCGTTCCTTCTTTTACTGTTATTTTAACGGGATCTACTCCTTTCATTAATCCTACATCTTCTCCTGTAAAGTCCCACACTTCTTCTTTCACTGTCCTTTTCAACTCAATTGGGATTTTCTCTGCATCAAATACAGGAAACAAACCATTTACTTCTGGTTCTAAATTTACCATTGTCATTTTATACAGCACATCCTCATCTGGGGTCTGAAATGCAATTCCGTCTGGAGTACAATAAATTGTGCAGTTCATTTTGCACAATAAATCGCGTCCTAAAAGGTTCACGGGACTACAGTCACACACCACAAATCGGTGCATTTCACTAAATGGACCAATTCTTACCTTTACTAATCTAGTAAGAGGCGTTTTAATTTGCTGATTGGAAACTCCAACCACTTGGATATGTTCATCTGAGAGAGGAAGATTTGGAATTTCCACTGACCTAACAGTAGAACGGGTAGCTCCAGTGTCAACAAGGAATGTTACATTTGCACCATTCACTTCTCCATCCACAAATGGACCAGACTGATCTACCTCTAGAGTTGCGCCAAGCACGCACTCTTCCCTCTCTCTTAGGCACCGTCATGAACTTTCATCCGTTTCATCCTCATTCTGTCGTAACCAATATTGAGAAATTTCAGCTGCACGCGACAACTGTTTTACCTGTTCTCCTCCGTAGAATCCTGTTTCTGCACTGTATTTCTGTTGGTTAACACTCTTGGGAAGTGGTGGTTGTGGCACCTGACCTTGTTGAATAACTACCTCACTCTGCACCTGTGAATTTAATGATTGATTTTCCACATTAGGTTTTGGAGGAAATTTACACTCGTTTCTCCAATGTCCTAGCTTTCCGCAGTTGTGGCATGGCCATTTTTTCTTTGCCTCATCTATGCTCATTTGTCCTTTTCCTTTACCTATATTAGGTCGGGATTTAAACTGTCCTGTTTCACTGCTAGTATTATTCAATTGAGCTTCTTGCTTCTCTGCAACTTTTACCTGTGCCCACATGGCTTTCTCTTTTAATTTACGCTGTTTACTCTCAATTTCATCACTGCAATACTTAGCATATCTCAAAACTTCATCCACTGTGCTATTCTGCCATCCTATTAAGTGCTGCTTAATCCTTTCACTTATCTCTGGTGTTAATCCATACACAAACCTATATACAAAATGACTCATGTCCTTCTCACTTAGTGTCTCATAACCACTATACTGTTTGAAAACCAACAACAATCTCTCATAGTACGCGTGCACTGACTCTTTGCTTTCCTGTGTTGTTCTGTCTATTTTTACCCAATCTGTTTCTTTTGGTGGAATTTTATTCTTCAAAAAGGTAACTACTTGATCATACTTCCTCATCACTTCTGGACCTGGCGCTCCTGTTTTAGCATCCCTTGGATATTCTACAGTTGGCCAATCAATGGTAATCTTACATTCTGTCCACAAATCAGCAGGCACTACTATATCAAACAATCCATCCAGATCTATCCACAGCACTTTTGACACCTTAACAAATCTCTCCACTTGTCTGTACCATTCTACTGGTTTCTCTCTCAATTTTGGGAAGTCATTTGTAAATGACAGTATATCCTGTCTGGTCCATGGAACATGCACATAACTACCACCTGGTGTTTCTCTCATCGGGTATTCCCTAGCAACTGGTTCCCTATCTGTCACTGCAAAAGCTAAAGATGCTTTATCTGTTGTTTTCTCATTCCTCTTTGTCCATCTATTTCTCCATCTATCCACATCACCCCATTTTCTCAATAAAACAATCAGCTCTTTTATTTGGGTCAGTCTTCCTGATGTGTTCAAATTCTCTATGTCTTTCTCACAAAAATCTACTCTGTACGGTTTCTGCAACGTCCTCACTTTCACAAATTCTACTCCTAGTTCACTTGCAATCTCTTCCAATTTGTCATGTAAATTTCTAGCTCTCCAAGTAAGACTCTTGCACAAAAACATAATCTCATCATCCTGATTTTTTAGTTTTTCTGTTCCAATTGTTCCCAAAATCAACTCTTCCATGTCTATTTTCAACCTAATTACATCTAATGGTTTTTCTTCTGGTTCTTTTGCTTTTAGCGCTTTCATCCATTCATTTAACTCTTCTGGAGTCGGACCTACAGGCGTACTATTTAATTCTATCCAATCACTGCTTCTTTCTGGTGTTCCTGATGCAGACTCTGTCACCATAGGCATTCTCCTAATCTCATTCTCATTTATCGTCAAATTTGTAGGTGGGCTTGGTCTACACGTACTAGCCAAATTGTGTGCACTTTCATTATTCAGTTCTATCCCTTCTCTTTTTCTTTGCAAATGTGAATTCATGGGAATCACTAAAGAATGTTCATTAATTTTCTGATTCTCAAAAATTGGCATTACTGGACCTATCGTTACTGATACAGTTACAGCTTCCATATTCTTTGTCAATTCTCTTATTTTCTCAGTCAATTCTTTTGTCGTTTTTGCTAATTCAATTGCATTGTCACTTTCTGTCTCTTCATTTTGTGAAGTTTTAAATGTTTCTTGTGACCTATTTATTTCATTTCTTCGTTCGGGTTTTTTATTCCTCCCAGTTTCCATTGGCGGTGCATTAGGTGTCACCACCGCAGAAGTCTGTTGGTATGGAGGTGGATTTCTGTTTAAAATATCTTCCAGCAATTCGTCATCTGTTTCACTACCACCATACACATACTTTTCTACCACTACATGTTTCTTTTTCTCGGTACACTTTCTCTTTGCTTCTTCTTCACCCGCAAAAGCCGGAAACAAACCTCCTGCCATGTTAGCATATCTCCAACGCTTTACTCTGTCCTCATGATTTATTCCCCACAACCTTCCAGGCAAAAACTCATGATTCTTTAATCCTCTGGATCTCTCTCGCTCATACATCTCATCTTCCCATTCCGTTAAAGCTTCAAACTGTGTTGGTCTAGGTCTGGGTTCTAACATTACCATCTTTTCTCTCAAGTTCCGTAGTACAGCTACATTAAATGAACCATTCTCAGGAAAAGCCAATGCTCCATCGTTCTTGGTGTATTTTGTCCAATTTTCTAACCATATGCATGTATGATATCCATATTTCAGCATCATATGTGAAGCTGGTGATTTCGGCGGAGGAATTATTTGTCCCTCTCTAGTCACTACCTTTTTGTCCTTCTTAAAGAAGTTCTTAACTTTCGACATCCAAGACGTTTTCTCTTTTCCATACTCATAGTACGACATGATTCACACCTTTTTCTCCTTAAACAATCCGCAATTCAATACTGTTCCCTATGCGTTATTTCAACCAATACTAGCGCGACTCACACCAACTCTCCAATCACAGCGATTTCTGTCTACGGCGCACTGTCCAATCCCAGCGCGGCTTTTGTCTACGTCACTTTGCTCCTGTTCTCATGTGACTATCGCACTGTCCAATCCCAGCGCGGCTTTTGTCTACGTCACTTTGCTCTTGACCCCTCCTTTACAAAATTTATCGGCAATTTCTTTTTCAACAATTCTTGTTAGTTACAACATTTTATCCACATTTCCATTGTCTGATTCGCTAAACCTAAAAGATAGCTTTGACCATTCACACAAGAATTCAGTATTTTCCAGTAGTCAGCGCTTACCTCTACCCTACCACAGAACTTTCAGTTTCGTCGATAAAGTAGCACTTCCCTCTACCTTACCCTTCTTTCAAGCAAGCGGTAAACCCGTTTCTCTGGGGATAAAACACATGTGGAGACTATACTGCTCCTGAGAATTAAGGCCAGAGTTTCACAAGAAAACCGATCACTATTTCACTTACACACCTTTTATACGCAAAATGTCCCTAATATAACACAACCTGTGTTATTACCAAAAATGAACTCAGACAGTGTAAAATTCCATGCGACTTCTCTTGCCACACGTGTTCCACTTCCTACTTCCCGGAAGCGTGAAAACTTACATATAACATAACTCGACTCAACAAAAAGTGTTAGACATAAACTTATCAATAATCTATAATCATAAATCAATAATCACCAAACTAATCTATAGAAACCATAACTCTGCTACCAAGAAATCTGATCCAGCGCTAACAATA
This sequence comes from Calotriton arnoldi, assembly GCA_963921515.1. Taxonomy (NCBI): domain Eukaryota; kingdom Metazoa; phylum Chordata; class Amphibia; order Caudata; family Salamandridae; genus Calotriton; species Calotriton arnoldi. Next base: position 1,165,846 of record CAWUFW010001083.1, on the reverse strand, counting down.
AAAATAATTCTCCTATTATGCTTTGGTCATCCAGGTGCAATCATTTCTCTAACACACACACTATATCCATATGACGGTGGGGCCCATAACACCGCATATACATTCACTTACTCATTTGTTCCCTGGATTTCCTCCGTCAATGAACCTAGGAGAAAAATGATTCGCTGGAAGGAGACGGGATACCTCTTTTATAATGACATAATATTTCTCATTTGCTTTTAAGGTATTCCGCTCATTGGTCGATGGACCAACTAGTAGGAATCAGTTGATGGTGATTAAGACCAGCTCAATCACAATGAACTCTTTTACCATTTCATTATTAATCATTATGCTAAAGAAAATCACTGAGTCATTTGTTTAAAGAATAATAAAGTTTATATAAAGTTTTGAATGCAGGAAATTGAGATTAAGCTTATTATTCAGATCATTGCATTTATCATTAATATAAGAATAGTTTGAAATTGCATGGCACTTTTATTAGACGGAAACGAGGTTATCATAATAAGAACTCTATAGATCAATCTATCTATCTCTCTGGGGAAAGCCTAATAATTTTAATAAAAATCTATCAATAAAAGTTCTCCTAAAGCAGCATCTTTATACTCAACTGGAAAAAGAAAATAATAGCAGCAGCATCAGCTCGTCAGCATCAGCAACCGCAACTTCTCCCATCTACAGCATCTAACTTCTCCAGCATCTCCCGCAGCATCCCGCAGCATTCGAACAGCATTCTAACCCCTCCCACCAAGAGTAGGTCTTCTTATACCCTAATTCTAGCTTACAGCATAAAATGTTTCTTCTTACATGGCGCGATTCATTCTCATTGGTCAACAACTCAGGTCCATATACATTTTAATCAAACTTCCTGGTCTTAACCAGTTCCGTGTGGAATGTCCATGCAAGCATCGTTTCTCACAGTTCATGCACTTGCTCATCCGTTTCGATCAGTCCAAATTGTATCTTTTTCTGTTACATTTTGTGTAATACAGTTCCGTCTATTGATTCAACCAGGCTTCTCACGCTTCTTGCTGATCATCTTGGCACACATCTGCTCAGAAGGGTCACAGCAGCCTTGACCATACTTTCATCTTAGCCTCTCGGCATCAGCACGTGATCATCCCTTTTCCACAGCCTCTCTCCTCTATCACATGGTCTCATCCGCTCATGCGCACTCTAATAACTCGCGGCCATTTTATATTGCTGCTCGGCAGGCCTAAGCGCACTATTTTCAAAGATAAACAAAATGTTATTAAAACAAAGAAATATAAACCCTTTAGTTTCCCTCCCGTCTTTCTACGTACCCCAATTAGGTATTACCTAGCAGAAGCAACATATAAAGCTATCCCTTACTTACCATTGCTTTATTTTGCAACCACACGTTTTATTTAAAAGCACAAATTATGCATTTATTATTAAATTAGTACGCAAATATTATGTTATGTTAGAAACGTAAACAATTATAAGTCAATTAATTTTCACACTGAATTGCGTGTTACCATTAACCCTTAACATACATTGTTGGTTATTTACTTAAACGAACATGTTTATTAATATTGTACGAAAATATTAGGAGGTTAAAATTTTTACATTTACCCTGCTCCATCACTCTCTACACAGAAAAACCAACCTACCTCGCAAACAACAAACTATCAAAAGCTGGACAAAAAAGGCCCCTGCGAAGCTTAAACAATTCACTCCTGATTCCACTCAAATTTAAGAAAGAAACATCACTCACATGTGCCTTTTCTGGGAATGCGCCTAGAATCTGGAATGCCCTGCCACAGGATCTACGTGACAATCAATCATCCCCAAACTTCAGAAGAAAACTTAAATTATGTCTTTTCTCTAAATACCTGAACCCACTGGACTAAAATAACTGACCTCCCTGATACACTTCCCCCATCAACCTCAATGAGCCCGAACAACTCCACCTCTGAAAATAACTGTGCACTACCCTAACTTTTGAAAAAACCTACAATCGCTACCTCCGAACTATATCACCCGTCTATTCCACCATTGTTTATTTAGTATTACCATGTGGGCCTATTACTTTTATTATTCTCCTCTTGTATTGTTTGTAAGGTTGCTGTGCATACTCTGTAAAGTGCTCTGATACCCTTGGGTCAAGTTTGCCCTATATAAAACTCGAAAAGAAAAAAAAAAGTATGTGAAGCTTGGGAATGGAGTTGTTCCTTACCCTGTTATGTTTCATATAGGTACCCCAATATAGGCTCAGGTAGTCACCTAACCTTTCACCTATATTCTCCCCTACCATTACACTACATAACGGTTCTTGGGACTGACCTTTTACCTAGTTACGATACTGCTTACAGGACGTAGGGTTTTCCCTGAAAACTAGCCTCATCCATTATGCTTGAGGATTGTTGGAAACTCAGCAGGACTACCATCTCCTGCATAATAACTATGTATAAGGTCATTCCTTCTGTCATCCTAAGTCCGACATGACACAGCAAGGTAGACCCCTGAGGGTACCACTTTGGGTATATAAACACCATATCTTGCTGAGGTAGTCAGAGGAGAAAAGGACTTCTATGCTGACACACTGACGCGAAACGCTGAGGTTCCTGCATGCAGACACTCCAGCTCGCAGTGGTCTGACATCCCTTGCAGGGTGTCCACCTCGAGACCAAGACGGGGTCCCACAGTCCCTCACTTCAGGTAACGGGGATGACTTTATCCTAGAGGGATTCTTGGCTTTACACCTACATACATGCTAGGTACACTTAGGTAAATCTAGTTAGGGTTGCATCGTAGGAGTACGCATTTACTACTGTCATGTATTTTATATACTGGCCTGTATTCATTGTTTTAGCACTATGGTAGGAATCTAGCATCCTTTTTTACTCTGTTAGTGCTTCTAATAATTTATATCTATTTCTGTCTAATGGTTGTTTCAGCACACCTATTTTACACTAGAATGACGCTGGTTCAATAAATGCTTATTGGAAAACGTCCCCACCTTTTATTCTGTGTATCTCTCTGAAACGAAGTGAGCACGAGTGACTGAGCGAAAATGTATCGCACTGTTTCCACGATCATGAGGGATCAGGGTTGTCTTGTTCGATAGTTGCCAAGAACTATTCTCTCCTTGGTAAGAGGGGTTTCTAGTGGCACTGTGAGCTGGCTGGTATCCAGGCTAACATACCCGGTGGGGGTGTCTAGAATCAGTCCGGACACCAATCCTACAGTGTATGTTGTCTAAACGCGCAGGTCCTATATAGGTTTATAGGAACTACACGACAACCGAACTGTGATCTATAAACAGTTGGGTTAATAGTGTTTAGCCCCTAGAAGGTCGACACAGTTATATAAAAAAACAAAGAAGGAAGCCTCTTTTAATCTACAAGTGTGATTGACGTCAGTTTTTGTGAATTGAGGTTTTAGTCATGTGTTGTAGTGCATAAAAACCAAGAGAACACTGCCCTTCTATCTATATTGGCTCACTCTCCCTTGTTCAGAACACTTCCATGCAGCTGGTGTAGGTTTCACATTTAATGTCAGGGAAACCCATTGTGTAATTGGTTATTGTTTATAAGTGGATTTTTTAAAGACGTGTCTGGCAATGCCTTAGTTGCATAGTCCTGAGTGCTATTTTGGTTACGTTTGCTGGACATTGTGTCTCTTTTTCAGTGTGCTTGTGCACAGGGTTTTAAATCCAATGAAAAAAGTGTGTGTGTGTGAGGGGAGATGTCTCTTTGAGTGGGTGTGGTTTATATAATTAAAGGTGTGGATTAGACATTTAAACTATATTTCTGAGATTTTCATAGTGTGCCACCCAACCGGTATTTTGGTTCCTCTCTAAGCTTTCTGTTATTGAATCCAGATATATAACACAACAACTGACATACAGCTAAAACCAGCCAGGACTATTAGCTTTGCCCATGATCGATAGCTGTTTATGATAAATGAGTAGCAATGATTTTGTTGCAAATAGTTAATATTGGAAATGTCTATATTTTGAAATTGCGAAACTGTCAATTGAACATTACAGGGGCCTGTGGCAGGGGTAGTGGTCTTTATAGAGTCTCAATCACTCCTGCCATGTTCTCTCTATGTTAGACATTTACGACATTTTTCTCTCCAAATCTCATCTACCTGCATATCTTACACCTCAAATCTTTCCTCTTCAGCACCCTCTTTTCACTCTCCATGTCCTTCACTCAGTGGCGTAGCAAAGAGGGTGCGGAACGCCCTGGGCGGCACGATTTTTGAGTGCAGCAGCGACCCCCGCTCTTACTTGCCGCAGTCGTGGGGCGACAAATGCAAAAAGAACAATTTATGGACAGAATGCAGAACAATGTCATACATTCACCCCAGTACAGAGATCTGGGCCTAAATCCATTGTTTTTTTGCTCCCCATGCCATTCCAGGTTGAACCCAGCCATATGCAAATCAGTCTTGATCCTGCGCCCAATGGGAACAGTCCAGCACAAACTGCTAGGCCAGGTCCTCCCTGGACTGGAAACAAGCATCCAAGGACCGGTTTCGGGTTTCACCCCTCATCAGCCAGGATAGCTTGACTCCAGTGGCTTGGAGAGCACGGGACCCACGGCTGGGCATACCCGTCCCGCTCGGGGAGACAAATGCATAAAGAACCATTTATGGACAAAATGCTCTTACGTGCGGTCGCCGCAGGGAGCGCCACGCCACAGTTGGCAAATGGTCTAGCTACGCCATTGCCTTCACTTCACCACCCGCAAAGACACCACGCACCCACTCACCTGTAAGTCCTGTATTATCTTTTGCCATCGCGGCATCAATATTTTGACAACTCTGTACCTCTTTCAGACACATTTGCACAGAATCACCATTGTGAATTGAATGGAACTTGACTTTTTAGGTCAGTTTTCTATCCAAAATAAAGGCTTACCTGCCAAACCGTGCTCTCTGGGGAGTACCAGTTCCTCCCTGCTTACTGATGAATGGTGTGCCCCTTACATTACTTATATAAATTGTGAGGCAGTGATGACATTAATTGATGCTCAGCTGTATCTCCATGGTATCCAATGTCCAATCCCTCTTTGACCATAATGTACATGATGTAAATATTGACAGGTTTTGGATCTACATCGATATCTGTTACCACATTAAACGTATACAATGTTTTGCTTCCACTTCTTTGGATCTTATTTGAATATCATCGGAAAAGTACATCAGCCCCTTCCTTGTTGCTGTAACTTGATATTTTTTTTACACAAACCCATAGATGTTCTTCAACCGTTCTTTATTTTGCTCCTGCGATTTTATACTATTATGCTAAGTTATTGTGGAACATTACATCTTCAGTGCATGAAGATGATTCCAGATTCTTCCAGGAAAATGTTGAGAATAGTTCAGATCGTTGGGGCACCTTGCACGTGATGTATTTCTATATGGGCTCTTCCTTTGGAATTTTCACGTAATGTCTGAATTCTATGCCTGGCCTGGAGGTCACTGTTTGTGAAGATCATCCCATCATCATCAGTGGCGACCTGTACTATTAGCAGGAAGGGGAGTAGTCGGGGCACAAATGCACTCATAAACACACACACACACACACAGACACACGCACACACACAGACACACACGCACACACACAGACACACACTCATGCGCGCAATCACCAAACATTGGAAATAAAATCATACTTACCTGCGCAGCTGCCTCGGAGCTCCCAGGAGGGTTGGGACTGCTGCCTTCCCTCATTGGCTGAATGAGGGAAGGCAGCAGTCCCAAGCCTCGGAGGTCCCAGGAGGGTTGGGACTGCTGCCTTCCCTCATTGGTTGACCTCAAATCAGCCAGTGAGGAAAGGCAGCAGTCCCTCACTCGTCACAGAGTGGGATGGGGTTAGTAAGACTGCTGACCCCATCCCGCTGTGTGACAAGGTGTTAGTGATTGACACTCAGCTCTGGGCAGTTCAGGGCATAGAACTGAAGTGCCCAGGTCCGAAGCAGTCAGTGACACTCACCCTCATCGGGAGGGGGAGGGCCTCGAGATGCTTTGCCAGGCTCACCCACAGGAGCTGTGACTTCTTCAAACCGGCAAAGTTCAGCTCAGGTAGCCAGTAGCCTGCACATTTAGCGCATGCCTAGCTCCTGGCTGCCTGACCTGAAAATAAAGAGTGCCTGTCAGGCTGAACTTTGCTCAGCCTGACAGACACTGTTCGTGAGGGGCCAAAGGTGAAGGGGGTGGCCCCTCAGCCCATTAGGATGGGCTGCGGCTGATCATCATCATCAGCTTAGTCAAACTCTCCCATTAACAAGCATTGGCATAGCCAATAGGTCTCGCCTTTGGGACCGTATAAGTGTTTAGCCATGCAACAGTTGATGTTGTTGCACCAAGGACATTGTGCTGCATAACTACTTATAAGGTCCCAAAGGCGAGACCTATTGGCTATGCCAATGCTTGTTTGCTGTTCCCATTGAGGTGCCTGTTTTCCAGGCACCGCCATGGGAAGAGCAAAGAACCGCCGATCGCATTACGAGTTGTGCATTTCCAACTCTTAATACTGTCGGCGGTCCTTGAGCTGGTCTTGCACGGGTTTTGCGCAGCGGAGGCGGCGTTGCGCCCGCTCCGCTGCTCCAAACTCGCAATCGGGCCCTAATTGTTTACTCGTGATTTATCTTCAAGGTGGTTTATTTTTTAAAGCAACACATAAGAAGGTCAATTGACAATAAAAATAACCAGTTAAGCAATATAAATCTAGATAAATAACCTGTCATATCATATGTCATACGTAGCAAGCAGCCAATCAAATATGTCAGCATAGACACTGGTTAACCTACCACGTAGTTCACTAATATTTTAATACATTCATGACCCAACTCTCTGTCAGAGACCTTTCGGGTCGTTAGAAATGGAATTCCTCCAGTGACGGGATTAAAGCCCAGTATGGTCGATCTGGTACACTGTATTCTACTTTATAAAATCCACAACATTAATGATGCCCTTAAGGGATGGCCAATGTAGAATCTGTAAATCAGGGAGCAGGACGCTAGCACCATCCAGATGCAAGAGTACGAAGGCTTGAACAGCAGCTCTGAGTCCACTTCTGGAAGAAATGGATTCACTCTCTTTAGAAGATCGAGCAGGTACAAGATATTTTTGTTTTTTTGGCAATGTGAACCTTCAGTATGAATTTGGATTTCAGGGTCAATCCAAGTGACCTGACATTCAGTGAAAGTGAGGAGTTGAAACTGTTAAGGTTCCTTTCACTGAGTTAGGTTTGTACTCTTTCTTGCTTGCTGTTCTTGGGCAATGACAGGAATCCTGTCTTGGTGAGGTTAAGCTTCAGGTGGGTGCTGGACATCCACACCTGGAAGAGGTGTAGGCAATGTTTGAGCATTGGATGTCTGGGGTGTATGAAACTTTTAAGTAGAAGTAGGTTTCCAGGAATTTTAACTGCTGTGGTGAAGTTGGGGAATTTGGATACTCGCTCTTCTTGGTATGTAAGGTCTCCTGTCTCTCTGCGTTATATAATTTTATGTTACATTTTATGGGTTTGCTAGGTGCCAAATTAGCACCTTGAGGGGTATCCGGGCACAGTAGACCTCTACAAAACCTACAAACAGGAAGGAACAGCCACCATGGCTCTTTGAACTGGCAGGTTTTTCATTTCCATCTGAAAATAAGAAAATTGTTGGGGAGATAGAGCTGGGGGGAAGGGAAAGTCATGCGCTGCGTAGGAGAGCCCTAAAAAAGCACTAACGCTTTGTTCCTTCCCTTTTGTGTTGATAGCATGTAACCCAAGAAAGTGAATATGACATCCTGTGCAGTGAGGGGGTCTGCTGAAAGAAGGGAGCTTGATTCGCACAAACAAACAAAAATCTACACATTAACAATTTCTTTTTTTTTCTTTTTTTATTTCAAAGTGTTTTATTTATTTTTATACAAAAACAATAGCATTTCTGTTACAAGGTTAGCCAATCGCAGTTTGTACAAGTGTCCTGAGGCACTCTGACACATTTACTTAGCTAACCCCACATGACGTAATTTACTGAAAACAAGAAAAAGAGTGATAGAAAAAGGCAAGAAAGAAAGGGGTGAAAGAAGAACAACAAGGAGACAGGCTCTGATGGTTATAAGTCATTAAGACAATTTCTAATTGCACTTTGTAATATAATTTAGAAAGCTATGCAAGTTGTACATTTCTAGGCATGCTGTAGCTCCCCCGACATTTAGGTTCTCATTACAAGAATTGATATTGCCTCTGGATTGTTAACTCTGGAAGGGATCTGACCTCTGACCATTATACGTAGCCTAGTGTCTCAGGACCTGACAGTTCTGGGCCCAGAGACACCGGATGTGGATCCTCTGGGTGTGGTGGCCCATCCAGTGAAAGCATTGCAGGAACTGGAAAAGGGGCTGCAGGCAGGAGCACAGCCTGCCCCCTACCCAACGCCTGTGCCCCACGGGGAGCATACAGTGCCATTACAAGTAGCACATTGTCCCCCGATGCAAGAATTCCGGTTCGGGAAACACCGGGCCTGGTTTTACCGGGAGCACTTAGTGAAATTGCTGCAGACAATGCTGTTCCAGCCTAACCCAGCCCTGCCGGTCCTGCCCTGACCCGACCGTTTCAAAATCCAGCAAAATCCCAATGAAGGCCTAACTACTGTGGATTTCTCACAGTACTACATTTGACAGAAATGTACATTTGCACACTTTAAGTTCCTCTGCACGCTGTGAAAATATGTTTTGGGGTCACTTTCCAAGCATATTTGAATGTTTATTACAACATTCTTCAGGAAAGAAGTGTGCAAAAATTAGAACAAAGCTTACAGTCGCACTGCAACTTGAACCGTTTGTGAGGCGCCCATACAGTGTATATTCTTCAACAAAGTATAATGTCTGAGAATTTTCACTGAACATCTGGAAATAAATATCTGCACCTTATAAGTGGATCTAACGGTTTATATAGTATTTTGAGGAGCAGTAGCTTAGATGGTCTCATCAATGAGGTCATTAGTGATCAATGATGTCATTTAACATGCCATGAGTGATGTAATAGGTGAGATCATAAGCAGTGCATGATGCGGCTCAAGTACATTTTAGCTCACTGGAATATAACTGGCAAATTTCAATGTTTTGTTTCCTTTTTAAATGTTTTTATCTCGCTTCAGCACCTACCTATAACATCACTTTAGCTTTGCTTTTTAGTGAATTTCTTTCTTTTTTAAAAATTATATTCAGCCAACATCCTCATTGTGCACTGCGTTTGGACATGGGCAGTTGGGGTTTGGCCCAGGGCCACTCCGCATGGGCAGCCAATACCCTGCTATGCATGGCTTCTGTCCTGTGCAGCAAGGACTGGCTCTGGCCAGGCCCTGTACCCATCTCCTCATGGGCGCCAAACCCTCTGCCGAACACAGTCGTAAGCCATGTACGGAGGGAGATTGGCCTCTATTCCCCCGCAGGCGGACAGCCCCCTGCTGTGCATTGCCTTCAGCAGTGTGGAGCCATGGGTTGACCCTGCACCGACCCACTGCAAGCAGCCAACCCCCACTGCACAAGGCCTATGTGCTGCACAGTGCTGGTTGGCCCCAAAGTCTACTGCCCCAGACCCTCCCACCTGTCCTCCATTGTCAGCTTGATTCCCCTGACCGTCTTGTTGATCCTCTATTGTGACTTTGCTGCCGCAGCCTCTCCCACCTGTCCTCCTTTTTCCATGTCCTGCCCTTGCCCCTTCTGCATGCCCTCTGTTGTCAGCCGGCTGCCCCTACACCTCCCATCTGTCATTTGCTGTCCGTGTGCTGCCCCTGCCCTTCCCTTCCATTGCCCATTTACCACCCTTGTCCCTCCTGTTTGTCCTCTTTGGTAAGCTTGCTGCCTCTGCCCCTCTGACCTGCCCTCTGTTGTCCGTGTGCTGCCACTGTCACTTCCGGTGGTCCTCCATTGTCTGTGTGCTTCCCCTGAACCCCTAGCCTTCTTTCCATGGTCAGCTTTCTGCCCTGCCCCTCCTGCCAGCCCACAATTGTCCCTGAGCTGCCTCTGCCCCCAGTGCATGCCTTCCTCTGCCCCTCCTGCCTTCCTTCCGTGGTCAGCTTGCTGCCCCTGCCCGGTCCCACCTTCTGTTGTCTATGTGCAGCCCCTGCCCATCCCGCTTGCTGCCCCTGCCCATTCCCACCTGCTGCCCCTGCCCATTCCCACCTGCCCTCTGTGGCCAGCTTGCTGCCCCTGCCTCTCTCCCATCTGTCCTCCGTTCTCCTGCTCCCTTCCCGCCTGCCCTCTGAGGTCAGGTTGCTGCCCCTGCCCATTCCAATCTGCCCTCCATGGTCAGCTGGCTTACCCTGCTCTGCTCCTGCCTGCCCTCTGTTTTCCATGTGCTGCCCCTGCCCCTCTCCCTTCCCTCTGTGGTCAGCTTGTTGTGCCTGCTCATTCTGGCCTGCCTTCCGTGGTCAGGTTGTTGCCCCTGCCCGCCTGCTTCCGTGGTCTGCTTCCTGCCCATTCTGATATGCCCTCTGGGGTCAATTTGCTGTCCCTGCCTATTCTGGTCTGCCTTCCATGATCAGCTTGTTGCTCCTGCCGCCTCACACCTGCCTTCCATTCTCCATGTGCTGCCCATGACACCCTTCTCACCGCCCTCTGTGGTCACCTTCCTGCCCTTGCCCCATCCTTCATGCCCTCTGTTCTCTGTCTGTTGCCCATGCCTCCCTCCCGCCTGCCCTTCATGGTCAGCTTGCTGCCCCTGCCCATTCTAATCTGTCCTCCATGGTCAGCCTTCTGCCACAGCTCCCTCCATCTGGCATCCATTCCCCTTGTGCTGTGTCTGCCCCCTCCCACTTGCCCTCCCTGGTGCGCTTGTTTGCCCCTGCCTATTTTGGCCTCTCCTTTGAGGTCAGCTTGCTCCTGCTTCCTCCCATCTGCCCTGTTGTCTCTGCCTTTCCCTCCTGCCCTCCGTGGTCCAGTGGTGCTGCCCCTACTTCGCTCACCTGTCCTGCAGTGTCCGTGTGCACCCCCACTTTCTTACCAGACCGGTTGTTTTCTTTTGTTTTAGTAATTTTTATCTGTACCGAAGAAATCATTCTGTTTTTCAATTGATTTCATTGGTTCCGCTGTACCAAAGAAATCATTAAAAGAAGGACCATGCTGGGTACCACGGTACTGGAAGCTGGTACCTCTGTACGGGTGCTTCTAATTAATTTTTTAACTTTTTTTTTACTATAGTTGGAGGCCCTTTAGAAATCCCCTCCCCCATGGCCCTGAGGGAGGGGGGTCAAGATGTGCCCACCCTGCCCCAGTTAAAGGCTATTTACAATTCTTGTTCAGGACTCAGGGGCTGAGTCACCGAGTCCTGTAATGGCTACTGCAGTATTTTGTTTCTTGTTGTGGCCACCCAATCAAGACTGCTTGGTACAGATGTACAGGTGACAATAAACAAAAAGACATGATTGAAAAGGGCAAAGTCCAATTTCCTTTGTAGAACTGGTGGTGGGGGGCAATTACCTCAATATATAAATATAATTCTTTGGGCATTTGGGACTGGATAAGACTGGTAATTGTTTGTAACCAGCAGTTGGGTTGAGGTAGTAGCCCCCCACCACCAGTTCTACAAAGGAAATTGGACTTTGCCCTTTTCAATCAGGTCTTTTTGTTTATTGTCACTTGTGAGTGGAGGGCGACCTGATTGATATCTTCCCTCTTGAGCTCCTTATTGTGGTTGACAGGTGTACAGGTACCATAGTACCGAAAAGACTCAAGGGATGAAAAAAGCTCCCTGGGCCAAGCAGAAGGCCCCACTTGTTTAAAGTTATGGTTCCCCTGGACCAACTGTCTATACCGTCCATTTATACTTAACTTTTTAACCCCTTCAAACCCAACCCAAGCACATCTTTAAATGCAAATTTCTCAAACAGCTGAACGTATTTACCCCAGATAACAACAAGCATTGGCATAGCCAATAGGTCTCGCCTTTGGGACCTTATAAGTGTTTAGCCATGCAGCACATTTTCCTGGGTGTTGTGCAGCCAGGAATTGAAGAGCTATACAACTGCTACACAGTAGTTCAAGTAGTCTGATTTAGAAATATATGCTTGCATTAGTAAACATTTATGGACACATTGTAAGGCACTTTAAAGCACAAGTTGGGAGGTTGAAGCAAAACAGCGGGGACGCGGAATGTTGCCCTCTGATGGTTTCTGTGAGTTAGATATTCTGACCAATGTTGCATCATTTCTCGGTACACGGTGTTCACAGGAAGCAATTGTTTCAAAGCTGATAATGTGCTTTTGTTCTTAGAGAGAGCTTGCTGCCGCAGGCGGAAGATTTACAGAGCTCTACCTGATGTGAACTGACGAAGGTGTTTGTTTTGGAACCAAAGGACGTGTCCTAACCTGGTTACTATAGAGTACTTACCGCGTGAGCATTTGAATGTGTGAATTTTAATTTGCACACAGAGTTCTGCACCAGCTGCGTTTCTGGAGAGCATACATCACTAGTAGCCGCCTCGCACGGGGTAAGCAAGGCCGCGCAGGGTGGGGGCGGATCGGTTTCGCTTGGCAGCGAGCTCGGTCTGATTTCAGTTCTTCGTGAAGGGGCTGACTGGCTCCACCCTCACCCCCGCCTCTGGGGCTGCTTACAATATACAAATTAAAATTAGAAAAATAAAGCGAGACAAAGAAGGGAAATGTTTTCCTAAAAAACAGACGGCAAACGCTTACTGAGTGGGCTTGTGGGAACCGTTTGCAGCAGCGTGGGCAGAGTCGGGGGGGTGTCGAATGAGAAGACAACAGACATGGGGCAAGTCGTCTATTTGTCCCTCTGTGTGTAGTTAAAGATAACTCGAACCAAGGAGGGCTTTACTTTACATGAGCACCACCAGCTACATTATACAAGCACACGCTCAACACTCATTCCCGCACCCGAAGTTCACACACACCGAGCACGCAAGCAAAGCGGTTTAGAGCGAGGGATAGAGGGCGGAGTAGATTGGGAGGGCGAGGGCAGAGGGCAAGAGAAGAGAAAGGTGATTAGGAATTAAAGAATCAGGCGATAGTAACCAGTCCCTTTTAACAGCGAGTAAAATATCAGGAATGAGAGACAGTCGCTTTGCGAGTGGTGCGTGCGCACTGTAAGGAAAACAAGAGTCCTGCGCTGTAAACAGACCCCTTCAAAGCCTAAGCCCTCGCCCCCTGATCCCTCCTAGAAGCGCACATAATCGTAAACAGCCTTGTTAAAGGCACCCGCAGGGGAAGGAATGCAGCTGCCACCCTGCGCGGCGCTGCTCGCTCCCAAGAGCAAAACGCCGTGGGAGTGACACATTGGAAAGGAGGTGGGACATGCACCCGCCTTGCAGCTGCCACCCTGCGCGCCGCATTGTCACTGGTTCCAATGAAGCCGGATCCACGGAGCCTTTCATCCTTACGAGGTCGATAAAATCAGTACCACTTAGTTGGGTAGCAATAAATGTCATATCAGCACCAAGACACTTAGGGTTGAGGGCAAAGGTGCGCTTTACAAATACACACTATGCTATTATATTATTCGCTGTTTTAGCTATGGCTTGTACTTTCTCCTGCAGCAGCAGGCACACCCTGGTCCGAAACTGTTAGAGGAACCCAAGTAAAAGTTCGCTTTAGCGCACACACACATACCCCGAAGAGCGAGCGTGCAAGCTTCAGCGTGTGAAGGGCTCCAGAAGAAATGCACTGCTGCCTGCGTGAGGTGCGGGTTCAGCTGCAAAAACGGGCCCCTTCTGTAACCCATGTTAAGGTAAAAACAGATTTGTGTCTGCGCTGGTCTGAAACCGGAATCATCTCTCTGGCAACTCCGCCCATCCAAGAAATCTGTGCGATTCTAAACCAGTCACCCTGACCGCACCTTTCATCCTTCCAAGGCAGATAAGAGGGGTGAGGGCAAAGGTGCGCTTTACAAATACACACTATGCTATTATATTATTCGCTGTTTTAGCTATGGCTTGTACTTTCTCCTGCAGCAGCAGGCACACCCTGGTTGGAAACTGTTAGAGGAACCCAAGTAAAAGTTCGCTTTAGCGCACACACACATACCCCGAAGAGCGAGCGTGCAAGCTTCAGCGTGTGAAGGGCTCCAGAAGAAATGCACTGCTGCCTGCGTGAGGTGCGGGTTCAGCTGCAAAACGGGCCCCTTCTGTAACCCATGTTACGGTAAAAACAGATTTGTGTCCGCTCTGGTCTGAAACAGGAATCATCTTTCTGGCAACTCCACCCATCCAAGAAATCTGTGCGATTCTAAACCAGTCACCCTGACCGCACCTTTCATCCTTCCCAGGCTCAGAGGGGTGAGGGCAAAGGTGCGCTTTACAAATACACACTATGCAATTATATTATTCGCTGTTTTAGCTATGGCTTGTACTTTCTCCTGCAGCAGCAGGCACACCCTGGTTGGAAACTGTTAGAGGAACCCAAGTAAAAGTTCGCTTTAGCGCACACACACATACCCCGAAGAGCGAGCGTGCAAGCTTCAGCGTGTGAAGGGCTCCAGAAGAAATGCACTGCTGCCTGCGTGAGGTGCGGGTTCAGCTGCAAAAACGGGCCCCTTCTGTAACCCATGTTACGGTAAAAACAGATTTGTGTCCGCTCTGGTCTGAAACAGGAATCATCTTTCTGGCAACTCCACCCATCCAAGAAATCTGTGCGATTCTAAACCAGTCACCCTGACCGCACCTTTCATCCTTCCCAGGCTCAGAGGGGTGAGGGCAAAGGTGCGCTTTACAAATACACACTATGCAATTATATTATTCGCTGTTTTAGCTATGGCTTGTACTTTCTCCTGCAGCAGCAGGCACACCCTGGTTGGAAACTGTTAGAGGAACCCAAGTAAAAGTTCGCTTTAGCGCACACACACATACCCCGAAGAGCGAGCGTGCAAGCTTCAGCGTGTGAAGGGCTCCAGAAGAAATGCACTGCTGCCTGCGTGAGGTGCGGGTTCAGCTGCAAAAACGGGCCCCTTCTGTAACCCATGTTACGGTAAAAACAGATTTGTGTCCGCTCTGGTCTGAAACAGGAATCATCTTTCTGGCAACTCCACCCATCCAAGAAATCTGTGCGATTCTAAACCAGTCACCCTGACCGCACCTTTCATCCTTCCCAGGCTCAGAGGGGTGAGGGCAAAGGTGCGCTTTACAAATACACACTATGCAATTATATTATTCGCTGTTTTAGCTATGGCTTGTACTTTCTCCTGCAGCAGCAGGCACACCCTGGTCGGAAACTGTTAGAGGAACACAAGTAAAAGTTCACTTTAGCGCACACACACACATACCCCGAAGAGCGAGCGTGCAAGCTTCAGCGTGTGAAGGGCTCCAGAAGAAATGCACTGCTGCCTGCGTGAGGTGTGGGTTCAGCTGCAAAAACGGGCCCCTTCTGTAACCCATGTTAAAGTAAAAACAGATTTGTGTCCGCGCTGGTCTGAAACAGGAATCATCTCTCTGGCAACTCCGCCCATCCAAGAAATCTGTGCGATTCTAAACCAGTCACCCTGACCGCACCTTTCATCCTTCCAAGGCAGATAAGAGTGTGAATGGGCAAATCACTTATTCTCCCCTGCCTAACAAAATGAACGAGTCCGCGTGGAACGCAACTCAGCGCTCTGATAGCCTTCGGGTCGAGTTTGCGCTATATTTACACGTTAACTTAAAAATATCTTGGCAAACTGCGTTTAAAAGTTAAAAATACCATCGGATAAGCGTGTTTGGTTCAAACAGCCGAAGAACACAACAATCCGAGAACACAACCAAGGCAAATGAAACAAGCATTTGAAAAAAAAGCACGGCGGCGCGTTCTGTTCAATTAGTAACCTGATCCACGACGAGGAATGCAGCTGCCACCCTGCGCGCCGCTGCTCGCTCCCGAGAGCAAAACGCCGTGGGAGTGACACATTGGACAGGAGGTGGGACATGCACCCGCCTTTGGCCATTTGCGTGCTTTCGTTATTGAAAGACACACGCAAAGGCCAATCCAATGTGTGGGAGGAGTCAAACCCATACAGAGAAGTTTGGAGTGCTTACAGTAAGCCTCCCATAGAGCAGCTTATGCGCGCTTCGCTAGGCTCGACCTAAAAAGCACACTTTCTGAGTAAAGTTCAAACTTTTTTGCCACATTTGGTGTAATTTTGTTCAGCTGTTTTTTCTGTAGCTGTCACAGAAGTTTCCTTTGGAAATTAACATGGGAGACCTTCCTTTTTCTTGGCCCCTGCTTCGCAGATCGGAGCAAAACTTTCCAGAAAGGAGCTGAGGTGGATAAAGTTATTTTTTGGGAAAGTCTCGTGAAGATTTGTCAAATGGTGTACAAATTACTAGCGAAATAGAAAACGCTTTTCCTATGGAAACTCTGATCTAATTATAACTACACAGTTGTGACTGCCGTTTTGTAATAAGTGTGTGTGCGCGTGCGTGTTTTAGATTGCTGCTTTATTTCTGAATATTTTGTTTTTGTTTGTTATATCTTTTCAATTTAAAAAAAGAAAGCTTGTGAAAAAAGTTTGTGAATATGGACTATTGTTCACTAAAGGTAGGCTTGAAAGATATTTGATATATATTTGAGTCTTACATAGGCATACCTCCTCAACTCTTCCTTGAAACCTTGCCTCATAATGTGCTTTGGAGCTCGTTTCTCGTAGAGTACTATTCTCCGCTTGTTAACTCTACACCGAGCTCTCTTGCAGCAGTGCACTCAGACTTCATGAACTGAGGGACTCCCTGCCACAAAACAGACTGTAATGATTATTGTATTGCATTCCATAATCCATACTACAGTCTCCCAATCATTGTGAACGCTTTGAAAACCAAAATACCCAAACTAATTTCAGTCTGAATGTGTTTGCATTTATGAACATTACAAAATGTTTTTCAGGTTTTACTCTGTTGTTCGACAGCCGGCAGAACACTCCCTGCCTAGAGTCCAGCCCCAGGCACCAGCTCTGGTGGAATCTTGCCATCATGGGCTTTTAATGCTGTATTGTTTTTCACCCTAAGGACACAGAAATTGCTGAAGTGTAAAATCAGAGAGAGCTTTGGTACTTAAACTGTCTTGTTTGTATGTATGAGGTGTGTATATTGCGTAAACCTGACACAAGAAGGGTCTTTAATACATGCTATCAAAGGGGCAGTGTGTGAGAAATTAAGTGTAAGGGAGAGGAGTGGACAGTCAGAGAAGGAAGTAAGAGAAGTGGAATATTATGTTAAGTGGGTGATAGAAGGAATAGTTCTCAAGGGTCCTGTCACTAAGAGGGTACTCTGGGACAATGTGTTGCTTGTCGAGGCAAGCCTTTAGCTCTCTTTTGAAAAGGACGAGAGATGAAGATTGGGTTGGGATGGTGTTCCAGTTTCGTGCAGGATAGCAGGAGAAGGCCTGGTATCTAGTTTTCTTTTCTGTTTTTCACCTTTTCGATTCTAACCTGACTGCCGCTGGACATCTTGCTTATCCCCCTGGTCCTTTTGATCTTAGTTGCCAGGTTCCTTGTGTAGCTGGAGTTGACCACCTTGTAGACGAGGTAGCATGTTGTGAAGATGAGGCAGACATATAGGGAGAGCCACTGGTCATCCTTAATCCTTCCAAAACCCCTTGGTATGAAAGGCTGCAACATATGGAATGCCAGTGAGAAGTGCACTGCCTCCATCTTCATGCACTTTCCACTTTAAATTGGCCTCAAACTAAACCCAGAATATAAACATAAAGTAGAAACCACCAGCCGTTCATGATTTAGGCACCAAACAATATATTTCCTTTAATGAGAGATAATGTTTTTTTTAAATCCCCTTTGTTTTTGAAGATGAAGATTAATGTGTACAGCAAGTGTCCTGAGAAGGGCTGGAGGGAGTGTGTTCTCATTCAATGAAATTTCTGTTCTAAACACTCAAGGGTGATGCGTACTTGATAGAGAGGGGAGCTCGTTTGATCATGATGTCAAGACCAAGATGAGGCAGAATCTACATATTATATGCAAAGTTGCTCGGTCAATTGTGCTTGTGAGGTATCTCAAATGCAGGCTTGTTAAGATCTGTAAGCAAAGGATGATCAAGCAAAAAACAAGATAGCTTTAGAGTATGACTGGCAGTAGATGAAACAGATCACCAACGAAGGAAGGATAATTTTTTCTGGAGGGTGGTTTCTAAGATGATTGATAATGTGCTGGATCCTATTTGCCATACTGACTGGGATCGATGTACTGGCCTGCTATAGCAATATGCATAATGCGAACCTGGTTACAGATGGTGAATATGCTTCTGCAGTATAAACATTACTTTGATCTGAAAGCTTATGCTGAAGGGCTTTTAACCAGAATATATGGTATCTGTTGGTAATAAAAAGCATGCAACATGATGGATACCATTATTGAACAGGCAATATTCTGCAATCTTGTGAATGGGTAAAATCTATGAATTTATGGAGCGAGTATTTTGACCCTTGTTCATAAAAAGATATTACATGGGATTCTTTAATTGTTGTATAATCAATCAATCAATCAATCCGTAGATATGTAGAAACCTACTTGTCATCCGTGAGGGTTTCCATCGCTGGCAGGGTCCAGTTGATCAACCGAATAGCCGGGTCTTCAGGGACTTTCGGAACTCTGGAAGAGATGGGGAGGTCCATAGATGAAAGGGTAGATCATTCTATGTCTTTGCTGCTAGTTAGGAGAAGGAGTGACCTCCGCATCTGCTATGTTGGAATTGGGTTGAGAGGGTTAGATAAAAGGGACGCTGAGCGGACGTGTCTGGTGGGCTGATGGAAGTTCAGGCGGTGAATCAAGTAGACTGGTCCGCAGTTGTGTAGGGCCATGTATGCATGGGTCAAGGGCTTGAACTGGCATATTTTCTGTACCAGGAGTCAGTGGAGTTCCCTGAGGTAAGGGATGATGTGGGTTCATCTATGGACATCCAGGATGAGTCTGTCTGTGGCATTCTGTATGGTATGTAGTTATCGGAGGAGGTGATCTGTGATCCCTCCGTAGAGAGCATTGCCATAGTACAGTCGGCTGGAAATGAGGACCTGGGTCATAGTGTGTCTTGAGCTTTGTGGTATCCATTTGAATATCTTATGAAGAATGCAGAGGATGAAGAAGCAGGAGGAGGAGACAGAGTTGACTTGAGTCGTCATTGTTAGCTTGTTGTCCAGAATGATGCCTAGGTTCCTAGTATGGCCAGTGGGGGTAGGGGTAGGTTCAAATTCTGAGGGCTACTAGGATGCGTCCCATGGGGAGCTTTTGTTTCTTAAAATCAGCACCTGTGTCTTGTCTGCGTTGAGATTCAGGCAGTTGTCCTTCATCCAGTTGGCGGAGTCTGTCATGCGTTATGAAAGTTAGTCTTGGTGATGTCTTCGGAGAGTATGAATTGTGTGTCGTCAGCGTAGGACATGATGTTGGGTCCCCGGGTTTTGGTGCTGCTGGCTAGAGGTGTCATGTAAGCGTTAAAAAGGTTTGGGCTGAAAGAGGATCCGTGGTGTACTACACAGATAATTTCCTCGGGTTCGGAGGTGAAAGTGGGGAAGGCAGACTTTTTGTGTTCTTCCAATGAGGAAAGAGGCGATCCATCTGAGAGCTGCTCCTTGGATGACTATGTTGTGCAGCCTTGTGATGAGTGTGTGGTTGGAGACCATATTGAAGGCTTCCGAGAGGTCTAGGAGGATCAGAGCTGCAGCCTCTCCTCTGTTGAGTAGGGCTCGATGTCGTCGGTAGCTGCAATGAGGGCTGTCTCGGTGCTGTGCTTGCTGCGGAATCCGGATTGGGAGGAGTCAGTAGGAGGTTCTGTTCTAGATGCGAGGAGAGTTGTTGGTTGATGGCTTTTTCTAAAACTTTGGTCCAGAACTGGAGCAGAGAGATCGGTCGGTAGTTGTCGAGTTTGCTGGGGTCTGTTGATGGTTTCTTTAGTAGGGCGTTGACTTCTACATGTTTCCAGTCCTCGGGGAAGGTAGCCGTGGCAATTGAGGTGTTAAACAAGGCGGTGAGCACGTGGCTGATTCTGGATTTGCTGAAGTTGAAGATGTAGTGAGGGCATAGGTCGGTTGGGGCCCCTGAGTGGACAGAGTTCATGATGGAGGCAGTGTCATGTGGGGCAGACTGTCATAAGTGCCGGTGCTGCCAATTAAGTGCTGGTGCAGAGCACCGGAAACCACCGGCTCAAATTAAGCACTGATAAGGCAGCTATAGAACCTGCTCTGCTCCCTTGTAAGGTGTTTCTGTTCAAGGGCTCCTTTTCTTTTAATGTACAGCATTGTACTGGAAATCTATTGATAATCCTCACTGCCACCCAACCAGACGCCTAAGGTCAGCCTTTCAACATTAACATCTCAACCAGTGAGAGACAAACGGTTTTGGAACAGGTCTCTACACCTTCAGAGCTCCCCATTCTGGAACTCTGTTTCGCTGTCTCTTTGTGACCAAAATAACACTGGGTCATTCTGCAAACAACAGATTGCCCACCTAGTCCGTCAAGTGTTTGTCCTCGAATGGCTTTCTACCCAGCTGTGTTCCTCCAGTCTTCTGTTTATACCTGACATGTATGAGCGTGTCTAAAACAAATGAAAACAAGCAATGGCAAATCCAATAGGTCTGGCATTGGCTGCCAGCATTCTGGCAATTCTTGTTTTATTTTGTCTTGGTTTTTGCAAAACTTTATTGTTTGGGAACATGCCTGGCCCTCATGAATCTAAGCAAATAATCATTTGCAACAGGCAAAAAAGTTTTAGGGGCCTCAAAAAAGCACATATTACCATAGTACTCACTGGCACTTAATGGAACTATTTAAATTGTCAGTCATTCTTGCATTGGCTGCAAGACCCTTGCCAGAAAGAAAGAATGAACAATGCAAGAAAGAAGGAAAGATAAAGAAGAAAGGAAAAGAGAAGGACCAAAAAACAAAAGGAAAGAAAGAGAAGAAAAGAGAGGAGGGAGGAAAGAAAGAGAAAGATAGAAAGAAGGAGAGTAAAGGAAAGAAAGAGAGAAGGAAAGAAAGAAAAGGAAAGAAAAAAGAAAGCGAAGGAACGAGAAGAAAGAGAAAGAACAAGAGAAAGGAAGAGAAGAGGAAAGAAACAAATAAGGAAAGGAAAAAGTAAGATGGAAAGAGAAAAGGAAGAATGAAGGGCAAGAATTAAAGAAGGCAAGGAATAAAAAGAGAAGGAAATAGAGAAAGAAAAAAGGAGTAAAGAAAGAAGAGAAAAAAGGAAAGAGAAAGAAAAGAAGAAAGGAAAGGAAAGAAAGAATCTAGAGAAAGAAAAAAAGTTGAGGATAATTTAATACAGAATACTTTCAAATGGACACAATCCGATATGCTGTTAAATAGCAGCAGTCAGAAAAGCAATACACGCCAAAAGGAATTTACAAAAGCATTGGCAGGAGATGGAATCTGAAAAAGGTGGAATGTGCATCAGAAGTGTCCTGCTATTACAAGTAAAAACAAAAACACTGGCACTGAAGGTAACTAGCTTGTGTGTGGATGTGCTGCATGTGAGAGAGCAAAATGCAGACACTCAAAGTGAAGTTAACCAGTGGCTTAAGTAGGGTGGCCCATTGCCCCATGCTGTATGCTTTAGTGGGTGGAATCAAAATGTGACTGACACCATAGAACAATGGATGAAGAGAGGTGGTTGAAAGACCCTATATGTAAGTGTGTTGTACATACTTTAGCAAAATCAAAAGGTTTTGGCTTACACCAGACCTGAATTGGAAGGTTTCAGTTCCATAAGGCCTCAACCCCCTTCAACAAGCAGCTCCCAGACACCATGCTATTTCTTAGTTCCCACCATCCAATATGGGCCCTTTGCTGTCTTCTTTTGTTGTGGCCCTCGAGTGCACATAGATCTCTGCAAGTATTATTTCGACAATATAACTTCAGTTTCTTTTTTTTTACATCAATCAAGTGATCAACCAATCACATATCCGAATGCACTAGATATTATGAATAGTTTATACAACCTCATTATTAACACACTTTAATTGACATTCAGAACATTGACACCTGAAGCAATGAGGCGTGTGTGCTGATGACCCAGTAGACGTCCTGCTGCTTTTCTTTGTTGTCCCCACAGCCAGTATTTACCATCAGACTGCATTATATTACCGAGTGATAGAAATCTATCCTTGGCTTTAATGTAACCCTGTTTCTTTCTCCACAGTTGAAGCGCACAGCCCTTCATTTTTCTGTTGCAGGAAACTTTCATCAAGCAGTGGAATTCCTCCTCAAAAACCAGGCTCAAGTGAACATTGCAGACCAGGTAAGGAAGGAACCGTCCATTGCATGACTCCTGAGCTCTTCACTCTGCTGCAGGAGAAGATTCTGCATGTCTTTGCACCCGGAAACCACAGAGAGACCTCAGCATGCCATCCATTGCACAGTAACCTTAGGAATAGGCTTGCACTTTTATGAATTGCTTTATCATCTGTTCGATATAGTTAGGGAGTGTTTGTGCAGTAGTAGAATAAAGATAATCAATGCAGACAGTTTCTGTCTGAGAACGTTTGCTACTTGTAGAATGCTAATTCAGGTTTTCCCATTCTTCGATAGGGCTTGATAATTTGCGAGCTCATTGCTTATTGGCAGAAACAGTGCACTGTCAACAAAATTGCTAATTTAATCATCCCTATTCGTGGAAATAGGATTATATCTTAATAAACTTTTCAGGCACAAAGGTCATCTTGTTGGAACTGGAAAATCGTTATGATTCAGGGTGCCTCAGCTACCCATCTGCACTTAGAGAAACAAAAATAAAAAACACTCACAGAGAATGGTCTTCGTTAAATATTGATGATGTAGGGTGCCAACGAGACCAGTGGCAATTGATTTAGTAACCATAGGTGTTCCTGGGTGCTGAAGGACCATCATTACAAATGTTACCCATGATAATTCAAGCTTGCGTCCAGGAGTGTCAGGTTCCCAAACAAAATGTAACAGTATCGCAAGGACCCTCTTGCCATTGCCAATTGTCACTCTCATTTCCTTGCTTCTTATTTGATGGCTTTCATTATGCAGCTTGTTACATCTTGTATTTGTCCCACCTCTGGACCATAGCCGCTTTACCATCCACTTGATTGGCTGGCTGGACTCCTTCCACTGCTCACTTTTAGCTAACTACTGTTTTTCTATTTTGCTAAGTACTCCATGAGAGTGCATGTGTTTTCCAACGTTCTCCCTCATGTGCTTCTCTGCCCCGTGCTTTGTGTGGTTCTCTCTTGATCATGTGCCTGTTCCACCCCCACATTCTATATTGCGCTCTTTGTCGTGTTCTTCTCCTATCGCCCTATGCCCTTCTTTTCCTCATGTGCTTTTTTCCTGTTGGGCTCTGTGTTGCTTCATTTGCCCTCTCCTCCCAGCTGCCTTTAGTTTAATTTAATTATACCCCTCCTAGCCACTCCCGGTTGCTGCTTCCTCCCTACTCCTCCATGGTGCCCCATCACGCAAGTGGGCGCCAGCGTCATAACACAATCTCATCATCGCTTTTTTCTAATTTATTTTTTAT
This sequence comes from Calotriton arnoldi, assembly GCA_963921515.1. Classification (NCBI taxonomy): domain Eukaryota; kingdom Metazoa; phylum Chordata; class Amphibia; order Caudata; family Salamandridae; genus Calotriton; species Calotriton arnoldi. The sequence goes on along the minus strand of CAWUFW010001083.1, from coordinate 1,142,417 downwards.
ATTTGTTTTTCAACTGATGCTGTGCATGCTTGCAAAAGCAAAAAGGATTGGTAACGCCAATAGGTCAACTAGGCAATGCCTATTGGCTTTTTAACCTAATTTAATCTCTGGGGATCCGGGCCACTTCAGGTTTTTTTCGTGTGTCACCTATTGCTTTAGCGCCGGGACACCTCCTTGGAGGTAGCTGTTCGCGCTCTACAAAAGTCTGTATTATTATTATTGCCTTTGCCAGTGCTTGTTCTTATTTGTGACTAGGACCTCCGGGTCCATGGCCATATACTTTGTTCATATCCATGAGTGCCAGAACCTCTGTTTCTCTGCACATCAGTACCAGCAACTTCAGGATCTGTTCCTATCAGTGCCAGGTACCCTGTTCTATGACCTAATGTCTGTAATGTGAGAAAGTATACCTTTAGAGCCACCATGTTGATTTGTATTTGTTGCTTCCATTTAAAGCCTATGGTGTCAGGGCTACTAGGGACTTGACTGGGAACGTCTTTTCCAAGCTGTTTAATTCAGAGTTTTGTGCAGCTGCTACTGGGCTTGTGTCACCATGTGTGCACGGCCAACCTCCCATCCTGAAGTCAGGTGCACACCCTTGCCTGGTCCCTCTTTTGCAGTGCAGTGTGATGGTTTTGACCAGTGGTGGAAGGTTGGCCAGACAGGGGCATAAATACAAATAGTGTAGCAGAAGGAGTGGAATGAGGGCCGGGGTTCCACTGCAGCCTACTTTAACCTGCTTTTTACTATTTTATCATGGGATGGAGTCCCAAATTCCTTGTTATGCCACTAAGGTGGGAGTGTGCTGGATATAGGAGAGACCCTCTGAAATAGGAATAATGAAGCCACCACAAGGACATCTTTCATACTGCTTTGTCCCAGTTCTCCTATTTCCAATCTAAAAAGGATGTATACAACAAAAAGTAATGAGGTGAAGATAATCTGCATGATGTAACCAAAAAAGTAAGTAAAAAGATTCCCTAAGATTTTTTGACCAAATTATACATCACCAGAAGAGGAATCAAGAGCATAGTTCTCAATTATGACATATGAACAGCATGGAAGGTGAATCCTAAATTTCATTTTGACAGTGCCAACTTATTTATTTTATTTATTTGTTTAGAAGCAACCATAACATTACTATCAATAATGATTTACAATATTAGCAATGAACAGTACAAGGAAAAATAGATGTTTGGATGATTCGCAAAAGTTGGAGAGAACATTGGTGAATAGGATGAGTATGCCAAATTGCCTGATATCATAGATGAAGACACAGACACCAGTTCTACAAATGCATCTGTTACTTTTAGGGCACAGTGGTGGGGAGTGAATAAGGCAATGCTCACTCTTCAAGTTGCAAGAGATGGCATTTCAATTCTTTCTTGAAGTATCGGAGATGAGCTGCCTGGATGCCTGATGGTTAAAAGTGAAAAGGATATGGAAGGTAAAAAGACCGGCACATGAGGCCACACAAGGTGTCATGGGTCCTTCTAGAAAAATAAAGCTAACCGATCTTAGGTTCTGGATTGGGGATGTAATGAGATATGATACGGAGGGATTGGGAGTGGCATGCATTAAATACAAGCATAAGTAACTTATAAATGGCTCAATTTTCAGCCAAGAGCTATCCAGCGTAGTATGAATAGGTGGGAATATACCTTAGAAGATTGTACAGGTACAAAAAGAAGAGTTTTTTAAGCTAATTTTAAAACTTTTTCCATTGGGGCACATGTCCGTTGGAGTAGATCTACGGATAACGTAGTCTGGTAGTCCAGTCTTTTGACTGCCAGTGAACAGATAAGAGTTTTTGCACTGTTAAATGGGATATGTTGGCAGATCTTTCTTTATATTTAATATTTGAGAACTAGGTGACTATTGGTTCTAAAGGATTTCCATCAACACAGATGGGCTGAAAAGAAACTTACATTTTCTGGTGGAGAAAAGTACATTTCGGGGTTTCAGGAGGAAATTGAGTAGAGTGAGAAAGATGTGGGCAGACAAGGAGAGAAAAACAGGACCTCAGTTTTAGAGACGTTTAATATGAGGAAGTGTAAAGACATTCAGTGGCAGACAACAGTGAGATAGTTTAGTGTCTGTGCCTGACAAAGGAATGAAAAATTAGGAAATAACAAAATAATTTGAGTATCATCAGCGTGAAGAAAGAACTCAAATCCCAAAATAAACATAAACGCAGAATGGTAAATTTGATATTTTTGCTAGTGCCCAAGCCATTCTATGTAAGGTTAGAAATCTAGTTTTGAATACGCTAAACGGAAAATACGATATTCCTCCATCATAGATGCTGAATCTCGGTCACACCTTCTACAGAGATTTCAAATTTCCATTTTTTACTTTTTTTTTTACATCTGTAGCGGTATACCCTAGCTTATTGGTGTTATCTTTGTAATAGATTCTATATATTTTAGGGACTATTCCATGCCAGATCTTCACCATTTTTAAAGCCTCCTTTATTGGACTCCAAAATCACAGTATATAAAATGCTGCTGACCAAAAGCCTCTTCATGGCCATCATCTTCTTTTTTATTCTTTTGAAAATCTTTCTGGCATCCTACTGCATCCTGCTGTAAGCCACTGAACCGCACATCATCCAGTGTTGTCCTTTCTAGTGCATCACCCAATGCTATCCTGCTATCACCATCCCTTTCCCGAATATTACTTAGGGTTTTATATGACTGGTGGTCTGTTTTCTCCGATGTCTGCATGTTCCTTGGTCTGTACAATCAGATGTCTGTATCCCCTTTTGAATATTAGGGATGTGTGCACTTAGTGAATGCCTCTAAGTTGTGTGCCTGTGTGCATACAAACCATACAGATGCTAAACCTATTGGCTTTGTAAGTGTTTGTGTAAGTGTCCTTTAAACATAAAGTTTCCCCTGGTCTCATGTAGTCTTTACCTCCATCTCAGGCAAAATATATTGCTTTTTTCTGAGATGAGTTAGGCAAGGCACCATTTAAAGGACAAATTATGCCAAAAAATATTAATTAAGATAGAAGGAGACTTCTTGTTGAAGGTGTGGGATCTTCTAGAGAAGCTCTTCACACGGACCATCTACAGGGAGCACCTGATAAAGACCAGGGAGTGTGCTTTGCCCGACTGAGATGATTAGGTATGCTGAGCATGTTGCTTGGTAGGTCTTCCCTACTCCCACAGCACTGAAGGAGGCTGCTGTGCTTATAGAGTGTCAAGAATCCACTTGTTAACAATAGAAGAGCATTCTTGCTTTCACATTAAAGTCTCTCCAACACTGCAGACAAAATAAGAGGCACTGTCTCCACTCGCCTTTGTCTCTATGTGGCCACACGTGCTTTCTGCACTCCACTTGCAAAGACTGCCACATTATGAGGTTTCTTTTTTTTCCTACAGACCAGTCAAATCCTTCCACCTTCAATCAATACCAGCAAGCCACACTTAGACTGTGCTGCTCTCCTTCCAATATAGTTTTACCGCCTATTCAACGGCAGAGGGAGATTAGTGAATGAACATTTTAACATGTTACATAAAAATATATAACATTCTTGCTAGAGGTCGTCAAGGACCAATGTTTTCAGACAATTGGCTGTACATCAGCAAGATAAGAATATGTGCTAACCCTGGTCAAAGGTCTACAGTGATGAATATGGTATTTGTATAGTGCAAACCTAGCCAAAAGGCAGCAGAGTGCTGTATATGGGCAAAGGCAAACTTGAAGTTGGCGAATAATAGGAGAGAAAGCGGAATTGTGGACAGGTAAAGCACTGTGATGTAGTGTTCTTTTAAGAGGTGAGTCTTTCCTTGAGCAGCGTTGGGGTGGTCCTGGTGGATATGGGCATGTTGTTGCAGATCTTTGGTGCATAGATGGAGAAGGTATGCTGTATTGTTTTCTCTTTTTTTACACTTTGGTGTTCTGACTGCGGGTGTGCTGAGACCCACCAGAGTAAACCCACCAGAGTGGGTGATGCTTTTCTGCAAGATAAGCAGGGGTGCTGGTTGTGATGGCTTTGCAAATTATGCTGCTAGTTTTGAAGACGGTGCTGGCTGACAAGGGAGCCTATGGAGCTCCACCAGGGTGGGGGATGATGTGGTCATATTTCTTCAGGCCCCGGCTGAGATGTGCTGCGGCGTGCAGGCTGCCCTTAAGGGGTGCTACTGTGGAGTCTGTGAGTCCATGGAGTAGATCATTAACCACCATCCAGATGTGAGCGTACAAGGGCTTGAACAGCATCTCTGAAGCTGCTTTCTGGAATAAACAGTTTGACTTTAGAAGAGAGAGTTGGTAACAGGCCGGCTTTGTATTTTTTAGCAATGTGTTCTTTGAGGGAGAGATTAGTGTTCATGGGGAATCCAAGTGATTCGGTATTCTGTGAGATTTGGGGTTCGGAATCATAAAGGTTCATGTCATGGAGCTCGGTTTGTACTGTTTCTTGTTTGTTGATCTTGGCAAATTATTGGAATTCTGTCTTGGTTTAGCTTCAGGTAGTTGCTGGACATTCAGGTCTGGATGATGTGCAAGCTTTGATTGAAGTGTTGGATGTCTGAAGTAGAGGAGAATTTCAAGGAGAGTTGTGTATCATTGGCATATTGGTGAATCGTAATGCTGGTATCTTTGAGTAGAGCAGCAAGCACCTCTATGTAAAGGTTGGAGTTGACAGGAGACAGTATGGAACTCGAAGGGACTCCACATGTGATAGGGATCTTTTGTGATATGGAAGTGCCCATGTGAAAACACTGGTACCGTTGGAAAAGAAGGAGGAGAACCATTGAAGGACACAGCAGGCAAATTTTATTTGCGACTCAAGAGTGCAAATGAGGGTGGGATGGTTGACTGTGTTGAAGGTAACTGAGAAGTCCAGCAATATCAGGAGGCAGGGATCCTCTTCATCTGTGTTCAAGATGACATTGTCTACGATGTGTAAGGTGGCGTTCTTCTTGTTGCAGCATGATCTGAAGACAGACTGGTACTTGTGAAGAAGATGGTTTGCATAGATGTGATCTTGGAGTTGAACATAGACAGCTTTTTCAGTCATCTTGCCGATTAATGTTAGGTGAGAGATGGGCCAGCAGTTGGTGAGATAATTAGGGTGAAGTACAGGTTTCTTTAGGAGTGGAAGGCTCTAGCCGGTAGGAGTGAGAGAGCATCCTCAGAGCGAGCTTAAATGAAGGACGATGGTAAAACATAATTTTCATAAGAAGTGGCTTTGAGGGACTTGAGTATGTCAGCTAGGTATGGGAGAGAAATGGCTTTAAATGTTGACCATTTCGAGATCCTGCAGGAAGGGGTGGGTGTGAGCGATTCACAGGATTTTTCAGAGACTTCCTGCTTAGAACATTATGGATATCAAGTTTCATAGATTCATAGTCTAAGAAATGGCCATGTTTAATTCAGTCAAATGTTGAGGTGGTCGCTAATGTTTGTTATGTTTTGGCATACTCACAAAGTTCTAATGAAGATCCTTTTGTTTTGATTACATTGATGCCTTAATGCAGGACTATGACTAGTTTAATCACTACATTTCTAATGTTGTGTCTGTTTCAAATACTAGAGGGTATGGGTGTTTAGTCACTGGTCAAAGTGTTTAAAACAAGTTAGGCACAGAAAAGAGGGGCAAAGAAGCCAGCTTATAAAATTAGCTTTTTGTACTGAAGCTAACGCAAACCACAAAATAAAACAAATACTTAATGAATGAGCTAGATGTGTGTAAACACACTATATTTATTTCTTGTTAAGTCATATTTTTCAAAATACTATTTATTTTTAATTTTAGCGCAGTATTTGTTTTGCACAAAACAATTAGTTTCTAGAAAAATAATCCATAATAAATATTATAGTGCGTTTACAGGCTTATGTAGGTCATACTACTAGTAAGCATTTTTTGTTGTGTGGAATGTGTTGCTTTTAGTGGGAGAAATCATTTCAAGATGGCTTTGGTGGTCAAACTAATAGTTCCTGCCTGCTCTTGCTCAGAACAATTAACCTCATGCATTGCAATGGCAGCTCTCTGTAGGAGGTGAAGTAATACGCCTTATTACTGACATCATGATGATAAGAGTGAAATACTCCTCTGGACTGAGACAAAAAATAATGATACTTTTATTCAAGTAATGACTGAAGGGCCTCGCCCAAGCCTCTCTTTCTGTATTTTTATTGATAATAATTGACAAAAGCTCTAGCTATGCCAGGCCTAACAAGGAAGTTACTACTTGCAAATGCGTCTTAAAGTATTCCTGTGCTCTGTGCAAACATTCTATAACATTTTCTTTGAAAAAGACAGTAATTTCCAAAACTTACAGTGCAGCTACAGACGTGCGCATCAAGCACTGGGTGACAAAGTGAAGTAAGTTAAGTGTAATGACTAAGTGCGTTTTGGGTGGCATTCAAATCCAGAAAAAATATTGCAACCGTGTACCTTACATTCTCTACCTTCTGCACTGAAAACACGATGCAAAGGACACCAAAAAGGGTCTGCCCCTTCCTATTTTAACTCATCTCTTTGCTAGAACAATGACATGGTGCTATGGCTTAGGGCAATAGCAGACTTCCATATATCATGAGTGACAGTCGCAGTCAGCCAGTGGCTGCTGCTAGTAATCGGTGCCACAACAATCAATGGCTGAGCTCTATGCCCTCTTTGTATACTTTGCACGAGTTCTGTGACAGCTCCTGATGATTCTCCCAGGCCTAGAAAAGACCTTTCATCGATCAAGCAGTCCACACTGGAGCTTTGAAAGAGCCTCACAAGTGAAAGTACTTAGTGGAGTGGAGGCTTCGTGTGTGGATCTCATTGTGAACTTATGAACATATTGTGGAAAATAAAGATGCAGAAAGGCAGGCGTGTGCTTTGGTGTTTTTCTTTGTCATGTACCACTCTGTTTCCTGCAAGATGTGTGGTTGTCTAGAAAACTGTTAACACACATGGAACCTGGCAGAAAACTCTGAGATTCTGTGGATCTATGACGGCTCCTCATGACTATCCTAGCGGGTAGAGAAGAAGCGCTCAAATGTTTGCTAGCCTGATGTTTTTTATTCATAGGTTTTATACTATTTAAAATGTTTTCAATATTTTCGTTTTTTAGCATGGTTTGATGACAATTCATCTTGCTGCCTGGAATGCAGATCTGAATATTATGGTTATGTTACTTAAAGCGGGGGCTAATCAAAAGGCTACAAATGAGGTGAGTTGAGTTGATTTTTTTTTGTTAAAAGCTTAACCTGATTGTCCATGTTCACTTTCGCCCATTGAGCTGGTAAACGTATCTCAAATGTTACAAGTTACTAATTTCGGCTATGCTTTGTTTTAATTGCTGCACATACAACACATAGAACAGCCCTGTCTAGAGCATCACTGAGTGAGGGGCATTTCATTACCATAAAAATAAATATGTGGGTGCTCCTTTTAAAAGAATTCCAAGGTAAAGATTTAGAGTTTAGCGAACAGGGTACTTTGTTGCAAACACGACAGAATACGCTGTCCTCCAAAATGACGGTTCACCATTCTATAGGGAGGACCATCTGCTTTCTGTCCATGGAGTCCCACTTGGCTCCTTCATCTGAAAGCTTCCTACTTGGGCCTGACAGAGTAGAGGCCATCGGAGGAAGAGCATTACACTGCCCACCTTATCTATTGTGGAAGGCGTGATGCCCTCATTTTTTGTCCGTCCCCACCAGATACAACCTGGCAGTGAGGGAAGGAAAAAACAAACATTGTCCCCCAAACCAAGGAAAAAGGTAGCTGAGTATGAGGGTCATTAGTTTTTTGTTTTTCAATTCCAAATTGCCTCTTTAGGGAGTTTTATTAAAAAACAAAATGTTTGCTAAAACCAGCGGGACAGGAACCTCTATGATGGAGGTTCCTCTCCAGATACAGATATCACTGCTGGGTCAGCGGTGATCTCTAATGTTGATGGATGGCAGTCCATCAGGGTGGTGGATGTAATGTTCTCTACCACCTTGTGCAATGGAGTACCATCTGCCAAACTCTAGATCTAGTACCTATATTTTTGACATTTGTAAAGCAACTTTATTGCACAGCATTATCATCATTGCATTAGTGAAAAGTTTTTTACATGGGGGCTCTAAGCCACACTTTGTTTTATCATGTATTTTAGGACCTCATTTTTCGGTCTGACTACAGACAGCCCTAGCAGTCTAGTAAGACATGTGTCAGCACTGCACAATCAACAACATATACAACACACCACATAATGCACAACACACAGAAAGGGGCTTCGAGGCAACCCTCTTTAGACAATGACTTGTTTGAGTGAGCCCTCTTCAGGTACTGGCTTAATGCGCTGTCTTTCTAGTTTGGGATCAGCCCACAACATTTTGTGGATGTGTACATTTTATAGTAGCCATTGCTTAATTTGTAAAAGAATAAGTGCTGGGGCCCAATACTTTGGTTAGAAACCCTTGGCTGGTGCTATCAAATGTCAGGGGTGCTGAATACCAAAGCTGTGTAGCCTTGATTCCACCTCATGCCCCTTTCATCCACCACCAGACACTCCCTGCCCCTTTAACTCACTCTTACAGGTTCTTTTTCATCCCTGTTTTCTTCCATTGCCACTGTTGTTCAGTATTTTTCTTTTTTTCTCCGTTCCCCATTTTGTGTTTTTCTCTTTCTTGCTCTGGGTCAAAGTCTGATGAGGAAAAATAAATGTGGTTACCACAAATTAGTGCCAGTGGGCTCAACCTGCTGACGTAAAGCCCCTAAGGTCAGGCTCCATTTTATGTCCGGCAGACTCCATCTTTGATAATGGAGGTTGCTGCCTTCTAAATCTGAGACAATAGCAGTCGCCATCTTTCCCAATTTATGCAGAATCATTGCCATGTCTAGCATTTGATGCAGATGTCGTCTGACTGTATCTTTCTAAGAACTATGAAAGCATCAAGTCATTAGACTGGTGACATAGCTGTAACACCTGATATGACATTAGTGTGGGACAAGTGTCTACTCTTCACCATGTTATGGTCGAAAAAGAACAAATACAGACATATAGCCAAAATAATGTAGTCTATTTTGACGTCCTTTTACCTTATATGCTCATAGTGAAATGTCTGGGACGCATACATTGATGCACATAATCTATGTCAGACATTCCTTAAAGTTATGTAAGCAATTCCAATTTCTGATAAGGTTTAGTATATAAGGGCTGCCACTTTACCACATGTCAGGAGAGGTTCTTCACCCAGAGTATGGCACAAGGTTCTGCCAGAGATGATCTCACCTACTGCCAGCATACTTCACACTTCGCAAATGCTACATCTCGCCTGAAGCCGATAAAGCAGAGTCCAGGAGGAAGACCACTACCGCAGCATGCGTTTGCTCTTCGCAGAGAACACTGACTTCACACCTCTGCTGTCAACATGGTATGCAGTGTGTCTCTTCTTCCTAACAAACTCTAGACTGCAAGTTGCTCTGGCTTCCATGCTCTCTTAGTGTAGCGCATAGAAGAAGATATTAGGGTGTTAAGTTCTAGGTGACATTTTAACTATGTTAGAAATTTTTATTTTATTCTCGTTGTTTATAACTTACCTTCTTGCTGTTTTATAATGCACTGTATAGTTGTTTTAGATGTATTGAGAAACAGGTTGTTTCTGTAGTAATAAATAAGTTTTACTTAAAAGTGCCCATTCCACTTAGTGCAGTGGGTGTGACATATTGTGAATAATGAAATAAGTTTGTTACTGTTGCCACAGTGCCCCTGATCTCTTCAAAGGGATTGTTAGTAACCCAAAAGTGATACCTATATTTCAATAACATATTGAGTAGTGTTCTGTGGGGCTGCAATGACCTGTCATTCACAATCATCGTTGGTGCATTGAACCAAGTTCACATGTGTCACCGTGGGTGGGAAAGCACACCTTGTAGACCTATGCCAGAGTCATAGTTTTAGTTTATGCAATAATTCACATCAGGAACACCAGGATTAGTTTGCTGGTCTATTGCCACATACGCAGAGAAATGCCCATTTGGGACATTTGAGCAAAGAAGGGGCTACGTGGCCAGTTTTGGCTAGCTGCACTCCCATTCCCCACCCTGACAACTTAACACATGCTCAGGTGGTAAGGGTATTAAATTACACAGTCGCCTGAAATAGGAGACTTGTGCAGTTCGTTCAACGTATGTAGAGCTCCAGACCTGCCGCTCCCGCACAAGTAAAAACTATTAGTCCACAGATTATTAATGCTATCGTGGGAAAAGTGCCTATAAAGCATGATGAAATGTCTTTCTGGATTGCTAGTAAGACCAATCAATTGGAAGCAGTGTATCCATACACTACCCCCCAGGACAAACTTAGAATACTGACTATGTATCTCCCTCTTAGAATGGTGCCTCCCGTAGAAGAGTGTAACACCTGGAGAAGAATCTTTGCATTCATTTACACCAGTAAGCATGGTACGCCTTCATTGGCGGTTCTCGCTGATGTTCTTAGACACATGCAGAATGTGCATGGAGCCACACCAGCTATGGACTTAGGAATGAAGTTAATGGGGAAATTCTCTACAGTGTCCTCGATCATCCTAAGCCATGGGTCTCCAGTGGGTAGCTCAGGAGCTACCTGTAGCTTGCCAGTACCCTAGAAGTAGCTCCCTGAGGTGCAGCTCAGCATAGTACTTAATTGAGAGGCTCTACCCTAGCCATATTGAATATGGTCACTTTGCAAGAAAAGGACAAAGTTTTCTTTGAGTGTCTTAACCCCAAATAGAATGTGCATTTGATACAAAATCACGTATTATGAGAAACTGATATGCTAATGTTTGAAAACAAAATGATTAGAAATCCAAAACACATTTAAAACTGCTCTTTGAATGATAGTTCATACCAAGTTGTGGAGGTTTATAGGTTGCTGAATTTCCTGTGTGCCAGTGGACACTTACAGTTGTGACTGTTATGTCATTGGTCATGTGGAGACATTTTATTTTGATAAAACTTTACTTTTCTCACATTGCTGTCATGTCTCAAGGTGGTTGGTGTTCTATTACAATATTGAATTTTAAGTATTGTCCTACCAAGATCCAGTCTACAGACTACCACAATATCATGAAGGTAAGTATACAAAGGTAAGTATAGTTTTATGCATGTTCTTAACTCCACATCTACTTATCTTGAAAAAATATATTCTAATATTGTTCCATACATCTGGATGGCCACTACTAGTAATCCTGCAAAATGTGCTCACTATTGTAATTGGCTCTGATGCACCCCCTACTTCAACAATTGTCAAAGTCATCAGTAGCTTAGGACTATTTTCATCATTCAAAAGTAGATCTCCTTATAGAAAAGGTTGGAGACGCCTGTCCTAAGCAATATTAAGCGAGAAGCTTGGGTTCTGGCTTTACATCAGAGACTGGAAGCAGTTCTAGTTCAAGATTGTGGATGGGAACTGCTAACAAAAATCCCAGAAGTTTATACCTCTGTGGGTAGAGATACCTTGGGTACTAGACCGGTTAAGCCACATTTAAAACTGAATAATGACATTGAGGGTTCTGTTAAAGAGAAGCCTGCAACAGAAGGGAAGAAGAAACAAAAAGACAGAGGAAAGAGACAGATTGGATCACATACTTCTCGGGAATCTGGCATGGTTGTTTATAACTTGAGACCGTAATTTTTTTTTTAAAACTGAATGGTATCAGTATTCTGATAGCCGCTCTTCATGTTCACTTCAGGACATTGATGATGAAAGAACAGAGATAGGGAGCCGATCTGAGTACCGACAAAAAAGAGGAGTACAGTAGAAAAAGTGAAGCAGGAAGCAAAACTGACGTCAGCGTAAAGAGGGAAGATAAAGGATTGGACTTTATAGCCCCAGTAAAGAAGAAGAAAGTAGCAGAATTTTCTAAGAAAAATGCCTATACAGCTCTGAGTCCTCCTGCAAAACAGGACTTGGGTGAAAGCACTTTGAAACAGCTCAGCAGAAGTCACAATAGTGCATCGGATGCTTCAAAAGGTTTTGGATGTGAATCCAAAGTATGACTTTATACAGATTGAGACTTCAGATAAACATTTAAATCCTCTGGATAGGATTTGACTTGTTGAAGAAGACTGCCCTCCAGTCTTTTTAAGGGAAGCACCCCTGAAGGAGGAAGTCATAAGGGTAGCTTTTTTCTCTCCCATAGTGCCTGAGGATATCAGGGATGTAAGGAAATGAATGAAAATAATTTTATATAGCGCGTTACTACCCTGAGGCCTCGTAGCGCTTTGGATAGGGCAAACAGTGTCATGACAGGTTAGTGAGTGGTACTAAAAAGATGGGTCTTAAGGAGTTTACGGAAGGACTGCATATTGGATTCCCTTCTGAGAGCAAAAGGAAGAGAATTCCAAAGATTAGCAGCATTGAACGAAAAAGAACGGCCGCCCCAGCTGGACCTGCGTACTTTCCTTGTAGTAGCACGGAAAGCGGAGCTGGAACGAAGACTCCTAGGAGGGTGGTACGGGGTAATGAGGGGCTGGATGATGGCAGGGCCAGTCTTCCAAAAGGCTCTGTGCGCCAAACACATAGCCTTAAATTGAATTCGGGACTTAACTGGGAGCCAATGAAGTTTCCTTAGTGCGGGTCTTGCTGATTGTCTCCGAGGGATCTGGAGAAGTAAGCGAGCCGCGCAGTTCTGGATTACCTGTCATTTTTGAATGGTAGCCTGGGGGGCGCCCAGGTACAGAGCGTTACCATAGTCCAGGCGGGACAAAACAAGGGCTTGCACCATAATCCTTTGCGCCTGAAAAGGGAGCAAAGGGAGAATTTTTCTCAACATCCTCATCAGGCCGAAACATATAGCTGACAGCGTAGTGGCTTGATGATTAAAATTTAGAGAACTGTCAAGCCATATGCCTAAGCTCTTAATCTGGTGCTTTGGGGCAGGCATAGTGCCAAGACAGATAGGCCATGAGAGTGCCAGGGAAGGTGATGGAGTTTTGCCCATGAACATCAATTCCGTTTTGTCCCCGTTTAACTTAAGGTGAGAGAGGTCCATCCATTCGGCTACCGCCTCTAGGCAATTGCCCAGGGCGCAAGATGAACCCTCCGGGTGGTTTAGTGCCACAACCAGTTGGGTATCATCTGCGTAGGTAATAATTTTTATGCCGAATGGATGCACTATCTCTGCCAAAGTCACCATATAAATATTAAAGAGTGTGGGGCTCAGGGAGGAACCCTGAGGAACCCCACAGCTAAGAGGCCATTGAGCTGATGCAGCGGTACCCTCAAAGACCCGAAAAAACGGTCCTTTAAGAAGGACTGGATCCATGTGAGAGCCCGGTGTGTTACTCCAAGATTTTTTAATCGCTCCAGCAAGATGTTATGGTCAACAGTGTCGAAGGCGGCACTGAGGTCCAGCAGAATAATTGCTGCTGAGCCACCCTGATCCAGAAGTCTCCTAACTTCCTCTGTTACTGCCAGAAGGGCCGTCTCTGTCCCAAGCCTGGGACGGAATCCTGTCTGGGAGTCGTGGAGCAAGTTGTTAGACTCCAGATAGTTGACCAGAGTAGCGTTTATATGCCTCTCAGTCAGTTTGCTCAACCAGGGAAGGAGAGAGATAGGACGATAGTTGGCCATACTAGAGACATCTAAATTAGGTTTCTTCAAAAGGGCTCTAACCTGAGCACCTTTCCAATCAGGGGGTACCGTGCTCGAAGAGATGGAGGCATTTATGATGTTCAAAATTACTGGCTGAATAACATCAGCAACTCGAGTGAGATGTTGCGGAGGAGCGGGGTCCCTGGGAGAACCTGAGGTTACCCTAGACATATATGTATTCAAGGTAACCTCGTCTATCAGGGGAACTCCACTAAGGAACATTGTAATTCTGGGAGGGGGCTTTTGGTACTACACGCTATAGGCTCACTTTGATCAGAGGGGAAAGATTGACAGATCAGATGAATTTTCTGATGGAAATATTCTGCTAAATTGTTGCAGCGAGCTAAAGCATCCTCTAAGTTAGGGGAATTGTGCGGAATGGTGATAAGAGATTTAGCAATACGGAAAATCTCTTTAGGAGAATCAGCGGCTGCACTAATCCTCTCCTCATAAAATGAGGATTGGGCAATTTTTATTTCTGCCTTATAATTCCTAATAGCCTCTCTATAAACATTTTTCCTCTCATCTGTTAAATTCTGTCTCCATCTCCTTTCCAGTTTCCTGCATATTTGTTTGAGCTCCCTTAGTTTAGGGGTGAACCATGGTACCGGTTTGTGTATGGATCTCTTATAGGAAGGTTTCATGGGAAGAAGAGTGTCCAAAGAGTTTTGGATCCATGAGTTAAAATTATTGTTGGCTCTCTCCGGGTCGGAAACAGGAGAGGGTGTAGTAGCATCCAGCGATGAAGACCACTGGCTAACAGAGAGATTTGACCATTTCCTTTCTAGTATCAGAGTTGCATATTGAAGAGGAGAAGCCACTGTGGTCTCCCAGACCAGAGGGATCAGAAAATGATCAGTCCAGGGGAGGGGAATTGGAGACCCTACCGAAAGATTCTGGTCATTACTAAACACTGGATCAAGGAGATGACCTTTGACATGCGTAGGAGAAAAGCCTTTCTGCTTAAATTGAAGTGCAGAGAGGCTTGTTAGCAGCTCTTTGGCCAAATGGTCAGAAGGGTCATCCAGATGGATATTGAGATCCCCTAGTACTATAAAGTTAGCTGGGGTTAGTGCTCGGTTAGCCACAAAAGTCGGGAGTATACTAAGGAATTGCCCTATGGGTCCCGGGGGCGGTAAAGGAGCAGACCAGAGAGAGTGTTAATAGGTGAAAATTCCAAAGAAAAATTCATGCTTTCGCAGTCCGGTACCCCCTCAGCTGAGGACCGGCAGCGAAGATTATCTTTAAAAATTATAGCCAGACCTCCACCTCTTCCGGTCTTGCGGTCCGTTCTGTGAATTAAGTACCCTGGAGGTAGGGTCTGAGTGATAATTGGATCAACTTCGTCCTGTAACCATGTCTCCGTCAGAAATAAGGCATCGGGTTTAAGGTCATCAATAAGAAGTGCTAGTTCAACTGAATGCTTGGAAAGAGAACGGCAATTTAAGAGAAACATTTTTTTGGGGAGGCCAGAATCTGGTAAATCTCTGCTGTAAGGTTGAAACTTAAAATCACATTGGGGGCATCTGGATGGATTGTCGGCAAGGATTAGCGTGTGTAGACAGTTAGTATCCATGACTTCTCTCATATTGAGCAGTGACTGAGCACTGTAAGTAACATTGTTATTTTTAGAACTACCAGGGGTCATGGCCCCTGGTCCCGTCTGGGCTCGGACGGGCGCAGACGGGCTTGCCTTTGGCGCGCCTTTGGCGCGCCCGCTGCGCGCGTCCGCTGCACGTGCGCATTAGCTAGAAGCTAAATACTGGTGGGGGCGCGAGAGACTGGCGCGCTAACCCGACCGGAAGTGCTACTGCTCCAAGAAGCCCTCCGCACAACGGCACTTGCCGCGTCGGACCGGGGCTGGGAGTAGAGTAGAGGTAGGTGCCGCCAAGTGCAGGAACTCGAACTCAATTCAAGTGTGTGCAGAATAAAAGTACAGGTGCAGTTTAAAATGTCTCTTTTTGTATGGTCACCTCCTAATTTTCCGACTATGCTGCTGGTTTTGTGACTCAGGGTGCACTGAGGCCTGCTAACCAGACCTCAGTGCCAGTGCCCTGACCCTGACATGTATGTTGAATTGGCTATACCCAATTGAAAATGGCTAACTTACCAGTAAGCCTCTAGTAAATGGTACCCTGGTACCCAGGGCATTATAGTTAGAGGGGTAACCCAGGCCTAGCAGCTCTGATAGTGCCACCCTTGAGGTCCCCTAGGTAAAACAAGTCCCCCAATCCACCACTGCAGACGCTAGCCCGACTTTGCTATTGAAAGCAATGGCAAAGCCACCACTTCCCCTGGACATGTGTGTAAGTCACCCCGCTGGCAGGCATACTGAGCCCTAAAGGCATGGTGAGACATATGGCACAAGCAGGAAATACACTTTACATGTCTTGACTGTAAAACACACAAAACAACAGTTTTTACTGTGGAAAGACTTAGTCACCCAATTGGGGAGTGCATGGTTACACGCTGACCCCTCAGCTGTGGTATCTCCTGAACGGTACAACCTAAGTGGGCACTCAAAGGTATCAAGCAACTCATTACATTAAACCTGACTTGTATCTCAAGTTGACATTAATGTAACTTGTTGCAGTGTGCAGCTTTAGCAAAGCTGCCACTTTGTTGCTTTTAAAACCTCTGTGCCTTCCCAGGCACACATGGAGCCTGCTCTACGAGACAGCTTGCTGCCCTCCTGGAGAGATGTGCTAACGACTCTCAGGAAGGACAAAAATGGGAGATTGCCGGCCAGGGAGGTGCCACCTCCCTCCTGCAGGTAGCCACTTGGGTGTTAGCCCCCAAAAGGCAGGCTTCAAAGGTGAAGCTGCCTTTGAATGACAGATGTGTAACACCAGAGGGGAGGACTGCCCCATTGTGGAGGTAGACAGGCTGGCACGGGAGGCAGAGAGGGAAAACCAGTTGCCAAACTGGTTTCCTCAGGGGCGTAGTCACACCCTGAGGGTAGGCTAGTGAGGTCTGTACACCAGGAGAGAGGTCTCACCATCTTGGGAGTAGGCAGAATGGTGCATCCTGGGATAGCCAGATGCCATACACCACAGGAAGTGGTCACCAGGTGGGAGGGATCCTATTAGTCCATTGGCTACCAACCGCATACTGCCCTGCGGGCACTTTCTGAGTATAACGAGTGCATACCTGGCATCCAGGCCTCAGATCTCGACTGACTCTGAAGAAGGACCGAAGAAGGACTGCCCTGCTGCACCAAGGGACCAGCAAAGAAAGGCTGCACTATGAGGACTGCACCAGTGTCTGGTAGCGGTTGGAGCAGTTCATTCAGATAATGGTCCTGTGTTCGTTTCTAAGGCTTAAAGGTATTCATTGGCTGCTCTGGGAGTTTGTCTACAATTCAGCAACCCATTCAATGGTGAATCTAACGCCATTGTAGAATGTGCTAAAGGCATGATTAAACAAGCTTTGACTTGACGCAGAGCAACATCCCTCTTTATCAGGAAACGTAGCCACCTCGGAAGCCCAAACCTTGTTGGAGGATTTTCCGCCGTTAGATCTTTCCACCCTGCAAGGGCTTCTGATAGACTTAAAGTCAGGCTCTCCCTTAGACCCTGTCCCTCCCACCATCCTTCACCAGATTTGCGAGGTCGTGTCACCAGTCATACTTGGCGTGATTAATACTTCTCTCAAGACAGGTATAGTGCCATCCCTATGGAAACATGCCAGGGTCAAAGCACTTTTGAAGAAACCCAATCTTGACCCTGAAGACTGGGCTAACTACCGACCCATTTCTTTATTACCAGGATTAAGTAAACTTGCAGAGAAGCACACTAATTCGGTCTTATCAACCTTCTTAGAAAATAATAATCGCCTCCATCCTACTCAAACTGGTTTTAGACCTCAACAGGGCACTGAAACTGCCCTCATTACCGTAGTTGAAGAAACTAGGAAGATTCTTGATGTCGGAGGCTGTGCAGCTTCGATTTTATTAGATCTTAGCGCAGCCTTCGACACGGTAAGTCATCATCTGATGATCCAAAGACTTAGGGAAGTTGGAGTGGCCGGATTAGCACTAAAATGGCTACAATCCTTCCTGCAAAATAGGGTCTTTACAGTCTTTGGAGAAGAATCATCCTCAAAACAAATACCTTTGACATGTGGGGTTCCTCAGGGATCCTCCCTTAGCCCCACCATGTTCAATATATACCTGCGGTCATTGGCAGAAACAGTACACCCTTTTGGCATACAGATCGTCACATATGCTGACGATACCCAATTGATTGTTTCTCTGACCCAACAATCTCAACAAGGCCAAAATTTAGCTGCCTGCCTTGAGAAGGTCTTCAATTGGATGAATAATTCATTTTTAAACCTTAATGGAGCAAAGACTGAACTTATGCTTCTGGGGAAGTCTGCCCCTCTAAACATTGATCTCTTTTGGCCCAGCTGCCTAGGCCCACCCCCTGTTCCAAAGCGGCAAATTAAAAGCCATGGGGTCTGGCTTGATTCCAACTTAGACTTCAATGAATAAGCACGTAAAGTAGCGGCCTGTTGCTACAGCCTTTTAAGAATGGTTCGGAGGATACTCCCTTTACTACCTTTTGCTGCCAGACGATTGCTAGTCCAAGCTCTTATTCTATCACGGCTGGACTATGCTAATGCTGTTTACCTGGGAGCCCCTCAGTCCACTACTAAAAGACTTCAAACAGTGCAGAATTGTGCGGCTCGCATGTTGTTAAATATTCCTAGACGCACTTCGGCTAAATCTGCTCTTACTACTCTGCACTGGCTCCCTGTCTGCCGGAGAATTCAATTCAAAGCTATGTGCATTGTACACAAAGCACTTTCTGAGAACGGCTCCCTCCTGATTCGTTCATGGATTCAACCTTACTGTCCCACAGACCCCTTAGATCGGAGAACAAAGGCCTTATTGTAGTTCCCAAGATTAAACGTTCTCGGAGTGGAGGCCGACTGTTCACATATAACGCAGCCAGGTTTTGGAATAATCTTCCTCTCCACATACTTTCCGAACCTAACTACCTTAAGTTCAGAAAACTATTGAAAACTTCTCTTTTTCTTTGATCGTCTCATAGCATAACTGATGTCATAGCGCTGGGATGCCTTCGGGTAACCACGCGCTCTAGAAATGTTCCTTCATTCATTCATTCACTTCTAGGGTACTAATTTCAGGTCTTAGTTGGTATCATAACTTGAGTGGAGTTCAGAGAGCATTAAATAACTTGCCCTGAGTACTGAGAGGACGCACTCCATACGAGGTTCTCTTTGGAGTTCCTATTTGCCTGGCTTAGATAATTCTTAGAAGTTGGCGGATGAAGATAAATTTGACTTTGAGATATTTTTGAATGTTTTGCAGAGTATCCAAGAAGTCAGAGACAAGCTTCCTAGCACAAACTGCTCTAACGCCACTACCTGTGAAGAGAAGGTTATCACTGATGCCAATGGGTGGATTTCCAAAGTTGGGGGCCTAGTTCAAGAATAAATCTGCAACAAACAAGCGTATAAACCATCCTACAGATCACCTGTCATTGTTCTTAGGGTAAAGAACTGCAATTCTGTGTCATCTGCCTGGCTTAAGAAGAAACAGACAGGTGTCTATTGGCCATGTTAAAAAGCACAATATGGGGGCTTGGCCAAGATGACGGCAGAGTAGCAGCTTCCTCACGGAACTCCGCCGATAAAGAATGCTTCGTGATCTGAGGGGGGCCCATGATTTACTGATCGGCTGCCACCCGACAGAGGAGAGTGTCCGCCTGCGGAGAGGAGTCTCTGGCCGACTGCCGCCTGGCTGCGGAGGAGACGTGACGACCGCGGAGACCGCATGCTGGGGGATCTGGAGGTCGAGCTGCCGGCTGACCTGCTGAGCTGTAGACCCCGGTGGGGATCTTGAACCACCCTGCAGGCCTATTTAGATGGCCCGGGCTGTATGGTAAGCCAGGTTGGGCAACGGGAATGCGGTTGGGGCGTGGCCCCGGAAACTCGCTGGAGCGGGACGCATTACCGAGGGCCTAGGTCCAGGGATCGGAGCTGGGCCCTCCAGCAACAACTGCACTCACACCTGACGGCCCGCAGAGGAGGTTGAGTCAGAGGCCCAGCAAGCTACACCGCGAGGCGGAGAAGACGGTGCCTCAGTGGGTGAACAGATGTGACAGCGCAGCGGACCTGGGTGGGAATAGAAGGGCCTGGCAATGCGACAGCAGCCAGCATCTGAGACTGTGAGCCCCGGACTAGTGACCTGAGGCCAGGAAAGACATGGAGTGACTGGAGTGCTTGGCCCCACCGGGAAACCCAGTGAGAGGGAGCTCAGCTTTTGGGCTCAATTCGTAAGGGTCAGTGGGGCCTAGTGGCTGCAGACTACAGCGGCCCGCTTGGTGAGGATCACGTGCCTTGGCTCTTAGGCAGCCTGTGCGCACACTGTGGCTTTTTATGCTGCTGACATAAAAAAGGTCAGGACTGAAATTATTGAACTGGGCGTTCACATGGGCTCCCTGGAGAGGACCGGGGATTGTAGGGAGGAAGAACTTAATGATCACGCTCGGGATCTGCTAGAATTGCGGGAATGCAATGAGGACCTCTACCTGCACCTGGAGGACCTTGAAAACAGGCCCTGATGCTCCAATATTCACATCAAGAGGACTTTGTGACGAGGCTCTTCCGACACGTCGCCCCGACGTTGGGCGACAAGGAGATTGCCCTTGACTGCACCCACTGGGCCGGACGCCCTGTGGCGGGCCCGAGTAAGCCGCAAGACATACTTACCTGCCTCCACTCCAATAGGCAGAAGAAAATCATCATGACAGCAACACGGGACACAGCAGTTGTGTCATTTGAAGGCTTTCAGGTTGGCATATACCAAAACCTCTCTCCCCTCAGACTCCAGCGGCACAGAACCCTGAAGCCGGCTACCACCTACCTTCACGAGAAAGGAATCCGATAGCATGGCGATATCCCTTCCGGCTGATCTTTGTCTGGAACAAGGAGACACATGCTGTGCTGGGAGTCGACCTGGATGTGGAGGGGATTCTGGACCGGTAAACTGGAGAAGCACTGGCATCGCAGACTACGAAACTGAGAAGGTGTAGCCGGACGGGGAAGGATGCACGCTCATGGCCCTCTGAAATGGAAAGCCAAAGGGAATGGGAGGACCACCTCAGACAGCTGCAAGATCGGGATGACAGTGGGGAGATTTTGAAGGAGTGAATTCAACGTCAAACTGGACAGACCACGTCGTCTCTGCTCGCTGGTTACCTGCAGATACCTGGATGGATCATGAGCTTTGCCTCACCTGGTGGAGCCCCACCGTATGCTACTGTCCTTCGGCTATGGTGCTGATCAGCCGCCTGCCTCATGGACCCTTTCACTACGGTGATACTGTTGCCCACTTTTGGGCTGTCCTTGTTGGTAATCTCTGTAATCCGTCGACAGTCCTCGGGGTTGGTTTGATGCTCTAATGGGTCCACCTCCCAATCGCTTCAAGTCTAATTGATAAAATACCATAGACTGTTGAAGTGATTAAGCGGGGGAAGGAAAGGATGGGATCAGCGGGGAGGGAGACCTGCAAAGAAAACAAAACACTATCACTTTATGACTTAGTCGGAAGCAGAAT
The DNA here is from genome assembly GCA_963921515.1 of Calotriton arnoldi. Lineage (NCBI taxonomy): Eukaryota > Metazoa > Chordata > Amphibia > Caudata > Salamandridae > Calotriton > Calotriton arnoldi. The sequence continues at coordinate 1,121,256 of CAWUFW010001083.1, read as the reverse complement.
CTTAAAGGTAGTGCAATTCTCCCCTTTATTTTCCTTTCCTAGATGGCCTACCTGTAAAGTAAAACAACGGGTAGGAAAGGTAGGTTGTGTCTTCACCTTGGGAAATAGTATAGAAGCGCTAGGGATAGGAACATAGAAAACGAGAGACTACATAAATGTACTGTGTGGAAGGGGGACCTGTAAATGACAGTTAGAGATGACACACATACCCCAGTCTTTGCAACATCTGAATTCACAGGGGTGGTGAACGTGAATCCTCACGCATTCCACTGCTGAACCCCCGTTACAACGTAACAAAAACACAAGACAAAACAATGGATTAAAGTGATGTAAATACTGGATAACCTCCTTGAATGCATACGTGTTGTAGCGAATTGTAATACCACCCAAATGGCAGGTTCGTGGTGGGTACGATAGTACAGCTTCAAAGTCAGCAATTGATGCTACCCAAAATAACATGAATCTCCATATCCCTCAGGTTTGCAAAGTGAAGCCACTCCGCTCCTCTGAAGACCGGCACTAATTAAATGCCGAACGCACTCCTCCCCGGCTTCAAGGATCAAAGGGAAGACCCACCAACAGCCAGGAGAATAAACAACAGGAAACCAGCCTCAGCGGTATTCGGGCTGTAGACAAGAAAGCAACACACTCTCTCTCTATCGAAAAGGAATATCGAATGCGGTGTCAGAGACACCCTTACCGGACCTGCTCTTCACGGACAAATAGCAACGAAGAATAATCGGCAGCGTTCTCTGCCCCGGAACCAGTTTTAACACCGAAAGGCAGATTACGTACGTGACGCACGCGTTCCTGCCCGCACAGTCTGCCGGGAATTGTAGTTCTCGGCATTCCCGATGTCAGAGTTCTGACGGGCGTAGGACGATCGCGCATGGGACTTGACAGTACACCCCTCTCCAAGAGAACTCTGACCGAGACATGGGTTCTGCGGATGCAGATTATGGTATGCCTTAATCAATCGGGCAGCATGTACGTTAGAGGAAGGCTCCCAAGAGTTTTCTTCGGACCCATACCCCTTCCATGACACCAGATACCACAGTTTTCCCCTCCTAATCTTTGAGTCCAGTAGTTTTTCAACCTCGTATTCCTGATCATGGTTAACCCAGACTGGTTCAGGTCTCCTCCTTACAGGGGCCAGGGAGGGTTTCAGTAGCGATACGTGAAAAACAGGATGTATACGCAAACTGGCGGGCAATGCCAAGCGTATCGCAACTGGATTGACTACCTTGACCACTCTATAAGGTCCAATGAATCTCGGGTTAAAGGCACTATACCGTTTGAAATGTATGTTTTTAGTCGACAGCCACACTCTATCCCCTTTTTTATACTGTGGGCATGCTCTTCGATGCTTATCTGCCTGCTTCTTGTAAGAAGCCTTAGCCTGTCTCAACTGCCTATGTGTGTTCTGTAAGGTGCTGTGCATGTGTTGTATTCTTTTCTGTACCTCAGTGACCGCTTGTGCTTCGGCCGGATGAATGAAGGGGATAAACCGTGGATGACAACCGTATGTGCAATAAAAAGGGGAAATTCGTAAAGAAGCATGTGATGCACTGTTGTATGCCACCTCCGCTAACCACAACCACTCCACCCATGCCTCTGTGTTTTTATCCACATAACACCGAAGATATTGTTTAAGTGTTTGATTTAAGCGTTCTGTCTGCCCATCCGTCTGTGGGTGGTAGCTAGTGGACAAGGCCGTGGAGATGTGCAATGCTTGACACCATACTGTCCAAAATCGTGCTGTAAATTGGGACCCCCTATCAGAAACGATCACTTTCGGTAGCCCATGTAATCTATCAATATTTATCAACAACAAATGGGCTAATTGACCTGCCGTAGGGAGTTGTTTGCAGGCAATGAAATGTCCCAGCTTAGTTAGATAGTCCACTACCACCAAAATAGTGGTACACCCCTGGTCGCGTGGTAACCCCACTATAAAATCCAAGGATATGTTTTCCCAGGGGACTGAGGGCGTTGGAAGAGGACATAAGTAACCTTGTTTCCTCATCCGGTCAGTCTTATTTCGGGCGCATACCTCACATTTCCGGACCCACAACATGATGTCCATGCGTATGCTAGGCCACCAGAACTGTCGCAGCACTCTTTCCTGGGTTTTTTCTATGCCGCTATGTCCTGCACATGGAACCTCATGACACCATTGAAACACTTGTTTGCGTAACCTTACATTGGGAATTAACACTTGCCGGCCTCGCATAGGTATCCCTTGGATGACCTTCCATTCCGGATGACACCTCACCCATGTTCTCCATGTAAAGGTCTGTATACCTCGGGCCACCTGGTTCAAGAAGGGGTCACAATGGAGAGCACAAAGCACTTTCAGCGGATCGATGATGGCTCTGGCCGGGGTCTCCTCATTTTCTTTTGTGGTGTTTTGTCTTGTGAGGGCATCAGCTTTTCTATTCTCGCTGCCTGGTCTGAAGGTGATCACGAAGTTATAGCCCGTAAAAAAGAGCATCCATCTAAGTTGGCGAGGTGTGAGCTGTCTGGCTGTTCGCATGAATTGTAGATTGTGGTGATCCGTATAAACCGTAACCTTGTGGTTTGCCCCCATCAACCAATGTCGCCACTCCTCGAAAGCGTTCTTGATTGCCAATAGCTCCTTCTCAGCAATGGAGTAGTTCCTCTCGGCCTCATTCAATTTACGAGACATGTAAGCTATGGGATGCATCTGTCCAGTCTTGGTGTTTCGTTGAGAGAGAACCGCTCCCACTGCTACTTCCGACGCATCAGCTTCCACGATAAAAGGTTGAGCTGGAGCAGCGTGAGTCAGTACCGGGGCTGTAACGAATGCCTCTTTAAGCCCTTCAAATGCTCTTTGGGCCTCTTCAGTCCAAAGGAACGTCGTCTTCTTCCTTAAAAGCTTCGTAATAGGTGCTACCATGTGAGAGAACTGATCAATGAAGCGCCGGTAAAAGTTGGCGAATCCAAGGAAACTTTGGACATCACGCACGGTTTGGGGACGAGGCCACTCCTTCACAGCCAACACCTTCCTTTCTGACATTTCCTGTCCATGCCTTGTGAGCATAACGCCTAAGAACTCCACAGATGATACGTGGAATTCACATTTCGTTAATTTACAAAACAGAAGATGTTTCCTAAGGGTACGTAGGACTGCAGTCACATGTTGTACATGGTCTTCCTCACAGTCGGAATATATAAGTATATCGTCAATATATACCACCACGTAATGATCTAGGAACTCCCGCAACACATCATTAAGAAAGAACTGGAAAGCGGCGGGAGCGTTGCACAATCCGAACGGCATTACAAGATACTCGAACAAGCCGTAGTGCGTCTTGAAAGCCGTCTTCCATTCGTCCCCCTCCCTCATGCGCACCAAGTGGTAAGCGCCTTTAAGATCCAATTTGGTGTATATCACCGCGGTCTTGACCTGTTCCAGCAGGACCGGTATCAGGGGAAGGGGATACTGATTCCTCACGGTGATTGCATTGAGTGCGCGGAAGTCGATGCAAGTTCTTAACTCACCGTTAGCTTTAGGGATAAAGAATAACGGAGAGGCTGCCGGGGACTTTGAGTGGCGGATGAATCCAATGTCCAAGTATTTATCCAAATAACTGCGCAGATGCTTGTTCTCCGGTTCTGTTAGCGCATAGATCCGTCCACACGGTACCACTGCTCCGGGTATGAGATCGATCTGGCAATCATATGGTCTATGTGGCGGCAGGACTTCAGCCATTGTGTCATTGAACACGTCCGCATAGTGTTGATACCGACCATGTAGGGTGACATCCTTCTCCGCTGCTGTGGCTATGTGATGTATGTTAGCCAAAGCACTAGCAGGGGGTTCGGCCAACAATGAACAGTGGGTGAGACAATAGTCAGAGGTGAATGTCATGCTGTTATTTCCCCAGTTGATGTCCGGATTGTGTTTACGAAGCCAGGGTAATCCAAAAATGGTTCCGTACTGTGGAGCTTGGATAATACTAAAGGACATAACTTCTGTATGATTGTTGTTACAGACAACGGAAAGCTCCTCTGTACCATGACGAATCGGTCCCGAATCCAGTACCTTGCCGTCCACCGCAAAGACCTGTTCCGGTACGTCCTTTTCCTGCAGGGAAATACCCAATCTGTTGGCTTCGTTATAATCCATGAAACATCCCGTGGCTCCGGAATCAATCATGGCGTGTACTACACACCACTTCTTTGATATGCACATCCGCACCTCCAGGTACAAATGTTCTGTGGCCGAAACGACTTGTTGCGTGATGGAAGGGATGTTCAAACAGCTCGAGGGTAACCCTTCCCTTTGTCCCGAGCTCTTTAGTTTTCCATCGTCTTGGTCCCACCGAAAGGCTTGGCTGTTCCGTTCCCCGGTCTTGCACCTCGGGGTCTGGACGCACAATCGCGAATGAAATGCCCTTTCTTTCCACAATACAGGCACAGCCCTTTCTTCCGTCTCTCATCGCGTTCCTCAGGGGTTAATGCTGCTCTTATAGTTCCAATTTCCATAGGTTCGGGAGGTGGAAGGGAGGAGGCTTCAAAGGTACGTGATCGCTCGAAACGAGGAAAGGTTCTTTCTCTTCTCTGACTTGCCCCCTTTCTTTCACCTAGACGATGATCCAGTCGCAAGGTGAGATCTATCAAGTCTGCACAGGTTACCGGTTGCGGATCTACCTGGGCAATGACGTCTTTCAATTCGTCCTTCAATCCCTGATAATAAACGGCTGCCTGTTTCGCGATTGGCCAGTTGGTTTCCGCTACCAGCCTCCTAAAGGTGTTCAAATATACCACCAGCTCTTTATTGCCTTGTCGGAGTTCCAGTAGTTCTTTATCCGCAGACAGAGAAGCGGATCTCCTGTCAAATACTTTCTCGAAGTCTAGTTTAAAGGCCTCCCAATCGTATAAAAGGGGATCATCGTTTCGAACCAAAGGGACCGCCCACTGAGCTGCTTCTCCTGCCAGATATGAGATCAGAAAAGCCACCCTGGCTTGATTAGACACAATGCCTTAATTAGACACAAATGCCTTAGGTCTACAAGTAAAGTGCAACTTAACTTGCGTAAGGAACACTTGTACCTTGCTTGGATCACCATGAAACCGTTCTGGAGGGGCCAAAGGAATAGGTGTGGGTACTTCTACTACCATGGAAGTAGCCTGCTGTGGAACTCCACCCCGTACTTCAAAAGGATTTTGTTGCAGTCTTTCTACCCTGGCCTGGAGAGCTGTGGTCTCAGTACGAGATGCTGTGACTTCTAATTGTAAAGCGGCTAGAGCGTGCACAACGTCTTCTAAGGTGGCCATTGCTTTCAACCCAACCAGGAGGACAATATTCGTGGGCCGTTATTATTCTGTAATCCGTCGACAGTCCTCGGGGTTGGTTTGATGCTCTAATGGGTCCACCTCCCAATCGCTTCAAGTCTAATTGATAAAATACCATAGACTGTTGAAGTGATTAAGCGGGGGAAGGAAAGGATGGGATCAGCGGGGAGGGAGACCTGCAAAGAAAACAAAACACTATCACTTTATGACTTAGTCGGAAGCAGAATCTTAAAGGTAGTGCAATTCTCCCCTTTATTTTCCTTTACTAGATGGCCTACCTGTAAAGTAAAACAACGGGTAGGAAAGGTAGGTTGTGTCTTCACCTTGGGAAATAGTATAGAAGCGCTAGGGATAGGAACATAGAAAACGAGAGACTACATAAATGTACTGTGTGGAAGGGGGACCTGTAAATGACAGTTAGAGACGACACACATACCCCAGTCTTTGCAACATCTGAATTCACAGGGGTGGTGAACGTGAATCCTCACGCATTCCACTGCTGAACCCCTGTTACAACGTAACAAAAACACAAGACAAAACAATGGATTAAAGTGATGTAAATACTGGATAACCTCCTTGAATGCATACGTGTTGTAGCGAATTGTAATACCACCCAAATGGCAGGTTCGTGGTGGGTACGATAGTACAGCTTCAAAGTCAGCAATTGATGCTACCCAAAATAACATGAATCTCCATATCCCTCAGGTTTGCAAAGTGAAGCCACTCCGCTCCTCTGAAGACCGGCACTAATTAAATGCCGAACGCACTCCTCCCGGCTTCAAGGATCAAAGGGAAGACCCACCAACAGCCAGGAGAATAAACAACAGGAAACCAGCCTCAGCGGTATTCGGGCTGTAGACAAGAAAGCAACACACTCTCTCTCTATCGAAAAGGAATATCGAATGCGGTGTCAGAGACACCCTTACCGGACCTGCTCTTCACGGACAAATAGCAACGAAGAATAATCGGCAGCGTTCTCTGCCCCAGAACCAGTTTTAACACCGAAAGGCAGATTACGTACGTGACGCACGCGTTCCTGCCCGCACAGTCTGCCGGGAATTGTAGTTCTCGGCATTCCCGATGTCAGAGTTCTGACGGGCGTGGGACGATCGCGCATGGGACTTGACAATCTCTCTACAATTATGTTATTTTATTGGCTTTTCTCTCTTTCTTTATTTCTTGTGTCTCTTGTTAAAGCCAAACTTATCTGAAAGGATAAAACAGTCAGTACGAGGTCATGGTGCAGTTAATTTAAAGTTTATTTTGCTTAGGCCCCAGAGGTGGAAACATACAAGGCGTGCTCTGCTAAATGTTTCGGCCTGCTTACATTATGCTGTGTATTTTATACCTTTTTACACTCATTGGATTGCATTGAAATTGCCAACTCATTCGACTATGGAAAGCCGACATGTGTATACTTTAATCAAATAGATGAGCCTGTCAGCAGAGTGCATTTGTAACAAAAACAGTTGAGGGGCCTGTACTGGCCCGTACCCATCTACACCCTCTAATTGGAGAATCTTTGGCTACGCAGTTACATTTTTGCAAAGGTTAATTATAAATACATTCCACCCTCATCAACCATAAAAGCACTATTTTCTCATACTTGAGCATCTTGACAGAACATATATGATAAACAACCAATTATTCTTCTCAGCTGATACGTTGGTTCAAGGTTTCAGATGGTACATAACTGAGATAAGGCAGCTTTTATGTGCCTGTGCTTCCACACCTGCATTTTACACTTTAATGAACAAGATAGGGAAGATTCACTTTTACCTCATGTAATTCTTTCAAGAAAACATGTGCGCGTTATAAGAAGCATAATACAAAATCAAGTTTCTATTGCTGTATGTTTTGAACAATGGTTCATCTCTACATATCCCTTTTCCCCTGCTTTCACATTCCACTCTTTGAACCTTTGTTCAAAATATATTCAATCTATTTCTATATTGCACAGTTCTTTAATGACAGTGTTTTGCATTATCATGTCATTGGTCGTGGCAATATTAACTGACTTGGGCCTTAGAGAGGCACAAAGAGATGTAAAACAGGTGTTCATCAAAGCAGGGAGACACTGTACACAACAGCAAAATAATAATAGGCCTGCTATCCCTATTATTATCTATTTTAAAATAGACCAACCCCAGGAGCCAGGTAGTGAGGAAATATCACCCACAAGTGATCGCTCGCTAAAATTGTGCGCTTGAACCCTAATGTCATGCAGATTTTCTATAGCCTTATAAACATTTGGGGCATTGTCAGGTATGAACGTGCAGCACTCAGTTTGGATTATTTTACAGACTCCTCCCCTTTCAGCAAGAAGCATGTCTAAAATCATACGATTTTAAAGAACAACTTGCCTCATCGCTACCATCTCCACTGTAATATTAGCCAGCGCACTGGTCGTCTCACTTATTGTGGCCTCTAATAGATGACCCAACTGTCGCACTCTCCTAGAATATATAGCTACTCCTGCTGGAGAAAATAGGCCTAACGCTACATCCCCCACCTCCTGAGCATATGTATCTGTCTGGCTCATTTCCCTTTTCCCTCTCGCCAGACTGGTATGTAGGTTACATTTGTAGACATGAGCTTTGGGATGATGTAGGATATGGGGAAATACTATCCCAAGATAACAAGAACCTGCCCAATCAGGGGGCAGCCACGTTTAAGCCCTTAATTCACATATCCAATATGTTTCATCTCCCGCATACAAAGATATGCGAAGCCAGGAAGCATTGGAAAGTGAAAGTGTAATGGAAACACTCACTATATCTCACCTTTGTTTGTGTTCTGTTGGCATGTATGCAAAGCATTCCTGTAGTGTTAGCTGACAACCTAAGATATGGAGCATGTGTGTCTTTTACCCATGACGTATTCTGTCATAGAAAAAAGTCCCATGACTTTCTAGACATAGTAGTAAAGTTTAGCAAGGACGCATAGTCTGAGTCTTGCTCCGCATCTTCTAGTGGCCTCTCTAAATGATCCCTACACCCTGGCAAAATTATCTGTGTTCTAAATCTCCTTTGCAAGTCAACTTGCTCTCTTCCTGGGGCCCAGGTGATAACCATTGCATATACAATAATGCATGAATCATCATATGACAAAGGCAGATGCAATAGGGCATTCCCTTTTCTACTGTGGCTGGCATTTTTAAACATATCGAACAGTCTGACACATTCATTTCTCTATGATATGCATTCATGGTTTGAATAGCTACATTGTCATGATATTCCTTTGGGTGATATTCGTACCAATCAGTGTCCTTTTCGCTAGTTTCGGGGCTCTTCTCACGCAGAAAATGTATCTCGTATATGTAAATAGCAATGATGGCTAATATAGTTATCAAAGCAAAAGCAAGTGGAATGCAAATCGCCTTTTTCCTTATTCTCCTGATTAATTCTCTCTTTGTGGCCAACACAGGCTTTGTCCCTGGCCCTGCTTCACGTTCCATTTTAAACTTTTGGCAGCGATTGCCCCGAGTGACACAAACTTGACCTATGGATGTAATACAAATGTCTCTAAGTGATTGGTGACTTGTGATGGATAGGGCAACGCCTAGATGAGTGTCCTTCACTCGAAGCTGTAGCAGCACGAGTGTTCACAGAGATCCTACCCGAAAAGTCACAATCAGTTCTCAGCTTTAATACCACACTATTGGCTGGATCATCAAGGAGCACTTTGCAATTTTCACTCTGAATCTGGTATATCTACATATGTACTGCGGTCTAGGGTTGATCCCAAATAAACTCACTATTTTACTGAGTACCTGCTAATTGTTTTCTTCAACCTCTAGTCTCCTTAAGCCTGAGTGAGTAACTGTGGTCCACATATGCACTGGCCCGTTACATGAGTAAACAGTCATTGGTCCAGGCTGAGTGAGGGCAATAGTTAGTGCATCTGTTAGCTTAATTGTAATCGCCTCGAGTATTTCATCCAGGTCTCTCAGGCTTTGTTCTTCTTCTGTGATCGCAGGTTGTATGGTGCTGTGTGGGTACTCAGTAGCTGGGGGTGTTGTTGATATTCTTCCACTGTGGTCGTGGTAGATGGTGACGGTGTCGCTTGCAGTGGTGCCCTCTTCAGATGGGACGCATGGATAACATTTTTGTTGTTGGTGCATTTAACAGCCGTTTGTGTAACCAGCAAGACCTGCTCAGGGCCCTTCCACCGAGGCTGGAGACAGTTGGACCGCAGGAAACTACGTATGAGGACCCAGTCACCGGGCTGGAAGTGGTGCCCACTACCTTCCAAGGGGTCTGGCACAGCCTCCTTCACCTGCTGGTTAATAGAAGCAAGACGTTTAGTGAAGGCAAAACCATAGTCTCTCATCAATTCATTTGACATGGCTGTTCTCATTTCTTTTTCAGGAACCCCCCAGGCTGCCATTGGCCGTGCTGTCACTATCTCATGGGGCCTTAACTTAATTTTTGAATCAGAAGTATTTCTCATGCTCATTAAAGCAATCGGCAAAGCACCCATCCATGTCAATTTTGTTTCTGCACATATTTTTGCAATCTTATTTTTGAGTACACCATTCTTCCTTTCCACCGCACCTGCTGCTTCTGGGTGATGGGCACAGTGGAACGTCTGGTTTACCCCCAGAGCTTTACAGACTAGTTCCATCACTTTGTTAGAAAAGCAACTTCTGTTGTCTGACCAAATGACCTTTGGGAGGTCAAATATCGGAATCAGTTCTTTCACCAAGCATTTGGCCATTTAAATTGCATCATTACTTTTCAATGGGTTCCCCTCTACCCACTTGGAGTACATACAGACCACCATCAGTACATATCTATATTTGTTAGTGGGGGGCATTTCAGTTTAGTCCGTCTGAAGAGCTTCAAAAGGCATTGTTGGTTGCACAAAATGTCCTCCAGGTACTGGAGCTGTTTTCCCAACATTATGCTGTGCACACACCATACAACTGTGGCAAATGTCTGTAGCATATTTTCTGCTGTTTTTATTGACCCAAAACATGTTCATTCAATTTATCAGTCCATCCCTACCAACATATGCGGGGCCATGCATTGTCATAGTCATAGGGTAGAGATATTTATCCGGCAGCATGTACCATGTTCCTGTCTTGTCCATCCAGCACTCATTTAAATGTGTGCCAGTCAAAGACCATTGTTTTTTGTTCTTCCTCAGTAGCATTCTTTTGCATGTCTCGTATGCCCTCCACTGATATATACATAGCCATCTGTTCCATTGGAACCTGTGTCGAAAACATGAGGCTGGAAGAGTCTCTTGTTGTTTCTTTGGCCATCATGTCTGCAAAAGCATTTCCCTGACCCACTTTATCAGTTATTTTCTTGTGTGCATTACATTTCACAATCGGCAATTTTGCAAGGAGAGCTAAGAAATTCAACAATCTGGTTATGAGCACACCATGCTGTATTTTTGCTCCTGGGGATGTGATAAAGCCCCTTTCTTTCCACATTCTGCCAAAATTATGGGCGACACTGAAAGCGTACTGGCTGTCTGTATAAATGTTAACTGTTTTTCCTGTACCAAGTTCACATGCTCTGGTTAAGGCAACAATCTTGGCAGTCTGCGCTGATTGTTCCATTATTCTGCAACTTTCAACCACAGTGTGTAATGTTGTTACTGCATATGCTGCGGAGGTTGTGCCATCCTCTATTCTCAGACATGAACCATCCACCCACAGTTCCCCCTCAGCATCTTGAAATGGTGTATCCTGCATATCTATCCTGCCTTTTGTCTGTTACTCTGTCCTATAAATAAAATCATGATCATCAAACTATTGGTGTGTACCCTCTACACGAGGTAAGAATGTTGCTGGGTTCAAAACATTATATCTGTGTATATGCACATGTGGATTAAACAGACATACCTCATAATGGGTCAACCTGGCATTCATGAGTTGCTGTGTGCGTGTTTTATTTAGTACCAGATCCACAGAATGGGGGACATACAAATGAAGAGTGTGCCCCATTATCAGACTTTCTGCTTTCTGCAGTGAGACTGCTGCAGCTGCAACAGCTCTAAGGCAACTTGGCAATGCTTTGGCTGCATTGTTGAGTGTGATGGAGAAATAAGCCCATGGCCGCTAGTAATCACCATGTTCTTGGGGGAGGACCACGAGCGCACACCCTTCAGATTCATGAATGAACAAATGGAAATCTTTAGAATAGTTAGGTAGTCCCAAAGCAGGAGATTCACAAAGAATTTGCGGAATGGCAAGAACGCTTTGTTCTTGTTATGACGTGCTCAGGTGTGTCCTTGCGAGTTAAAGCCAATAATGGCTTTGCCAACAGTGAAAAATTAGGGATCCAGTGGCAGCAGTAGCCAGCCATTCCTAAAAATGTGTGCACCTGTTTTTGCATTTTTGGAGGAGGTATTGCCAAAATTGATTTTATGCGCTCTGTATCCAATTGTCTCCACCCTTTCGACAAGAGGTGCCCTAAGTAGGAAACCTCTTGTTGAACAAATTGTATTTTCTCAGGGGACACCTTATGACCCCTTGCAGCCAAAAAATGTAGTAATTGTAAGTATCAGTTGTGCACTGTTTTTCAGTGGTGCTAGCCAATAACAAATCATCAATATACTGTATCAATGTTGTTGTTTGGTGACATTGAAAGGCATCCATTTCCCTTTTTAATGCTTGATTACAGATTGAGGGGCTTTCACAATACCCCTGTGGTGCTCTTCTGAAACACACAGGAATAGTGAAGAAGGCATTCTTCAGATCAATCACAGAAAAATGAGCCATGTCAGGCGGCAAGGTAGATAGGATGTTTACTATGTTGGGCACTACAGGGAATTGCAGTACCATTATTTTATTAATCTCGCGAAGATCAATTATGAACCAATATGATGGGGGTTCTTCTTTATCACTTGATTTCTTTAAAACCGGAAGTATAGGACTATTGCATGGGCTTCCCGTTATTTCCTTTACTATTCCTTCTTTTAATAGATCCTTGACAACCCCTTCTGCTGATATTTTGTACTGGGGAATGCGTGGCAGTACAGCTCCTGGACGCACAACTATTTGTACTGGGTCAATGTTCATTTTCCCTACATCATTCTTATGTGTTGCCCATATCCTGTTATCTATTAGCTGCTGAATGTGTACTGGGATGGTATCTCTGCCTACTCTGATAATGTACATAGCAGCAATTTGAGAGGCGCTGTCATCTATTTCAAGATACACCCCATCCGGTGTGCACTGAATCGTAGCATTTAACTTTTTAAGGAGATCCAATCCTAGCAAATTATAAGCACAAGTTTCAGAAATCAGGAAAGAATGTTAATCTGCAAAGGGTTCTATACTGTATTTAAGCAGAGCACACATGGGGTTTGTTGCTAGCACACTGGTGAATCCCACAGATGTTTTCTTGCATCCCGAGAGAGGGGTCTGTAGGAGTGTATTTTTGGTCAGAGATGAGCTGGATGCACCAGTATCTTAGAGAAACTTGACCAGCTCTCTATCCACCTCTGCTTGTACATACGGGTCCCTACCAATCATCGTGATGACAGCCCACTGTACCATTTCTCTAGGGCACCCCTGTTGTTCTGCATAGGGACTGGGGTCTATGAGGCGGTGATCCATGCCGTCCTCATAGCCTGCCAACATCATTTGTCTCTGCTCTGTCTGCCTATCAAAATAGTTATTAGCCTGTAGTGTAGCCTGATTGTGCGTATTTTGGCGTTGCTGATCTGCCGTATTTATTGCTCCTCTACCTGTCCCTCTGCCTCTTTATCGAAGTGTGTGATGGCAATCCTGGGCCCAATGTCCCTGGCCACTGCAGTTGTAACAAGTCTGTTGTTGCTGTGCAGGTGTAGCATTAGATGTGCCAGGTGGAACATATGATTGTGCAGGGGGGGGGTCTAAGTGGCCCTCCTCTGCCTTGCCCCTGCCTCTTCCACCTCTAGGCGCGCTAAACGCCTGAGCTTGTTGCATGAGCACCTTCGTTTTTAGTTCCTTATGCTTTTTATCCTTAATGTCTTCCTCCTATCAAGACTGTAAGTCTTCATAATATTGGGCCAACTGCAACAGTTCAGATATCTGTTTGTGGGACCATGTGATATTATACTGGTAGATAGCGTCCTTAATATTTTTCTGCAGGTTATTCACAAAGTAGGACCATAAAGCGTGCTGGGTACCATCATTAGAAGGCTCCAAACCACTAGATGCTGTTCCTGCTTGCAATAATTTATTTTGCTGTAATTTATCTGTCTTCGTGGCAATATTTTATCTATCTTCTTTAGCAATTTATCCGGCAGTTGCTGCATCTCCTCAGATAAGCCATCTTTAGGGGTTCTCTTTTTATTGTCCGCCACTATTTTTCCCCAATCTATCTCCAATTCTGCATCCTCCTCCTTTCTCACCTTTTTCCAAATATCATCTGGCAAAATAATAGAGAACATCCGATCTATATCTTCTAACGTTAGGTGGCCTATTTTTAATGTAATGTTAGTATGCCTGTACCATTCCTCCCTATGCTGTCTGATGTCAGGGTACTGAACCGCAAACCTGTGTAATTCTGCATGGGTCCAGGGGACGTGCACTCTTAAAATGTTATGTTCCTCATCGTAACCTGGCGCTTCTCTCAAGGGCAGCGCCTTGTTAACGTAGCCCTTTTCTGAGATATTTTCACTACCTGATTGTTCTGACTGTTCTGATTGTTCTTTTCTCTCCTGCCTAATTTCCCTACTCTTCCGGGCAGTGCAGTTAGCTTCACTGAACCAGTGTACATACCTAATGAGGGCACTTACTCTTTCGTCATCACCCAGATGCACATTATCTATTAGATGTGCTAGTTCAGCATCCCACTCTATTGGCAATATCTGAACATAGTGCTCTGCTTGTGGATACCAAATCATGTGCTGAACTGCCTTTCTTTGTATTAACTTTAAAGCATTATATTTCATTTTTTCTGGAAAACAGTATGGGAATTGTGGCTCACCTTCCCACATAGATATTCCTTGCTGGGCAAGCTTATCAACCCACTTATTCACTATTTTCTCTTGGTCATAATTTAATTGCATGTGTTGTCTTGTTGCCTTCCTTACATTGTCTATCATATTTTGTAGGTTAATTTGTTCCATTTTCTCTTGCTCCCCTATGTATGACTGTTCTCCTTCCCTTGAGTCGGCGTCTTAGTGAGTGCTATATGATGCGTCAGAACCTGTGTATGGTGAGGGTTTGGGTGTCTTAGGATTAGCTGTTCAATGAACTGATCTCCTTCTTGCACACCAAGAAGTGGAGCAGTCGGATTTATTTGTTTGACTTGTTTTTCCTTTTGAACAAAACACTTTTCTATCGCCATTTCATCCTCTTTACTTGCCTCATTGTATTTTTCATTCTGCTTTTCTTTTTCATATTTCAACAACTTCCCATGACTGTCTTTTGGATCCATCCATTGTCTACCTTGCACATAGCTTCTCCATGCATGATAGGCATCCCATTCTAACAATCTCACTTTTTTTCCTTTCTTTTCACTTGCTCTCAGACACTCTTTGAAATTGTCCAACCTTCCCTTTTCAAATGAACCAGCGTTAGGCCACTGCTTAAAAGGATCATCATGAGTCAAACGTTGCCATTTATCTAAAAACAATGCCATATGGTAACCCTTTTTCTTCACTACAAACCATGCCGGAGTCCCGGGCTCCGGCATAGGTTGAATCTCATCTAAACTCCTGAATTTTCTGCATCTAGATCCACAACAAAACAATTTACTCATTTTTTAAAAAGAAAACCGGTTTGTAAACACAACAGCATGCAATCACTTACAGAGACCCTGTCTCTATGAAAACAATAATAAAGCCTTTTGGTCTAATGGTCCTTACCTCAGATCACACACAGAATCACAGTTGTATGTTTTCTCTTACATTTTGGTGCTGGAAAACCCAGTTTTCCTCCTCACCTTTTTAAGGATCCCTTTGCACACCACAACCCAGTCCTTGTGTCTTACCTTATTCCAAGATGACCACGGAATGACTATTCAGGCAATTCACCTCTGTGTGTACGAATAGAGCTGATGAGATCGCGTGTTTTGGGTTCTACAGGGAATTCCGTCGTATGGGTCTGCGGAATGAAGTCCAATTTAACAGTGCGAGTCCGAGACAGCTGGAGCTCCTTGGCCCGTAACCACGGCGTCTATGTCCGTTGGAGCTCAATCAGTCTATCCGAGTCACGGCACCATTTGTTAAAGTCAAACTTATCTTAAAGGATACAACAGTCAGTACACGGTCTTGGTGCACTTAATAAAGCAAAGTTTATTTTGCTTAAGCCCAGAGGTGGAAACATACAAAGCGTGCTCTGCTAAATGTTTCAGCTTGCTTACATTATGCCATGTCTTATACCTTTTTACACTCATTGGATTGCATTGAAATTGCCAACTCATTAGACTATGGAAAGCTGACATGTATACTTTAATCAAATAGATAAGCCTGTCAGTAGAGTGCATTTCTAACAAAAACAGTTGAGGGGCCTGTACCGACCCGTGCCCATCTACACCCTATAATTGGACAATCTTTGGCTACGCAGTTACATTTTTGCAAAGGTTAATTATAAACACATTCCACCTTCATCAACCTTAAAAGCACTATTTTCTCGTACTTGAGCATCTTGACAGAACATATATGATAAGCAACCAATTATTCTTCTCAGCTCATACGTTGGTTCAAGGTTCCAGATGGTACATAACTGAGATAAGGCAGCTTTTATGTGCCTTTGCTTCCGCACCTGCATTTTTCACTTTAATAAGAAAGATAGGGAAGGTTCACTTTTACGTCATGTAATTCTTTCAAGAAAACATGTACGTGTTATAAGAAGCATAATATAAAATGGAGTTTCTATTGCTATATGTTTTGAACCACGGTTCATCTCTACACAACCGTTTTTCCCCTGATTTCATACTCTCTGATGCATTCCTCCTCCAGATATGGCTTGGGGACAGTATGGCCTGACTGGAGACCCTGGGTATATAGCACCTACTCACATTGCTGAAGCTGCAGGAGGGAGCCAAGGGGGCGACCATGAGCCTTCCTTTCTCTGGCTGGTCCCGCCGAATCGCTCGGCATGGTTGAGATTCTGCTGGAGGGTCACGTGGGACATCACTCACATGGGAATAATGCTGTGGCCACTTACGGGTCCTATCCGTCCTAACGCACACCACACTTCGAGATTTTACATGGCCTGGATAGGGTTGGCATCTCCTTTCTCCTTCTCAATAGCTGCTGCCGCCTCCCCTCCCTGGCCTGGGACATGTGGGAATGGTTCTCCGGACACTTTGGAGGGAGAGCCCGATATGCTTTACACTTGTGTTCACCCCTTCTTTAATGGCTCCCCTTAAGGTCTCGTTGCTGAGCATCAATACATGAGGCCTTAATTTGTCAGTGAAATGGCACACACTCCTTACACTGCTAAGGGATTCCCAATGTGACATTTGCCTCTTACAGAGGACACATTTAATGCGAGCGGACTGGAAACGCCTCCGGTCGAGGTGGTTTGATCGCCAATATTTTTCTTCCATACCTGGGAATAAGGCGGGAGTAGCTGTCCTATTCGCAACACACTTCCCCGGGAGGGTGCTAGAAACTCAGGCAGAGATACCCGGGAAATTGCTTGCGCTGTGAGTGGCGATGAAGGGACATACCTACACATATATAGTCCAAACGACCAGCAAGAAGCGTTTCTCAGGGAAGCCTTGAACACCGTCATGGAATCCCCAGATGAGGACATTTTAGTGGGAGGAGACTTCAACATAGTGGGCGATCCCCAACTAGACAGATCCATGCAAAGGGTGGGACTCTCTGGGGCACTTCCTGCTTCCATGAGACAGTGGCTGACTGAAGTGGGACTAGACAGATCCATGCAAAGGGTGGGACGCTCTGGGACACTTCCGGACTCCATGAGACAGTGGCTGACTGAGGTGGGATTGGTGGACGTTTGGCGACGGCGCAACCCCACTGCTCAGGAATACACCTTTTTTTCAGCTGCACATCAGACTTATGCACGCATAGACCTCTTCCTGACATCCTTGCGCGCCACACTAGCGACACTAAACGCTGTCATAGACATAGCGGCACTCTCAGACTACTCCCCTATTTCCCTCACCCTGCAGCTGACTGGGTACCACAATCGCCAAAGACTGTGGAGGCTGAACCACAAACTGCTCCCATGCGATACAAATATTAAAGAGATGCAGGGGGCCATACAAACTTACTTCGACACTAACGACAATGGCCTAACCCCTGCCCCCTTGCTGTGGGACACTTTGAAAGCAGTGATCCGGGGTCAGTTCATAGCGATGGCAGCTAGGCTGAACAAGGACAGAAGGGACAAACAGGAACAACTGGAGGGTCAGATCAGGGAGATGGAGGGGGTTCATTGGCGTATAGGCTCGGTCCAATCTAGACGTCAACTTACTACTGCCCGTAAGCAATTGAAAGCATTGGATTTTGACCGAGCAGAGTATTCACTCCTGCGCATCAAGCAGCGATATTACAAGGGAGGAAGAAAGTGGGGAAACTCCTGGCATATCAAATCGACTTCAAATAGCTAAGCGCCACATTGCGGGACCTCAGGGGGAGAAAATTAGAACTGACGACCTCATAGCTGGTGAGTTCAAAAACTTCTACTCTGCCCTTTATTCCGCTGAACCCCTAGATGAGGAGGCGGCAGCGGCCTACGTGGGACAGGCGCTGGTCGCCTCTTTGCCCGGTCCAGAGGCAGCTAAAATAGACGCAGATATTCAACTGGATGAAGTGATGCAAGCCATACAAGGACTCTCCACGGGCAAAGCGTCCGGTGAGGATGGCTTTTCCTCCGATTTTTATAGAATCTTCGAACCTAGCCTTGTTCCACTGCTCGCGCGACTCTTTAATTCATTCAGTGACACTGGAGCTCTTGCCCCTTTCATGTGCATGGCTTCAGTTGTGGTCATACCTAAGCCGGGTAAAGACCTGACACGATGCGCATCATATCGTCCCATCTCCCTGCTAAATGTTGACTTGAAAATCTTCACTAGCATCCTGGCAGCCCGTCTGGAGGGCCTGGTGGAGCCGGACCGGTCTGGCTTTATCCCAGAACGAAGTTGCAGTGATGGGACTAGGCGAATGTGTCATCTTCTCGACAAGGTCAAGCGCTCCCAGATGCCAACCTTACTTATATCGGTGGATGCCAAGAAGGCATTCGATCGCGTCCACTGGCCCTATCTGCAGCTGGCTTTGGCCAGATTTGGTCTGGGTACGAGGGACTTGAACTGGGTGAGTTGTACATATAATGAACCAGAGACACGGCTCAGGGTAAACGGCATTTCCCGCCCCTTTAAGGTCTCGAGAGGTACCCAGCAGGGGTGCCCTCTGTCGCCCTTGTTATTCGCTCTATATATGGAGCCTTTTGCGGAGCGTATTCACCAACATGGCGCAATTACGATGTCGTGCTCTTCCTCACTCAGCCGTTCACCTCCCTACCTTCCCTTTTACGGGAGATTGAGGACTTTGGCTTGGTGTCCTGCTTCAAAATTAACATCCAAAAAGCGCAAGCTCTCAGCTTGACTGTTCCCAAGATCGAGCAGGTGCGCCTGGTGACGAAGTTTCCATTTGTATGGCCACCAGATGGCGTCAACTCTCTGGGCTTACAAATATTTCCTATGACTGAACGGACGTCTTGGGAGAACTATGCTGCCCTTTTGACCAACACTTGAGCGGAACTCCTGGCCTGGAGGAGATTTACGATATCATGGCTGGGCAGACCGGCCACAGTCAAAATGACTTTACTCCCCCGCATCTTGTATGTGATTCAGACCCTGCTGTTACAGCCTCCTCTTCAGGTATTGGCCAAACTGCAACTCCTTCTAGTGGAATTTGTCTGAGGTGGGAAGAAGGCCCGAATGGCATGCCCCCAGGCATATTTGAAACAGGAAGATGGAGGAATGGGTGTTCCACACCTAGAGCAATACTATCAAGCAGCCCAGCTGCGCTATATGGTCGAATGGTATAGGCCTACATCGGAGAAACACTAGTGCTTTATCGACCGCGCGATCGCGGGCATCCATGTCTGGAAAGTAACCTGGCTACTTAAACGGCACCGACCACTCGGGGTCTACATCTCACCAGTCCTGAGGGCCACATTGAGCGTATGGGACAAAGTGCAAGAACCCCATGGCCTACCCCCACGTCTCCCCTGACCGCTTTATAGGTCAGCCAGAGTTCCCCCCGGCCAGGGAAGGAAACCGATATATCAAATGGCAGGAAGCCAACTGCAAGAGAATTGGCGACCTCTTTGACACAAAGGGGATAATGGACTTTTCCCAACTCTCCTCCGACTATGGCTTGCCTAGAGAGGCCTACTGGCAATATCTCGCCTTACGGAATTGGGTCACGTAACCTCATATTCGTCCGCAAGCAAGCCGCCCACTCTCGAAATTTGAGAAGTGGCTTAAAACCCAACAATCGCACAAACGCCTGCTTTTGGACATATATTCCTTTCTTCTTACACCCACACAGCGAGTTAAGTCCCCGGTGCAGCGTAGATGGGAAACTGAGTGTGAGCGTGAATTCTCCCCCAAAGAATAGTAAGACATAATACATAGAGCCAGGGCCTCCTCCTGCAACATCGCCGGGAAAGAAATGTTTCTCAGAAAAGCACACTACTGGTACTACACTCCAGCTTGAGTAGCACGCTGGAAGCCCGGGGGGGGACATGCCTACTGTTGGCGCCGCTGCGGTAAGGTGGGCACTCTCTTGCATGTGTTGTGGCACTGCCCGAAGATACAACCCTTCTGGGAATCTATATTGCCTGACATAAATGCCACTTATAATACAGATTACCCAGATTCCCTAGCTACATACTCCTGGGACTCCCGAACGCCTTAACCTACCCTCTCAGGTTATGCCGGGGGAGGGCCATTGCATTGGCATTGGGTGCCGCCAAGCAGGTGCTGCTTTCTAAATGGGGAGCAGATGGGGTCCCCACTAGGTTGGACTGGCTGCACAAGCTGTGGGAAGTGGCTTGCATGGAGAAGTTAAGGGCAAGCATCACGCATACACTCCCTCGTTTCGACAAAACATGGGGCTCTACTATAGAATTTCTATCAACCGAATTTACTGAACTTATTTGCCCGAGATACTTACGGGTACTCCGACTCACTGGGACACCCCCCACAACAGTCAGACACACTCCACTGATGCAAATCTAAATTGCAAGGATGACATGTTTCTCTCCCCTGACCACTTGCTCCCATTAGCTATTGAGGTTCTACTTCTATCTTTTTCTCTTCCACTCACTACTATTTCCTATTCTGTTCTTTCTTGACTATCTGTATAATCATTCTCCCCACCGGCAGACGGATGTAGGTGGTGGCTAATGTTCTATTTGCAAAAATTCAATAAAAAGATTTAAGCCATAAAAAGCACAATATGGCCAGTCCTCTACAGCTGACTGCAGCAGATACCAAGAAGGATTCACAGTAGTGCCTCCCAGCCTCTCCCTGCTCTGAATACCCTACCCCTTGAACAAAACAGTAACATTTCTTCCTCGAGTTCCGAGCAGGAGATATTTGAGCCTAATACTCAAAGCAGACCATTAAGTGTAACAACGCAATTCCATGGTTTACTATGAAATTCCACCTGACAGTGCCATTTCATAATCCTTGAAGGACCAATGACATTGAAAATGACTCAGGATATTTTACAGGAGATTTTTCAACCCTTTCTACAATCACTCACTGCCAGAGACTGCTTCGCACTTGTCAGTGATTTTGTGACAAGTATTTGATTCCGCTGTGGTCCTATTCCTGGATCAATTTGGGAAATTTTATTTTTATCTTTTGGTTGTCAACAATACTTGTTGTGCTACTGCTACTTAATTGACATTTCGTCCCTGCAAGAACAATTGCCTCGCCAGTGTTTCATGAACTGCAACCACACTTCAAATCCCACAGAGCCCAAGAGGTATCTACGCTGCAAACATTATAGCTCATCCTGTCCCTTTGAGCATTGCATGGGAAAAGGTTTCATATCAAATTATGGGGCCTTCTGAGACATTGCAATTGCCTTCTGTGCTAAATGTTTCAGGTTCTATTTCAGATGATTGGGGCATTGGGACTCTTTAAAGAATGATGTCTGATTTATAGGCATATGCCACTGTGAATAATGAAGATTCTTATTTGAATTCATTTAATTACGTGGAAATGTAATGTTATCACAACAATGCACATTATTTCATATGTAGGACTAGATATCATAGCGATATTCACATTTACACACAGTAGAAACATTGTGAGGCTCCGCCTCCAGATAGTCATTCTAATTTCTTGAAGAAATTCTCTTACTTCCAGCGTACTGACAGATCCTATCCTTCAGCCTTCTATTGTATACTGAAGCCACAGCAGCTTACAAAAAATGTAATCACTGCCAACAAGCTGATTTACTCTCTGAAGTTAGTCAAAACCTTGCTATTCAAGGATATGAGTATTGGAAAGCAAATGCTGATAAAGTATTTGGGGAACTACATTGTGGGCGAACCAAAGCAAAGAAGCCTCATTTCGGGCCTGTATAATACCAAAAGAAATTATCTTTCTATACAAAACTATCCAACAGACTGCCTGTATGGGATTCGGAACAATGAAGGATTAAAGAAGCCAATTAGGCCATGTTTAATTATTGGCCATTCTAAATGAATGTGTCTAAATCAGACATAAACGATATGATACAAATTGGAACCTATAATTCAGCCTAATTTCCTTTTAGAAGGTTTAGGCTTATGACCCTATAATTCTGACACTTGCATGCAGGGTTTTCTTTCCAGCACTTCAACCCTTCTGAACCTAAAATTAATCGTCCTGACCCATGGTGCAATACACAAACACCTGTAGTAGTTACCACCTATAGTGTAGGTAAGCTATGCCAACGATGGCTAGAACATTCTAGTCTAGCAAAGGAAAATTTTTCCATAATTGATAGAAGTATAGATTTTTTTTTTTTACTTTCTTCTACGACCACGCCCTAAAAGAAATAAAATACTCTATGCCACAGGAATATACGCCATTTATAATGAATTAAACAAGTATTCAGAGAAAGAAGCTGCAGAAAGAATTACGCAAATAGATCAAGGAAACTTGCAAACGTTTTTTAAAGTTATCAACTATGGTATGCACACACTTTCTAAGAGAGTGGACTCACTAAACTACATTCTGTCCTCAGTCTTAGACCTCATGACATTACAACACAGGCAGGCTCAGTTAACAGCAATTATACAATTAAATTGGGCTCTACAGACATCCAGATCAGGTTTCGTGCCTTCGCAACTTTTCAATGAAATAGCTATGTTTGAACCATATAATTAGAAACTCACTCATAAAGCAATGGCCAAGATAGAATCTAAATGCACACTATTATAGAACATGTATCAAACGCACCATTTACGGTTAGTGGCATTCCACCCACTACCTGGGTAATACACAGTATTATTTCCTTGCCCAATCCATTAGCTGGTGTGAAAATATGCACAATTCACATTTGTTCCATTCATGGAAATTTCCTTTTTCCCACATCTGTTTGAGCGAAAATTAAGATGACCTTGTGTATATTAGTACAGCAAATTGCAGGAATTCCCTTGGACACTCCCTTCTGTGTGATACCATGTCATTACATGAAATGTGTAGTGCATTGATGCCAGAGTTAAATTGTGTTTTATCTGTTTCCCCCATTGTATCTATTCCCACACATCATGAACTCCTGAATAAAGGTTCTCATTGATTTCTGATAAATGTTACTTGCTGTGGTTTGGAACCTGCCCAACCATACCTGATAAGTTTCAGAAACAGTACAATATTGTGGAAGGACCTTTTACCTGCCACCTCAAAATATCATTAGGAATATCCATTGGCTTAGTATAAACATGAGATCTATTCATTTTGACGATCTAAACGAGCTATTGTCTGTTCTATCACAAAACAAAGCACCGTTGACTTCAGTAGTTGAAACATATAGCCTTCATATAGCCAGAACCACTTCAGAAATTCAGAGGCTGTTACACACGCAATACCCGACATATTTTCCTGATATCATACAGCGATATTTAATTTGTCTTGGACAACTGGTGCTGTGCATCTTTTTAAGAACATTGGATGTGGTTTGGAGACTGCATTAAGAGCCAGATGTACGACCCTAAATTGCATGCGCAAACGGGTTAGCGACCCGTTTGTGTATGCAAAAATGAATAGGGCCATGTACAATTCCTATTTAGCAAGTCGCAATTTATTTGCGACTCGCTAAATTGGAATTGCGACTTGCTATTAGGAAGGGACGTTTCAAAGGCATCCCTTCCTAATAGCGACTCTTTACCCCATGTATGAATGTTTTGCGACCGCAATTGCGGTCGCAAAACGCTCGCAATTTACCGCCCTCTTCAAGAGGGTGGTAATGCACTTGCAAATGGGAAGGGGGGTCCCCAAGGGACCCCTTCCCCTTTGCAAATACAGGGGAAAATATTTTTTAGTGGCAGGCAGTGGTACCAGGGACCACTACCTGCCCTTAAAAAATTAAACAAAAACGTTTCATTTTCTTTTTTTAAATGCATCCCGTTTTCCTTTAAGGAAAACGTGCTGCATAAAAAAAAAAAACTGCTTTATTTTAAAGCAGTCCCAGACAGGGAGGTCTGCTGAGCACAGCAGGCCATCATCCCTGGGAGGGCCAGCCATTCCCAAAGGGGTGGCAAATTGCGAGAGCCTCATGAATATTCATGAAGCATGCAATTTGCCACCCCATTGGGAATCGCAAACAGTGTCTCAGACACTGTTGTATATGGCATTTTGTGACTGGCCCTTAAAGCAGTATTTGGACTGATTCAATTGTTTTTTCACTCTTTGTTCTCCAGCCTTTTTGGAGGATTTTCAATCATCATACTGCTAATCGGCTGTGGTATCATTATTTTTTTCCTGTTCCGACAAGGGAAACAACAATATGAAGTACAAGTATCTAGTTAAATAAAAGTGCCAGCAGACTCTAGCATGCTATATGGGACATGCTTGGCTACCTGAACTCGGGGAGCACTGGATGCTCACATTTTTCAAAATAGATGCTACACACGTAAAACATGTGCTCTGGTGCATAAACTGTCCAACTGAAATCATCTTGGACTTACAACTGGAGCAGCCCTCAGTGGCTTATCTTGCTATTGAAACAATCATTCAACCTCTACATGAGAACCAGAGACCTTGCCGAGCAATGTATCTGTCCCTTCTATAAGATGCTACGCATTACAGAGCAATATCACCAGTGGCACTATTCGATGCAGCTCTTGATGAGTAGCTTGATTCATTGTTATCTTTTGAGCCCCCTTGAGTGGAGTTGCAAATACCATAGAGTGCCTCAGATGAGCAACCAATTGCTGGTCCATCGAATATGCAGATTGCTAGCAATGAACATGCTCTGTATGGTTTCCTTAAAGATCACACACAAGTGTGCACCTGACTATGTCAATATGTCCTCTGATTAGGAATTAATTCAACACGTAAGTCAACCAATGACATGTACTCACCTATATAACACAAAATCCTGTATGAACTATGAACTGAAGTTAACTTTTTCTTTTTAATAGATTGTTTTTAATTTTTGGTTTTCTATATATACCACATCTTTTTAATCTTGCCTATTTAATATCGTCACTGGTATGTTTAATCTGAAATGATGCAATGCTTAAAAGAATTCATGCTTCACTATGCTTACTATACTTACTATATGTATCATTTTGGCCATTTACATATATGATATGTTGATTGCCTTTGTTTTATGCCCCATTTACAAGTATGATATGTTGACTGCCTTCGTTTTATTCTATGCATACAGTTGTTTAAGTGTATATTTTTCTTAAGGTATTTTAGACCGCAAATAACTTGAGAGCATGGATCTCCCTACACATTAGATAATTCCTACTTGGTAAATAGATCCCTATGACGTCACATTCAGACGTACAACCCAGGGATGACGTAAAGCCCGTAAGGTCCAACTCCATTTTATGTAGGCCTGGACTCCATCTTAGATAATGGAGGTTGCCATTTTCAAAATGTTAGACAATGGAATTCGTCATCTTTCCCGATTTATGAAGAATCATTGTCATGTCAGAACAAATACAGACATATAGTCAAAATAATGATTGTCTGAATTGACGTCCTTTTACCGTCTAGGTTCTTAAGGAAGCATCTGGGATGCACACCTTGATGCACTTAATCTATGTCAGACATTCCTAAACTTAGGTCAGAAATTCCAATTTCTGATAAGATTTAGTATATAAGGCTGCCACTTGACCACTTGTCAAGGGGGGTCCTTTACCCAGATTATCGCACAAGATTCTCTCAGAGACAGTCTCACCCTCTTCTAGCAAACTTCACACTTTGCAGATGCTACATCTTGCCTGAAGCCACTAAAGCTGAGTCCCGGAGGAAGACTGCTACTGCAGCATGTTTTTGCCCTTCGCGGGGAACACTGTCTTCACGCCTCCGCTGATAAAGATAGCCTAGTGTTCTGTGGGGCTACAATAACCTGCCCTTTACATTCATCGTTGGTGCATTGAACCAAGTTCACAGGTATCACCCGTGGGTGGGAAAACACACCTTGTAGAACTACGCCTTTGTTGTAGTTTACACAACACTGCAACCACTGGCTGAAATTGAGCACTGAGGTTAGCCAACAAAGTAGTTTGCTGTCTTTGTGAATACTGCTAGTGCTCTTCTATATCATTTGGGCACGGTTAGCCGTGTGTCACTGTTATTGCACTCCCTCAATCTCTGCCAGCTCTCCTCTCCGAAGTGTCTTTTTAAGTATGAGGGAGTTGCCATGGAAGCTTCTGTAACTGCCATCACAGAGACAGGAGCATCATTAGACAGACAAAGAGACTCATGCCATTGGTGGCCTCCCAAATGGTATCCTTTCATGGTGTTTTCAAGCTCAGCTGATATGAGGGTTGGGCCAATGATGGATGCATGGCTGGCCCAATGAGGGACACATCCAATCAACTTCCTATCTCATGGTGGCTACAAGTCCACTCTTTATTGGGTGCTGCGACAATGGTGTTTCCAGAAAGGCATGACAGGACATTGTGAGCTAAATTCCAATTTCTCAGGTTGAGTAGTCTGCAAGCATACTCATTCACCTTTTCCCCCTGATGGCAGCATGGAACCAGCTCTAATCGCTAGGCTGGTGAGTGCTGTTTGTTGACATGATTTTGCTCATTCTTTGATAGAGAAGCCATGCCCCACCCTCCTTTCGCCCCCATTTCACCACCCTGCACACCTTTTCAGGCACTGTATGCTGTAGCATTGGTGCGCACCTTCACCTGTAGCCATTCAAAGGAAAGCATGGCTGGGCCACAAAGTAACTAAAGGGGGAAATGTTTTTGTCTTGACAGTTCATATTCATGACAAGATCAAAGCATCTTTACATAGGGTAAGGCTGTTATTTAAAACAAATTTTTCTGAATCCAGATTTTCTCTCAATTCAAGTTGTTCAGTAGAGCCATGTAGTAGGCCCTTTGCTAGCCCAGCTATCGTACACTCGACTCTTACGCCTGCAGTGCAAGGTTCAAGGGCCATCTACAAGGCTGAACTCCTTAGTTGTATACTGTTGAATTGACAATATATACAGTGCACGGACGTTCAACAACGTTTTTAACAGATCAAAGCTCACAATAGAATGGGCACTTGTGCTATTATTTAATATATGTAAGGATACAAATGAATGGCGGTGCTATAAACTTGATTTTAATATGGCACGTCATACCACTCATCTGCCTTAAAGTGCTATATTTCACAGTTGCTACTATTATCCAGTTTTACTCACTGACCTCGCAAGGGTGCAAGGCTGTTCCTGACTGGCCTTCATTTGAACAATGAGGGCCTACTCACAAAGTTAAATCTACACATGTAAATGTAATACTAGTAAATTTATTGTTACGCTTTAGGTTGAGCTATTCACAAAATTTGAGTGTAAAATTACTTGAAAGTGTAGACTAAATTTACAAGTGTGAGATACTACAGCCAAAAAGGTGCAGGAGTAAGTCAAGCACCACTGGTTTTCCTTAGTAGCTTGATCAGTGTTGCTCGTGACTACTCCTTTATTATTTTAAAATATTATATTAACATTATTTTTATGAAGTATAAAAATAAATAAAATGCCTCCTAAAATAAAAAATTATACTTTAATAATTATGAAATGATATATAGAACTAATTAAAAGTAATTTAATATTTTTTTTAATAAAATGAATGTTACGTCACATTTTTAATTAAAAAAACGTTATTAAAATGTTAAAATAAAAACTTTTATTTTTAGATATTTTTTAAACATTAAATTATAATTACATTCTGAAGTATTTACAATATATGAATTGAATTTAACATTCTTTGCTATGGAGTTTTATTTTAAGTCCCTGCCTTCAATACTTTATATGAACAGATCTCATCTTTGTACTGTTTCTCCTTAGGATGGAATGAACGCTTTACACTTTGCAGCACAGAACAACAAGGATGCCATCGTGATGTATCTTGTTAAAGATCTGGAACTGCAACATTTAAACCAGCCGGATAAGGTAAGCCTCCAAATTCATTAAATGTAAAGATGTTTAACAAATGAGTAGCAGTGATTTTGCCCCAAAAGTGTGGATGCAATCTCTTTTAAGTCTGAGAGAACTTTAGTTTCGACAAAGAGCTGATGCATCTACAAACTGCTGTTCCATGAAGCATTTGCGACTTTTCATCCATTCATCCACTTTTCATCCATTCATTGCATCGTGAAATCTCCTGGATTGGACTGCATGTTGCAGCATGTGTGCACCTGCAAAGCAGTGTTCCAAACGTGCTTGAATGAAGCTCTTAAAAAGGACTGCTGGTCCATTTTAAGGATTTCATGCCATTTTCCTAATATATCCTGTATTGCTACCTGGCACAAATAAAACCTATATCGCAGGTATTCCTATATTGCAGGCTCGCCTCGCTCTAGTATACAGATACCACTGTGGTTTCAAGTCAGTGCCTCTAGCGGGCCGAGCAGCTTTGTTTTGTGTGAATTCTCAGCTTCTGCCTATAATGCACAGAATGCATCTAGCTATTATTATTAGAGACTTTTTTAGAAACCATCTACTACGGAACATATTCTGAAACTCGGCAGCAAATATCACAACTGAGGGAGGCCGGTTTGCAGGGACAGGCACTTAATTGGCTGATCAGTTTCCTTGACCAACGCACCCAGACCATCAATTTTGGTCCTTTCTGTTCCCTAACCTCGAAACTCACTAAGGGGGTGCCCCAGGGCTCTTGTTTGAGCCCAACTTTGTTTAATATTTATGTGGCCCCCCCTTGCCAAGGTGATTAGGGAGTACGGTTTCACTCCTTTTTCTTACGCTGACGATACCCAATTGCTTCTGTCCTTTGATAAGGACTCTGAGTTTGTTGATCAGCGTTTTACTAAAGGGATGTCAGCTATTGCAAAGTGGATGACGAACCACTGTCTGCAACTAAATGCACCCAAGACAGAAATTTTGTTGTTTGGGCCAGCCCAGAATTTTTGGTCCCCTGGGTGGTGGCCTGCAACTTTGGGTTCTGCTCCTACTCCTACCTCGGTGGCAAAAAACCTGGGAGTACGCTTGGATGTGTTGTTATCCATGAAGGACCAAGTGATGACTACAGCTGGGACTTGTTACCATACACTAAGCCTTTTGCGCAGAGTTTTTCGATGGCTGCCTCTCTCTGTTCGAAGAACCCTGATTCAGGCTTTGATCGTTGGCCGCTTAGATTATTGTAATGCATTGCTGGCATCTGCAAATGAGTCCCTACTAACCAGATTGTAGATTGTACAAAATGTGGCGGCTCGCCTGGCCCTAAAAAAAACACCTCGCACCACCTCAGGTCCATTGCTCCAACAACTTCACTGGCTCCCCATCCGCCAGAGAATTAATTTTAAGCTTTGTTGTCTCACCCATAAAGCTTTATATGGTGCGAGCCCCAGCTACCTGTCAGATAAATTTAAAATCTATTGTCCGAATCGTCATCTTAGATCGGAAGGCAAAGGGTTGCTGGTGGTTCCCCGGTTTAAGAAGTTTAGAACCGGAGGAAAAACCGTGGTCCATCTAGCCTCTAAATTGTGGAACACCCTGCCCCAGGAACTACGCAAATGCTCCAACTTACTCGGTTTCAGGAAACTCCTGAAAACAGTATTGTTTAGAGCGTAAACCTGTCTGCCCATGTTTATCTGACTCACCTGCTTCTACAGCGCGGAGATACCCCTTCGGGGGTGATTCCTGCGCTTTACAAATCCCAATACAAATACAAATACAGTTGTGTGGCAATATAAAAATATAAAGAATGACTAAATGACAGTAACATTTGATTGCTTTCATTTTCCTGTCCTACTGAGCCTCTGCTTTCAGGAGTTATCAGCTGAAAGGTCTGCCATTGTGGGAGGGGACTGCAGTCATTGCATGGCTGTTGGCCCAGGGCGCGCTTCCTCAGCTCAGCCAGCCCAGACGCTGGCAGGAGGGCTGTATTATCGGTCAGCGAGTCCTTTGAGCCGGAGCTCCCTGTAAGAAAGGATGCTCTTATCATTCTTAGAAAGATCATGTTGTCCTGTTTGTAGCCTCCTGCAGGAGGGCCCTGAGAAGGTGTCCTTGTGATACTGATGTAATGTTGTAAATAATTTCATGGGAGTCCTTACAATCCCATACACCTGCATATGTGTAAAACAACACTAGGCCTACAGGCGCCGCTGAACCACATTGGCTATATGAAAGAAATGCACACTACCATAACACAAAACAACACAAGCAACGCACTGATAAATTGTTATAAAACATTTTAAAGAGCAGTTAAAAAAGCACTTGTATCTACTACAGGATCAGTGGCGTTCAACCAACTGGCCACCGAGCTGACCCCAAAGTATTGCCAGGAGCCCCTCATTCCACAGTGCATTTCCTTCAGGTGTGCCAAGGCTCATGGCAACCAGCTGCAAGAAGAAAACACTCATCAATTGTGTGTTTGAAACAAACAACCTCTTTCCAGCCATGCTGTTGCTGCGTCCTTGCTTCTCTGGCAGGGGAGGACACAAGATGCGGGGGGATTGGTAACCCCCCGCTTTCTTTACGGTCTGTCTACGCCCTTTTCAGAGTCGGTGTTACTCTTCCTTGGCCTCTGGCTGACCTTCTGAAACCGGCTTGATCCAGACGAGTGGAGCACGAAAGGACAGATACCCTTGCCCAGTCCAGTGTTTGGCTTTGATTTAAGAGCCGAGCACATGCACGTGTTTTTAGGTCTCGCACACTTGCGTTGCAGCGCGCATGCGCTGCTCGCGTCTGCGAGACATATTGTGGGTGAGTATATTTCAGAAGGGGGCTTGAAGCCCCGCCCCTCATTTTTATTGGGTAGCGTCACCATTTATGGTAAACGGCGGCTTCCCATTGAAAATGAGGCTTCTGTGTTACCGCCCTGTGTCCTTTTGGGACGACCCATCCGGACTGGGTCTCCTGCTTCACGGCTGTCGTGAAGCAATTTCTTATCTCAGAGGCGTGTTATGTAAACAATCCTCTGAGATCCAGTCCTGATGGGCCTCCCAAAAGGAGACAGGGCGCTGCGTGTTTATTTTTGCATCGCGCTTTCGCTTTCACTGAAAGTGAAAGCGCGATGCAAATATAAACACCGCTATGGCGAGCGCTTGTTAGCATTGAAAGTGGGAACTCCAAAATCCTAGCAAAGTGTTGATGGCTAGACCCCAGATCCGGTAGAAGGTGTGGTACCACATAGGCCCGTTCGGCGGACATGCTGTCTGGTGTCAGGTGAGGAGAGGCATCCAACCCACTCCTGGTTTGGGCATTCTAGCTGTAGGACGAAAGGGCCCGAAGTACTCTCTTTTGACATTAAACATCTGGACACCTCTGGGGAGCGGGGGTGGGGGTGGGGAGGGATGCTCCGACATCTGACCGGAGGGCTGGGTGTCCGCTGCCTCACGCTTGGCTCCTGGCCCAGGCCGGGTTGTGGTTACCAGCTTCGCCTCTTTCTCCTGAAGTTCCTCTGGTCAGCCACACCCCAGCTGGGGTGTCCCCACGCGCCCTGCTAATGGCTCTCAGATGGCGGAGGGCACGCCAGCTCTGTGAGGAGAGCGTCTGAGCATGTGAGATGCTCCCGCAGCCTGACATGTGTGATGTGGTAGGGAAATCTATTTTCTGCAAACAGCTTTCCGCTGCCTGCTAGAGGAGTGTGTGTTTATTCTTGTGAATCTCGCCAGCACCTCCGAGAGCGTGCATTGGTGCGTCGGGAGCTCTGCTGAATTTTCTGCACAGGGCCCCATAGGTGACAGGCTCTTGTGAACTGCCGCCACCCCAGTCGAAGAGTGTGCCTAGTGCATCGCGGGGTTTCTTGTGGGTGAATATTTCGCCAGAGCTCCATAGGTGACAGGATCGTGTGAGCTTACACTTCTGCGAGTGTGCACTGGGTGTGGGCTGTTGGCTCTTTTGGGCTGGATTTCGCTGCACCGGGCCCCTGAGGTGACTGGCTCTCGTGAACTACTTTAGCACCAGTAGGAGTGCGTACTATGAGTCGTGGGCTCCGTTGTGGTGGATTTCACTGCATAGATCCCCGTAGGTCACTGACTTGTGAAGAGAATGTGGCGTAACGGCAGAACTTCCGACTTTGTCGCTGGGGAACCAGGTTCGAGCTTCGGCTCAGCTTACTGTGATTCTGGGCACATAATTTAATCTCCCCATGCCTGCCATAAAATGTATGTGTCCTTGTGTAATGTAACTGGTGCTCATGTAAAGCAACTCCAATACCTCCGGGTCGAGTACGTGCTACATAAAACTGGAAAACAAAAAATGCATTGACCTCACCTTGTGGGTGACTGAATCTTGTGAACTACACCGGCACCGTCTTCCACCTCTGGGATTGTGCATGGACAGTGCCTCGTAGATGACTAGTTCTTGATAACTTTCTTGGCACCTATGGCAGTGTGCATGGGAAGTCCTGGGCTCTACCGTGGTGGATTTCGTTGCACAGGGCCCTGTAGGTGACTGACTTTTGTGAACTACCCCTGCACCAAAGTGCATCATGAGAGACTTAACAATCAGGTTTGTGATGGGTTCTGAGAGATTGGAATGTAGTCCCATGCCTGGAAGATTGAACGAGAATTTAGGTATTATGGTGTGAGGTTTTCCCCTCTTCCTCTCTCTCTTCTTTTCTATGTTCCTCTCTCTTCTCACTCTACTCTCTCCTTTATGCTTTCCTTACAACTTTTTCATTTAAATACATTCTTTAAAGTCGAGGTCTAACTTCAATAGTTGTATCTACATTCTCGATATTAGTACACACACACACCTCTCTCTCTATATATATATATATATATATATATATATGTATGTATGTATATTATCTACTGGCGGTCGCCAGTAGATAGTTATAGTTAGGACCTATTATCCATAGGAAATTCGTAACATTCTTTTCCCAATAACTTTGGCGCCGGTTGACGAATCTTCGCGAAATTTTCAAAACTTATGGCCCGCTCCGGTCCGCTCCTATCTTGAAAGTTTCGGGGTGATTAGGCAAGCGGGGGCCGAGAAAAAAGGGGGTCCCAAAACATGTTTTCTCCATGTTAATTCCCATAGGAAACTTTAGCCACGGCTACAGCCCGAACTGCTGAACGGAATTACACCAAATTTGGCAAAAAGGTAGTGCTTGGTTCAGAAAGCGCCCTTTTTTTTAAATGGTGTAAATCCGTTCAGTAGTTGGGGAGAAAATCAAAAAATAGAGGTCAAAAAATCAATTTCCCATAGGAAACTTTAGACACGGTTACAGCCAAAACTACTGAACGGATTTACCCCAAATTTGGCAAAAAGGTAGTGCTTGGTTCAGAAAGCGCCCTTTTTAAAAATGGTGTAAATCCGTTCAGTAGTTGCTGAGAAAATCAAAAATAAAAGTTTCGATATTTAGAGGCACGGAGGATCCGTGGATCCTCCCGACCACGAGCTTTATTCTAATTGGCTGTCAACACTCCAAACCAGAAAGTGTTGGCAGCCATCTTGTGACTCGGTAGAACCGAGTCACAAGAAATCAGAATAAAAAACGCAAAAAAAAAGAAAAGGGGGCAGGGTAGAAACACCCTGACCCCCTAGGCCTGCACAGGGGGTCCCACAAGGACCCCCAGGGCCCAAAAAAAGCATTTATTTCCCCCAAAAAATCGGCGAGATTCGCGCACCCAGCGCGAATTTCGGCCGAAAAAAAAAACAAAAACGAAGCGTGGGCTCCAGCGCTTCGTTATTATTTAGCCCCCCGGGTGGGCCAGGTCCCGGGGGCACTGAAAAAATATGTGGGGGGGCCCCAATCCCCCCCACACTGCCCCGGGGACCGCCACCTCCCCGGGGCTTGATTAAAGAGTTGCGGGGGGCACGCAGCCCCCCCGCAGCCCCGGGGACCGCCACCCCCCGGGGCTAATTTTTAAATGTGTGGGGAGCCTCCAAGGCCCCCCCAATCCCCGGGGACCGCCACCCCCCCGGGCTTTCATTAATTATTTGCGGGGGGCACACTGCCCCCCGCAGCCCTAGGGACCGCCACCCCCTGGGGCTTCTTTTTAAAAAAAAATATATACCTGCGTGGGTGGGCTAGAGCCCCCCCACACGCCCCGGGGACCGCCACCTCCCCGGGGCACTAAAATGCTAATAGGGAGGGTTAGGCGTGGACCCTTATGTCGCTCATGGATGTGTCTGGTGTTAAGGACAAACTTACAGTAAGAACACAATGAAGCAAAGCAGATTGCTTTTCCACACGGAATGTCAGCAGCTCCCCATGTGGAAAAGCAATGCCGGCTCCCGCAGGACGCGGGGAGCCGGCGGGACCGTGGGGGGATTGGGGACCCCCCCATGGTCCCCAACGAGAGGCCAGGCCCTGGGGGATGGGGTCCCCGGGGCTGGAAGCGGCCCGGGAGGGGGGCCACTCGGCCCCCCCTTCCCCAAAAAATAAATAAATAAAGGCCGGCCCCGGGGGATGGGGTCCCCGGAGCCAATAGAGGCCTCAGGAGGGGGGGCCACGCAGCCCCCCTCCATAAAAACACAAAAACAAAATCTGGCCATGCCCCGGGGGATGGGGTCCCTGGGGCCGGAATTGGCCACGGGAGGGGGGCCCACGCGGCCCCCTTCCCGTTCATTTTTTTTTAATTAAAAAAGGGGTCAGGCCCTGGGGGATGGGGTCCCCAGGGCCCAAAAAAAGTAAAAAGAAGGGGGGCCACACAGCCCCCCTTCCAAAAAAAAAACACGCGATCGTGCCGGAAGCCCCGCCCCCTCCCAGCAACACTCTGCAAACGTTCCCTGTGGCGCGTTTTAAGTTGGTAAATGAATTCCCCTTCAATACTGGGGGTCCCTGGGGGCCAACTAGCCCACCAGGTACCTCCAGTAAGCGCCACAGGGCTGCGTTGCAGAGAGGTGGTCCAGGCCACGCCCCTTTTTACACCTCTCTGCAACGCAGCTCTGTGGCCCTTACTGGAGGTACCTGGTGGGCTAGTTGGACCCCAGGGACCCTCAGGCTTCAAGGGGACTTTATCCCCCAACTTAAAACGCGCCACGGGCGCGTTTGCACAGTGGTGAAGGGAGGGGCGGGGCCTGAGGTGACATGTGTGCAAACACGCCCTGTGGCGTGTTTTAAGTTGGGGGATTAAGTCCCCTTGAATCCTGAGGGTCCCTGGGGTCCAACTAGCCCACCAGGTACCTCCAGTAAGCGCCACAGAGCTGCGTTGCAGAGAGGTGTAAAAGGGGCATGGCCTCGGACCACCTCTCTGCAATGCAGGCCTGTGGCGCTTACTGGAAGTACCTGGTGGGCTAGTTGGCCCCAGGGACCCTCAGGATTCAAGGGGAATTAATCCCCCAACTTAAAACCCGCCAGGGAGCGCGTTTGCACAGTGGTGGAGGGAGAGGGTGGGCCTGATGTGACGTGTGTACTTATCCAATCACTCCGCCAAAACCCAAGCACTTATAAATTCACCATGCACTCTCCTTGCAGTATTCTAATCATCCAGTTAGTACCCATGCACTCATGCAATGACCCATGCACTAACTCATGCACTGCTACAATACTCTGAGCACTACTGATGCAGTTCAGCCATCGCCCTGTCACTACCCATGCACTCCTCCTATCACCCAGCGAGCACCATGTACTTATCCAATCACTCCGCCAAAACCGAAGCACTTATAAATTCACTGTGCACTCTCCTTGCATTACTCTAATCATCCAGTCAGTACCCATGCACTCATGCAATGACCCATGCACTAACTCATGCACTGCTACAATACCCTGAGCACTACTGATGCAGTCCAGCCATCGCCCTGTCACTACCCATGCACTCCTCCAATCACTCAGCGAGCACCATGTACTTATCCAATCACTCCGCCAAAACACAAGCACTTATAAATTCACCATGCACTCTCCTTGCAGTACTCCAATCATCCAGTCACTACCCATGTACTCATGCAATGACGCAGGCACTAACACATGCACTGCTACAATACTCTGAGCACTACTGATGCAGTCCAGCCATTGCCCTGTCACTACCCATGCACTCCTCCGATCACCCAGCGAGCACCATGTACTTATCCAATCACTCCGCCAAAACCCAAGCACTTATAGATTCACCATGCACTCTCCTTGCATTACTCTAATCATCCAGTCAGTACCCATGCACTCATGCAATGACCCATGCACTAACTCATGCACTGCTACAATACCCTGAGCACTACTGATGCAGTCCAGCCATCGCCCTGTCACTACCCATGCACTCCTCCAATCACCCAGCGAGCAACATGTACTTATCCAATCACTCCGCCAAAACACAAGCACTTATAAATTCACCATGCACTCTCCTTGCAGTACTCTAATCATCCAGTCACTACCCATGTACTCATGCAATGACGCAGGCACTAACACATGAACTGCTACAATCCCCTGAGGACTACTGATGCAGTCCAGCCATCTCCTTGTCACTACCCATGCACTCCTCCAATCACCCAACCAGTTCCATGTCCTTATCCAATCACTCCGCCAAAACACAAGCGTTTATAAATTCACCATCCACTCTCCTTGCAGTACTCTAATCATCCAGTCAGTACCCATGTACTCATCCAATGACCCAGGCACTAACTCATGGCAAATACAGAGGAGGTCATGCTAATCACAGGGGTACCCCAACGCATAGTGTTCCCTAGTGTATGTAGGTGTTTTCACTGTATTCTAAGTGTCTTTTAGCATAGCACTGGCTCTAGGGCCGGTTAGTCAGAGTCAGTTACCACCAGTACCCGTCAGCAAAAAGTTGGGGGCACAGGAGAACTTTCTGCTCCTCTGTTGGTTCTTTCTGCACATCTCTTGCTTCTTCTTGCACTTTTCTTCGTCTTTCTGGACTTCTGTTGCCTCTTTCTGCATTTGTCTTGCTTCTTTGTGCGCTTTTCTTCCTCTTTCTTCACATGTCCTACCTTTGTAGGCATAGTTAGAAATTAGCATTTAAAAAACCTTTGAAATTCACTGAAAAAACCATAGGTTTCAGGCATGTTATAGTTAGAAATTAGCATTTAAAAAACCTTTGAAATTCACTGAAAAAACCATAGGTTTAAGGCACGTTATAGTTAGAAATTAGCATTTAAAAAACCTTAGAAATTCACTGAAAAAACCATAGGTTTCAGGGGCGTTATAGTTAGTTGGACATTTTACTCGTACAAAACCATAGAAATTCCCACGTTAGTTAGTTCAGCTAACTATAACTCGCGCCCCCGCAATGCACTGCTGATGACGTCACATATTACATCACTCATGACATGGTCAGTGACATCACTGATGACATCTCAAATGACATCACTGATGATATCATCCAGTGACTGTGTGTTTCTGTAAAGTTTAAATATGTTTAATATATATAGGGAAAGGCGTATTGAAGAATGAGTGGGTGTATAAGTGTCTTGCACCTTCATTTTCCTGAAGGTGGCAAAGCACCTGTTCTTTTTCTGCTAAGCGGGGCCTTGAAGGGGCAGGGCCTCATGCCGAAAGCTACCTCAGAGGCACTCTGCCCCTCACCAAGCCTCCCACCTCTGCTAGCAATATGAATAACAAAGGGTCATTGAGACTGTCGCTGATGTCCTGGGGGTGTTTTCACACCTAATGGACACTGGCTGCTTACAGTCTCTTAAAACGAGCTGAAAATCCAATTTTAAAAGTGATTTTCAGCTCGTTTTTCTGCCACTGATTTCGGCTCCTCACCGGGTGACCATGTGAAGGGAGCTGAAATCGTGTGACACACAGTGACACCATGTGAGTTGGCAGGTATGGGACATGTGTGGGTGGGAAAGCAAAATGGGGGATGCGGTGGGGAGAAGCAGCAAAGGGGACGGAAACAACATGGAGGGTCAGAGAAGCACACGGCAAGCCTTCTCGGTGTCTAGGGATAATATGGCTCTCGGCTCCCGTTCGTTGTTAAGTATGTCTAACCACACGTGGTTTCGTCGGAGGTCAAGTCATGTCCCCTTCCAGGCATAAACAACGTTTGGTCTGGATGCACTTTTTGTTATTCTTCTATCACACTTCACAGCACCTTTTCTTCACTGAAAAGCATGAGCGCTAGTTCTTGTTCATTATAGTATATAATTATTTTTTTGCAATAAAATTGTTTTTTTGCTATGAAAATATTCGTCTCTGACCCTGTGTACATTAATTGTCTATAAAAAGAGATTCTCTAAAAGAGATTTAATTCCATGTGAACCATTGTTTATATAAACACATCCGAATATAGTTCCATTCACATTCCATGTCAAAGTGGTCAATGATTCAAGTGTTTGAGGGATCATGTGTGGGTAGTCTCATGTATTGGCCATGGTGTGCAGCTATGGCACCGTAGGTCTACCTATACTCCCTGCCTCTAATCAATCTCTTGATCTTCTGTAATGTGTGCTGTGCCTTGTTACTAACATCTTGAACTTATACCCCCAAATGTATCCCCTACCCATCTTTTCCTGGCGTGGGCTCTGAAGTACCAACTTCCTCAACATTGAAAAGGTTGTCACCCACGTTCACCCTCCCTCGTAAGGACAACAACAGGGCTTGTTTACAGGTACCTCACCCTCTTGTATTCCCTCCACCATCAATCAATACCATACATGCACTGATAACGTAGATACTGAACTTTTGCTGGTCAGTCATTTGTGTTTGAGGTGTCATCCAGGGTCTCCCCCGGCTTCTGTTTAGATTGGTCCCCACTTACGTCTGTGTCAGAGGAAAACACCTCAGTCTCTGCCCTATAGGATTTTGTGTCCCTTCTCAGACCTTCTTGCCTGGAGATTTTCCGAAGGCCTCTCCAGGACTCATTCTGAGACTGCCCTATGGTCTCCTTTTTCTCCCCTGCATGGAGCTCTCCCAGCGAATGGTTCCCAGGCTCGGCCCTTCGCGAGGATCTTTCCTCCACCCTTTCTCACACTCAGTTTGGTTGATCAAAAAAGAATGTTTTACTTTAGAAGAGCACCCATAACTTGGCAGGGTGGAGCAGCGTGTACTTTATGTCTAGGGTGTGCAGTTTCTGTTTTACCTGTTCAAATGATTTTGTTTGTTTCTGGACCAGTATTGTGTAGTTCGGAAAGATTAGAATCCAACTGGATTCGTAATTTACTTCCTCCATACCTCTAACTATTTGGCGCACCAGATCCCTAACTCTATAATTACAAAAACAAGCCATAACTGGCCTTGGGGGTGCCCCTGGTGGGGAATCATTGCTACAGCCTGGTGCGGTCATTCTGTAAGTAGGCAATTTCAAAGCTGTTCATGCGACAAAAAGGTGCACAGCCAGACTTCCAAAAACTGATCCAGTCGGGAACCCTCTGCTTCCTCGGTGAATCCAACGAAGCAAATATTGACAGTGGCTCTCCACATCCTCCACTCGGGCCGCTAGTGCTCTGGTTTGGCGTCTTATCTTCTGAACCTTCTGGTTTGATTCCTCGACGGAACCCGCCAACGCTGCTATGCGGGATTCTGCTTCTGTCATTCTGCCAGTGGTTTTACTAAGATCTTGCCATAATAGTGCCACATCTACTCCCAGCTCTCCAATTTTTGTCTCTAGGGCCCAACTAGAGGAGTCAATCACCCGCAGAATCGCATCCGTGTTGGGGTGGGGCTCATCGGTTCCTCCTTCACTTTGTGCCAGGTCTGAGCTGCCCATTTTTCCCTCCCGTGGGTGCTGCGGCAGCAATCTGGTGAACCTGACATTCTCCCTTGCTTGGGTGGGACTTTATCCTTCCCCTTCACACCATGTTGCACCAAGGTTTGTTTTAGGATACGTCCAACTATAGTTGGCCTGCCAGACCCCTGCCCATGTCCCACTTTGTGGGTGGCACAAGCAGCCAGGCAGTAGTGTGTGTCTGCCCTATTAAAAGCTTCCTAGGTGTTCTTTGATGTTCAGGGGACCTTATACCCCTGATTATTAGGTCCTTATACATCCCCAAGCCAAGGGTTGTGTTGTTCTTCCCTCAGATTTGGGTAACTTAGAGCCAGAATAAGGAATCTGGCCAATGTGATGTGTCAGGGAGTGAGAGCCCGGTTTGCCTGGTGTGCGACGCCCCCCCCCCCATGGTCAGGTGGGGACCCGGACTTACTGCCCCCCACCGTGTTAGGCCAGGCAACTCCTCAGATCCCAGCGCCGGTATTTCCCTCCTCCTCCCGTTGGGGTTGCTAAGAACTTGGGCATAGTCTCCTAATCCAGTGTGGCCCCGCAGCTCCGCAGCATCCGGGCCCTCGCTGACTGTGATGCTGGCAGGGAGAGAGGAAGAATGACCGCCAGGTGTTTTCTTGCCTGTCTATGATCTCAGATGATCCCTGACTCCCCCTCTGGTAAGGGGCCCCAATTCTGCACCCCCTCCCCACAGCATCCAGAAGACAGGCGTCCATGACACGGCCAGCTCTAGTTGCTTTCAGCGCCTGAGCTTCCTCCTTCGAGAATCCGAGGGGAGGAGACCACGCCCCATCCTCCACTCACCAGTCACTGGGAATCATTTCACTCTGCGGCACGGTCCGGGTCCGCCTGGCCACCATCTTGATCCTTAAGCTGCATCAAGCCGGTCTCGTCTTTGGCAGGTTAATCACCTTGCTCGCCCTGATGGCAGCTCCCCCACAGGCCTTGCAGCTCTGTTCCTTGTAGGGCATGTTGTCTGGCCCGAGATTGGCTGTCAAGCACCAGGATTATTTAGAATATTCAGTGCAGGATTTGGAAGAGCTACGAGATGGTGGCTGCCATTGAGCGTGTCCAGACCACACTCTCGCTGCTTATTTTTTTACCATGGGGATTGATGTTTACAGACTTCTCTCACTTTGCAGTCAGAAAAAGTAAAGCAAAGTGAATTATTTGAGAATCTTGCTGGGGTACAGAGAGTGTGAAAGGAAATGCTGTAGGATTCCATGTTTTGTAACACAACCAAATTTAAATACCCCTAAATGAAAATGCAATTTTTTTTTGTAATTCTGATGGAACCAAAGATTTTAATAGGATCAAAATAAATCAAGACACTTTACATGGTGATGGACAAATGATAAATATTCACATAAACACGGTTCCCACAGATTATCATGTGTGCAATGTAGCTTTATCAGTAAAACTGTATGTCTGTGCAAATTTAGTGGCCATTTCAATGGAAAATGTGCTGTTTGTAAATGACAGTGCCTTACTACACGATCCTTTAGTTACATTAAAAAGTCACCCGCCTCATGTCTATTAAAGCTAGGTGGGTCACAAAAGTTTGTCGATCTGAAAAGTGAGTCGTGTTTCTTGAAAGTTTGAGAAGCACTGCATAACAGCCGTGATGGAGATAGGTTTGTGAATAGCTACAGGGTCCTTAAAAGGAAGCACATGGCCCCATTGCATAGCCGCAACTTGGACATCAGACTGAAGACGTAAAGTGCAAAAAAATATGTATGAAAGACAACAGGCCTTCTCCATCTCTGCACTCAGGATCTGGAACAACATCTCTGCAGCCATTGTGTTCGCCCCAGCCCTGCTCCAATTTGGGAAAGAGGTGAAGATCACAACGAAGTAACAGTCCACTTCCACTCTCAGAATCCGCTACGCAGTGGTGCTGGAACAATTTTCGTAGTGGGGGCGCTGCCATTAATGTTTTATCACTGTACTCTCGGGGATTCTGAAAATCCAATAATCACACAAAGAACAAGTGTCGCAAATGAGCCACACCCATTCAGAAAGAGAGTGGTAAGCATGTATTGTGTAGCTGGTCTTGCATTTTGGAGTTCTCTATCAAAAATGTTAATAAAGCATGGTGTGGTAGCACACTGTCATTTACAGACAGCGCATTTTTCATTGAAATGTGCACTACATTTCCACACACATACAGTTTTATTGATAAAACTATATAGTGTTAAAAATTAATGTATATAAATCGGGTTTCAGTGTCAATTTATCATTTGTGCATCACCAAATAGTGTCTTGATTTGTTTAGATCCGTTCAACATCTTTCTTTCATCAGAATTACAAAAAAGACCTCCATTTGTGCTTTCCAAACTGCTTACTTATTTTGAAATACTTGTACCTATGTTAAAAAAAAGCAGCAATTTGTCAGATGTTTAGCCAGACATTTAACCTCTCTCTGTCTTTGAACTCATACAAAAGTGACAAGATAAAAACAAAGTTTAAAATCTTCTTTAATGCTCATTCACCTTCGGAATGGTTATTTTGGGGGTGCTGCAGCACCTCCCACACCCCTACTACCAGCGTCTATGCTACTACCCTTCCAGCCCCTCATTGACTGCATCTCTGCTTATGACCCCCTTTCACTTAGGCTCCTGCTAAGCAATACTACATACTTTTATTTGTTTATAATGTGCTTCAAGTTCCAAGGGTCCACCTTCTAGGCACAGCATGTACATACATCCATACTTATATACGTACAGATACTTTCATAGTTGTTCTGTGGAACAAGAGTTTTAAAACTAGCTCTTGCCCTTAGACAGATCCACATACGATAACCTTGAAGAATCCGCTCATGCACCTCATACAATTCAACATTCTGTTTGAGCATCAGGCTGTCTGTGCCTCCCGAGAAGTGAAGCTTAAAAACCTGGTAGGTCTTTAATGCTCACCTAGGTCGGTAATTGTAGCATTCAACAATCCATTATGGAAAGCATGGCATTTTAGACGGATTTCTGCAAGCTGCATGTTCTAGAAAGATATAACAAAACAGATGGGGGCTTCTTTTATTTCTGTTGACTGTTTCCTTCTTTATGAACAGTAACTTAGGTCATTTTGACTCCAACACGAATTGTAAAAAGCAGGTTTGACCTTGGAAACTCGAGCAATGGTTAACATTTTTATTTCTTTCTTTTTTGCAAGCATATACCATAAAAATGAAATGAAGCCATTACAGTAAAAACATAATTTGAATGAATAAATAACAATTGCATATCATTTTACACATTTGTTCCTAGAAGGGACATGTACTTAGGAAAGGTATAGAAACCCTTTATAAATGTATTGCACATGACATGAAAATATGATTCTTATTGGTGCAAAGAAAAGGTATTTGCTTTGAATTGCTGTAACCTGAAGACATATTTTAAACACATAAGAATAACCCAAAAACATTTTTAAAAAAAAGGTAAAGAATGGCAAGACAAAAGGATTGGCGTAGTAAAGGTTTGATCTACCAGTTATGGCCCTGATGTGCACTTCATTTTAGGCAGATGTACATGTGATTAGGCAAAAATGCCTTCATTCGAACAGAAAATGAGTCAGGGGTTGAACATGACTTAATCATTGCCCCATGCAATGTGCTGTGGTGGGCAGAAGCAAAATATGAATGACAGTCGAACAGACCAATGGATGAAGAGGTCTGACCAAAAGCGCCTCTTCCTATGTATATATGTTCATACTTCTTATTTATGAACCTTTTTTATTACATGAAGCTGGAGAGACAGATACAGCTGTCTCCAAGTCAGACTTAGAAATGAAATAACACCCGATTTCCGCTCATTTTTCCATTTGCGAATATGTCGTTTTTGTGTGAAAAAGAATATATGATGTATTGCATTCCCTACCCCACTCCAAAACAAAAACCAATCAATATCAAAAGTAATTTGCTGGTGGTAGTTACACAGGAAACGAGCATTGACAAAGCCAATGGTTCTAGCCTAAGTAAGAGCTTTTGGCTTTGCCAATATGTTTTAGCCATGTAGTACACCAACGTGGCTGCTGTTCAGCATGGCTAAAAGTTAGTGGGGTACAGGAGAGTGGCGTGGAGTGTCGTAAATTGGGGTAGAGCAGAGTGAAGTGTTATGGAGTGGCATAGAGTGATGTAGAGTAGAGTAGAGTGAGTGGAGTGAAATGGAGTGGTGTCGAGGGAGTAGAGTGAAAGGGCGTAGAGTGGAGTAGAGTGTAATAGAGTGGAGGGGTGTAGAGCAGAATGGAGTGGCATAGAGGGTGTTGCGTAGAGTGTTGTAGAGTAGAGTGATGTAGAGCAGAGTAGATTGTCGTAGAGTGGAGTGGCATAGAGTGTAGTAGTGTAGGAGAGTGGAACAGCATAGAGTAGAGTGTTGTAGAGTCGAGCGGCATAGAGTGGAGTGGAGTGACGCAGAGTGGAGTAGTGGATTAGTGTGTCATAGAATAGAGTGGAGTAAAGTGGCATGGAGTGGCATATAGGGAGTTGTGTAGAGTGTAGTAGAGTGGAGTAGTGTAAAGTGGCACAGAGTGGAGTAGAGTGTTGTAGTCAAGTGAAGTAGAGTGTCATAGAGTGGAGTAAAGTTTAATGGAGTAGAGCGTCATAGAGTAGAGTATCGTAGAGTGTAGTGTTGTATAGTGGAGTGTCATAGAGTGGAGTAGAGTGGCCTAGAGTGAAGTGGGGTAAAGTACAGTGGTGCAGAGTAGATTGGCGTAGAGTGCATTGGTTTTGAGTAAAGTGGTGTAGACTGCAGTGGCATAGAGTGGATTGTTTCAGAGTAGAGTAAGGTGGCATAGAGTGGAGTGGTTCAGGTTAGAGTGGAGTGGTGCAGGGTAGAGTGCTGAAGTGTAGAGGAGAGTGGCTTAGTGTGCAGTGATGTAGAGTAGAGTGTTGTAGAGTGCAGTGGTGTGGAGTGCAGTGGTTCAGTATAGATTAGAGTGGTGTGGAGTGATGCAGAGTACAGTGGCATAGAGTGCATTGGTATAGAGTACAGTAGAGTGGCGTACAGTTAAATGGTGCAGAGTAGAGTGCAGTGGTATAGAGTGCAGTGGCATAGTGTTTATTGGCATAGAGTAGACTGGTGCAGAGTAGAGTGGTGTAGAGTAGAGTGCTGTAGAGTTCACTGGTGCAGAGTAGAGTGGTGTTGTGTTCTGT
Organism: Calotriton arnoldi; assembly: GCA_963921515.1. Lineage (NCBI taxonomy): Eukaryota > Metazoa > Chordata > Amphibia > Caudata > Salamandridae > Calotriton > Calotriton arnoldi. The sequence goes on along the minus strand of CAWUFW010001083.1, from coordinate 1,076,598 downwards.
GGCAGAGAGTACAGTATTGCAGAGCAGAGTGCCGTAGAGTGCAGAGGCGTAGAGTAGATTGTTTCAGAGTAGAGTAAAGTGGCGTAGAGTGGAGTGGTTCAGGTTAGAGTGGAGTGGTGCAGGGTAGAGTGCTGAAGTGTAGAGGAGAGTGGCTTAGTGTGCAGTGACGTAGAGTGTTGTAGAGTGCAGTGGTGTGGAGTGCAGTGGTTCAGTATAGATTAGAGTGGTGTGGAGTGAGCAGAGTGCAGTGGCGTAGAGTGCATTGGTATAGAGTGCAGTAGAGTGGCGTAGAGTTAAATCGTGCAGAGTAGAGTGCAGTGGCATAGTGTTTATTGGCATTAAGTAGACTGGTGCAGAGTAGAGTGGTGTAGAGTAGAGTGCTGTAGAGTTCACTGGTGCAGAGTAGAGTGGTTTTGTGTTCTGTGGCAGAGAGTACAGTCTTGCAGAGCAGAGTGCCGTAGAGTGCAGAGGCGTAGAGTAGAGTACAGTGGTGCAGAGTAGAGTGTTGCATACAGCAGTGGCATAGAGTACAGTAGTGTAGAGCAGAATAGAGTGGCGTAGAGTGCAGTAACATAGAGCACAACGGTGTAGATTGATGTAGCGTGCAGTGGCATAGAGTGCAGTTGTGCAGGATGGAGTGGCATTGAATTCAGTGGCGGAGAGTGCAGTGGTGTAGCGTAGAGTGGTGTAGAGTAGAGGGGTGCAGGGTGGAGTGGTGCAGAGGGCAGTGGCATAGAGTACAGTGGTTCAGAGTAGAATAGAGTGGCATAGAGTGCAGTGGCACAGAGTGCTGTGGCGTAGAGTGTTGAAGAGTAGAGTGGCATAGAGTGTGGTGTTGCAGAGTAGTTGGCATAGGGTGCAGTGATGTAGAGTGCATTGGTTTTGAGAAAAGTGGTGTTGAGTGCATTGGCGTATACTGCAGTGGTTTAGAGTAGAGTGGTATAGAGGGCAGTGGCGTAGAGTGGTGCAGTGTAGAGGGCAGTGGCATAGAGTGGAGTGGGGCAGAGTGGAGTAGAGTGGCGTAGAGTGCAGTGGCACAGAGTAGAATGTTTCAGAGTAGAATGAAGCGGCCTAGAGGGGAGTGGTACAAGGTAGAGTGCAGTGGCATAGAGCGCAGTTGGGGTAGAGTAGAATGGTGTGGAGTGGAGTAGAGTGCATTGGCGTAGAGTAGATTGTTTCAGAGTACAGTGAAGTGGCGTAGAGTGGAGTGGTGCCGGGTAGAGTGGAGTGGAGCTGAGTAGGGTGCAGTGGCATAGAGTAGTGACATAGAGTGCAGTGGCATAGAGGTATGTGGTGCAGAGTAGAGTGGAGTGGCCTAGACTGGAATGATGTAGAGTGCAGTGGCGAAGAGCGCAGTGGTGCATAGTAGAGTGGGGTAGAGTGCACTGGCATAGAGTAGAGTGGTGCAGAGTGAAGTGGCGTAGAGTGCAGTGTCATAGAGTGCAGTTGTGCACAGTCGATTAGAGGGGCATAGAGTGCACTGGCATAGAGTAGAGTTGTGCAGCGTAGAGTGTAGTGGGGTACAGTGCATTGGCATAAAGTGCATTGGCGTAAAGTGCAGAAGAGTGGTGTAGAGTGGTGCCAAGTAGAGTGCAGTGTCAGAGTACAGTGGTGCTGAGTTGGGTGGTATAGAGTAAAGTGGCGTAGAGTTAAGATATGAAGAGTGCAGTGTTGCAGAGTAGAGCGTTGTAGAGAGCAGTGATGTAGAGTAGATTGGCGTAGAGTGCATAGGTGTAAAGTGCAATTACGTAGAGTGGTGCAGAGCAAAGTGGCATAGGGTGAAAGGGTGTAGAGTAGAGTAGAGTGGCGTAGAGTAGAGTGTTGCAGAGAAGAGTATAGTGGCATAGATTGCAGTGGTGCAGAGTAAATTGGCATAGAGTGCAGTGGCGTAGAGTGTATTGGTTTTGAGTAATGTGGTGTAGAGTGCATTGGCAATAAGTGCAGTGGGATAGAGTGCAGAGGCGTAGAAAAGAGTGGCATGGAGTGGAGTTGCGCAGGGTAGATTGCAGTGGCATAGAGTGGAGTGGCATAGAGTGGTGTAGAGTGCAGTGGAATAGAGTAGATTGTTTCAGAGTAGAGTGCAGTGGTGTAGAGTGCACTTGCAAGGAGTGCAGTGGCTTAGAGTGCATTGGCATAAAGTGCAGTAGAGTGGTGTAGAATAGAGTGGTGCAAAGTGTAGTGCAATGTCATAGAGTACAGTTGCACTGAGTAGGGTGGTGCAGAGTAGAGTGGCAAAGAGACCAGTGGAGATGAGTGCACTGTTGCAGAGTAGAGTGTTGTAGATTGCAGTGGTGTAGAGTAGAGTGGGGTAGAGTGCATTGATGGAGAGTGCAGTGATGTAGAGTGGTGCAGAGCAAAGTGGCATAGGGTGAAATGGTGCAGAGTAGAGTGGCATAGAGTAGAGTGTTGCAGAGTAGAGTATAGTGGCATACAGTGCAGTGGTGCAGAGTAGATTGGCGTAGAGAGCAGTGGCATAAAGTGTATTGGTTTTGAGCAATGCAATGCACAGTAGAGTTGCATAGAGTTCAGTGGCATAGAGTGCAGAGATGTAGAATAAAGTGTCATGGAGTGGATTTGCGCAGGGTCGATTGCAGTGGTATAGAGTGGAATAGAGTGGTGTAGAGTGCAGTGAAATTGAGTAGATTGTTTCAGACTAGAGTGCCGTGGCGTAAATTGCAGTGGCGTACAGTGCACTGGCATAGAGTGCAGTGTCGTAGAGTGCAGTGGTGCAGAATAGATTAGAGTGGCTTAGAGTGGATTGGTGTAGAGTGCACTAGTGTAAAGTTGAGTGATGCAGAGTAGAGTGGTGTAGCATGTAGTGGCATAAAGTGCATTATCGTAGAGCACAGTAAAGTAGTGTAGAGTAGAGTGGTACATAGTAGAGTGCAGTAGTGCATAGAAGAGTGGGGTAGAGTGCAGTGTTGCAGAGTAGAGTGAAGTGGGGGAGAGTGGAGTGGTGCAGAGTACAGTGGAGTCCATTGACAGAGTGAAGTGATGTAGAGTGCGTTGGCCTAGACTGGCATAGAGTAGTGTAGAGAAGAGAGCAGTGCAGTGCTGTAGAGTACAGTGGTGTAGAGTTCAAATGGCAAGAGTAGACTGTCATAGAGTGCAGTGGTGTAGAATTGAGTGGCGTAAAGTATAGTGACGTAGAGTACAGTGGTGAAAAGTAAATTGACATAGAGTGCATTGATTTTGAGTAAAGTAGTGTAGAGTGTATTGGTGAAAAGTGCAGTGATGCAGAGTAGAGTGCAGTGGCGTACAGTGGAGTGGCACCGAGTGCAGTGGCACCGAGTAGATTGTTTCACAATAGAATGGAGTGGTGAACTGTAGAGAACAGTGGCACAGAATGCACTGGCGTAGAGTTGAGTGGTACAGAGTAGAGTGCAGTGGCATAGAGTGGAGTGGTGTAGAGTGCAGTGGTGAAGAGTGCAGTGGTGCATAGTAGAGTAGTATGGGGTACAGTACATTGGCATAGAGTAGAGTGATGTAGAGTAGAGAGGCTTAGAGTGAAGTGGTGTAGAGTGGATTGATGCAGAGTAGAGTAGAGTGCAGTGACTCAGTGTGAAGTGGCATGAAGTGGAGTGGCATAGTGTGAGTGGTGTAGAGTGGAGTGTGATAAAGTGGAGTATGCATGGTATGTTAGTGCATTGACATTACAGACAACACATCTTCAATTGAAATGCTCAATACATTTGCACAAACATACAGTTTTACTGATAAAACTGTACAGCGCACAAATAATAATGTGTGGAATTGTCATCACGTATTGATTTGTTTTGATCGTATTAAAATATTTGTTTCCACCACACTTGAGAATTACTAAAACATGTGCTTCATTTGTGCTTTTCTAATTCTGATATATTCTGAAATATCTGCACAGTTCATTTACTGACATTGAAATATTGTTGTGTGCTGCAAAAAAAAAAAAAATCGTATAGCCTTCCTCAAGCACACCCCCAGTAACCAGGATGATTGTCATCTACATCCTCTCACTTTGAAGTCAGAGAAAGAAAAGTAAACATCAAGCTCCCTGGAAAACAGTTCCTGACATTTGACCTCTGTCTTTGATTGCACAGCAAATGTGACAAGATAATAACAAGATTTAAAGTCCTGTTTACAGAAACCCAATACTGGTGGAAGAATACAGTAAATAGGGTTTGGGAACAGAAGGGGCGAACTCAAGCTGGACAGCCTAAAACAAATAGAGCCAGCAAATAGAAAGCAAGCAAATTTATAAATCACAAAGCCAAAGCTTCGACCTAAAAATGTGCAACAGCATACTTTAACAGAGTTGCCAGACTTTTTCCCCAACTGATTTCCACCACAGAATGCTAAAGGGTAAGCTAGAAGCTGCCGGTAACCATGACAGTAATGTCTCACAGTAGTACCAAGCAAAAGACCTGGGTACTGGCAGAATCTAGCACCCCCGAGTCAAACAGGGTCCGACTTTCTACGACTGTCTACCTCATCACCCAATCAGTCTTCTAAAGGTTGAAGCATGAAGGCAGGACTCCCAAGAGTCCAGAAACCCAGGCTCTGCTGTTCCCCGATTCCAAATCTGAGTTCAAAACCAAATTAGCCTGGCTTTATAAAACGTCTGAAAAGAGCTATTCTGCTTCCCTACAATGTATCCCCGTTCATATGAGAGGTGATTGAAGAATATCAGACTAGTGCCTTTCTTCAGTAATTTAACTTTATATTCCCACCCCACTGTTCTGTTTTTCGCCTTAATTACAGCCCTCTGAATGACCAAAATGTTGCATTAATTGCTCTTTAAAACTCCCAAATACGAAAATATAAACAATTCTGTTTAAGCAAGTCATTTCGCTCATATGTAGCTTTATTGTATTGTTTTTTTTTTATTTTCATATATGTGTTTACCGCCAGCATTTAGCTGTTGGGAAACAGGAGGTGTCAAAGTATATTACCAGCAATGTTGTCATGCATCGGATCAGTAAAAATACCTAGTAACTTGATTAATGCAAACTTTTACAGCTCTGCTGTTCCTGAAAGATGTCCTAAACTCAGGGCCAAAGCCCAGGTGACCATTCACAGAGGCATCTGTGTGTATGTGCAGTAGTATTACTGTAGCACTACTTCACATACCCATGAATGCAGTACACAAAGGTATGCACAATGATTTCTGATTACGCTTGTCATATCTCTTCTGTGTGTAGTTTTCTGCCACTAGTGCTTTGAACTCTGCACATAGCTCCATGTTGTAGGTGTAAATGTGGGAGGGGCCAGGAAATAAATGGATTCTAGCTACTACAAAGAAGAGTGAGGAAAGGGCAAATGAATGAGGAGCACAGGGAGGAGCATGGAGATCCAAAAACACAACTACAAAATATTAAGTCAATTACAGTTAACAAAAGTTACACCCAAAATCTACTCCAGTAGTACAAAAGCTCAAAAAGGCTCAAATCTACTCCAGTCAAACCTTGGAGGAAGTCACACACTACACATGGGCCACTCACAGGTACTGCATAGGAAGCACATAGAAATCAACGCAGGCAGGGATTAACACCAGGACAAAGCGCAACACCCCTTAAAAAAAATAGATTAAAAATGACCACCTTTACACGTTGCAGACAATCTTACAAAATCACACTTGTAAAAATACTAAAAGTAAAATATTTTCGAAAAAAATGTCTAAGTTCATATCACTTTAGACATTACGTACATCCATTTATATCACATTGTACAAATTTAAAAAAATTAAAGAAATAAGTTAATGTACTAAAATGGTTATGTCTGTATTTAATGCAGGCACCTATGCAAATCATATGTTAACATAACAGATGCACATAATTAAATAACAGGATTCCTCTAACACTGCACATGTTCAACGAAACATCATGACAAATGGCCTCACATGTGCACACACACACACACCCATCCCTCCAGTGCACTCAGTCATTCAGTAGTTGAAGGCTGGCTCTACAACGTCTCCTACAGTATGGGTGGAAGAAAGGTGAGAATTGCTAATGAATATCAAATAGTTGTAGGTCTTCACTTATTTATACTATACAATGTCAATATTTCTCGATGAGTGTTTTAGGATTGTATATGGTACCCTAGAGCACGAATACCCGAGGCATTAAATTACAAGTAAACATTTATTGGTTCATTCCAAAAGAAAATATATTACTAGCAATTTCATTTTTACATAACACAAACAACATGGCCAAAAGCATAATCACCATACAACTAGGAGAGTTTACATGTGGTTCACAAAAACTAATTCTGAGTGTATGCAAGAAATATGTATGCATAGTGCATGCTTCACTTACATAGATTACGCCCTCTTAACATCTGACTGGGATTCTGAATCTATATATTAATGCCATGTCAGCAACCCAGAGGTTCCTGCGCAAGTCATTTAGATGTGATAAAGTGCAATAGTCAGTCCAGATTTGTGGAAGGGCATATGTGAAATGGTGCATTAATCGAACAATAGGGTGGATGTTCATATACACAGTGACATATATACGTTTTATTTGTATAGCAATTCAATATATGTAAATAACCAAATGATAATACAATACACTTGTCAGAACCCCTTTCACAGGTCCACGGGGCAAGCAGGAGCTACTAGGCCCAACCGTGGGAGTGAAAAAAAAGATATTTTATTTTTTGATTTATTGATTCAGTAAAAACAATAAGGAAAGAAATCATAAATCTCATGCATACATCTTAAAATTCTTGCTAAAGACAATAAGGTCCTAAAACTCGAACATATACATATTTAAGATCCGTTAATAATTTCAACAAATCAGCAAGAAAAAATAGAAAAAGAATCAATTTTGAAAATTGTCGGGGTGAGTCCAAGTCCAGGTTTGGCTGGCTCCTCTGTGGAATTAAGGGGACTTGTATGGTTTCCGTAAATAAATCTCCAAACTACATGTTCAAAGTTATTCAAGTAGTTTCAGGATCACACAATCAATAATGGAGCAGAAAATGAAATTAAAAGTGTACATATAAACAAATGAAAATGTAAACATGGAATTCCCATATACAAATTCAAGTAACGGCTTGATTAGAATAGCTATTTAAACAGACAATACTTAATCATGACTATAGAAGTAAGAGCTGAAATAAACAAGGGAGACTTTTTAAACAATTAGCTGCTTTCTAATAGTTTTCTTGGCTTTTCAGTTACCATAAAAAATGTAATAAACTGACCTATGAGTTGACTGTTTGCACACTCCATCTTTTTGATCAAGGCCCGTCTACAAGAACATATGTGGAGAGAGCTAACCAATGCATTGTATGCAGTCTGGCTTTTGGCCATGTCACAGCGCAGAGTCAGCTTTGCTTGAAGTAACCGGGTTTATCAAGATGAGCCTGGACCAGGGTCGAGCAGCGGCATTGGTAGCATTAGACACCTCTGCTGGTTTTGACACCATGTCTCACCCCATTTTGTTAGAGTGTCTAGCGAAGATCTCCATATAGTATTATGCCTTACTTTGGCTTAAGTCTTTTCTTTCTGACCGCCACCAGTTTGTTTACCTACCACCATACATGTCCTTTATCTGTTATTGAGACATGTGTCCCGCAAGGCTCTGACCTAAGTCCCACTCTATTTAATATTTACATGGCCCCTCTGGTGAGCATTATCCAACCATTTGGCCTAAAGGTGGTGTCATATGCTGACGACACCCAACTTAAGTTCTCCTTTCATGAGGTCAACTGTTAGCTACAGGATTATTTCAAACCTTGCCTGGTGAAAGTTGCCGAATAGATGAAGAGCTGTAACTTAAAACTTAGATAAAACCGAAATACTGCTCTTTGAGTGCTCGCCTTCTATTTGGTCGAGTGTGTGGCGGCCTCTGAGTTTGGGCCCCTCCCACTCTGGTGGATGCGAGAAACCTTGGAATTGAATTTGATATGGATCTCTCTTTTCTCCCCCAGGTGAGGGAAGTCACAGGATCTTGTTTTGCTCTTTTAAAAACATAAAAAAGATCTTTAGAGTAGTTCCAAAACATACCAGGAAAAATCATTATACATTACATGATCACCTCTCGTTGCAAACATCTTGTATCTGGGCCTACCTGGTTGTTTACTTCATTGCCTTCAAACGCGGCTACTACCTAATCTCTCCAGAGAGGAACCCCTGTCTCCACATTTAATGAATCTACATTGACTTTCGGTGCGTCAACACATTTTGTTTAAATGTTTACTGTTGACTTTCAGGGCACATGCAAACACGGGTCCTATGTATCTGAGGGAAAGAGTTCATGTATATTGTTTTTCTAGGTCCCTGAGATCTTGTATTCAGTTACTGTATCAAGTGCGTCGCGCTCGTTCCTTTTCTTCGATGGACTCCAAACTGTGGAAAGGTCTTTCGTATAATATTCAAGCTTCCCCAGATGAACATACTTTCAAAAAACATCTGAAAACTTGGCTTTTCTCACTATTAATCGGCTCTCAATAATTGCCTTCTACAAGCTATTTCAGCAATGGGACGCTTCATTTATTCATGCACTGTACCACACACAGGCACTCGCGCATTCTTAGCACTGGATGCAAACCTCTGTGTAGCTTTCCATGCACTGCTGCCACGGGCACACATACATAACAGCGTGCTGTGTAACGACACGCGTGCTGGCCTCCGTGCACTGCTGCCACGGGCACACATACATAGCGCGTTGTGTAAAGACACATGCACAGGCTTCCCTGTACTGCTGCCACGGGTACACATACATAACACCGTGCTATGTAAAGACACATGCACAGGCTCCCCTGTACTGCTGCCAGGGGTATACGTATATAACAGCTGGCCGCGTAACGACATGCGTGCTGGCCAGGGGCGGTGCGTCCATTGGGGCGTTGCCCCCCCGCCCGCAGCTCCCTCGGCGTCTCTGAACTTAAGTAAACTGAATCAGTTTACTTAAGTTCAAAGACGCCGAGGGAGAACTGACAATCATGTCAGTCAGCATGACGTCGGACCGCCCACCCCCTTCAGAGTCTGAAGGGGGTGGGCGGTCCGGTGTCATGTTGACTGACATGATTGTCAGACCAGGGGCAACAGGCTGCACAAGTGCGCATGAGTGGGGAAGGTCGGCGAATTTTTCCGCCGTGCCCACTCATGCGCACTTGTGTTTGCACTGGCTTGCGCATGCCCATTAGGAGAGCGAGGGTTGAGCAAAGGCTCAAACCTCGGTCTCCTAATGGGCAGGCGGGCGAGTAGTAACCGTGCCCTAAGCCAATCCTTGGCGCTGCTGGAGCAGCGCCAGTATTGGCTGAGAGGGGTTGGTTGCCAGTACACTCCAGTGCCGTTCGTGAAGGCGCCAAGGGGAGCAGAGGTGGCGCGGACCGGCTGTGAGGTAAGTTTTATATTTAATTCCCCGGCCCCCACCCCGCGCGACAACCTCCCCCCCCCCCCACGAGTATTGCGATGCATGCGAGCCGCGACTGCTGTATTGTAGCTTTATGTAGATAAGTAAAAAGGAAGCTACTTTAGAGCAGGATTCCTTACTCCTTTGGAGATCTTGTTTCATATATTTTTAATACCACTGTCATGATCTGTAATAAATCAGCAACATTTCAAACAAAAGATGCAATTTGAAGGTATAGAAACACACTTTAATTTGCGTGATTCACCAGAAAGACAGAAAATCTGAGCCAGAACATCATCTCAGAAAATCCTCTTTCCAAACGCATGTGGCTTTTTACCGTAAGCCGAAAATTGAAAGTGATATACAGACAGAAAGCATTTATGAATAAAATATGATTTTTCTTTTCAACATCAAAATGCTCGGTGCGCTATGAAATTCTGTAGCCGTGTCAAGAGGCGGGAAGCAGATTGTGAATTAGCATAACCTGATTTACCTTCAAAGGCAGATTTTTAAATTGCACTACATTCTCTTTGTAGGGCCTATGCATTGATATCACGAGTGACAATGAAGCAGCAGCCTACTTAAAATAAGATTTAAATAAGTAAACATGCTCTTCTCCTCTGCTAACTGTTCTGCGGTGAGAAAATTGTAGGCGGTAGCACCATTGATTCTCATACATATAAACTCTAGGGCAGCTTGAATCTCAGTGGGGCGCAGTATTTAAGCCTTCCTATGATGACTATTCCCTCTGGCATATCTTTCTGTACTTGCTGGTCCGCTATATATTGCCAGCTGCACAATGTTTGCTTTCCCGGTTGTTAATTTGAATTATTGCAAATGAAACAGACGGGGAAATATTTTTTACAAGATTAGTATAAAATATTTAAAGGAAATAGTTGTTGATACCCTTTGCAAAGAAAGACGCATCCTAATAAAGATGCAATTTTAAAAATAATACATTAAATGCCTATTTGATACACTATTCAAGAAACAATCATATTTAATCTTAAAAAATAAAGGTCTGGTTTCTTTTCACATACGTGGATGATAATTATATTATTTTATCTTTCGTCCACCTAAAATGTCCTGCATTCCAATGCAAAGAAATGGGGAAGTTAAACGATTTTGTTCCTACAGATCTCATTGCAAGGTGCCCCCCCTGGCTTGTATCCTAGAGAGACTTTCATCTCGAATCCCGGCATAGAAAATACAGCCTTTTATTCTGTGGTGTCGAAAAAGTAGGCATCATTAAAATAATTATATCTTTGCGTCAACGCTAAAGGCATCTACTGTGACAGCAGTGGTACCGCGCACCTTGCAGTCATAAGGGGTGACCAGTGGTTCCCTCCGTGGTTCTTTGGCTATTCCCTGCCTTGGTTGCAGCACCTTCCTGTTTACAGAACAGGGAGCGGGTAATCAGAAGCGCGGCGGCCCCGGGGATCCCTGTGTGTACAGCTCTGTCCCTTTACAAAGTCTGCCATGTTGTTTTGAATCACATTACATTGGGATGCATTTTGTTGTGTAAAATCGTTAAGTAGAATGTTCGTACCACAGATGGGGCTGGAAGCAATGCAAAGTCCCTGCCAGGTTTTTGGCGGCCCTCCATGATATGTGCGGCTGGCAGATTGCATTTTTATGATGTGGCATAATGGAGAGCATTGGGTATCATGTACGAGGGACAGAGCAATGCCCCATTCCTGTTTCTGTGGCCTTGGTGTTATGCTAGTGTCACAGAATCAATCAATCAATCACAGAATTTGTAAAGCGAACTACTTACCCGCGAGGGTCTCAAGGCGCTGGGGGAAAAAAGGGGGGGGGGTGCTGCTACTGGTCGAACAACCAGGTCTTGAGTAGCCTCCTGAAGGTCAGCAGGTCTTGGGTCTGTCGTAGGCTTAGTGGAAGGGTGTTCCAGGTCTAGGCGGCGAGGTGGGAGAAGGATCTGCCGCCGGTGGTAGTTCTTCGAATGCGAGGGACGGTGGCGAGGGAGAGGTCGGAGGAGCGGAGTTGGCGGTTGGGGACGTAGAAGAGGAGTCGTCTGTTGAGGTAGGCTGGGCCAGTCTTGTGGAGTGCCTTGTGTGCGTGGATGAGGAGTTTGAAGGAGATTCTCCTGTCGACGGGGAGCCAGTGCAGGTTCCTCAGGTGGGGGGTGATGTGGCTGTGGCGTGGTACATCGAGGATCAGGCGTGCGGAGGCGTTTTGTATGCGTTGCAGTCGCTTGATGAGCTTGGCCGGGCCTCCCGCGTAGAGGGCGTTCCCATAGTCAAGTCTGCTACTGACGAGGGCCTGGGTGACTGTTCTTCTTGTGTCTGTCGGGATCCACCTGTAGATCTTGCGAAGCATGCGGAGGGTGTTGAAGCAGGAGGATGAGACTGCGTTGACTTGCTTGGCCATGGAGAGCGTTGAGTCGAGGATGACTCCCAGGTTGCGTGCGTGGTCGGTGGGTGTCGGGGCTGCTCCCAGCGTCGTTGGCCACCAGGAGTCGTCCCAGGCTGAGGGGTTGGAGCCGAGGATGAGGACCTCTGTCTTCTCCGTGTTCAGTTTTAGTCGGCTGATCTTCATCCAATCGGCGACGGCCTTCATTCCTTCATGGAGGTTGGATTTGGCGGCGAGGGGTCCTTGGTGAGGGAGAGGATCAGTTGAGTGTCGTCGGCGTAGGAGATTATGTTGAGGTCGTGCTGTCTGGCGATGCGTGCGAGCGGGGCCATGTAGATGTTGAACAGTGTTGGGCTGAGGGACGATCCCTGGGGTACGCCGCAGATGATCTCGGAGGCTTCGGATCGGAATGGTGGGAGGCGGACTCTCTGGGTTCTGCCGGCGAGGAAGGAGGTGGCCCATTCCAGGGCCTTGTCTCGGATCCCTGCGTCGTGGAGGCGTGCGCGTAGAGTGCGGTGGCAGACAGTGTCGAAAGCGGCGGAGAGGTCCAGCAGGATGAGGGCTGCGGTCTCACCGTTGTCCAGAAGGATCCTGATGTCGTCGTGGAGGCGATGAGGGCAGTCTCAGTGCTGTGGTTGCTGCGGAACCCCGATTGGGATGGGTCCAGGATGATGTTTTCAGAAGAGTGTGACGTGGAGTCAAGCTTGGCAGTACATACCATCTTCAGCTGGCGGCCTTGCCAGTGTGTTGGGCGGTGCTTTGTGGGTGTAACCTGTTTTTGAGGGGACTATGGTCCGGATGGGATGACCAGTCAACTTGCATCAGCCAGATCTTTACAGCTTGGCAGAACTCTAGAGTAAAAAAAAGTGTCTGATTCTTGCTGGCAAAGAGTTGCAGAGCTTGGCCATTTGTACAGCAAAGTCTCAATGATGCAGGAATTTCTGTCCCTTAGATTGGTGAGGACTCAGGAGCAGGGCAGTCTTTGAACTGAGAGTACCTCTTGTTTGGTACATGTGGAGTATCTGCTGGAGGAAGATGGTCCCTACACCGCGAGTGGCTCAATGTGTGATGAAGAGGGCCTTGAAGAAGGCATGCCTGTCCTTCAGGAGCCAGCAGAGAGCTGGAACTGCTTTGCACATGCAGCTGTGTCTCAGTATAACGTTGTATAGTAACATGTGGTTTACGGTTTTACATGGCGTCCTATTGCAGTGGTGAACTTATAAAGCCGGTTCCTTCTGTGAAACTGATGCGCCATGTACACAGCTGCGCTCTGTTCGTGTACTGTTTGCAGCTCTAACCCTACAATGTACAAGACAGAGATGTGCCCCTACAACAGACTGTTGTAGGGCACATCTCTGTCTTGTACATTGTAGGGTTAGAGCTGCATTCTTGTGCGGTATTGGTTTAGAGTCCTTCAGGTGCACCATATACTGATAAAGAAGTTTCCTCCTGATGTATGGCATTAAAACTGGCCCTGTGTACATGTCCCTAAGTTAACACTGATGCCAAAAACATAGATTGACTTGCAAACAATGAATGTTAAAAACGTCGAGGGAATGCATTTTAGCGATTTAGTTCCCCTCTTATTTTACATGTTTATTTAATCTTGCATTCCCCACGAGTTAGCTATTTTATAATGTTGCTGTTTATCTGTATTTTTTTCTGTGCATACTTTGAGGCTTGAGGCATGCCAGGTGTTTGAGGGACTTTGATTGAGCATGCAGGCGCTAAGGCTAAAGCCAAACAAAGTGCCTGTCAGTGGGTTGGCCTCTCTGCAGAGCACACAGAACAATGTTTGTGTATTCCATTTGCAACTGAAATTCTGTGGAAATGTGTGTGTGAAGGGGGTACACTGATGTCAAAATATTTGCAAGGCAAAAGTAAGAGAAATTAAGGTGCTTATATTTGAGGGAGTGCAGTGCATGTTGGGGGCGGTGAAGTGACAGAGATGTGAGGAAGGGCATTCGGGGAAGAGTGAAAAGAGGATGCTGAAGAGGAAAGAGAGGGGTTTGGAGATGTGCAGATGGACAAGATATGCAGAGAAAAAGAGGATACATATCTAACATAAAGCAAACATAATTGAAGGCCAACACTCCTTCCACAGGCCTCAATGCTATTTAATTCACAGACTCACTATTTCAGAATTTAAATATTTTCAATGTTAATTATTTATAAGAAATCATTGTTGTTACTCATTTATCTTAAACAGCTAACACCCAGTGACAAAGCCAATCATACTGACAGGCTTTAGGGGAATGTCAGTTGCTGTGCCATTTATCTGGATAAAATTACATCTCAGAGAGAAACCAAAATACCGGTCTGATGGCACACTATGGGAATCACAGAAATGTATTTGGCATGTTCCTTTATAGGGAGCACCCACTTTTTCATCTCACTTAAAGACCTGTCTGCACATATTTCTATATGACTGGTTACAGCCAGCAGCTGTGGGTGCTTCCCGAAGTCTGGTTAGAGCATATTTTTCCAAAGTTAATGCTGCATGCAGTGCAAGACACTGGGCAAGCTAAGCATACATTTTAAAGGGCTAAAGTTGTCATGCAGAACAATTTACATATTACAGTAACTGTTGGACAAATTAATGCAAGAAGATATGGGGCAGTTTTTAATGTGTTTAATATTTCAAGACTATACGTTCCCACTGCTTAATAAGCCTTGCTTTATCGCTGCATTCATTTGCTTTAAAATGCACCATTTGCCAATCTTTTTTAAATTTCTTTCTCAGGAGAGGGACTCTCCCTAGACCCCAGGTTTGTCCATTGAACTTGTTCACATCACTAACTAGTGTTTTCTATTGGAAAGGGTAGAGCCAAAGCAGTCTTGCTTAGTACCCTAACCCTCTTCAGAAGTCAGACTTGCTTGGCAACCCAGAAATTCTCTGAAATAATGTTTGAGTTTTCTTTTATGAATGCCTAGAACTACTGAATTTTTAGTCCATTTATCACAGATATAGTGCTGAAAATCGCACCAAAAAGATGCCAATTTTTAAAAAATGTCTTCACGGGGGGAGAACCCCCCCGAAACCCCCTTATTGCCGTCGGGCTCGCTCGCTGTGCTCGCTCGCATGCGTTGATTCGCTCTGCATACGCCCCACCAGTTTCAAATTACACCAGCCGCCCCTGGTGCTGGCCTCCATGCACTGCTGCCACGGGTGCACACATACATACCAGCACACTCTGCAAAGCACTTGCTTTTCGGCACTTCATCCATCCTGATGTAGGCCAAGGGCTAGCTAAGCATACAGCCGAAACTTCCATGGAGTGGCCCGTAGAGCCCACTCCCATGACACCGATAAACCAGCCTGGCCATGCTGCTGATTACTCATTACAAAACAGCACGCTGCCCACCGGGCTCGTGCTGTGTAGCTCTTGGTAAATGCAACAGCCCTTCACCACTGTGAGGTTACTCACTGTGTGTCCACTGCAATCCGTGTGACAGGCCCAGGCCATGGCGCACACGCATGATCTGTGCTCGCCTCTGACCAACGCTCCAGATGTCACCACAGCAGGGGCACTCTGGGCATGGGTGCACGTCTTATGCCCTGGGAGGGACTTTTCAGGCCCACTAAGGCAGGGCATTTAGTAGCCATTTCGTGGCTTACACGCATAAATTGCCTCTTAGGATCTGGTAGTATGTATTTAATTTAAACTCAGATGTTTTGCAAGCGTTACTACCTTTTCGTTCATCAATGAACTACAAAGGAATTCATGTTTATGCAAAAATATGTTGATTTTTCTTTTACAGAAGGGTAGAAAGCCGTTCCACTTGGCAGCCGAGAAAGGTCACCTTCAAATGATAAATACTCTCATTGAACTTGAACTGTTCACATCAGAAAAAGACTTGGTAAGTAACATGTATAAAACCTAATTCTCAGCGTGCTATAATTGTTATTTTTAATGGACCGTCTAATGCATGGCACAACTACACGTAACAGTGATGGAACGCTCAAGATGTCACCGGAAGCCGCCAGCCTGGTGCGCGCGCTCTCGTTTCAGAAGCACCGAAGGAAGGCAGCGGCTGGGGGAAGAGCTTTGTGTGCTGTGCTCGCTGCTGTTTTTAAAAAGATGATTAACTTTGTGGGTGGATGCCATTGGTGCAAATTGTAGACCGAAAAACAGGTTTTAGACAGTCAACAGAACACCTGATATTGTTTAGAGGGATAAAATGTTCAAAAACCAGCAGCGCAATCCCCTGGGCTCGTATTGGAGAGTTAGGCCCGGAATTAAGTCGCCAGACCAGGCCCACTTAGTCAATAAACATTGGCTAAGACAATAAATCCAGCTTCTTTACGGTGAGAATAACTTGTGTGTCGGGCGTGAAAATGTGAAACCCACCGCGGTGGATCTTGGCGAGAGATGAGCACTGCTTATCTGTCAGAGAGGCAAGGGAAGTCTGCATCGACCCACATGGGGATAGTTCTGGTTCTGCTGGCCTGATGTTAAGGCTACTATTGAAAAGGTAACTATAGCCGGAAATCCCTCCAGGCATACCAACAGAAAGCAAGTACAAATATTGCAAAAACAAATATATCAGTTCTGAATTTTGATTGCCAAACCAGGAGAATATTAGTTATTTACACAATAAATAAAAATGTATCCACTCCTTATTCAATGGGCAAGGCTACCTAACAATCCTGCACTGATACAACCAAGGGTATCGTTAACTTAGCATTTACAATCCCTTCAACCCTGATTTACAGTGCCAATTTATTGATTCTCGTTGGTTGCACAAGTAGTCAACGCGTTTCGAACCTGTCACTTTATTTATGGGTTCTCCTCAGGACTCAGAATTCATGTGTAACTGATGTTTACATGTTGGTACTGTAAAGGAAAATAAATTCAAGCTCACCTGATGAATTCGCTCGAGTCAACAAAAATCACTACTTCGTTCACACTCAATGGCGAGCCGCTAGATCCAAAATGCTCCAGACCACGTTTATTTTTTCGTGACAAACTCAGCACGTAGGTGGAAGCGGGCTACACTTTGTGAGGCTCATCGAGAGCACTGCACAAATTGTAAATATGTACAGTAACCTGATTACTAACTATATAGGCATTTGTGAAGAGTTTAAATTAAGACTTAAAAATGTTGTGTAATGCAGTTTTATGACATTAGAGGTAAAATCACATCTCACTTAGTGATGTAGTAAAGCTGCATCAAAGCACAGTAAATCCATGTGATATTACCATCAAGAAAAAAATTATGGTAATTGCTGGGATAAAAAAAGAACATTATGCCTCACTTCACCTGCACATCACTAAATCAGGAGGTAAACCCCATCGAAAACTTCATTTGCGCTATGGGGTTTTACCTCCAGATGTAAACCCCATCGAAAACTTAATTTGCGCTATGGGGTTTTACCTCCAGATTTAACTTTGTGCTCCATGTGATCAATTTCAGCTTGATTTCTGAGCGCAGAGGAGTTTCAGCTCTCGGAAGCAGAATATCACAAGTGAGACGTGTTGTTGCTGCTGAAATGAGGGCTCTCAGTCAATCAATCAGGATTTATAAAGCACAGCTAATACCCCGAAAGGGTATACAGGCATTGCAGGTCCCAGAGGCTTATTTAAACAACCAGGTCTTGAGGGCCATTCGGGATTCCAGAAGTGAGGTGATGGTCCAGAGGCACGTGGGGAGGCTGTTCCTGGTCTTTTCTGCGATGTGGGAGAGGAAGTGTTCTCCACTTCTGCTTCGGTAGCTGCGGGATTAGGGGCAAATGAAAGGAAGGCAGAGCAAAGTCTTCTGGACGGTCGTTAGAAGTTAAGGCAGTGGTTAATGTAGGTAGGTCCTTCGTTGTGTAGAGCCTTGTGTGCGTGGGTCAGCAGCTTGAATTGGCATCTCTTCTGTATGGGGAGCCAGTGGAGTTTCCTGAGGTGGGGTGTGATGTCGGTTTGTCGGGGAAGGCCGAGGATGAGTCTGGCTGTGGCGTTCTGTTTCGTCTGAAATCCTTGTAGGCGGTGTGCGGCGATTCCTATGTAGAGGGCATTGCTCTGTACACATCTATTTGTGAGCTTCATTTCTTAATTATAAAATAAATTAGAAATCCGTTTGTGAAATCGTTAATCACTTTGTTTGACTTTTGACTCCTCTCTCCATCACTCCATCTTTGTTACTGCTTCAACACTCTACACTATAATTAAGAAAGTTTATTTTCGGAGTGCACGTCACTTGCATTTTACTTACTTTTGTTGTTTTAGTTATATTGCAGACATGATATTCTTCAGTGTTACACGCTCTCCTTCCTTCCTTCATGTTGCCTTTGCTTGCTCTCTCCTTTCCATCCTTTGTCCGTGTGCCTTTGCCCCCTCCCTCAGACCCTTCTTCCCTCTGTCCATGTTGCCTTTGCCCCTCACCCTCCATTCCTGTGGTTTTTGACCCGTCCCTCCTCATATCTGTCTTTGTAGCTGCTTCAGACACGCTACACCATACTTGATAACGTTTATTTTCGGAGTGTGCATGCCACTCACACATTTTTCACTTTTGTTGTTTTAGTTGTATTGCAGACATTATATTCCTTCATGTTGCCCTCTTTCTCTGTTTGTCCATATTGCCTTTACCTGCTCTGTTCCTCAGTCTGTATGCCTTGCCCCCTTACCCCCCACTCTCCATCCCTGTGGCTTTTGTTCCCACGCTCCTTTACTATACCATGCCATGAATTACCTTACTATACAATGACTGGCCATACCATTCCAAACTATGGTATGACAGCCGATACCATACTACATAATGACAGGCCATACCATAATTTGTGTTCCTTCGCTCTGTCCCTCCATTCTTCCATGTTACTATTACCTGCTCCCTCCCTCCATCCATGTGCCTAGCCCCCTTCCCTCCCACCATCTGTCCCTGTGGCTTTTGATCCCTCGATTGTTACCCATACCATACTATGCAGTGACAAGCCATACCATGCTATATAATGATAGGCCATACTATACAAAGACAGGCCATACCATACTATACAATAACAAGACCTACCATACCACACCATACCATCCCATACAGTGACATGCCATACCACACCATATGATACCATACAATGACAGGCCATACCATACCATGACAGACCATGCCATACAATGACAGACCATACCATATCATACTATACTATACAGTGACAAGCCATATCATAGCATAGTATGCTATACAATGCACAGCAGCCGCTCTGTTATCTAAGAGGGCTGAAATATTTTTGACACAGCCAATATATCTCACGCAGGCGCAACCGATTAGCTTTGATAATGCTTTTTTTTTTTTTAACCAAACATGTTTTACACAAGAGCTGCTTTATGAAGGCGTGACCTAATCATGTATACTTAAGTAACCTCAGCTATTTGGGTTACAAGTTCATCCTAATATTGATTAAGATATACAGGACTTTACAAATGCTGGCAGAGATTGTTCAAATATTTGTCCTGACATTGATACACTGCGTGCTCTGAAAGCCTACACCCAAGCCTCACTTTCAAAGCTAAACCTCAATCGAATTTTACCCTTTCCAGTGCCCTGCTGAGCTTTTTTATAAATTACTAAAATGTAAAAAGAGTTGTAATTATCTGTAGAGCATTTGATGCAGTGCCCAGGGGTGTGAGAGGCCACCTCCACCCCAGTTACGACTCGCTTTTCCTACCGCATCGGGGGCAGAAGGACTGTTTTCCTTGTTCCATGAGTGCCCATGACACGAGGGCTATGCCACTGGTCAGTAAAGAGTGCTGAGAGTGGAGCAGGAGTGTTCGAGTTGAGACCACACAGTACAAGCACTACCACTGGTTTCAGGACCGGCAGTTAATGTGGAAACCAAATCAATTTACCAGTTATGTTTGTTAATTCACTATATGTGTAAATATGAACTCAATTGGACATATTGCTTCATTTTGTTGAACGCACACATTGTTGTTGGTAGTTGGGTGACTCCCGTCTTTGGTTGTCCACCACTTAGAGTAGCAGTTGTAGCAAAGAACTAGCATGGCGGATGGCAGGGTTAAGTGCTCGAGATGGCCTCTAACTGCTGGGAGAGTTTGGCATCTGGCCTTACAGCCTTCTCTGAGGCAGAGTGAAGTACTCATCAGCATCCCGGGTTGGAAGTCAGAGAGGCTGCTCTTCTGCCGGGGTGTAGAGAGGGAGGTTCTTTTGCCATTGCTCAGTGGTATCCTGAAGTGTTGTTATCAGATTTAGCAACAACAACAACAGGACTTCTCCTTAACATTCAATTACAAATTTGGGAATTCCTCCATCTTCAAAAAAATACATTGTCCCACTAACACATACATATTTTTTAGCTTTTTATTTATCAAAAATATTTATATATTGTTCTTTTTTTAGTAAATGTATAAATATATTCCTTTCCTTTCAGGTTTGTTTACAAAATCTCAACAAGATTAGAGCCCAAAGAACAGTTAAAATACAAATCTCACAATGCACTCAATCACCAACAGACATCCAACTAGCTATCATACACAACACACTCTATGTCCGATATTTCTTTGAGGAGTGTGTCCACTACCTCACGAGCTGTCTCAATGATAAGGATCATAAGATCCCTAGAGCACCGATTCGCGATGAGGGACCATTTTTCTAAAAATGTTCTGATCTCTACGAATAAGCCAGGTATATTCCTTATTCGGAGACCATTCGGAATTACACCCGCCTTTAAATACTCAAGCATAAATTCGGCATGGGATTCCGTTCTCCTTGCTTTCTTTTTTAAATTCAATAATTTGAGCCACTCATCATTGGTAGCTTTATTGAAAGAGAAAGGACGGTCAGACGAGGATCCCTGTCCTATAAGTCTGGAGAAATCCTCGTCACTAAAGCCAAATGTTTTGATACTGTCCATAAGTACACCTGGGCTGATGGTTCCCAAAGACAGACTAATTGAAACCCAAATGTTTATAAACACATACAACAAATAAGATACAAAAGAAAAAGGAAAGGGGTAAGGAGAGTGGGGTAGATGGAAAGTAAAATTAAAAGAACAAAAATTAGAATTTATAACTTGCAAAAGATATACATCAGTGATATTGATCCTGAAAAGTAGTGTTAGTCCCTGAACCTTTGCATCTAAAAAGACCTAACTACCCTCACAGCAACGTGCTGGGAATATAATCTTGTTGAGATTTTGTAAACAAACCTGAAAGGAAAGGAATATATTTATACATTTACTAAAAAATTATAAAATATAAATATTTTTGATAAATAAAAAGATAAAAAATATGTATGTGTTAGTGGGACAATGTATTTTTTTGAAGATGGAGGAATTCCCAAATTTGTAATTGAATGTTAAGGAGAAGTCCTGTTGTTGTTGTTCACATGTACCCTGCCTTCTTCTCCTTAGATGCAAAGGTTCAGGGACCCTCTTATGTTTCTAATTATATTCCCAGCACGTTGCTCTGAGGGTAGTTAGGTGTTTTTGAATTTGAAGCTTGGCGTTTCATTTGGTTTATATAACACTACTTTTCAGGATCAATATCACTGATGTATATCTTTTGCAAGTTATAAATTCAAATTTTTGTTCTTTTAATTTTACTTTCCTTCTACCCCACTCTCCTTACACCTTTCCTTTTTCTTTTGTATCTTATTTGTTGTATGTGTTTATACACATTTGGGTTTCAATTAGTCTGTCTTTGGGAACCATCAGCCCAGGTGTACTTATGGACAGTATCAAAACTTTTGGCTTTAGTGACGAGGATTTCTCCAGACTTATAGGACAGGGATCCTCGTCTGACCGTCCTTTCTCTTTCAATAAAGCTACCAATGATGAGTGGCTCAAATTATTGAATTTAAAAAGAAAGCAAGGAGAACGGAATCCCATGCCGAATTTATGCTTGAGTATTTAAAGGCGGGTGTAATTCGAATGGTCTCCGAATAAGGAATATACCTGGCTTATTCATAGAGATCAGAAATCTTTTTGAAAAATGGTCCCTCATCGCGAATCGGTGCTCTAGGGATCTTATGATCCTTATCATTGAGACAGCTTGTGAGGTAGTGGACACACTCCTCAAAGAAATATCGGACATAGAGTGTGTTGTGAATGATAGCTAGTTGGATGTCTGTTGGTGATTGAGTGCATTGTGAGATTTGTATTTTAACTGTTCTTTGGGCTCTAATCTTGTTGAGATTTTGTAAACAAACCTGAAAGGAAAGGAATATATTTATACATTTACTAAAAAAAGAATAAAATATAAATATTTTTGATAAATAAAAAGATAAAAAATATGTATGTGTTAGTGGGACAATGTATTTTTTTGAAGATGGAGGAATTCCAAAATTTGTAATTGAATGTTAAGGAGAAGTCCTGTTGTTGTTGTTCACAAGTACCCTGCCTTCTTCTCCTTAGATGCAAAGGTTCAGGGACCCTCTTATGTTTCTAGTTATCAGATTTAGCAGCAATCTTTTCACCCAGCAGGACAGGGTCTATTTACCCTTCCATATCAGGTGGAGGTCTTTGATGCAAAAAAACTCAAAGGTCTCCGTTTAACAGGTGAAGAGGCTTTATCTCAGTTTGTATTTTGTTAATCTCTTTAAGATTGCTTACAAATGTGTATAAGAAAAGTACAAGAAGGCATTTTGATGTCCTATTTCTCCAGAAACTGCACCCTTTTGTTGTAATTAGTTCTGGCCCTCCATTGGCTGAACTGGGATATTTAAGGTCACCTGACTGTGGACAAGAATGTTTAAGGCCCTTAAACCCGGATCATTTTACCTAAAGCCAAGAACATGCAAATAGACTCTATTTTAGAATGCACCTATGCAGGCACATTGTAGGATACATGGTATGGTTGGAATATTAGTGGGTTAGAATGGAATGAGGAGTAGGATACTGTGTGTGACGGTCGGTGCAGGATAGTTGTTCCCTGGGTTGATGCAAGAGGTGCCTGCAATGCTTCTTCCTGACATACATCATCTTTCAGAAAAGAAACTGTTAATCTACTTACCTGTGTGGACTTTGTCTTCCTGACAATGGCGACGAGGATGGGATGGAGCGGTGCTGGCGGTCGATGAGGAGCTGAACTGGAGTTATTATCCGGTAATTCCAGAATTTCAAGTTGCGGCGTGAAGCATTCTTGTTGCTTGTAACCTGGTGACAAGCCGGGAAGGTGTTGAGTTGAAGAAGCAGTCACTGCCTCTTCAAACCATGCTGCAGGTATCCAGTTTGTGAAGAGAGAATCCAATGCAGCCATATGCTCGTCCTCTCTTCAAGAGGTGTTTCCGTTGGATGCTGTTCAGCGGCCCTGACGCAGAGATTGCAGCTCTGCCACTACATGGGAGCATTGTTGTTGTTTGTATCCTGGTGACGAGCTGGAGATGCGCTGATGCGTGCCAATGACAAGGTGGGGAGGTGTCGTTTGTCCGGACGAATTTCACTGTGGCGCAGGATTGCGTCATTGTTGCTGCCAGCGGTCATTTCTTGAAAACAAGCGTTGCCTTGGCAACGCCGGGCCATGTTTACTGAGCGTTGCTGCCAGTGGCCATTTCATGAAGGCTAGCATTGTCTTGGCAATGCAGGGTACGTGTCCATCCAGAGGCAGCCATTTCCTGGATCCGGGCCTACTTAGCGAGGCTGGTGTTGCCTTAGTAGCATGTTGCGGTGCTGCAACGCATATTTCCGATGGCAGTTTACTGATTTCTACTGGTTATCTGGGCAACACAGCAGTGACGTTCGGGCAGTGAGGGTAATTTGGTATTGTGGCAGTCATCTTCTCGCTGATTGCCACCCCTGCTAATTGTTTTATCAATCCTGCATTTACTGTAGCAGTCATTGTCTTGGTGATTGGTTAACCTGGTCATCGTTTTGTCAAGCCTGCATGTCCTGTGGATGTCCATTCTGCATGCACTGTGGCTGTCTTCTTGGTGATTGGCACACCTGGATAATTGTTTCTTGTCAATTCTGCAGGTGCTAAATGAATTGCTTGTTAATCCTGCAAATACTATCCTGCTGGTGATTGGCACACCAGAGAGCTTTATTTGTGGTTTAATCTATGTGCCGATACTATATCAGACATCTGTCAGTAATGGGCGCACTGGAAATAATTGCTAAAGTGTGTTCACTAAAAATATTGTTGATCTCTGTATTGCCTGTATTGCAATCCCTAACCAATTTAGGTATTTTTATTTAGTAATTAATTAACCAATTTGTGTAATGATGAGCACACAGCCTCCTCCATTTTTCCTAGCTGAACCTGGGGAACCTTCTGTACAATAGGATCTGTGGCTTGATACGTTTGAAGCTTATGTGGATGTGTTAAAAGAGGGTGAATGCACGGCGGAAAGACCGTTACCTCTACTCAAACATAGATTAGGTGCCATAGTTTTAAGGCAGTTTAAGAATTTACCTCCTTTAGTGAATGCCAATAATGTGGATGTGTATCAGTATGCTACCAAACGGATGCAAGAGAGATATGGTAGGAACATTAGTATTTTCTTGGAACGGTTTAAATTCTATTCAAGGTCACAGGAGGAGGATGAAACAATTGACCAATTTGTTGCAGCCTTAAGAGGATTGACTGTAACATGTGCCTTCATGCATGTCTTATGACCAGCTTTTAAGAGATCAGATACAGATGAAGATGAAATCTAAGAAAATACAATAGAAATTAAGGCCATGTGGGGAAATGACTTTGAAGGCAGCTGTGGTTGTTTATAGAAATATAGAAGTGTCAGAAAAATGTACTCAAGCTGTGAGAAAAGAAAGTAAAGGTGTCTGCGGTTGGAGGGGAAAGATGCTAAAGGTAAAGGGAAGATTTATGAAGCAAAGATTAATGAAGTGATGCGAACTGGAAGTAAAGGGTTGTCGTATTATAGATTTAGATCAAGTATTCACTTGGCTAATTCTAAAATGTGTCCTGCTGTAAGTAAGATATGAGGTACGTGGAAGAAGAAGGGACATTTTAATAGAGTATGCAAGAGCATAGGTAAGAAGGTTAATTATATAACAGAAGATATTGAGGATGAAGAAGGGAGCATGCAGGGCATAGTTTTAAGTATACAGGATAATCTTGCATATGATTGAGAAAAAAGTGTGAAATTGCCTAATTGCACTATAAGTATAGGTGGATGCAAATCGAAATGATAGTTGATTTATGTGCATGGTATACTGTTATATACAAGAAAATGTTTGACGAGTTATGGCCTAATAGACATTTATATGAATCTGATGCCAGCCCTGGTAGTTATTCGGGTCATAGGATTCCTATGCAAGAATTTATGTGGGCAAATTTAGAATTTGGTTCCAGACAGTGTCATGGCAAGGTTTATGTGGCTACCAAGGGATCTATGATTTTGGGTTAGCCTCACATAATGGAGTGGGGCATTAAAATAGATCCTGGTGCTAATCTCCCGGTGTATTCTATACATGATGTAGCACAAGTAACCAATGTGATAAAATATGGGAATTTGAAGGATGAAATTTCGTGTGTATTCAGTGATGGTTTGGGCAAACTGAAAGGGCTCAAACATAAAATTGTGTTGATAACGCTGTGCCGATTAGACAGAAACTGAGAAATGTACCCTTGAACTATAGAGAGAAATTAAAAGGGATACTACAAGATTTTTTTTTTTTTAAAGATAATAGAACCTGTTAAAAGTTCTGATTGGCTTTTCCTGTTCCTAATCTGCAAGAATTGATGTCTACAATTGGTGATGCAACTATTTTTTCCACGATCGATCTCACAAGTGCATTTCACCAAATTGAAATGGAAGATGAATCTAAGCATTGTATAGCTTTCATAACGCCAAAAGGAATGTTTCAGTACTAATGAATGCTGTTTGGTCTCGCAAGTGTATCTGCTGTCTTCCAGCGAGAAATGTCTAGAATTTTGTAAGGTGTAAATGGTGTGACTGTATTTCAGGACGACATTTTGATTTTTAGTAAAGATCAACACGAACATGATGTGAATTTAAGACTAGTCTTGTCTGCACAAATGGAAAATGGTTTAACCGTAAAGAGACCAAAATGTATCTTTGGGAAGCAGCAAGTTGAATTCCTAGGCCATGTAATATCTAATGAGGGTATTTGTCCTAAAAGAAGCCATGTTGAAGCAATTGTAAATGCACCAGAACCAAAAAACAAGGAACAATTGATGTCCTTTCCAGGGCTAACAGAATGTTATTCACGGTTTGTGGAGAACTATGCAACTAGTGTAGAATATATACGATATTTATTGAAGAAAAATGCTAAGTTCTATTGGTCCCAAGATCAAACAAAATCTTTATTGCAATTAAGAATGAAATAACGCAAGCACCTTACTTAAAACATTTTTTGTCATGGGGATGAAATGTATAATATCGGTGGACGCCAGTGGGTATGAGGTCGGTGCAGTCTTGTGCGATAATGGGGTGCTATTTACGGCAGAGGAGATACAATTCTATTTAAAGAGTTCTGGAATTTATCATGTGAGATTATCCTTATACCACCCAGATGTAAATGGTCAAGTAGAATGCTTTAACCAAGTTATAAAAGGAGCTTTTCAATTGGGCTTAAAATCTGGTTTGTCATGGACGAATTTTCTTCAGGACCTGTTGTTGTCTCATAGAGCTACACCCCTCCCCATTCTGTGACAGGCAGGATGCCTTTTATGTTGTTGAGAGGAAAGAAACCTTCCAAGTTGGTTTCTTGGTGGTTAAAAAATGAATGAGACAAAGTCTGGAAGTCAAATGGATCACAAAATGAAGAGGAAGGTGGAATTGTTTCAGGAACAGACAAAATGTAGACCGAATGTTCACAGGAGAATGCCCATCATAAAGGTAGAACAGTATGTACGGGTGAAAAAAACAGGTTTTGTGGAGAAGGGTGCATCACGTTTGACAGAACCTTTAAGAGTTCTCAAAGTTTTAGGAAGTGCAATCAAATTGGTGGATGGAAGAGTATGGAATTTAGGACGTGTAAGCACTTGTATTCTGAGAAAATCCGATTGGGTGACTAAAAGTTGTGAGGATGGTGGTGGGAGTGGTTACATGATGGGAGATGGTATGGGTCGTATAGATTCAGAAGTTGTGAATGTGACTGAGGAAAGAGTGTGGAAATGAGCATGGTGAGGAGGAAGTGGACGAAGGTAGTCAGGAAAGACAAGAGATATAGGTGCTGACTGGTACGCGAGAGAAGAAACGACTTGCTCATTTTGATGGCTATGTGCTGGGGTAGTCTCATAGGAAGGTCCTTCTGGGTCAGTTTATTTTATGAGATAAATGATTTATATTGAGGTAATTTTTGTAGTATTCTTTCTCCTTTTTAATAATATGTTTTGTAAATTTGTTGGGTTCCTTTATTGGGAGGAAGGTGTGTGCAACACATACATGGTATGGGTGGAGTGTTGAATAGGTTGGAATAGAATGGGTAGAACGTGTGTGGCGGTTGGTGCAGGTCAGTTGGTCCATGGGTTGCTGCTGGAGGTGCATGCACCAATTATCCCTGACATACATCATCTTTAATAGAAGAAACCGTATATCTACTTACTTGCGTGGACTTTGTCTTCCTAACATACATCTTATAATTATAGAAATAATGGATCTTGCTATAAAACTGTTTTGCAGCCTTTCAAAACTTAAGATGTTTTGTATTATAGCATTTGTATAGTTTGTATTTCCTTGTTGTGGGTGCTGAAGTGCATTTTCAGATGAGACGCAATATGCTCCATGGGGAAGTCCATGCCTGGCAGAGTATTATATCTGTTGTGATCCTGTGTGCGAAGCATTTTGGTGCTGTGCTTGAGTGATGAGAGGTGCTTTTTTTTCGTCTTCAGTGCTGCATCTAGCAGTGTGATGGAGGGAGGAGTAAGAGGTAGTCAAGCAAAATGGCATTGCTATTATGTCTAAAACATAGAGGCGGGTACACAGTAGCAAACTAACAAGAAGGAAAGTGGGGTGCTGTGAGCGTTACCCCAAAAAAGGGGGCTAATCAGAGATGGTCCAGCAATCCATAAAACAACATGTACAAAATGCTGTCAAATGAGAACAATGATGCCAAATGGGCAAGAATGGGAACAGCAGTAGCCGTGCACCTTTTTTTAAAAGGGATTGATGCTGCCTATTGCTGTACATAAGAGAGGAAAGAAGTAGGACCTGAATCATGGTTGGCGACATAAGCAGAAACTGCACAATCTCTGAAAGGTCCAGATTTCACGTACTTCCAGTAGGTCAGAGGAGGCCTGGGGCCATATTATGGAAGTGCCCCGGTGGTGCAACAGGCGTTTGCACGCCCCTGGGGCACTTCGGTATTACAGAAGGGGCTGCAGATGCTTGTGCGTCCCCTTCTGTAATACCTATAGCTTTGGCGCACATAAAGCGCCAGCACTATCTTCAGAGGGTGTTCCCTCATTTGCATGATGGCGTGGCACCATGCAAATGAGAGATTCCCTTTGCCTCTATGCCCGCGCCGTATTATAGATGTGGGCGCAGATGCAAAGCAGCTCGCAGGAGGAGCACTGACTGCGCGCCACCTAGAAGGTGGCGCACAATCAGTGCGCCTCCTGATGGCAGTCCTCTGGAGGGGGCTAAGGGGGGTCCCAGACAGCACCTTGCAGGCAGGTGCAGTGGGATCTCTAATCTCCCTTAAAAGTGCAGGCGGGTTGCCGCCTGCACTGTGAACCACGGAGTGGCTTCAAAGCAGCCACTCCTTTTTTCACATGAATGCGCTGCCCAGGGACAGCATGAGTTTGCGGCTGCCCTGGGGGCAGCGCATTCCACGTAATAGGGTGCACTTTCTCTGTTTGCGCCCGGAGCACCTGTTTTAAAGTGCACCTGGCGCAAACAGGGAAAGTGCGCCCTTTACGTAATAGGGCCCTCTTTTGTACCAGGTTATTTGGAGGCTCCAAATACAGATGACTCTCAAGCGAGCTCCCCGTGAGTCATGGCTTGGACCCTTCCCCAGGCAGACTGGCACCCTGCACGTGTTGGGATGAGAGACGATGCGCCTGGTAGATTGTTGCTTTGGCAGCAGGTGTCAGTAAGTCAATGCTGGGTTACCTGTATTTATGAATTCCCACTTGCAGTATATGTGTTGTATTTTGTTTAGACCATGAGAGGCTTTTGGTGTAAAGATTTATTATTTTCAAAGTTAAAATATGGTTACTTTTGTTTTATTTCACCCTTTGATAGGAAGGAAACACAGCATTGCATCTTGCAGCAACAAACGGCCACAGTGAGGTACTCCAAGTTTTGATCAACGAGTTTCAAAAAAATGAGGTAAGAAGGCCTCGAGTTTCATATGCTAAGAGCAAAAAGCAAAGAAAAATTGATGCACCAAAAAAATACTCACCCTTGGCTGGTGATGGACTATATTTACAAGCACCGCTTTGCATTGAAAACAATGAACCAAGGCACGTGGCTGTTGAGAGGCGAAATTGATGCAATGAAATGGTCTCAAAGTCACATCTTCATATTTTTTGTCCCGGATAACACCTGAAGCACACCCCCTCGACTTGCATCCCAGTAATAATCTGTGGCCCTTCCTTTATCACATGCAGAGCTCTGTTGCTTTATTGTTAGGCTTGTGCTATGAAAGTGTCCTACATAGATACATTTATACGCAGTTCCATTTACACCTGAGCTATTTATCACAGAGATCTGGTTCCCTAAAGCGTTGGGCAAGGACTTTGACTTTTTTTCCCCAGGTGCTTGTTGAGACCTCCTTTATGATGCACTTTTAGAAAAAACAAAATGCGGGGTGCAGTGCTTGAATGACCCTGCACTGTATTCTAATGTAGTGGTTCTTAACCGTTTGACTGGGGCCCCCAATGAATCAATACTGGAAGCAGGGGACCCCCACCTAAGCAATTGGTATGATTTGAATCTCAAAGCATTACACAAAAATACATGAACAAGTATACATCAAACAGATACATAAGTATGGAATATTTATTTAATTTCCAATCAAAAATTTGTAATCATTTACATTTTAATGGGAAAGTTGGAGCTTTTCAAATGTTAGTTTTACTTCTAAAAGACGACACAATATGCTGCACTCTAGCATATCAATGTATTCTTTGCTCCTAATGCAAGCTCTCTTTTTTCTGTTCAAACAAGGGCTGATTCATTTGAGCCCGCCAGTTGTCGATCTGTTAGCTGTACACAAATCGAGATAAGAATGCCAACTTAATTTTTAGATCTCAGATTCAAATTCCCACACGTTTACAGAAAAGTTTAAAACTTTAAATGTTCAATTTTGCTTTTTATATATATGAACTTTATTAATCTTCTAATTTTTATGAACAGTCACGTACCGCGTGAATAGTTGTCACACAGGGGTCCGCAGACCCCAGGTTAAGAACCACTGCTCTAGCGCATTAAAACAACTAGAATGAGGATCCAACAATACACAAACCAGCTTTGGTCCTGCAATAGGGAGAGTGCAGCCTGAATCTTCTGAAAAGGAACACAAGAAACATCTGCATGGTTTCAGCCTTACTAGCCTGTTGAATGAGGTGCTGTTTGCCCACTTCTAGGCATTCATTTGGACGTACAGTGTCTACGTGAGACAAATAAAAAGTGATGGGTGTATACTTGCATTTATCTCAACAACTGGTAATTACTCCGGGCCGCATTCTAATTTTGCTCTGTGTGCCCTGCATAAAGGGACAAACCATGTGCAAATTTACTTTATTGCTCTAATTGAAACAGTCCAGCCAAAACTTCAAGGCCACGTCCCCTCTAAACGGAACACAAGCAGCTCCAGACCAGTTTCACCTTCATTAGGTTTTATTAGTGAGGTGCAACTTGAGTTCTAAGGACAATGAGTGATGGACCCACGACTGAGCATGTCCGTCACACTTAGCGCATCTAACTGAGAGTTGGGAAAAGCAAGTGTGATGGGCATAATGCTTGACATAACCTCAGCCACTGGTTGTCACCCTGGACCACATTCCACTTCAAGAGCATTCCAAGTCCTTCAGCCTGCCGTGAGCATGTTCACTAAATATTTTATAGTTCAGAACAGTAAAAAGTGTCCTTCCACACATGTTTGCTTTCAAGCCCACTAAAAGTTGTTATGGTATACCCCAAAATGAGAAAAATGAGAAAAAGGCAATTGCAATCCCCAGCTCATTTTTTAGGTCGAGCTACAGCGCATGCGCTGTCTGCAAGACCTCCTGTAATCGATATTCCAACATTTTTCCCGCCTGCTGCTTACGATTGGTTGATTCTCGTGACGCTCTTCTTTGGTGCCTCCTAAGTGGTTGCAATAGCTGGCACGTCACTTCCTTTGAAGGCTAAGGAGCACCGGTAAAGTACCTTTTCCTTAGTCCTTCAGTGTTCGTTTGTTGTTTGGGGAACTCTTTTTGTTATGCTGCATTGCCGTTTATTCTTTCTGCTACCTCTTCAGGCTGATGTCGGTGTTGTTACAATGCACCGTCACGAAGTATTATTTGTCCATCCCCTCTGTTGGACCGGTCTCGTGAGTGTCGGGCTCAGGGTGAGGACAAAGGCGTGTGTGTACGTGTGCCTGTTTGCCGATGAATCCCTGTGGGTGTCGGTAAATGTGTTGATGCATAATGACACTGTCATATACAAAAGCTGTATCCTTGCATTAACACATTTAACTCAAACGCTGGCTTTGCTTGTGCCTTTTTTTTTTTTACTTTGTGAGCTGCCTGCTGGGATACATGAGGTGTTCCTTTAATTTTCATCTCCCTGATCGCACACAGCAGAAGGAGATCAAATACACTAAAGACGGTGTCCGTCTTCTATCTTTTTTATTTTATTTTAAATTCTCTTTTTATTAAACAGTTGTGATAGTACAGTGGACTGCCACGAGGCCACATAGCAATCAACTCCAATGACAAAAAGACACATGACCATGCTTTAGATAAGACATCCGCTATATATAGTATTAGGGAGGAAGGAGATCCATGTCGAATTCTGCTGACTGATGGAGATACACATATTTCACCACGTGATACATTCCATTTAGCCCATTTGTGATCCCATTTCGTGGGGCAGCCCCTGTGTTTAAAAACATCCTTCTCTGTGATCATCGCATTATCCATGTCATTAGCCCATTTTTGGTATTTAGGCAGATCCCCCGTCCCCCACACCTGGGCAATATTCCTCTTGGCTAGAACAAACCCCAATGATGCCCATGTGCGCTCAGTTTGAGTCAGATCAGTAGCCTCCCACACATTCAATAAACAAAGTCACGGGGAGAGAGTAATATTCATCCCGCTTACCCTCGTAAGTGTGGAAACGATTTTCACCCAGTATGGCTGAATAGATGGACACTCCCAAACCGTGTGGAAAACTGTACCCTCAGTTGTGCACCCTCTAAGGCACCCAGGATCCCGCCGACGTCCCATCTTAACCAGTGTATGTGCCGATAGGTAGACTCTGTTTAGGATCTTGAGTTGAATCAGTCGTAGTCGCATTGGAATTGCAACTTCTTTGGGGGAGGCGAGGGCTTCCTCCCAGTCATCATCTTCTAAATACCCAAGGTCTGATTCCCACAGCTGTCGGAGACGCACCAATGGGTCAGGCTTGTTGTTTATTAATTTGCGGTATGTGAGCGATAGAGCCTCACCACTAGCCACGACGGAGGTTAGTGCATGGCGGATTTGTAAGTAGCGGAACGTCTCTGACCCTGCCAGTTGGTATTCTGCTTGTAGTTCACTGAATGGGACCATCTCATTACTCTTCCAGAGATCACCAACGGAAGAGATGCCGATTAAGTCCCATTTATCAAAACCCGGACACCTACTCAATGTACCAAGTTGCTCGGAGTCCCACAGGGGAGTAAGCAGTGTCAATTTCTTGTGCCACCCCAGCGTTTTTGCCGCTCGGTGCCAAAGTGCAACTGTCTGGGCCGTGGGACCAGTGAGGTGTTTGCGTTTGGGATTGGAGTAAAGTGCACGTCGATACCACCCGGAGTCATTATCCATTTGTCTGTGCGGTACGCCGGTTCAGACGGAGGGGCAAAGACCCACTGATTAACCACCGCAAGCTGGGAGGCCCAATAGTATTGTTTTAGGTCAGGCAACGCGATTCCTCCGTCATACCATCCCCTAGTCAATTTGTGTGTTGCAATGCGTGGATGTTTCCAATCCCATAGGAGAGTTCTGACCTCGCTCTCTACACTGACAAAATAAGCATCTGGGACCTTATAGGGGGTATTTTGCAGCGCGTATAAGAATCGGGGCAGCGCCAGCATTTTAGACAATGCTGCCCTACCGAGCAGAGTAAGGGGCAGCGACCACCAGTGGAGCACATCGTTGTGGACTCTAGTCAGTGGGGCCTTAAGATTGGTGTCAAAGAATTGGGCCGGGTGCAGTGTAACGTATATGCCAAGGTAACGGAACCCCTCAGTAGCCACCGTGATGTTGGTGCCCCTTGGCATCCGTGGCACGGGACCCTGAAGCATGAAAAGAACAGATTTTGTCCAGTTGATTGTGTATCCAGAGTGAGCGCTGAATATTGCAAAGATATGTAGGATCCTGTGGATCGAGGTTGATGGAGCTGCTATGTATAACGCAGGACATCATCAGCATAGAGGGAGATTCTATCTTTGTGGTGATCTGTCCATTTCAGCCCCCTGATCATGGGGTCCCCCCTGACCTAGGTCGCCAAAGGCTCCGGTATTAGGACAAACATGAGGGGCGACAGGGGGCAACCCCGTCTAGTCCCCCTCTCTAGACGGAATTGTCGGGAGGTATGCTGGTTAACGACTACCTGGGCCGTTGGGTCTGTGTACAATAATTTAACCCATTTCAGAAAGTGCGGGCCGAACCCCATTCGCTCGAGGAGAGCAAATAGGTAAGGCCACTCGATGGTATCGAACGCCATTTTAGCGTCCAGTGACAGTAAAGCTGCATCTTCTTGGATAGTGTGAATTCTCCCCATCACCCCGTGTAGTCTTCTGAGATTGAGGGCCGTGTGACGGCCTGGCATAAAGCCCGATTGGTCTGGGTGCACAAGTTTACATATAACAGGGATCAAGTGATTAGCCAATATCTTGGCGAGGATCTTTACTTCGGCGGTTAATAATGAAATTGGACGATAGGAGTCACATCTCGTGGCTGGTTTGCCTTGTTTGTGGATGACGACCACTGAGGCCAACGCCAAGTCTTGGGGCAGGGACCCAGTTTGGTAGCTCTCTAAGTACAGGGCAAGAAGAGCGGGTGTTATCTTGGAGGTCACTAATTTAAACAGTTCAATTGGGAGCCCATTTGGGCCCCTGGCTTTACCTGACTTAATACCTCGTATGGCAGTCGCTATTTCCTCCTCAGTAAGGTCACCCTCTAAGGCTTTGCAGTCTTCTGGAGTGAGAGTAGCGATCATAATAGTGGCCAGAAGGTCTCTGGAATCATGTAGGGTGGTGCAAGTGGTGGAGGAGTAAATGGAAGCGAAGTGGGAGGCAAAGGCCTCTGCAATTTGCTGAGGATCATTCACCAATGCTCCCTTATCCGTCTGGACAAGGGGCACCCATCTCTGTGTGGCTTCTCGCCTCTCCAACCATGCAAGCAATTTCCCGGTATTGTCCCGCAACTCATATATTTTATGCCTACTAGCTCTCTGTTTTGACCTAGCTGTCTCTGTTGCTAACTGTCGGTAGTCTTGTCGTTTGACACTTAGAGTGTGGGTAAGCTGTTCGTCATCACTGGTCGCCACCCCGTCTTCCAGTTCCCGAATCTCACGTTCCAGAGTCTCCAGACGTGCCCTCAGTTCCTTCTTATGTCCCGCCATCAGTGATAGTGCCTGACCCTTGATGACCGCCCCAAAGGCCCCTCACAAAATTTGATGGGATTGAACTGTGTTTGTATTTTCAGTGAAGTAGTGATCTACCCCTTTTAGAAGGGCGCTCCGAACGTGTGGAATCTTCAGACTCCACGGGCTTATGGATAGGGTGAGACGGCTATACTCCTGGGGCAGAGTCAACTGGATCAGAACAGGAGAGTGGTCAGAGATACCGCGTGCCAGGGACTTGGCATCAATAAAATTAGAGAGGTCGTCGGCGTGTGTGAACAAGTGGTCGATCCTAGATTGACTACCATGGGCGCCAGAGTGGAAGGTAAAATTCCATGCCAGGGGATTAAAATGGCGCCAAAGGTCTGCAAGGCCAAAGGCTAGGAGAAAGTCCATCAGGGGTGAGGTGTCATGTGGATCTTGCCGAGGGGGACGCCGATCTACCCGGCCATCCACCGTCAGGTTAAAATCGCCTCCCAACACCAGAAGACTGTCTGGGAGGTCAAGCAAAAGTTTACCCAGGCCCACCAGCGTAGTTCTTTTCAGCGCCGGAGGAATATAAATCGAAAGCACATTAAGGGGTTTCCCCTCCCATGTCCCAGCAATCGCGGTAAATCTACCCTGGTTGTCGAACCATGTTTTGTTTATTATGAATAGGCATTGCTTGGGAATAAGAATGCTGGTCCCTCTTGAACTAGACGTGAAGCCAGCGTGTGCCACTAGTATGTAGCCCCATCGATCGAGTGCCTTACATGGGTTGCCGATTAGATGTGTCTCCTGCAACAGAGCGATGTCTGGGGCTTGCCTTTTAAGATATCGGAGCACAACCCCTCTCTTCAATTTGTCCCCTAGCCCATTGACGTTCCATGTGATAATGCGGAATGATCTCTTCACGGCACGGTCTGACATGGTGTATCTAGGTGAATTGGGGCGCTATGTGCCCGTACCCCAAGTGTATAGAGCAAATGCTGATACAGAAACTCCTCCATCCCTGAATGTATATGCATGGGTGACATTTCTTTCCCCACCGCTATCACAGCTAAACAAAAATAAAAACGAAATAAACAAATCCCCCCACCCCCAAAAGGTCCCACACCCTCCCCCCTCCCTGCACGACGGGCACTGAACCTCCCGCCACCCCAAACTTGCAGAGTGCCTATCGCCCACCCTTAAAATAGACAGGAACGTGATCCAACCCCACTCCCTGGGGCTTCGAATCGTTCTACTGCATTTGCCCCTGTCATTGTTCTGAAAACGTTAGACTGGACCACAACAAGCTATAAATAGCAAGAAAACAACGATACCCCTCATCAGGTGGCAGTTACGACCTTAGAGCTGCTAGCAATGGCATCAAGTGTTCTCAAAGTACTGTTACAATGCAGTTCTGTGGTGAGTAGACCAGCGCCAGCGAGGGTCACACAGGTTCGGCCATGTTGACCGGAGACCGCCGTCCCCCTCCTTCAATCTGCCTGTCGCTGTTCTGGTGGACCCCCCGTCATAGCGATGCCATCTGGCGGGGACCCTGGTTGGCGGCCCGACCTTTCATTGTTCCCAGTGCCACGGTCTGCTTTGTGGTTCCGCTTGCCAACTGTGCGCCAACCATTCAGCCAGTCCCACGCATCTTCGGGGCTGGTGAAAAACCATGTCTTCCCTTCAGATTCAATGCGCAGTTTTGCTGGAAACAACATTGCGTATTTGATTTCCTGATCTTGCAGGGCACGTTTCACCTCCAAGAAGCTACGTCGTTGCCTTTGCACTCAGCATGAAATCTGGGAAAAAGGTGACTTTACTGTTGTCAAGGGTGATCGGTGGGACCGCCCTCGCTGTTTGAAGTATTACGGCCCTGTCCTGGAAGTTGAACACCCTTGCCAGGATAGGTCGAGGTGGTGCGCCAGGCCTAGGTCGCCCGCCCGGTACTCTGTGCGCCCTTTCAATCGAGAAGTATTTGGACAGACCCTTAGGCTCGAGGCGTTGCAGCACCAGATCTTCCACAAATAAGTCCGCTGCTTGCCCCTCCGCACGTTCTGGCACACCTAGTATTCAGACATTATTGCGACGCATTCTACCCTCGTAGTCGTCGAGCTAACGTTCCAGCATATCTTGATTAACCTGGAGATCTGCAACTTGGCGTTTGAGGAGGTCGGTGCCAGTTGTTAAGTCCTTAGTTGTGGATTCCACCTCTTTAACGCGCTCGGCCATGTTTCGCATGTCCGCCCTGATCAGGGAAACCTCGGAGGCAACGGTGTCTATCCTGCCTTCCAAAGAGGTGCGGACGGTCGTTATGGCTGCTAAAATGTCTTGTAGTGTGGGGTCTGGTTGGTCCCCCGTGGTTTTGGGATTAGTCTGTGTTTCCTCCTGACCCCTCTGCCATGCATATTTATCCAACTTCGCTTGGAGCGCGTTACGACCGCTGCGGCCGCCCGCCATGATGAATTCAGTGTGTGGGGTGCTGCCAAAGTAGAGATTGGGCCGCGCTGGCTACTCACCGCCTCCTGCTCAAGGGCAATGCCCCGTCCGGCCTGTCGGGTTTCACCAGTCGGGCCTGCACCAGGGAAGAACACACCCCAGGTTACGCACACTTCAAGAGGGGGGGGGGGGAGCACTGACTAGGTGTTAACGTCTCTTGTGACTACTCTGAATGCCACCAACCGGTGATCCACTGTGAGTTTGCTGGTTATGTAGAGTTCAGTATATGTGGGGGCGGGCCACTCCTTCTCACAGTCAGCGGTCTTTGTGCCTGTCGCCCCCGCGGTTAGCTCTCCGGAGATGTATATGGCGGGCTCCCAGCGCTTTCACCACCTCACCGCCCAAGAGCCAGGGCACTGGTGTGTACTTGCAGTCCTCGCTCCCCGGGGAGCAGCAGAGGGATGTGGGCGCCGTTACTGCGCCTCGGTACTTGCCGGTACTTCAGGGCACTCTATATCAACGGTGGAGCACAGTTCTCACAGCGGCCGCCGGCCGCGCTGGACGACGTTAGAGAGGCCCAAGGGACGCGCCGAGTCTTGGCCCTCGCAGGGGCTGGGAACCCCCCAGAGCAGATGGGGACGACTATTCCTGGTGCGCGGCCCCCTCGATGGATGCAGGCTGGCCCACCCTATTGCAGCCGCGGTATCCTTGTCGTCGGGCGGCCGGAGGCCTATGGGGCACTCTCTGCAGATGTTTAGAGGGTCTCGGGGGCCGCGGGGCTGGAGATTCTACAAAAGACAGGTGAGGACAGTTTTTGGCGGTGCGTGGCCCCCCCAGCGAGCGCTTGCGTGTAGATCTTGCTGCGGTCTCCACTCAGTCGGGCGGCCGAGGGCCCGCAGGGCGCGCCTTCCAACCGGGCGTTGTGTCCTGGGGGTCGCGGGGGCTGATAACACACCAGGTCTGGTGTAGCTGGCTTCCTGATGTCATGTGACCCCCTCAGAAGGAGTGATGGTGAAAAGTGCATACTACGGCCGCCGTGCCGATGTTTGGTGGGTCTTGAGGGCTGCGGGGCTGGAGATTCACTGAGACAGGTGAGGCCAGTGCGTGGCCCCCCCAGCGAGCGCTTGCGGGTAGATCTTTCCGCTGCCGCAGTATCCACGCAGTCGGGCGTCCGAGGGCCTGTAGAGCGTGCCTTCCAGCTGGGCGTTGTGTCTTGGGGGTCGCGGGGGCTGGTAACTCACCAGGTCTGGTGTAGCTGGCGTCCTGGTGGCAATCGACCCCCTCAGGAGGAGTGTTGGCTAGAGGTGCGTGCTATGGCCGCTGTGCCTTCGTCGTCAGGTAGCTGGAGGCCTGCCAGGCATTTTTCACGTCGTCAGACTGACACGGCAGCCACAGTCCGGATAAAAACACCACCGGCACTCGTTGGATTCGCACGCTGATCGGTGTATCAGTCCCACACACTGCGGGGGTTAAGTGGTCTCCTGTGCAGCAGTATTAATTCGGGGCAAGTCAGTTTAATACGGATATTCCAGGAGTGGTGCGGCGGAGCTGAGCTACCGCGCGGCCATTTCCCTCGGCAGTTGGCCCCGTCTTCTATCTTTGACACTCCCCACGCCTCCGTTGGTGTGCATTATCAGTGAGCGGGGGGAAGAGGTCTCCGCCTCCCCCAGCGAGATTAGGACTCTTATGGAACAGCCATCACCTGCAAGTGAGTGTTGGGTTTTCTATTTTAGATCTGGCCCGTTCCTCTGGTGCCCCTTCGTTTCTCTTTTCTTTCATTTTATTTATTCCTGCACCCTACGGGCGGCAAAAAAAGCCTGGCACTGGCGCTGATGTGCTCCTGGATTTTCCACATTGAGTCAGTGTATTTAATAATGCAAATGTTGCTTTCACCTTCTGCCCATAACATTTTCTCATATGGCCCGGTGCAGTTTGATTTAATTCACTCGTCCCGGCCGCTGCTTTTAATTTAATTTTTTTGTTTGTTTTTTATATTGTTTTGTAACTTATTGCCTTCCGTCCACTGTTATACCCCTAAGCTGTCCTGCAAATAACTTGCCGTGTTTCTAACAGCCACGGTTTAAAAACCGAAGCTCTTGCCAGTAAAAACAATTCTGGTTCCCACAGGAGTTACAAACATTCAAGTGCTCAGCACCCAAGCACGTAGTATAACGAAGTTGCAATAGCGTGCTGAACGTCTCCATCTCTGTTTGTGCAACATTAACTTAACTGAAACACAAGACATGTAAGCATTAAACTATGTACTTACAGAGATCTACATTTTTAGGCGCTATTTACTCAGCTGAATATTTCACAGCCTCTCTAAGCAGCCACAAAAACTCAATAAAACATTCTGATATCGTCATGTTTGAGGAGGAATGTTTGGAATATATTAATAGACGATCGTTTGCAGCTCTCTGGAAGTTATTTCAACATGTCATATAAAGTGGGTGATGGGGGCCTATGTGGAAAACAAAGAATAGAAAACAGAAAAAAATCATAAAACGGGGATTAAGCACAAAATTTGAAACTCAGGAGCAGCAACATTGTGGTGGTGTCACCAGGGCTTTAAGTGGAAGTTTTTTCAATATTATATACAAGCCATAGTTGCTGCTTATTTATCTTATGCAACCTACAATCATTGACAAAGCCAATAGTCCTGGCTTGTTGTCGGTATGATGTTACTTGTATCATATATCTGGATGCAATGACAGAAACAGCAAAATACAAGTCGGGCGGCACACTATGCTAAGCACAGATTTTTCGCTTACGTGTTTTAAGCCACGCCCTTTATTACACTGGCCACGCCCCTTTGGGAGACCCCCCAGTTTTTATTATCCCACTTAAAGCCCTGCCTCAGCCCATCTGGAAGTATCTACAGTCCTGTGTGTTCTCACTGTCAAATGCTGCTCGTTCACACTCAATCACTGCATACACCTTTGCTGCGAAATAACATGGCTTGCTTGGACACGGTGTCTCTGAACAAGTTAGGCGCATAGCTCCTTTTACAACTGTCACCTTGCTTACCACTGGTAAGTTTTATTTAAGTAATATTTAGGTAGCGCTTTCTGATCTTGATGTGGTGCTGTAGCGCTTTGCCAGCGGACCACATTGTTACTCGCTTGCAGATTCTTTCATTCAAAAAGTTACGTGTTGCAATTATAAGGCACAATAAGTGCGATAGCCAGCACCGTGGGTACTACACTAAGCAAATATATACTATAACTTATAGATAAAGAGCTGCTTACACATGGAAAGAAATGTTTTGCACTTACACACCACATTGTGGGTTCTTACAACAGAAACATAATCTTATTATATAAGGTCTACTGTAATATTTATGCTTTGTGCATTTGTTGTTTCCTCGCTGTGTTATGTCTATGGACCAAAATTTCTTCCTCTTTTACAGGCACATTGCCATTTACAACACCAATAGCTCTAACTCTCGCTAATGCGAGACCTATTGCATTGCAAATGCTTGTTATGTTTAGTTCCAGCTTACCTCTGCAAGTAAGTATTGGTAAAAAGGTTGACGGGGCACCTGATGTTAGGTTGTCATGAAGACAACACTTTTTCATACATTTCAATTAAGACTCAAACCCAGGCACAGGACTAAGCTTGGCTCTGGTCCCAAGTCTTGACTTGAGAGCAAGGGAGATGCAGCCGAGCAGTCCATCCTGTTTCTCTCTCGTGTCCCGCTGTGTGGTGGGCTGCTTCAGGATGTGGGGAGGTGGGTGTGCTTAGCTGTGCTAGGCAGATTGTTTCAAACCATGGACTTTGCTATTGATCGGCTATGTCTCTGACGCTCCAGATTTCTACATGGTGAGAGGTCACAAGTTGTTTGCACGTTCGGGCACACAGTGTGAGGGGGAGAAAGGGTACCCAGAGGTCATCTTTTCTGTTTCTTTGAGAGTCTTTACATTTGCACCTGTGTGGTAACCGTCATTCCCTTTGGTTTGATATGTGCCTCGTGACAGCCACTCTCTTGTCCTAACCCACCCTCTCAGATTACTATTAAAACTCAGGCGCCACTTACTAAGGTGGTGAAGGTCGCTGTGAATGTTGCACTGCTGGAAGGGGCTCGAGGCCTTTTGCTTCATTGCAATTTGTTAAGTCATAAAAACAGCAGCGAAAGTTAAGTTTACACGACTAGGGAAATTTCCTCCTCGAATGAACACGTTATGGTCTGCAGACCATGGATATACAATGTTGTTGATGTTTAGATGCTGCCAAACATGCAAAGACAATGCATAGTCTGAAACGCTTTAAGTTTGTTTTTCCCTAAAAGTGCACTTTGAATGTAAATGCATATTTTACTACCAGGCATTATTTATTTTATTGATGTGGCATACTAGAATGGAGAAACCGCTTTTTACTTGGCAGCGGAAGGAGGGCATGAAAAGTGCACAAAGCATACAAAGTGCAAGAGGAAATAAAGTGTATCACAATTTAAATGGTAAATGATGCTGCCTTTTGGACTGTGCTTGTGCTATACAAACACTACGTACAAAGGTAAATACATAGCTAGATGAAACTATGTTTCATTAAACTGGTAATAGGAACTAATTGATGGCTAACCATTTTGAACCTTGAAAATATAAAATGTAATAAAAATTGAAGCATTCGGGGGCGTGGCTTCAAGCGTCAAGATGGCGGTCGCACTCCAACAGTGCTCCGGACCCCTCCATCATCCGCTCGCATCACATCAACTCTCTAGGAGTAGAAACGCTACCACCGGTTCGCAAGTAAAAGGGCAACCTGTTGAGATTGCCCTGCCCAAAATGTGCTCTGAAATACAGCAGAGGCGGCCTCTGAGGCAAACCCCAGCGGGTAGACGACAAGATGGCGGCGTCCTAACTGAGACCCACGAGGTTCGCCAGCCTCAGACCAGGCGGGACAAGGTTAATGGAACCGCGGTCTCTTAAGCTTGTGGTGTTGCGATGAGAGGAGCATGCGGATCGGCAGGACGCCGGCTGCAGCGGCGGCGGCCCCCCTGGGGCCTCTCACGTAGCCCCGCGGACTCTGGGGTAGAGGAGGCAGCACCCAGCGGGAGCATCTGACGGCGTCCCGGCAGAGGGGTATGGCACAAAGAGATCACCAGGCAGTCGGACAGGCACGTAGCAGGGACGGGGCCCACTGATACCATCCAGCGGTGTGACCGGTATCCTCCCCTCCCCCCCTGACTGGGAGAGGAGCGTATATTCGGCCTGCAAATCAGCAGGCCAGCACCAGCAGTAGCGGACCCCCAGGGGCCTTCCAGACAACCTGCGCCGGTCCTGGGGTGGCTGGGGCGACGCCCAGCAAAAACCCACCTCGGACAGCGTCCTGGCAGGGGGGGCCTACAGAGACTACCAGGCAGTTAGGCGGGCCCGGGGTCATGAAGAGACCCGCTGCCACACACCTATGGCATAGCCAGATTTGTTTCCTCCCTCCCCCTCTGACGCCTTGAAGGCCTGATCCTTGCACCCACAGCAGAGACACCTAGCCTTGTGTAAGAGGGTGACTGTCTTTGGACTTTAGGACCTCGGCGACACACTGGCAGTACCTAAGGTTCCTGGGGCCCCCTCTGTCACAGCACAATGCCCGGGCTCCTGCCAGAATCAGACTTGTCTTTGAAGCCCTGAACCAGATAGACTGGCAACCAGGAGCTAGTAATGCCCCGGCCTGGACCGCATCACACCCAAGCCGCAGTTATACAGGGACCATGCCGCATAACGATGACCAGACGGCGCCACGGATCTCCCAGGGATGCTTCACCAAACTCCACGGAGCAGTGGGGTGGGGACAGCTGAGGTGCGCCTCTGGGTGCAAAGAAAGAAAGAGAGGCCGCCTACATTCTACCATTAAGGAGGCCCTGGGAGGGATTACACCGGGCCATAGAGACCCCCTGAAATTCAAGCAACGCAGCCTTGTTGACAACTGACTGAGAATCCCAGATTGAGGGACTTGAGCGACCGCCCCCCCACTGGCTCCCCCTCCTGGCTGTAGCAGACCTGGTTCAAGTGAGTGCCGGCGGTACATGACATACGATTGAGAACGATCCCCAAGGGCCACACAAACCCACCAGGCCTGAGACTAGACCGGCCACCACTCCGGCGGACCAAAAGAATGTCGACGCCGGCGAGATTCCGGGGTGATCCCACCGTGACCCGAGATCCTGATTCGGGATGCGGCTGTGGCCGTGAGACGAGGAGTGGGACGGTGTTGACAGCCCAAGTGGGTCTGTGGAGATGGCCTGGGCAATTCTACCCTCTGACAACAACCACATACTACAACCCCGCACCACTCCTTCTAATGCAAACCCATCATGGGGAACGACAGAGAAGCAAAGCCACCCCCATCCCAAACCCGCATGGAACAATACCCTGCAGGAGGGACTAGCGTCGGTGACGCTGCTCCGACCAAGGTCCCCCTCCCAGAAGGAGACCTCACCATGATACTACAGGCCAAAAAGTCCTCACAAGACTCTGTGGAAACTAAGATAGGGGAGGTACATGTAGACATGGCCCTTATACAGCAAGACCTCCGCAATGCCACTGCCCGCATAACAGAAGCCGAATCCCGGCTATCCACGATGGAAGGCGATGTACTACACCTGAAGGAGCAGGTCATGCAGCTGCTTTCCCACACGAGTCACCTTCACAAGCGTGCAGAAGACGCCAAAAATCGCTCACGCCGAAACAATCCCCGCTTGTTGGGCATCCCCGAAGGGGCAGAACCTGCGCAAGTAGCCACCTTCGTAGAGGACGGGATCAAATCCTGGATGCCATCGGCCGCTCTCTCAGCATGGTTCGTCGTGGAGCACGCCCACCGTGCTCTAATGCCCAGGCCACCACCCGGCGCCCCACACCGGCCGATCATCGTCAAAATCCTTAACTTCAAGGACAGGGATGCCATCCTGCAGGAAGCCCGCGCTCACCCCACCTTGTCCTATCAGGGCAATAA
The DNA here is from genome assembly GCA_963921515.1 of Calotriton arnoldi. Taxonomy (NCBI): domain Eukaryota; kingdom Metazoa; phylum Chordata; class Amphibia; order Caudata; family Salamandridae; genus Calotriton; species Calotriton arnoldi. The sequence continues at coordinate 1,032,856 of CAWUFW010001083.1, read as the reverse complement.
GGTGATGATCTTCCCGGACTACACCAGAGAAGTACAAGCACAAAGGCGATCATATTATGCTGTCATGCGGAGACTGTGGGCACTCAACCTCCAAAATAGACTCCTATTTCCAGCCCGACTCAGGGTGATTTTCCAGAATAAACCCACTTCTTCGAAACCCCGGAGGCGGCGTGGACCTGGGTGACAGAGGAATGTCGGCTCCACCCGTGGGCGGCCGCTTCTCCATCTGCCCCTCTGGCACGGCCGCCAACAACTAAAGACACTGGGTCTTACAGACGAAGCACCCGATCCCGTAGGGGGCGCAATGCCCATAGAGTGGTCTCCGCCTCGCCCGCCAGCCGCCAAAAAGATTAAATGGATCACCGGAACCCAGAGGGTCGTCGAATCTCCCTTGGAGCTTGAACAATGCTAGTGCGGTATACAGCGAAAAAAAATCCACATCTCCAGCAACGGGATCAGATGACACTGACCTCTGACGAAGCCCAAAGATTTGAGTTGGAATCCAGTGTCGTCAAAGTTCCTGCTCTGGAGGCATGAACATCCTGTCACGTAGAGGGATCCACGATTCAGCTCCTGCATCAAGCTTCTTAGTCTAATTTTGTTTTGAGTTCTCGTTAACTGGGCGACAGATGCTTCCTCAAAAGAAGTATAGGGTGGGGGGCTACCGTTGTCTCTGTTCTTGTTATAGTTTTTCCTCTTGGTTGCAGCACTTGGCATAACACTGTCGATACGCACGAGCGCTGCCCTCGAAGCAGGGCAAGGCACCAACGGACACTCCCAGGCCCTGGAAAATCAAGTCCAATAGATAGCCCACACAGACGCCCTCACGCACCTACACATAATCGACATGGCTACACCCCATCCACATGGCTACACCCCACCATAATGGAGAACCCCTATGAGTCCTCTCCTGGAACGTCAATGGGCTTCTAGATAAGGTGAACCGCACAGCGGTATTAAAGTATTCACCCTGGATGTCATCTTGCTGCAAGAGGCGCATCTCATGGGAAACCATTTTTCCTTCCTTGCACGTCAGGGGTTCGATAGGGTCTGGAACTCAGGCTTCTCACGAGGTTCCCAGGGGGTGGTGATTCTCCTGCGGCGATCCCTTCCCTTTAAGGCTGTCCGTGAGATCAGAGATCCTCATGGCCACTTTGTGGCTTTTACTGGGACCCTGGGGGGTGCCCCTCTCAACCTGGTATCGCTCTATGTGCCTCCAGCGACCCTTGAGCCCACGCTTTGTTCTACTGTAGATGTAATATCCTCCCTTCCCCAGGGTCTGACAGTGGTCGGGGGGGGGGGGGCTTTAACGCATTATTGGAGCCCACTAGAGATGCTACTGGGATGCCCTCCTCTCACAGAAAGCTATGCGCCAAGCGACTCATAGCCTGGGCCTCCAGACTAGGTCTATGCAATGGGTGGTGAACATGGAATCTCAGGACACTCCAATACACCCACACCTCTGCTGCGCACTACACCCATTCCTGCATTGACCTACTATTTATGCCCGCCACAGACTGCCGTGTGGTCACCAGTAGCCAAATCCTAGCATGTGGCATATCCGACCACTCTCCCCTTCTCCTCCACATGGGAGATTTTACAGGAGTCCCATGTCCCATTTGGAGGCTTAATGCCTGGTTCCTCCAATACACCGGCTACAAACATGCCATTAGAAAGGAACTCAAACAGCATTTCCAGTCAAATGAGGGCACAGTCGACACCCAGGGTACGCTGTGGGCAGCAGGCAAGGCCACGATCAGAGGCTACGCTAAGGGGTATCTCAACCACAAACGCCTGACACAAGAGAACCACCTTTCCCAGTTGGAGGCCCAGGCACTTCGCCTGGAGCAGAATACTGTTACTGCAAACGGGGAGGCCGAGCGCCAACATCTCGAAATACTACAGGAAGAAATACGCCGTATATCGCTTGAATCGGTCAAATTGATGTGGAGGTCCTTCACTGCCCGAGTCTATGGCTGGGGTGACAGAAACTGTAAGCTGCTCCACAGGCTGGCCTTGCGCCCCCTTGCTAACCGCATAGTTCCAGAGATCCTGGACAACCAGGGATGCACAGACCGTACCCCTGCAGCGGTCGCACAGGCCTTTGCTAGCTACTTCACGTCGCTCTATTCAGCAGATAGATCTCGGGCGCCGGAGTCCAGCGACCATTTTCTACACGCTATTCCCCTCCCAAGACTGTCGGAGCCAGAAGCACAATGTTTGGACCAACTCATCACGCAAGAAGAAATCGGGGAGGCAATCTTATTGGTTGCGTCCGGGAAGACGCCTGGCCCAGACGTCGCGTCTGGGAAGACGCCTGGCCCAGACGGATTCCCGGCGGAGTACTATGCTGCATTCAAGGGAAACCTTGCTACCATATCTTCACGCCCTGTACGAAGAGGTGGCAGAGAAAGGCGTCTTCCCCCCCAGAAATTGATATGGCCACTGTCGTGCTCATTCCTGAAACACACCCCCCCATCAGCCTCCTGTTTGGACTACCGTCCGATCTCTCTCATTAATACTGAAGTCAAAATCTATGCGACTATCCTTGCCACACGCCTTAAACCGGTACTCGGCAGCCTCATACATCCCGACCAGTGCAGCTTTATGCCGCAACTCAGCACAAGACATTGCCTGCGAAGACTGCATGTGCCACTAGCTCACCGCCACCTCCTCTCCCCATACCTAACTTTATTACTGACCGACTTCGAAAAAGCCTTCGATACGGTCGATTGACGATACTTGGAGAGTGTGCTGGAGAGCGCAGGATTTGGCCCACACTTCCGGAAGCTGATACGGGTGCTCTATTCTAATCCATCAGCAAGGGTCCTTATAAACGGGGCACTCTCAAAACGTCTTCCCAATTAGGAGAGGAACGAGACAGGGCTGCCCTCTGTCCCCCCTCCTCTTTGCTCTAGCAATAGAGCCACTCGCCGACTCATCCGTGCTGATGTGCGAATACAAGGGTGGCGATGGCAGGGATCCCACGAAGATCGCATCGCCCTAGACGCAGATGATGTGCTACTCTTTCTTGCAGACCCGGCACACTCTGGTCCCCAGTGCCTCCATATCCTCTGGCTATTTGAAGCGGCGTCAGGCCTGTGCCTGAATCCTGCCAAATCAACTCTGGCGCGACTCCACATGCCACGGGAATGGGTGGAATGCCAAACAAATATCCCCATACGTTGCCTCACCTTTAAATATTTAGGCATCTGGGTCGCGCTCCTACCAGAACTTACCTGGTCACTCAATATTAACCCTCTAACCAAGAGAATGAAAGAAGACCTCCGCAGATGGCAATCCCTCCCCCTTAATCCCTTGGGTAAGATCGCCCTGTTCAAAATGATGGCGCTTCCTCAGTTCCTATACATAATTCAGAACCTCCCACTCCACCTCCCCTCGCAAATGGTTCAGCGAATTAAATAGAATGATCACGGCATTCCTCTGGGGAAACTCGAGGCCACGCATGGGTGGCAGGTGGCCATATAGTACAGGAAAAGATTCATCATCCCCATTCCCCCATCATACGAGGCTCACTGACAGTGCATAAGGGCCATGACTGGTTCTCTGGAGGATGGTCCGACCCGGCTTACCAATGAAACTGGAGAGCCTCTGGTTCTCTATGATCCAGGCAATGCTCTACAGGGCCCTGATCCCTCACACTCTCCCTGAAATGACTCGGGCGGCTTTGCTCGCATGGCGCTCCGTGCTGCGGTACACTCAATGGGAGGCTAAACTCACACTACAGACACACCTGTGGCGTGGCACCTGGCTTGGGGAGGTGGGGGCACTGGAAGGGTTTTGGAAGTGGGACCTGATCGGGATCACACACCTGGGAGATATATGCTCAGGGGGACACTTACGCTCCTTTCAAGAACTGCAGAACACTTACTCGCTACACTCCACCCAGTTCTATAAATACCTACAGCTTCGACACACCATCGCCCCCCAAGTTCCTGCGGGCACTACATTTCCAGAATTCAGCTCGCTAGAAGACAAAATCCTAATGGGAAATCTAGGGAAGGGAGGAATATCTCAGATTTATCGGTCACTGGTCAACAATTCCCCATCCACTTTAGATTATCTGAGTAACCGGTGGGATCAATGGCTGGGCCCTCTGGAGGAAGAGGACTGGAGAAATGCCCTGATGGCCCCCGAGTCATTACCATCTCTGCCAGGCTCTGCCTAATCCAAATATACTACATTCATTGCCTACCTCACCCCTGTCCGCCTGCATCGGGCTGGCTTTCTTCCTGCCCCCAAATGTCCGTGATGCGCTGTAGAGCCCGCAGACTTTTACCATATGGTCTGGTCCTGTACTGCCATTACCCAATACTGGACAGCAATTGCGACAGAGTTGGGCACGATACTGAGCTGGGAGGTCCCACTTAATCCTGTAGCCCTTATCCTGGAGTTATGGAAGTACTGGATGGTTCCCGGGCTGACAAAACATTCCTGGGGGTGGTCACAACAGGTGGCCAAAAGGGACATAGCGGCTACATGGAAAGACCCCGCGCCCCAGCTATCTCTAAAGGACGCAAAGGAGTGGACTGGTACGCCATGCAAGAAAAGCCAGTGTATGTGGCGAGAGGATGTCCTGCCGAATACGATTGTGTATGGGGTAAACGGCTGGGACTAGTGAACTAAAGAGACCCTAGCTGGTAGGGCACTCCAGATATGTAAACATAGGACATCAAACTGGGAATATCTGAGAATGTACTATATGCCACAATGTAATGAATTATCATGCTGTTGTTTTCAAAAACCAATAAAAATATGATTATCAAAAAAAAAAAATTTGAAGCACTCAATTATTCAATTCAATTATTGCCAAAAAAGAATTAGTGAATTATATTAACTGATTAATATATTATTGAGAGTTGAGTAGTTGGGAACAAACTTGTGAGACAGGAAATTATACATTGTCCAATCACTATCTATATTTGCATAACTACCTAGATTTTGACGACAGCCTGCCACATCACCTTCTACACTGCTTATTTCGTCTTTATTTCTTCTTCTGATGACGTCTATTCCAACTGTGAGGAGGCGGCCACTTACGGTATGAGTACCGTTAAAACAACTCCCTTATGTTACTTTAGAGCTGCTGAAATGTGCTTACAGCTTTTACTGAATAGATATCCTTGTTCAGAGTACAACTGTGTCAGCATACAGCCAAAAACATGGGCAATTATGTCATTGTCAGACAGTATGAGCTCCTTCCTGGCATGTGACTTATTGGTGGATGGGCCTGGAAGGTTCTTTATCCATCTGGTTGAGATAAGGTGCTTACCCAACTAATAAGCCATATTATAGGAAGCAGGTCATATTGTCAAATAAGCACATCATTCTCCAGGCATCAGTTTTAAATATTGATGAGGGACTTACTAAGGGGCATGGGAAAGGGTGACAGGATGCCAGGTATGGAGTTAAACAAACAAAGACTATTAGGTAAAGTAAATAGAATAGACCAGATGTTGGTGGGGGAGGCTAGTGGTCCTTACAGAGTGTTGCCACTGGATGGATTCACTTAGTTCATGCTTTGGTAAAGCACTGCACAGTGGAGCACTTGGCACTGAACTAAATTTAGTAGTGGGCCATGGACTCTTCTGTGTCTAAAAAGACAGCCACCATCTTCAAGTATAACTTTCCTTGTGGTGATAGACATCTTTGCTTGGCAATTATACTATGATAAATGTTGGTTTTCAAGTGTCAAAACCTCTAGTTTCCTAAAGGGTCTGATGATGAATCTTTTGGTTTACACAGAACTATTCCGAATTTCTCTTTGATTTGAAAACAAACTTTGAATTAGTTTTGCACTCTTGTTTGACCTCCAAAGACTGCAGTTGTTTAGTCTGTTAAGGGTTCCTGTTAAGGAACAGGACACAGTCTTAAAAGGATATTTTACATATGTATAAATATTAAAGAATTAAGTGTACAAGGTATTAGATTTTCAGTTTCTGTATATATTGCTAATTGCAAGGAATCACAGGATTTTTATAGTTTTAATTATGTTCTAGTTCTACTGACATCAAATAGAAACTATACTTCTCTTCCACAAAAGAGCATTGTTGGAAATGAGGGTCTCTAGTTGGCAATGGTTTGCGCCTTTGTCCAAGTAGGGACCCTTGCTTCTAGTCAGGGGAAGGGAGTTATGCCCTTAGACAACCCCTGCTCACCACCTTGGTAGCTTGGCACGAGCAGACAGGCTTATCTCAGAGGCTGTGTGTAAATCATTTGTGCACACATACAGTAACACAGTGAAAAAGCTACAAATGGGCACCACACCAGTTTAGAAAAATAGGAAGTCTTTATCTAAGCAAAACAAGACCAAAACAACAAAAGTCTACCATACATATGTCAAGATATCTTCAAAAATAGGTTATTCACAAAAAGTAAGCTTGTAGCAACAAATAGCTCCACTTGGGGCTATTACGACGTTGTGACAGCTGAAAATCCCAAAGTACGGCACCGTCTGCGAGGTACGCGGCATTGGGCCCGGAGTCACACCGACCCCAAAGAACAGTACCTTGGTAGACGATGAAAACAAAGACGGTGCACAGCCTTGGTGAGGTGATGCTTCGTGGGCGCCGGGCGGCGTCGGTCTCTTACAACCACAGGGGAGGTGAGGTGTCGGTTCCTTACTGCGATGCAGGGGAGGTGAGGCGTTGGTTCCTTACTGTTGCCGGGGTGGTGACATTGCGGTGGTGTCAGTTCCTTACGACGATGCGAGGTCGATGGATTCAGGAGGTCACCTACGTCAGGTATCGGCTCCGCGATGATGAAGCACCGGCGTCAGTGAGGTCGGGCTGCGGTACAAGTCGGGGCGGTGCGTCCTGAGCGTCACGAGCGGTGCCCTCGGCTCTGGTGCAGGCAGCGGGCTCGGTGACGGTGTCAGAGTCGGTACGGTGTGGCGTCTGCAAGCGTCGGGGCTGCGGTGTTAGTCGGGGCGGTGCGTCATGCACTTCATGAGTGGTGCCCCCAGCTTCGTTGCAGGTTCCTGCGTCGCTCGCCCGCGTCGGTGTTGCTATTTCCCTCAGTGGCAGCTGAAGCAGCAGTTCCAGTTGCAGGAGGACTGAGGGTATGAAGTCTTTGGCCCCCTGAGACTTCAGAACAGGAGGCAAGCTCTACACCAAGCCCTTAGAGTTCTTCTTCAGTCAGGATACACAGCACACAGCAACGTTTTGGTCCTCTTCTTGGCAGAAACAGCCACTGCAGGCCAACCCCACACAGCACACAGCAAAGGGGCAGTACTTCTCCTTCAGTTTTCCCAGCTCTTCTCCCTCTTGAGTCAAGAAGTAATCTAAAGTTCTGGGGTCTGGGCCCCAATATTTATACTGCATTTCTCTTTTTTCTCTTGTGACAGAAAGGCTCTGTGCTCAGTCCAAGCCAGTTCTGTCCTCTCTGGTCCAGCTTCCGCGCAGGAGGTGGAGGCAGCATTGTGTAAGGCAGACCAGGCCTATTCAGGTGAAAGGAAATATCCTCTCCCTACTCTAAATGCAGCCCAGGTCTATTCTACCCAGCCCTGACTCATCCAGGAAAGGCAAGACACACCTCAACCCCCGCAGTGGCTGTCTACAGTGAATGCACATCCCCAGCCCCTGTCACTCTAAAGCCAGATAGTCAATCCACAACCCAGTAGAGGCCACAGGATGGTTAAGCAAGAAAATGCCTACTTTCTAAAAGTAACATATGCAAATGTACCCTGAGGAATTATTTATATCAATCTTTAACATTTAGTTCAGCCACAAGCGTGAACAAATTAATAAACCAACCAGGGATGTATTCAAAACCTTGTTGTATTGTAATTTAAATTGACTTTAAATCAAATAATGTTACAACATTCTTAGGGAGCATAACATTCAATATACATGACAAACTTTATATGTAGCAACACTGTCACTACTAGCTCAGTCCCATTCAATACATCAATTTGGTATGGAATTGGCAGTAGTGTGACACCCTATTGTCAAATCACTGGTATGGTCAATGCGAACAAAAGTCTATATACATTTCTTAGTTCATGATATTTCATCAATTTTGCCAACACCCAAAGGCTGGAATTACAGACAAAAAGGGTGCAATGCGACATTGCACCCTTTTTGTCTGTAATTCCCAGCCTTTGGGTGATGGCAAAATTGATGAAATATCATGAACTAAGAAATGTATATGGACTTTTGTTCGCATTGACCATACCAGTGATTTGACAATAGGGTGTCGCACTACTGCCAATTCCATACCAAATTGATGTATTGAATGGGACTGAGCTAGTAGTGACAGTGTTGCTACATATAAAGTTTGTCATGTATATTGAATGTTATGCTCCCTAAGAATGTTGTAACATTATTTGATTTAAAGTCAATTTAAATTACAATACAACAAGGTTTTGAATACATCCCTGGTTGGTTTATTAATTTGTTCACGCTTGTGGCTGAACTAAATGTTAAAGATTGATATAAATAATTCCTCAGAGTACATTTGCATATGTTATTGATCATACCCAGTCCCTTGGGGAAGATTGGGTTGCCCTATTTTCATGATTACTTTCTAAAAGTGGCATTTTCACATAACACATAATTTAAACTCCATCTTTACTAAAAGATGTGTTATTAAATTCTCAGTTCAGAGAACCTAAACTCCATCTTTCCATCTTGTCCCTATGGGAGGTTATATTTGTAAGACGTTACAAAATATCTCCCATTCTATCCAATGGGACAAATAGCCTTTCAATAGTGAAAAACGAAATATACTGTATTTCACTATCAGGACATGTCATACACACCAGTACATGTCCTACTGTACAAGGCCAGCTTAGTATATGGTGTACGCTTATTTAAGTGAAGTACCCTGCACTAATCCAGACAACCCTTATGGTGATTTTGGTGGTCTTAGACAACCTTAGAAAGCTCTTTAAGTGGTAGCTGTGGCTTAGTCCAGAAGGAGTCTTAAGCAGCTTGTTTTACCGGTACTAATCATGTAGTGTAGGTTAAACGAAAAAGAACCACACAGTGTAAAAATAGTAATATTTATTATACACACTCAATAACACATTGGGCTATCACCTACCAGGAGATATAAACAACATTCCACACAATATTTCAAAAGGAGAACAGGTAAGTAGCAAAAATACACAGTGGTCTCCAGGGGTAGACAAAACCATATACTAATAAAGTGGAATGAGAACCGCGACTGAAGTCGAGACTTGACCCAGAAGACTTAGAAGAGCTGGGGATCCAAGGAACCACCCAAGGTAAGTACCCAGGAACCCCACGGAGGCCGTGTGCAGAGTGCAAACACAGCTGCATACTCAATGCAAGTCAATGGGGAAGTCACGGTTGCAGTTTTGCAGAAGAAGGAACCTTTCCAGAGGACACTGAAGAAACCCTGTGGAAGATGGAAGGTTGGAGAGTCACCACACCCGTGAATAACCGAGGAAGCAGGATACCTACACCAAGGAAGCCAGGTGCATAGGTGCGAAGTGACGTCGGAAACCAACGTAGACCACAATGGAAGACTTCAGTGAAGATGCCGCTGGCGAAGAAGGTGAAAGAGTCTGGTGGAATCCAAGGGTGGATTCTTAAAGAGGAGTACCTGCAAGCAGAGGGGACAGAGTCTATGCCACTCGGGAGTGACCAGGAGGCACGGAATACCAATGACCACCGATGACGGAAGATGCAGGAGGGTTGACGGTGACCTTGTCGCTGCAGCTGTGAGGACCAGGCGACACTGTGGAAGACCAGGAGCTGTTCACGAGCTGTCCCATATCGTAAGTCGAGAACCAGGGGGTCGGTGTCTGGCGGGAGCACCAACAAGCCTTGGCAGCAGCAATAGATGTGGAAAATGAAGAAGGTACAGTGTCGGGGACCAGCAAGGTCCAAGGGACTCACCAAGTACAGGAGAGTTAGAGCAGGCCCCGAACAAGCAGGGGAGCCCACTGGAGCCAAAGAAGACCCTCGAGAGGACCCACATGCCAAACGCACAGGATTTGCAAGAGGACCTCGAGCAGCTCACTAAAGATGCAGGCCCACGGTGCAGAGGATGTGGCGAGGACAAAGATCTTGGCAGGAAGAGATTCTGGAGGCTGGAGCTTCTTGGAGCCTGAAGATCTTTGGAGAAGATATTAAACAAGCCTTGGCTACGGCAATTCAATGTGGTGCACAGGGGTGCTGTACCAGCGGTTCCAACGAGGGATACTGGCCTCAAACTTGGTGAGAAGACAGTGCAGGCCACAAGGGAGTTGCAGAACCACTACCTGTGTTGCTGGGCTTTTCGAACTCCGGAGGACGTCAGGAGCACCAGACCGGTCAGCTTAGTTGCGGTGCCTGCAGATGCAGGGGAGTGACTCTTTCACTCCATGGGAGATGCCTTCTGTGTCTTTGAGGCCCACAGGCCTGGAGAAGAACCTGGATGAAGCACAGGCACAGACGATGCAGAAGACTGGCAGTACGATGAGACCAGGAGCAGCAGGAGTATTCCCAGATGCAGTCTTGGTTCCCAAAGCTAAGTCCAACAAAGTCCAAAGTGCCCAGATGGTAGAAGTAGAAGTGGTTTTGGATCTGAATCTTGTCCCACGACGAATCTGAAGAGCCACCCACAGGCAAGCCCTTAAGTACCCAAAGGAAAGGGTTGGGACGATTCAGGGGTCCCTCCCAGAAGAGGGGCTGGACAGAGGAGAGGATACTCCCATGTCTTTTGTCCAGTTTTGCGCCAGAGCGGGAGCCAATGGTTCCCTGAACTGGTTTCAACTGGAGTATGCAAGGAGGGCACCAAATGTGCACTTCAAAGCAGTCTGGTGGCGCTGGCAAGTGCCCCCATCCCAGCCCAACACACTAAGGCCTGTCTGGGAGATGGTCACACCCCTGTGACAGGAAAGCTATTGTTCTACCTTCCCCTGGTCGAGCTTGACTCAGCAGCAGGAGGGCAGAATTGTGTCTGTGGTCTGCAGCAGCACTAGCTTACTGTTAAACCCTGAAAGGCTGGTACCAGGAATACAGGGGGGTCCCTTGGGGATCCCCCCAGTACACGGGATCCTACACCCAATACTTGAATCAGTGTTGGGGTAGGATTCCAACATGTTTGATACCAAACATGACCGGTTTCGGTGCAGCCAATATATAGTTGGACATCTCGTAATTGACTTGATGTCCACTATATGACTAAAGCATGGAGAATCGACTACTGGGTTTCTAGGGGGTGTCCTGCTCATGCAGGGCACCCTCACACTTATAACCAAGCACCCTGTCTTCAGGATAGAAAGGCCTACCTTAGGGGTGACTTATAGGTTTTTAAGTGTAGTGACCTCAGATATAAGTAAACTTATATCTGCTGTGAGTGGTGTTAGCACCAGCTCACACAGGCTGCATTGGCAGGCCTGTAGTCACAGTTTGAGTGGGCTCCCCTGGGTGGCACAATACATGCTGCAGCTCATGGGAGACATCTAGTGTACCTATGCCCTGGCTACCTCAATACCATATACTTGGGACTTAGAAGGGTACACCAGTAGCCAATTAGGAAGGTACCAAAGTACTTACCAAAGTCCAATTTAGGGAGTAAGTACAGTGACTGGGGTCCTGATTAGCAGGATCCCAGTCAGACTACTCAGAAAACAGAATGACACCATTACAAAGTGGGGGTGACCAAGAAAGCAGATCCTATTTTCTACACCTTCCTTTCACATATACTGCACCCTGCCCATAGGGGTACCTTGGGCCTACCTGAGGGGTGCCTTACATGTAAGAAAAGGGAAGGTTTGGGACCTGGACCTGACAAGTGGGTGCACTTGCCCGGTCGACATTGCAGTCACTACTGCGCGCAGACACTGCAGTGGCAGGTCTGAGAACCCTTTGAAAGGCTGCTTGTGTGGGTGGCATAATCAATGCTGCAGGCCCACTAGCAGCATCCGATTTACAGGCCCTGGGCACACACAGTGCACTGTACTAGGGACTTGCTAGTAAATCAAATAAGCCAATCATGGAAACACCAATCCATAAATATAGTTTACATGGAGAGCATATGCGCTTTAGCACTGATCAGCAGTGGTAAAGTGGTCAGAGTCATAAAACCAACAAAAACAGGTCAGAAACAGGAGACCAAAAAGCAAAAGTCTGGGGATAAACCGGCTGAAAAAGCCAGGTCTAACAAGCGTATAGTGACACCACTTAAAGTAGCTATTCTAAACAGAAGGAGATGTGTAAGTGTATATGCAGTGCAAGATATTTATGTTTCTTAATTTTAACTTTCAGGAAATTCAAATTACCTGTTAAAGCATAAAGAGTTTGTTATTCAGAGATATTGCTAAGGTAAATAACTTCACAATTACAGCTATGTTCAGTGTTCAAATGAAGAGTGGTCCCTGTCAGTCTACCATCCCAACCTTTGAGGCAGAGCGCTGCTCTCCAGCTGACGAATATCTCCTGAACCATTGCCGGCAGGACTTGTGGGATCGGACCCCACATAGTATGGCCATTATCCTATCCAAACCCATCAAGGTTAGTTCCACCCGGTGCTCATGGTCTCCCCATTCCACGTTAAACCAGTCATGAATTACTACCATTTGCAATGCCATATAATAACACTGGAGGTCTGCCATTCCCAGTTCACTGTCATAGGGCGACTTCCAACAGTTGACTATTGCTAGGCAGTGGCGTCCGCCCACCTAAAGGAAATTACGGAGCTTGGAGTTGAGTTGTTGAAACCACTACTTAGAGACTGGAAGGGGAAAATTCTGAAAGATAGAGCAAGCGAGGCAACACCATCATTTTGAAGAGGGCCACCCGTCCCATTACATGCAACACAAGTTGCCTCCATTTGTGCAGGTCCCTCTTCATGTTGGTCACAAGAGGAATTAGGTTAAGACTCCATGTCAACTTTGGAAGCAGGGATATATGGATACCGAGATAGTGGAATGACAGGCGACGCACAAGGATCGCTGACTGCCAGATACATGTGGTCAGGTCTCCCCTTACCGGCAGCAGCAGGAATTTTGCTTTATTCACTCGGAGGCATCCTCATAAATGTCAAGTAGGAAATGTGGGCCCGAGGTCTGGGCCGAGCGCTATCCGTTCCTCAGGACCCATGCCCCACACCCATATACAATATGAATGCTACAATGGTTCAGGTTTCTAGTTTAAGAAAATGAACATTTATGACTTCAAGAAAAGCATTTTGAATAATCAAATAGCAAAATACCCTCAAACAATTATCAAAAAATATATATTTTTCCAATAGTTAGAATATACATAATTACACACGGTGCTCACAGAGTTACACAAACAAATAAGACTAACAAAGGACAAACTATAGTGTAAACAAAAAAAGGCAAAAAAAGGAATATTATATACAACAACAAGTTTTGTGGGATCACAAAGACACAATACACTTAATGCTTCCTTTTATTTTTTTGCCAGGAACGTGTCGACGACATTTCAACCTTACTAATTTGACAGGTCATCATCAGGACAAAAACAGATAGAGAGCAACCATCAATTGTTCAGACGGAACAAATTCCATCCTAAACATCAATAGACGCAAGTCATGCGCACACTCTGTTTCAAAGTATAGTATACTCAAAACGATGAACAATTTTAATGTGGCTTGAGGGCTACCAAAGTCGCAAAATACGTAGTTCCTCCTGAATTCAATCCGTAAGTTTATAATTGCGATAGCTGTGTCACAGTCCACTCTTCTCGTCAGTGCACTCTGAATTACGTGAAGAGTGCCACACGTCCCATTACATGCAACAGGAGTTGCCTCCATTTCTGCAGGTCCCTCTTCATGTTGGTCACAAGAGGAATTAGGTTAAGACTCCATGTCAACTCTGGGAGCAGGGATATATGGATACCGAGATAGTGGAATGACAGGCGACGCACAAGGATCGCCGACTGCCAGGTGCATGTGGTCATGTCTTCCCTTACCGGGACCAGAAGGAATTTTGCTTTATTCACTCGGAGGCGTCCTCAGAGATGTCAAGTAGGAAATGTGGGCCTGAGGTCTGCGGATCTACTAGGAAGAGGAGGACATCATCCACCTATAGCGTTATCCAGGGGCTCGTTGCCAGTGGAAACTGAAGCGGGGAAAGTGGCAGCCCTGCCGGGTGACTCTGCGGATGGGGAAGGGACAGGGAACCGTTGAGCAGGATTATAAGAGCTTAATGAGGCCGCGGAGGTTGGACCCCCGGCACGTTCCAGGACAGCATCCAGGAAAGACCAGTCAAGCGTATCAAAGGCCTTCTCGAAGCCGATCAGTAGCAGGGCCGTGGAGTGTCAAAGGTATGTGCCGTAGAGAGCGCTACTTGAACTCTCTGGATGCAGTGTCAGGTGTCCCAGGCCGCCAGAAAGCTGCATTGATGTGGGTGAATCAGATAGGGCATGGTCAGTCGCAGGCGATTTGCCAAGATCTTGGCAAACACCTTGGTCTCCGTGTTAATAAGGGAGATTGGTTGGTATGAGGCACAGTTATCAGGTGGATGGTACTGTCTACCTCTGGGGGAAAGGCTCCTGTGTCAGCTGCCTCATTGTATAAGGCCAGCATATGTGGTAACAGAAGGGAATGACATTTCCTGTAGTATTCGACGGGGAAACCATCGGGGCCTGAAGTTTTATCTGGGGACATATCTGATAATGCTTCCTCTACGTCATTAGCCGTAATTGGCTGGTCTAATTCCTTGACAAGGGATATGGGGATTGAGGATAACTGGATCTCTGTAAAAATGGGGTGGGCGACTTCGTGAAGTGGCCACGGTTTATACTTGTACAATGTCCGCTAGTAGTCCGCGAACACCTGTACGATCTCCAAGGTGCGGGTCCACATCCGTCCCTGATTTGGGGGACTATCCTGGAAGCAAATTCCCTAATGGCCAGCCAGTAGAGCAGCTTCCCAGATTTATCCCTGTGTTCATAAATGCACTGAGTTGACGCTCTCCAGCATTGGTGCACCTCTTCCAGCAAGATTTGTAACACTTGTGTTCTCACCAGTGTTAGCTGCCAGTCGAGCTCTGCAGAAGAGTCCTGGAGAGGCGGTCGCTCCTGGTTGAGGATTTGGGCCTCGCTCTAGCTTCTATTTCTCCCTACCTCGGATATGCCCCTCTAGTAGGCCTCTGAGTGCAGGTTTGTACGCTGCCCACAAGGTGCTGGCTGTCGCCACTGTACCTTTGTTAATTGAGATGTAGGATTGAATCTTCAATTCTATATAGTCAGAGTTGTCCGGAGCCTGTAAGTACCAAGCGTTGAGATGCCACATTGGCAGTAGGGTAGGTAGTGGGAGACCCAGTTGGGCCAATAGCGGCGTGTGGTCAGAGTTACCCCGGGGCAGAATGTCCACCACTGACAACCGCAGAACGCCCACAGCCGGGAGCCAAATAAGGTCAATGTGCAACATAGTCTTGTTTCCAAACAATCTTTACAGTTCTCTTATGTTGCGTACTGTTTTCCCAATCTAAACCCCCTTTTCATTGTTATTGCATGGTCAGTCCTGTGAGTATAAGTTTATTTTTACTTTTCTTGCACATGGGTGACAGTTCACCATTGCGTTTTTGCTCACCCACCTGAGTGGCCCTAGGTAAGCAGCTTCATCTCAAGAGTTACTTAATTTATTTCATTTATCAATGCTCTTGTTGTAGTGAGCCTGACACCATGCACATTTTCCACATAGGCTCAATCATTGGCCTGCCACTTGTGGCCTCCTGGAGCTACGTCCTGCACCCAGGCTCCGTCAAAGAAGAGTGGCTGTTTGTAATTTTAGTTGTTCATACATACATCCGCCTATGATCATACCGCAACAGTAGCTAACTTTGCTCATGTTATTAGTCCACAAGGTCATCATCAGTCCTGAAGAGTCCCTCTCATCCGACATAGCAAAAACGTTATCGACACCAATATAGACACACTGTGGGAATTGCCCAACTCTTGACAGGTATTTCTGTTTTATTTTCAAAGTTTTAAGATTAATTCTAGATAGCTAACATCTGTCACATTTACACATTTTTTCTAAACATGAGTTCCATGTGAACGCCTGTTCCAAGTTTAATACTTGATACCCATGTTCACATAACATTTGGGTTTCTCTTGTAATTCTTTATTATTAGAACCAATCATAACTGCAGTCGTAAACAATACTCTAACCTAAAGTCTAAAATGGGACCTCCTCAAATGCAGGATCTAATATCAAACAGCCATATAAACTCTTCTTGTGTGAATTATGACCCCCTCCCAGTAGGAGTCGGCAAACACCCAGCCCGTGTTGCCTTGTAGGAACAGATCATCATGGTGGCGGCACATCAGGGTCATGCGGCAATGACCTAAATAGTTCCTGGGTTTCCGTCAAATACTCCGCTCGACTGCCCCCACCTACCGACAGTTCATCCATCTCCAAGCCAGAGGACTCTTGACGCCCCACGGGGCATGAGCGTTTTTTGTGCAGTCATGTTTGTTTCTTCCTTGACTGTAGCGAATTAGAGTGTGTGGAGCACCTTGATGTTCTAGAATCGGTGTCTCCAGTGGCCCACTTTCGGCAAAGTTCCCTCCGTTCCACCACCCACTCTCAAGCCTGCTCTGGTGTCTAGAAAAAATGAGCTGTGGAGTTGAAAATCACATTCAGTTTCGCAGGAAAGAGGAGCATGTACTGAAGATTGAGAGCTCAAAGCTTCTTTTTAACCTAATCAAAGGAGAGTCTGCACTGCTGGACAGCCCACATGTAGTTGGGAAAAACCATGATGGCAAGTTCTGAAACAGGAGGTCCTGTTGAGACCTGGCCTCTCTAAGAATGGCATCTCTGTCACAGTGATTAAGTATCCGAATAGTCAGTGGGCAGGCTGGGGCCCCCGGCGGGGGGCTTGGAACCAAAGACCTATAGGCTTGTTCCACCACAATCCATGACGACAGTTATCAGCAGTGACCCAGGACTTATCCAACCTTTCAGGAACGTTTCTGCTCCATAAACCTCCATTCCCTCAGGAAATCTCACAAACCGAAGATTGCTCCCCCGAGAACTGTTTTGCACGTTCTTCGAGTGCCGCCGTCGTTGACAGCAGCTTGGAGGCTTGTTTCTTGAGGATGACCTCATCGTCATCTATGAAGGATACCCAGTTCTATCCTGGGGGATCTCCATTGATAGTCATAAGCATCTGAATAGTTCTGCCCATTTGCGGGAATCCCGGTGCACTTCTTCATAGAATATCTTCTTAAGTGTAGACGTGCACCTTTCTTTTTTTTTCTTCTTTTTTTTATTAGCATTTTCATTAGTTACAACATAATACAACTACAAAAACTCGCCAATTGCAGGGTCATTGATCAGTAAATATGGTATACGCACATGCCATATAATGCTACAAGTACACAAAAGTTGGTCACATTTTGTCTGCAAATGGAGAATGTACCCGTCATCAAGTTCTTTATAAGTTCGAGGGGTTTCTGGAATTGCACATACAGTCCTTCATAGACACAACCACCCGCCTCTACAGATATTATCACCCACCCCTTTTCTGCGAGACCACTCAGTACCCACCCGGTCACTCCGCAGGTATTACAACCTCAGTCCCCTCAGCTGTGGTGCTTGCTGATTGTATGTTGGCCCATTGTATGTAGGGTTCCCAGATGTCACGAGGTCGGGAAGTAGGCGGCATCAGCTCCCAGAATATTCCCAATTGCGTGTGCCCATATGCCACATCGGCCAGCCAGCCCTTAATCGTGGGTATTCGTTTCCTGCCCCAGTATAACGCCACCCTCCTTTTAGCAAAAAGGAAGAGCAATGCATGCAATTTACGTGATTTGGGTGGAGTGTTTTTCACATATCCCAGTATGCCCAATACAGGAGATGGGGCATCTGACCGGCCAACAATTTGGTTCACCGAGGTGAAAACTTCAGACCAGTAATTAATAAGCGCTGGGCAAGACCATGCTATGTGTAGAAAAGAGGCAGGGGAGAAGCCACATCTCCAGCAGTCATCACCTTCTCTGAGTCCCATCCTGCGTAGACTTATGGGGGTCCTATATAATCTGTGTAGGTATTTGAAATGTATCAAGCGCAGTCTATAGTTAGGCAAAAGCTCTGTAAGCTGACCACAGCAGAATACCCATTGGTCTTCAGTTCGAGGCACCGGCAGGTCGTCATTCCAGTACTGCAGGGACTTCGGCTCAACCATTGGCGCCGAGGCCTGCATCTGCCTGTATAATCTGGTTACCAACCTACGAGGGGACGGAGACCCCACCAGGCTCTCCAATGCAGGGAAGACCGGGGGAGCCGACGGGAAATCTTCATTGAGGGCACGGCACGCCGTACGCAATTTATGATACAAGAACATTTCTGAAAATGGCACAGTCCCACCCTCCTCTGCCACCGGGGGAGGCAGGAATACGTTATCAGGGAATAAATCCGCAAAGGTATGGAGATGTAGCCTCTGTTCCAGGGATCTACTAATCCCCCCTCGATACATGGTAGCATTGGATTCTGCGACAGTGATAGTGAGGGGGCATATAATAACGGGACCCTCGCCCTTTTCCGTAGCTCCTCCCACACCCATCTCAGCGTACCAGCGGAATCTATGGTCCTTCTGGGGCGTATTGCCTTCGCACAGATGGCCACCTTCAGCGGTATGGGCGCGATTATATCTTGCTCCACCGCCACATGGGGCTGAAACGGGGTCGGATGTACCCAAAAATGCAAATATTGAGCTTGAGCGCAGAGCGCATAGAGGACCATGTCCGGGGCGCCCAATCCCCCTTGGCTCAGGGGCAAAGTCAATATGTCCCAGGAGACCCTGGCCTGACCGCCCGCCCAGGCCAGGGCTACCAGGTGAGATCTGAGAGTTTTAAAGAATTGCGATGTGAGTGGAATCGGAATATTCGCGAACAAGTACAGAAACTTGGGCAATATAACCATCTTAGCCAGGGCCAATCTCCCAGTCAACGACAGAGGCAGCCTCGCCCATATCTTAACCTTCTCCTCCAGCCACACGACAGCCCTCCCAAAATTCAAATTCCAAATTTCTTGAACGTCCCGACTTACCCAGATGCCCAAGTATTTAACCGCCTCCGCCTCCCATTTCAGGGCGTATTCGGAGATGACCTGGGGGGTGGTGTCAGTTAAAGGGAAAATTACCGACTTTGACCAGTTAACAGAGACCCCAGCTAGCCCGCCGAAGCGAACGAATTCACGCAATATCGGGTCCAAATTGACCTCCGGGTCCACGAGGTAGAGGGTCACGTCATCTGCATATAGCGATATGAGTAGGCTCCTAGAGCTAAACCCTATGCCCCGCGCCGTGTGGTGTTGCCGTACGCGGGCAGCCAACGGCTCCATCGCTATGGCAAACAATAGTGGGGACAGGGGACAGCCCTGCCTCGTGCCTCTGGAAATGGGCTCAGAAATGAGTCCGTTTACCCTAATCCTGGCACTTGGCAGAGTGTACAACAGACGAATTTTACTAATGAAGAGCGGGCTGAAACCCATACGCTTCAGTATAGCAAATAGATATGGCCACTCAAGAGTGTCAAATGCCTTTGTGGCATCCAAAAACACTGCCGCAGCATGGACTGTCGGGTGAAGATAGTGTAGAGTGGAGAACACGGTCCTTAAATTGTGTGATGTCGACCTGCCCAGGATAAACCCCGATTGATCAGGGAGCGCTATCATAGGGAGTAGTGGCTGTAGCCGGTTGGCTAACAATTTGGCAAGTATTTTGACATCTACATTTAATTGTGAAAGAGGTCTATAGGAGTCCATCTCCTCCTCCGGCTTGCCGGGCTTCAACAGTGTAATAATCATGGCTTCTCGCATAGTGCGGGGCAGTACTCCCTCCCCCAAAGCCTCCTCATACACTGCCAGCAGTCTGGGCGCCAGCTCTGTAGCATAGGCTTTGCAAAAGGCCGTGGTCAGGCCATCTGGGCCAGGGGCCTTGTCAAGAGGCAGGCTTTTGATGACTTGGGCAACATCTTCCGTTGTTATTGGAAGATCCATATATTCCCTGTGAGTGTTATTGAACCAAGCTAGTGCAATTGAATCCATGAAGGACTCCATTCCCTCCGGACATGCTTCCTGAGTGGCAGTGTATAGTTGGGAGTAAAACCCGGTAAAGGCATTCAGAATCTCCCCCTGATCTCTTATTGTGGTGTCCGGTGCGGCACGTATCTCATGAATATGAGTCGTGGATTTCGGCGACCTTATCATGCCCGCCAATGTACGCCCCGGCCTCTCCCCCTCTCCATACCTCCTGGCCTCTGCATATTTGCCTAAAAATGTCACCTCTTGCTGCGCCTCCTCAGCATAGTCTAGCAGTTTAAATT
Source organism: Calotriton arnoldi (assembly GCA_963921515.1). Lineage (NCBI taxonomy): Eukaryota > Metazoa > Chordata > Amphibia > Caudata > Salamandridae > Calotriton > Calotriton arnoldi. Next base: position 1,012,580 of record CAWUFW010001083.1, on the reverse strand, counting down.
TCAATACTCCAGAAATTTCCGGATCCCCGGTGTTGTAAATTTGTGTCTCAAGGCGCTTAATGTCGGCCTCTATAGATGCTATCGTGCTTCTTATGGCCTTCAAAACCCCCGCTTGACGAGCTATGCATTGGCCTCTTATTACCACTTTAAATACCTCCCAAAGTGAGGCTTCGGTACCAACCGACCCCGTGTTTAGCTCAAAGTAATCCGTAATATCTGTTCGGATCTCCTCCTTAAAAGCTTCATCCAGGAGAGCGTGAGGTGGGAGCCGCCAAGAAAATGCATGCCTTGGCAGGTTGGGGATCCCTAATTTCAAGAGACACAGGGCATGGTCGGACAGGGATCGCGGCATATGTTCCACACTAATAGCCCAAGTCGCCACATCTCTAGACACCAACCAGAAATCCAAATGGGACCACGCATTGCGATTATCAGAGATGCAGGTTCCCTCCCTCAGTGAATGATGTCTATTGCGCCATATGTCCACCAGCTCGCCGTCAGCTATGATCGCCTTCAGGGCGGAGGTAGCCGCAGGGTGTAAAGATCGAGCAGCCCCCCTTCTGTCAAGTACATCGTCCAGGATAGCATTGAAGTCTCCCCCCCCATAGGATCGTACTACAGCCAGTCATCCTGACTTTTGCCCAGACAGTATTGAAAAAGTCGGGGGAATCCACATTAGGACCGTATATGGCAACAGCAACTATGGACACACCACACAGGGATCCCTGTATCAGAACATACCTGCCCTCCGGGTCTCCGCTAATGATCTCCTCCCTCCAGTCCAACCCCTGTTTGATTAATACAGCCACCCCACGGGCATAGTTGCAATATATAGCAGAATATACATGACCCCACCTTCTATGTCGAAGTCTCTGGGATGGCGATGTATTCAGATGTGTCTCCTGTAAGAGGCAAATGTCGATGTTATGGCGTGCCAAGTAGGAATGTACCAGTCGCGACTTCCTACCAGCATTGAGCCCCCGAACATTCCAAGTTAGGCAATTTAAAACATTGTCAGACATATGTGTACCAGCTACCTGCAGTTATCATCACGACTCGCAGCAACGTGACCCTCTCCCAGCTAATGCGACAGTGACTAAATACCAATTGACGTTGATACTGGCATTGTACAACAAAACAAGCCCCCCTCTGCCACCCACCACCCACTCCAACCCCCCAAATAGGTTGTAGATGACCCACCCCAATAATGAATAACTCCGAACAAAAAGGTAGTGAAATCGGGAATCTTCCCATGGGGGCGTAGCAATGCCGGCGAACTACCTTGTGTCATACAAGGTGGCCGGGATAACTTCAGATGTCCTAATGCGCCCAGTACTGTATCTCTTTGGGAACAGTGAGAGATAGTGTGTCAATGGAGTATACGACCTGAAAACCTGACCTATGCATTAATGCCCAGAAAAGTACAGTAGAACAATGCAGCACAGGCAGTATGTGCAAATATACGATACCCAAGTCAATCATTGTCACTCAAATGACCACCCGTCGCCTCCATGACTTCTTGCCGCTTGTGGTCCTTCTTTCCTCCCACGTGCTTGGCGAATTTCAAAGCAGATTTCGCATCACTGAAGAAGTGGGCAGTGCCATCGAAGGAGACTTTGAGCTTGGCTGGGTACAGCAGGGAGTACGGGATCTGCGCCTGGAGAAGAATCCGCTTCGCCGGTAGGAACTCTCGTCTCGCCGCCTGCACTGCCGGCGTGAAATCCGGATAGAACGAAATTTTGTTGCCTTTGTGCGTAATCTGCCCCATTTCTCTGGCCTTCCTCAGGATTATATCTCTGTCCTGATCATTCAAGAGTTTCGCGATGATCGGCCTCGGCGGCGCTCCAACAGGGTTTTTTGACCCAGCGATATGTGCGCTCTCTCAACCACGAAGACTGCTGATAGATGCGGGTCAAATAAGTCATGCAGCATATCCGTGATGTAGGTCTCCATTGTAGAGATGGCAGTCGTCTCCGGAACTCCCATTACGCGGAGGTTGTTGCGTCTTGACCTGGCCTCTAAATCGTCATTTTTGGCCCGGATGACCCCCAGTAGTTTGTCCATGTGTAGTAATTGTTCCTTGGCTTCCACCTGGTACTCATGGAATTCAGTATGTCGGTTTTCCAATGCATCGAGGCGTGTCTCATGTGTGGACACCTGCGCCTTGACAGAGTCCAGTTGCGACGTGAGCGTGTCCAACTTCGTGTCTATGTTGCGGAGACTTGACCGCATCTCCAGCATGAGTGTTCTCAGATCCTCCCCTTGATCTTCCGTGTGCGAATCTCCTGGGCCCTCCGCTTGTGTTTCTGGCTCCGAGTCTGCGTGCCTGGTGGAGCGTTTGGTTTCAAAAGTCAGTCTCGGCTGCTTAGGGTCCTGCTTACCCATTGTGGCAGTGGTTCTCAGTACTGGTTCAGGGTCGACCAGCAGAGCAGGCCCAATAGTGCCCTATGTGTATCACGTTGGTGCGTCCTCTGCTCTCGAAGTGGCAAGGTGGCAGTCCCACGTGTTAGCACCCCCTCTCACAGCCGCTGCCCCGGCCCCCACATCTTGCGCAGTCTAGGTTTGAGTGGCACTCCCACGTCTCAACACACGCAGTGACACTGTTCAGTAGGCCCCCGGGCGAACAGCCAGGATTTCACAGCCCCGTCAGCCACATGACATACAGCATGCCTCCACTCAGAGTCCGACGATTGTAGCGTCCCACACGTGGCCCATTCCACCTTAAAAGTAAAACGCAGGGCTGCGGAAGAGTTGATAGCCAGATTCAACCTACCCCCTGGTCAGTTTCACTCCAGTGCCCCCTCAATCAGGCAGGTCGAACACCGCACCTCCGTGGCAGTCAAACATCAACGGCTGCTGTTCAAATATGCTGTGTCGCCTCATTCACAGCAGGCTCCGCCAGCCCCCCTATCAACCAGGGGCCATTCCAGATGGCAGATTAGGTAAATATCTGCAGGGGGGGGCGCCACACATGCACCGTCCCCAATGCGTGCGCAGCCCGAGTGCGGCATATCTGATCTTCTGGTGGCAATCGCGGGCAACACACACCGGTTCCACAAAATGGCGGACAGGGACGCTATTCCCAGCCACCCATCATCGCCGGCTCGATAGGGATCAAGTGCAGGTAAGGCAGGGGGTACCTTCTCCCTCAGTGATATCCACTCCGCAGCCCCCGAAGTTTATCACACAGTCAGCGGTGGCGGTGGGCAGGAGCGAACCGCGCGGCACGCCCGGCCCGCAGCGGGTCCGCCCCCGGCCACACCGCAAGGCCTTCGCAGCCGCAGCCTCCAGCAAACTTATCGCCGATGCTCCGCACTCCTCCTCAGCATTAGGGGTGCCACTCGCAATTCCCTCCGTCGCACCTGCGAAGCGCCGATGTGTCAGGCAAGTTACGGCCGCAGCAGAAGACGGGCAAGGCTCCCTCCAGCGGATCAAGGCCCTCGCTCCTCCAGCAGCCGCGGGCTCGATTTTAACACGCCCCGGTGGTAACGCGGCACAGCCCCCTACCGGCTCCCCGTCTCCGCACCTCTGCTCATAACTCGGCTCCGGAGGCGGTCAGGGTGCCGAAACCTTCACCGAGTGCTCCTCACACTAGCAGCTGGTCATGCAGTTGACCTGGGCAACATTCGGACTATCCGACGTGCAGGATTAAAACAGGATCTTGTCCCGGCCGGCGGAGCACACTCAAGGAGCGGCCATTCCGCTTCGCAGCAGGCCACGCCCCCGACGTTCACCTTTCTTGAGGAAGGCCTGCAGAAACACTTACGAAAGAACATAATATGCAGCCTAGAAAACAGGCTACAGTGGTGAAATTCTTTAGATTGCACTTAGAAAAGGGTCAAAGTACCCATATAAAGGTATAATTTGAGGTAAATGTTTTACAAAACAGCTCAAATCTTTTTCATAAACCCTTTTCTGTAAAAGTAAGATGATGGATAGTAGGACAGCGTAGCCTCATAGTCTGCTTTTATGTGAGTTTAAAATAGTGACTGTGCCTTTAAGGACCCAGAGACCATCAGTATCCCATCATGCTCAGCAAGTGGCAGTTGCCTCAGTTCTTTTTTCCGGCACCTGGTGGCAGGATACTGAAGCACCGAGCTTGAGCTTTTAGGCTTTTTTTCTTCAAAATTCACCTGTGGATTTTTGTTTAATCTGATTCACTTTAAGTCTTTCATCATTCTCTCACTATTTTAGGCCTTTTCTGACAGAAATTAGAGGTATTTTGTCATTTAATATGCCTTCTCTGTTTGACAAGTGCCCTGCCTGTGGGAGAAAGAAGGCCAAATCAGACCCTGACAACATCTGTATACGCTGCCTTCCATCTAGTCATGTTTCAGAGCAGTGCCAACACTGCAAGAAGTTTTTGCGTCGCACCCTCAGAGAGAGAGAGAGAGAGAAAATTTGCCTTAATGGCATGGAGGAACGGCACAGACAGCAAGTCCAGTCTCAAGGTGAGACCTCAGAGCGACGAGAGGGTCAGCCCTCTACTAGAGCTCTTACATCTGCCTCTGAGGAACGTGGAAGGTCCAAAAAGAGGGTTCCAGCCCAAAAACATAATCTTTCCCGGTCGATGTAGAGGAAGTCGACGTCGAAACCAGGTATGGCACCGACTTGCTCGCCATCCAGGGCTGGTTCGACATTGAGGAACAGATGCAGATCGACATCAAGGCAAGGTAGATCAACTCATACACCGTTGACGCTCACTGTAAGGTCGAGGAGTGTATTGAAGTCAAGGCGGCAAGACCCATCGACGCCGAGGAGCAGTTCTATGTCGAGATGTCGTCGCGGTCAAGGAGCAGATCGCTGTTGAGTCCTGGACGGAGGTTGGCATCGAAATCCATCTCAATGTTAAGGACAGAAAAGATGAGAAAAAGGAGAATCTATTCTTCTCTGGATTCGGAGTACTCAAGGGCATACTCCCTCTCTTTGCCGATTGTACTACCGGACTCTCCACCACCTCCTCCTCCTCCTCCATCAATTGCTCCTACTCCTCCAGTGCCACTTCCTCCACCTGTGGAACCGCCAAGGCCTAGATCGCTCTCCAGAATGCGACATCGATTACACCATCAACGGCGTTCATCATCTTCCAGGTGCTCCTGGTCATGAACCAGGACACTTACCACCTCCAGACATCAGTCAAGACACACAACATCCTCATCTTCATCTACAGGGTGATATTGGCCAACATTGTCGGATTCTCTGCCTCCTCACATTTCTCAGGTGGATGACATCACCACCTTCCAGAAGGTTCTGGTGAGAAGTGCGGCAAAACTAAATATACAGATGTCGGTTCCCACACCTACCACATCTGTTATATTTGAGAGGCTCCACCAGCAGTCAGCGTTGAGACCACTGCTGCCATGGGTGCCAGGTCTTTTAGAGCCAGCAATGAAGCCTTTTCTGACCCCAGCCTCAACCAAGACCGCTCTTTCAAGGCTAGAAAAAAGATATAGGCCTCCCGTGCAGGATCCTTTTTTTCCTCCTATCGGATCCACCTCCTGACTCACCACCACCACTAGTCCTGCTTCTTCAGTTCCTACTGATAAGGGGAGAAACTGGACTCTGTGGGTCGCAAAGTTTGCAACACGGCCACAACCACCATGAAAGCGGCCAGTGCTACTGCCCTCCTTGGTAGATATGATAGAGCCCTCTGGGACTCTATCCAACAATTCGCAGACGATCTTTCCAGGGACAGAAGGGAAGACTTCCTTGAAATAGTTGATGAGGGCCTCATGGTATCCAACCAGATCATCAGTGCCGCAGCAAACTCCTCCTTATTGGCTGAACATTGATATTGTCATGGTATGGCCTTGAGAAGGCATTCTTGGCTCCGCCTGACATCTCTCAAGACGGAGTCTCAGCAAAGGATTCTAAATATTCATATTTCAGATTATCAAGGTCATCAGCAACCAGAACAGCAACGACCTTACCAGCAGCCAAGGCAGCGTAGAGGGAGATCCTCCCAACAGCCCGCCCAAGGGGGTAAACCGATGACAGGCACCAAGCCACAAATCTTCCTTTCCCCCTCTTCCGTTACCCACTCCGGTAGGGGGAAGCATTTCTCATTTTCTGGCACCCTGGCAAAAAAAATCACAAAAGACACCTGGGTTCAGAATATTGTTCAAAATGGGTATTGTCTCAGATTCACCAGTCCTCCCCCGACCATGCCACCAAAACATCCAATAAACATCTGCACATGCTTCAGGAAGAAGTCAACATCTTGCTGAAGAAGCATGCAGTGGAGGTTGTGCCCCACAAACAACGGGGTACAAACATCTACTCCAGATACTTTCTGGTGAAGAAAAAGACAAGAACTAATTCAGACCCATTCTCGACTTAAAATAGCCAACAAATGGATTCGTCGAGAAATGTTTTGGATGCCGACAGTGCATCAGATCTATCCCCAACTACACCAGGGAGATTGGCTCTGCTCCATAGACCTCTAAGATGCGTACTTTCATGTACCCATCACCAAGAAACAAAGCAAGTTTGAGGTTTGCAGTGGGGCAGGGCCACTATCAATACCAGGTTCTTCCATTTGGCCTCAAGACGGCTCCCAGTACTTTCTCGAAGTGCATGCCAGTAATTGCTGCCCACCTCAGGAGGCACCAAATCTTCATCTACCCCTACTTAGATGGTTTTTTAATAAAGGTGTCAACTTCACAAGAAGTCCAGCAGCAATGCAACTGGACATGCAAGGTCCTTCAATGGTTGGCCTTCACAAGGAGATGTGTAAGTGTATATGTATTGCAAGATATTTATGTATCCTTATGTTTAGCTTTCAGGAATTCCGAATTACCTTTTAAAGTACAGAGAGTTTGTTATTCAGAGATTTTGCTGAGGTGTATCACTTGAAAATTACTGTTATGTTCAGTGTTCAAATGAGGAGTTACTTAAGGTATCTGTTTGTCTTCTAGAGATCGACCACAATCTGTAGACCTCTTTGAACCCAGAAGTGATGAGACAGAGTGTGTAGTCCTGTGTCCGTCTTTTCTCTCCGAGTCCATTCCCCTTTCCTCACTTCTACCACTGACCCTCATGTCTTGTCATATGTGGCCATTGGTGGGGAAGGTGAAAGATGGAAAAGAAAATTGCTTCTGGTGTTTAGAGCAAACCTGCCCCTACCAACCTATGTATTTTGTAGAATATGTTTCTGTAAAGCACTATGCTCCCAGATCGTCAGTCTGGTTGGTGCCATAGAACAAATCCTAAATACATTCAATACATATTAAGTAGTATTAACTAGGAAGGCAGCATAGTTCAATTTACTGAAATAATTATTGAATAAAAACTGTCTTAATGAAGTGAAGCAACGTGTCATTAAGAGAATTCTCAGTCTTTCACTTAAGACTACACTGCAAGCAGTAGTTTCATAAAAGCTCCAGACTTCCTTCAGCCAGATTCAAATATTAGGCCAAGCATTTGGGAGGTAAAGTAAAAGTTGTGCGATTTGTGGATTTAATATTATGTTGATATTACCGAGCTGTACTTTTGTTCCACTCCTTTCACCCATTTCTGATTGACAACATAGATTGTATGAGGCTATACTGATGTCAATAATAGCAACATACAAAAATAACACATTCGCTACATCACCTGCCACTACATCATCAGAGTAATTATGTATTTGCTATTCTTAGCTCCAAAGGTACTTACCTAGACTTGCTTTGTGATGTAGTAGCTAAGTCGAGGGTAGTGGATGCAATACTTTTGTCAACTGATATATTGCATGCAGTGTAGCGAGGGTATGCCACAACACGCTTATTAACTCATCGAGAGAACTGCACAGATTGTAAATATGTGCAGTAACCTGATTACTAATCATATAGGCATTTATGAAGAGTTTAAATTAAGACTTAAAAATGTGTGATGAAGTTTTATGACAGAGGTGAAAATCACATCTCACATTACCGATGTGGTAAAGCTGCATCAAAGCACAGTGAATCCATGTGCTGTTCGCGCTAACAAAAGGATGATGGTAATTGCCGGTATAACAAGCATTTGCAATGCAATCGGTCTCGCCTTTGGGACCTTATATGTATTTAGCTATGCAGCACATTAGCCTGGGTGCTGAAACATCTACTGTTCTTTAACATGGAGGGAAAGTAAGCACCAAACTGCGTGACACTCCAGTGTTTGGCTGAGAAAACATCTACACTCCTTCGCTCCTCTTAAATACTGCTGTGTTACATAATAAGACGAGTCTGTGCATGCGTAGGGTTAACGTCTGTCTACACTGCGATTGTTTAAGATACGTTTGGTGAAAATTTGAACATGCACATTAGTTAAAATGGGCACACTCACATTTCCACCAAGACTCTCTTGCTGAATCACAAGAATGAGAAGTTAGCTATACTGCTGCACTGGGTAGAATCATGATGCAACACAGCAGTATTAAAGGAGAGAGAGGCACTCTGTGGCATGTTTTTAATCTATTAAAATGTGCCGGTGAAGTCCTCCAAAAGCAAGGGCTGTCCCTGAAATCCGGGATGTCTGATTATCCTATTTCCACGTAGACACTCGAATCTGCTGCTCCAGGTTCAATGCTACAGTGCATGATTTTAAGCGCAAACTCAATAGAAATACAAGACGTGCTGCACCCTCAAAATGCTATTCGCAATCAATCCATGAATGCCGAGCAGCTGGTAACCCTTCGGTACTGCTTACACACCACTAAGCATACCCACCGAGATAATAATTACTACACATGTTGTAAGCGCTGCAGGTCCAGACCATCAGCAGTTTACCTAATCTCCTTACCAACTAGATTTGGCCGGCCCCTCCCTCACACCCTCCTTCTCCGGCTTAAGCCACCCTCATACAACTCACCGATGCACTGCCCCACCGGGGTACTAAACGGGTTCCCCAGCAGAAACTCCATCTTGATGACAACAAACACCAGCAGCGACTCACCCACTCTGCGCTGACATGGGGAGTGCCAGATTCCGCCTGCCTGAGTCGCCGATTGATTCTACCCGGAGGTCCCACAGTTTCATTGGATGTTCAACACGTCAATAAACGCATCTTCAAATAGCTAATGTATATGATTCGTCAAACAACTTGCCAGTCAGCTTCTCAAAGCCTAAAGGAAAATCTAGAGGTAGGCAAAAGTGATGCTTCCAGTTCAACGACGTCACAGTCTTGACTGACAACAATAATAGACATTAAAAACGGACAACATACCCCCCACGACCATTTTCACACTGTGTGCTTTATTGATAAAGTAAAAACTGCATACAAACGCATATCATTGTGATAAAATTCATGTCGTTTTCTTTTTGATAATGTACAAATATCTATCACATAGACATTAAAAAGTATGAATTGCTAACGATTTTTATACTGTGAATGTTCGCAAACACTTTGACACTCCCAATAAAAGAGATTAAAATGATTTAATAATTAAATATGTTAGATATTCATGTTTGCACGAAAGAAATACATTGTTTCAATTTATTTTGGTTTTCCTTAAGAAAAACAACACCACGGAAAGTTGGCCGACGGAAACATTTAGTACTGCCCTACAATTAATATCTTTACTTATATGCATAGAATTCTCTAACACAATTGTAGAGTAAGTCAAATGGATACAACAATCTGCACAAGTGGACAGAAAAAGCTATCCTTAATTTCAACTTTTTCGCGTAACTCTCAATTTTTGATACCGGTAACACTTTGAAGATGTCTGCGAAATTTGTAGAGTGCGTTGAAATGGTCCAACTCATTCCGTCACGTGACCAGTTGCCTTGGTGACTAGCAGACTCTTACGGGTTGCGAGACAGTGTAAACGCCGAGGAAGCGTCAGACTCCGAAACTGGAACAGGTTGGCACACTCTTTTTTTCATATTTTTTTTAATTCCAAGATTAATCTATAAAAAGAACAAGTTAAACCAGAAAGCAGACTGTGGGCGGAGGGGTGGATGGGGACAGAGGCCCGCCAGCTGGGGACAGTGAGGTGGGAGTCCGGGAAAACTTACGGGATGAGACTCCGGGCCAATGCGGGCTCTGTGGGATGGTCCGGGGCCGGCTGACATCTCGGCCCTTGACGCTGTTTAGCATGTCCGACGTGGAGCTGGCAGGGCTGGCCACGGCCGAGGGAGAGCTGGGATGGAGCGGCTGTGGCTGAGGGGCGGGTGCAGGCGCTGCGGGCAACGCCACTGTTTTGTCCCGCATGCGCAGCGTAGGATGTAAGGCATCGCGCGCGCATGCGAGACAAAAGAGTGCGAATCCATCGACCAATTACACGATTTATTTGAAAAGTTTTATAAAGCGCGAACAAGACCCAACCGGGTATCAGAGCGCTGTACAAAGAGGAAAGCTGACGTATACGTACAGAGACAATATAAAAACACTTACAAAAAAAGGAAACATGAGAGGAACCGGAAGCAAAAAGTAAATGAGGGTGCTAGGGGAAGAGTAGGTAGCAAGTGAACAAACAGGTAACAGCCCACCTAGATGAGGCCGAGCAGTTTCTTCATTGACTTACTTCAAAGACAAGCGAAATAAGTTTTAAACCCCCAGTAGAAATGATTGTCAAGCACAAGTTTCAAACATAAAGTGAAAGTAAATTGTTAAGCATACAATAAAACACCCAAGCACACCCCATAAGGCAACATGAGAGGAACCTGAGGCATAAAATAAATGAGGACGCTAGGGGAAGATTAGGTAGAAAATGAACAAACAGTAAACAGCCCACCCAGATGAGGCCGAACAGTTTCATCATCGCCTTACTTTAAAGACAGATGAGATACGTTTTAAACCCCAAGTAAAAATGATTGTCAAGCACGAGTTACAAACATAAAGTGAAAGTAAATTGTCAAGCATACATTTCAACACAACAAAGTAAAAATGCTTGTCGAGAGTGCATGGTAATTGACTAGCAAACGACATGGAGGCTATTGTTGATGCAGTTCTTCCAATAGTAGCCATTTGACCTGTTTTTTGAATGAGGCAGTCGAAGGGTTGGCTCTGATCTCTGTTGGTAGGGCATTCCAAATTCTTGGAGCCAGCCCTGAGAAGGTACGATTGTAAGTTCTTTTTTATTGAATTTCGGTGGTTTCAGTAGTAGGGTATTGGAGCTTCTTAAGTTTCTTCTGGATCCGGAGAGCTCAAGTTTTTTTGCCAGGTAAATGGGGCTATTGAAATGTTTAGCTTTATGTGTCAGGCAGGCTATCTTGAAGCGGATCCTAGCTTCAATGGGGAGCCAGTTAAGCTGGATTAAGTCAGGTGTGATATGATCATGCTTTCTTGAACCTGTGATTAGTCTGACAGAGGCGTTCAGAGTAGCTCTTAGCGGCGCTAACCTAGATTTTGAAGACCAGCTAGGGTCACCAATCCATATTCTACTCGTGATATAACTAAGGATTGGACTGCTGATTGCATGTCTTCGGGAGGTAGGAACGGTTTGATTTTCCTAAGAGTGTTGAGCTGATGGTTGGCACTCTTAATGGTTGCACTGATGTGACCTTGCATGTTTAGAAATTTGTCTAGGGTGACCCCTAAAGAGCAGGCGGAGTCCACCAAATGCGGGGTGCAGTTGAGTGCTGAGATTTTTTTGATCCAGTTTTGCGTGGGAGCCTCGTGATTGCGTGGGGAAATCAGGAGAAATTCAGTTTTGAGAGAGTTAAGTAATAGGTGGTTATGTGTTAGCCATTGTTGAGTTTTTTGAAGCGCTCCATTAAGAGTTTTAATGTCATCTGGAGAGGAGATCTTCAAATACAGTTGAGTGTCATCCGCGTACATGTGGTACTGAATGTTTGAGTCATTTAGAATGGCAGTTAGAGGTTCCATGCATAGGTTGAAGAGTGTGGGCGAAAGTGCAGAACCTTGAGGCACCCCAATAGAGACTGAAGTGCTGGCCGCCAAAGATTGGTTGACTTTGATTCTTTGTGTTCGGTTATGCAGGAAAGAGGAGAACCAATTTAGGACAGGGCCCGATAGCCCCATCCTGTATTGAAGAAGGTTAATCAGGTTATCATGTTTGATAGTGTCAAAAGCAGAGGACAAGTCCAGAAGGATTAGAAGACAGGGTGTATCTTGGTCCAGAGCTCTCAATGCGTCATCGACAATGTGAGTTAGCGCTGTTTCTGTGCTATGACCTGATCTAAAGCCTGATTGATGTTGGTCTAGGAGGTGAAATTTCTCAATGTGGTCGCAAAGCTGTGTGTGAACACATTTCTCGAGCAATTTCGCTAAGGACATGATGTTGGTGATCGGCCGGAAGTTACTGGGATCAGTTAGGTCTGCATTGGCCTTCTTGGGGATGGGTGTGACTTCCCCCATTTTAAGGCAGTCGGGAATCCTCCCCTGTAAGAGAGATTGTTGGATGATCCTGGACCAGAGAGGCAGAACTGCCAAGTTGAGGTCTTTGAGCAGCTTGGCGGGGAGTGGGTCCTTGAAATGGTTGGAAGGTTTCAGAGAAGCCAGGGAAAGTGACAGCTCCTCCAAGTCTGGAGGTCGGAAGGTATTCCAGCAGGCATTGTTTTTGGGTGTGTACTGCCGTGTGACCAGGCAAACCCTCGGAACTCATAGACAACAAATTCTCAGCGGCCCGTTGCAGTTCCCGCTCAATCCTTCTAGACTTTTCAGCGAAGTGCTCTGAGAAGTCCTCCTCACTGGGTCCAGCGATTTTGATTGCTGGAATAGGATTAGCCTGTTGTTTGATGATATCAAACAGTTTCCTGGGACGGTTTTTAGCGCTGTCAAGCTGATCTCTGAAATGTTCTGATTTAGCGATGCGAATGAGTTTGTTGTAAGAGCTTCTCATCTTTCTTAACTGTTCGAGGCTAGAAGTGGAGGGGGCATTTCTCCAACGTCTCTCAGAGAGCCTCAGCTTGCGACGTTCGTCATTAAGGGTACCATTGAACCAAGGTTTGGATTGTTTGCAGGGAATTCTTTTAAGTAGCTTTGGGGCTGCAGAGTCGAGAATATTAGACATTGTGTTGAAGTAATGATCCGTCAACTCTTCCAAATTATTCATGGTAGTTGGAGGTTCAAGTAGATTCTTGCTCAAGATGGAAAGGTTAGAGATGTTAATATCTCTCAGATTACGAGACAATTGCTTGTTTTTGAGTGGTTGCCCTTGTCTAAGCAATACCTTCTCCTGAATGCGAAAGGAGATTTGGAGATGATCCGACCAATCACATGGTACTATGTCATCTAGCTGAATAATGTGCTCTCTAGCTATGATGAGGTCAAGGGTAGCGCCCATGCAGTGGGTAGGACCGTTGCAGGCCTGTATATAGTTGAGGTCGGAGAGGAAAGTCTTAAGAGAGCAGACTACTGGATCATTAGAGTCATTCCAGTGAAGGTTGAAGTCACCGAGGAAGATGTGATTAGGATGGAGGGCTGAGCTGGCAGCGATGGATTCCATTAATTGTTCTACGAAGAGTAAGTTGTTGTCCCCAGGAGGATGGTAGATCGAGTGAAGCACACAGACAATCTTGCCCTTGTTCCAAATTTCAGCGACAAGTAGCTCACAGGAGGACATCGAGTCCTTATGAGTCTGCTTCAAAACGAGGCTGGACCGATGGATGCAGGCAATCCCCCCCAGTTTTAATAGCCCTATCACATCTGACAATGTCATAGCCAGGAGGAATTAAAACGATAAACAAGCATTTACAAATGCAATAGGACTCGTATTTACGCGAGTCCTACTGCAGTGTAAACAAAAATGACGGCGCCGAAGAAGGCAGGAACAGGAGTGGGTGGGGGGGGGTGGTGGTGGCCATAGAAGTCACCGACTGCGGGAGGGAACAGGGGGAGGCAGGGGAAGAAAAGAGTTGCTGAAGTAAAGGGGCTGATAGCCATGGAAGGATAAACATGATGTCATGGCAGTAAGGAGGCAGGACTAATACGCCGGCAACCAATCAGAATGCAGCATTTTACATTTGAGCCAATCAAAAGCATGGGCAGAAAGTGGGCGGAGCTTCCCCCACAATACTGTATACAGCATCTCTCGACGAGACAGCGCATGCGCTGCCTAGCCGAGACCTAAAAATGATCATTACACCTCACTTAACCTGCACAACACTAAAACAGAAGGTAAACCCCAGCAGAAACTTCATTTACGCTATGGGGTTTTACTTCCAGATTTAACTTTGTGCTCCATGTGAGCAATTTAAGCTTGACTTCTGAGCGCAGAGGATGGAACTCCTCTGCGCTCAGAAGTCAAGCTCTCTGAAGAAGAAAATCACAAGTGAGAGTTGTTGTTTTTGTTGTTGCTGCTGCAATGGACACGTCTATGTGTGAACTTCACTCTAAAGCAGAATATCACAAGTGAGAGTTGTTGTTGCTGCAATGGACACGTCTATTTGTAAACTTCACTCTGAAGCAGAATATCACAAGTGAGAGTTGTTGCTGCAATGGACACGTCTATTTGTGAACTTCACTCTGAAGCAGAATATCACAAGTGAGAGTTGTTGTTGTTGCTGCATTGGACACGTCTATGTGTGAACTTCACTCTAAAGCAGAATATCACAAGTGAGAGTTGTTGTTGTTGCTGCAATGGACACGTCTATGTGTGAACTTCACTCTAAAGCAGAATATCTCAAGTGAGAGTTGTTGTTGTTGCTTCAATGGACACGTCTATTTGTGAACTTCACTCTGAAGCAGAAGATCACAAGTGAGAGTTGTTGTTGCTGCAATGGACACGTCTATTTGTGAACTTCACTCTAAAGCAGAATATCACAAGTGAGAGTTGTTGTTGCTGCTGCAATTGTCACGTCTATGTGTGAACTTCACTCTAAAGCAGAATATCACAAGTGAGAGTTGTTGTTGTTGCTGCTGCTGCAATGGACACGTCTATGTGTGAACTTCACTCTAAAGCAGAATATCACAAGTGAGAGTTGTTGTTGTTGCTGCAATGGACACGTCTATTTGTGAAAGTCTGTAGCAGAATGTCAAAAGTGAGAGTTGTTGCTGCTGCAATGGACACGTCTATGTGTGAACTTCACTCTGAAGCAGAAGATCACAAGTGAGAGTTGTTGCTGCTGCAATGGACACGTCTATGTGTGAACTTCACTCTAAAGCAGAATATCACAAGTGAGAGTTGTTGTTGCTGCTGCAATGGACACGTCTATGTGTGAACTTCACTCTAAAGCAGAATATCACAAGTGAGAGTTGTTGTTGCTGCAATGGACACATCTATTTGTGAACGTCTGTAGCAGAATGTCAAAAGTGAGAGTTGTTGTTGTTGCTGCTGCAATGGACACGTCTATGTGTGAACTTCACTCTGAAGCAGAAGATCACAAGTGAGAGTTGTTGTTGCTGCTGCAATGGACACGTCAATGTGTGAACTTCACTCTAAAGCAGAATATCACAAGTGAGAGTTGTTGTTGCTGCAATAGACACGTCTATTTGTGAACTTCACTCTGAAGCAGAAGATAACAAGTGAGAGTTGTTGTTGCTGTTGCAATGGACACGTCTATGTGTGAACTTCACTCTAAAGCAGAATATCACAAGTGAGAGTTGTTGTTGTTGCTGCAATGGACACGTCTATGTGTGAACTTCACTCTGAAGCAGAAGATCACAAGTGAGAGTTGTTGCTGCTGCAATGGACACGTCTATTTGTGAACTTCTGAAGCAGAATGTCAAAAGTGAGAGTTGTTGCTGCAATGGACACGTCTACTTGTGTACTTCAATTCTTAAGTATAAAACAAAATAGAATTCTGTTTTTGAAATCATTAGAAATTAGTTCATTTATTTGTTAGTTTGTATAGTGGCAAAGTGATTAGTGAGTGGTTCACTACAGGTGCGATGTAAACCATAGGCAGAGCGCAGAAATAAGATTGGCAAGAAGGGACAGAACTAAGAGATATAAATAAGCCTGTGTTCCTGTTGTCCTTAACCCTAAGAGCTCTTGTTAGGTCTCACCCTAGACAGCACATGTGCTGTTGCTTGCGAGACATTTTGTTAGCTAAAAGGGGGCTTAGAGCACAGCCATTTCTTACCATTGGTTGGCTTCATCATTACTTTTCTGTGTTTTTTTTGGTTAGCGTGTGCTGGTTTTATTTCCTCTTTATGTGTTTGTCCCTTCGGTGGCTCTTGACCAGAGTACTGCTTTCGTTTCCACGGAGTGTCCTTCTGCTTGTCACGCTTTGATGGCTTCCCTTTTCTTTTCTTTTGGAAGAAGCACTCCATAATAATGCATCAGTGAGGACACACTCCATAATAATGCATCTGTGAGGAAGCACTTCATAATACTGCCTCTGTGAGGAAGCACTTCAGAATACTGCATCTGTGAGGAAGCACTCCATAATACTGCATCTGTGAGGAAGCACTTCAGAATACTGCATCTGTGAGGAAGCACTCCATAATACTGCATCTTTGAGAAAGCACTCCATAGTACTGCCTGAGGAAGCACTCCATAATACTGCACCTGTGAGAAAGCACTCCATAATACTGCATCAGTGAGAACACAATCCATAATAATGCATATGTTAGGAAGCACTCCATAATACTGCCTCTGTGAGGAAGCACTTCAAAATACTGCATCTGTGTGGAAGCACTCCATAATACTGCCTCTGTGAGGAAGCACTCCATAATACTGCATCTGTGAGGAAGCACTCCATAATACTGCCTCTGTGAGGAAGCACTCCATAATACTGCATCTGCGAGGAAGCACTCCATAATACTGCCTCTGTGAGGAAGCACTCCATAATACTTCATCTGTGAGGAAGCACTCCATAATACTGCCTCTGTGAGGAAGCACTCCATAATACTGCATCTGCGAGGAAGCACTCCATAATACTGCATCTGTGAGGAAGCACTGCATAATACTGCATCTGTGAGGAAGCACTGCATAATACTGCCTCTGTGAGGAAGCACTCCATAATACTTCATCTGTGAGGAAGCACTCCATAATACTGCCTCTGTGAGGAAGCACTCCATAATACTGCATCTGTGAGAAAGCACTCAATAATACTGCATCAGTGAGAACACAATCCATAATAATGCATATGTTAGGAAGCACTCCATAATACTGCATTTGTGAGGAAGCACTCCATAATACTGCCTCTGTGAGGAAGCACTCCATAATACTGCATCTGCGAGGAAGCACTCCATAATGCTGCCTCTGTGAGGAAGCACTCCATAATACTTCATCTGTGAGGAAGCACTCCATAATACTGCCTCTGTGAGGAAGCACTCCATAATACTGCCTCTGTGAGGAAGCACTCCATAATACTGCCTCTGTGAGGAAGCACTCCATAATACTGCATCTGCGAGGAAGCACTCCATAATACTGCATCTGCGAGGAAGCACTCCATAATGCTGCCTCTGTGAGGAAGCACTCCATAATACTTCATCTGTGAGGAAGCACTCCATAATACTGCCTCTGTGAGGAAGCACTCCATAATACTGCCTCTGTGAGGAAGCACTCCATAATACTGCATCTGCGAGAAGCACTCCATAATACTGCATCTGTGAGGAAGAACTCCATAATACTGCCTCTGTGAGGAAGCACTCCATAATACTGCATCTGCGAGGAAGCACTCCATAATACTGCATCTGCGAGGAAGCACTGCATAATACTGCATCTGTGAGAAAGCACTCCATAATACTGCATCTGTGAGGAAGCACACCATAATACTGCATCAGTGAAGACGCACTCCATAATACTGCATCAGTGAAGACGCACTCCATAATACTGCATCTGTGAGGAAGCACTCCATAATACTGCCTATGTGAGGAAGCACTTCAGAATACTGCATCTGTGTGGAAGCACTCCATAATACTGCCTCTGCGAGGAAGCACTCCATAATACTGCATCTGCGAGGAAGCACTCCATAATACTGCATTTGTGAGGAAGCACTGCATAATACTGCATCTGTGAGAAAGCACTCCATAATACTGCATCAGTGAGAACACAATCCATAATAATGCATATGTTAGGAAGCACTCCATAATACTGCATTTGTGAGGAAGCACTCCATAATACTGCCTCTGTGAGGAAGCACTCCATAATACTGCCTCTGTGAGGAAGCACTCCATAATACTGCATCTGCGAGGAAGCACTCCATAATACTGCATCTGTGAGGAAGCACTGCATAATACTGCATCTGTGAGAAAGCACTCCATAATACTGCATCAGTGAGAACACACTCCATAATAATGCATATGTTAGGAAGCACTCCATAATACTGCATTTGTGAGGAAGCACTCCATAATACTGCATCTGTGACGAAGCACTCCATAATACTGCATCTGCGAGGAAGCACTCCATAATGCTGCCTCTGTGAGGAAGCACTCCATAATACTTCATCTGTGAGGAAGCACTCCATAATACTGCCTCTGTGAGGAAGCACTCCATAATACTGCCTCTGTGAGGAAGCACTCCATAATACTGCATCTGCGAGGAAGCACTCCATAATACTGCATCTGCGAGGAAGCACTCCATAATACTGCCTCTGTGAGGAAGCACTCCATAATACTTCATCTGTGAGGAAGCACTCCATAATACTGCCTCTGTGAGGAAGCACTCCATAATACTGCATCTGCGAGGAAGCACTCCATAATACTGCATCTGCGAGGAAGCACTCCATAATACTGCATCTGTGAGGAAGCACTGCATAATACTGCATATGTGAGGAAGCACTGCATAATACTGCCTCTGTGAGGAAGCACTCCATAATACTTCATCTGTGAGGAAGCACTCCATAATACTGCCTCTGTGAGGAAGCACTCCATAATACTGCATCTGTGAGAAAGCACTCAATAATACTGCATCAGTGAGAACACAATCCATAATAATGCATATGTTAGGAAGCACTCCATAATACTGCATTTGTGAGGAAGCACTCCATAATACTGCCTCTGTGAGGAAGCACTCCATAATACTGCATCTGCGAGGAAGCACTCCATAATGCTGCCTCTGTGAGGAAGCACTCCATAATACTTCATCTGTGAGGAAGCACTCCATAATACTGCCTCTGTGAGGAAGCACTCCATAATACTGCCTCTGTGAGGAAGCACTCCATAATACTGCATCTGCGAGGAAGCACTCCATAATACTGCATCTGTGAGGAAGCACTCCATAATACTGCCTCTGTGAGGAAGCACTCCATAATACTGCATCTGCGAGGAAGCACTCCATAATACTGCATCTGCGAGGAAGCACTGCATAATACTGCATCTGTGAGAAAGCACTCCATAATACTGCATCTGTGAGGAAGCACACCATAATACTGCATCAGTGAAGACGCACTCCATAATACTGCATCAGTGAAGACGCACTCCATAATACTGCATCTGTGAGGAAGCACTCCATAATACTGCCTATGTGAGGAAGCACTTCAGAATACTGCATCTGTGTGGAAGCACTCCATAATACTGCCTCTGCGAGGAAGCACTCCATAATACTGCATCTGCGAGGAAGCACTCCATAATACTGCATTTGTGAGGAAGCACTGCATAATACTGCATCTGTGAGAAAGCACTCCGTAATACTGCATCAGTGAGAACACAATCCATAATAATGCATATGTTAGGAAGCACTCCATAATACTGCATTTGTGAGGAAGCACTCCATAATACTGCCTCTGTGAGGAAGCACTCCATAATACTGCCTCTGTGAGGAAGCACTCCATAATACTGCATCTGCGAGGAAGCACTCCATAATACTGCATCTGTGAGGAAGCACTGCATAATACTGCATCTGTGAGAAAGCACTCCATAATACTGCATCAGTGAGAACACACTCCATAATAATGCATATGTTAGGAAGCACTCCATAATACTGCATTTGTGAGGAAGCACTCCATAATACTGCATCTGTGACGAAGCACTCCATAATACTGCATCTGCGAGGAAGCACTCCATAATGCTGCCTCTGTGAGGAAGCACTCCATAATACTTCATCTGTGAGGAAGCACTCCATAATGCTGCCTCTGTGAGGAAGCACTCCATAATACTTCATCTGTGAGGAAGCACTCCATAATACTGCCTCTGTGAGGAAGCACTCCATAATACTGCCTCTGTGAGGAAGCACTCCATAATACTGCATCTGCGAGGAAGCACTCCATAATACTGCATCTGTGAGGAAGCACTCCATAATACTGCCTCTGTGAGGAAGCACTCCATAATACTGCATCTGCGAGGAAGCACTCCATAATACTGCATCTGCGAGGAAGCACTGCATAATACTGCATCTGTGAGAAAGCACTCCATAATACTGCATCTGTGAGGAAGCACACCATAATACTGCATCAGTGAAGACGCACTCCATAATACTGCATCTGTGAGGAAGCACTCCATAATACTGCCTATGTGAGGAAGCACTTCAGAATACTGCATCTGTGTGGAAGCACTCCATAATACTGCCTCTGCGAGGAAGCACTCCATAATACTGCATCTGTGAGGAAGCACTCCATAATACTGCACCTGCGAGGAAGCACTCCATAATACTGCATCTGTGAGGAAGCACTGCATAATACTGCATCTGTGAGAAAGCACTCCATAATACTGCATCAGTGAGAACACACTCCATAATAATGCTTATGTTAGGAAGCACTCCATAATACTGCATTTGTGAGGAAGCACTCCATAATACTGCATCTGTGACGAAGCACTCCATAATACTGCATCTATGAGGAAGCACTCCATAATACTGCCTCTGTGAGAAAGCACTCCATAATACTGCATTTGTGAGGAAGCACTCCATAATACTGCATCTGTGAGGAAGCACTCCATAATACTGCATCTGTGAGGAAGCACTCCATAATACTGCCTCTGTGAGGAAGCACACCATAATACTGCATCAGTGAAGACACACTCCATAATACTGCATCTGTGAGGAAGCACACCATAATACTGCATCAGTGAAGACACACTCCATAATACTGCATCAGTGAAGACACACTCCATAATACTGCATCTGTGAGGAAGCACTCCATAATACTGCCTCTGTGAGGAAGCACTCCATAATACTGCATCTGCGAGGAAGCACTCCATAATACTGCATCTGCGAGGAAGCACTGCATAATACTGCATCTGTGAGAAAGCACTCCATAATACTGCATCTGTGAGGAAGCACACCATAATACTGCATCAGTGAAGACGCACTCCATAATACTGCATCAGTGAAGACGCACTCCATAATACTGCATCTGTGAGGAAGCACTCCATAATACTGCCTATGTGAGGAAGCACTTCAGAATACTGCATCTGTGTGGAAGCACTCCATAATACTGCCTCTGCGAGGAAGCACTCCATAATACTGCATCTGCGAGGAAGCACTCCATAATACTGGATTTGTGAGGAAGCACTGCATAATACTGCATCTGTGAGAAAGCACTCCATAATACTGCATCAGTGAGAACACAATCCATAATAATGCATATGTTAGGAAGCACTCCATAATACTGCATTTGTGAGGAAGCACTCCATAATACTGCCTCTGTGAGGAAGCACTCCATAATACTGCCTCTGTGAGGAAGCACTCCATAATACTGCATCTGCGAGGAAGCACTCCATAATACTGCATCTGTGAGGAAGCACTGCATAATACTGCATCTGTGAGAAAGCACTCCATAATACTGCATCAGTGAGAACACACTCCATAATAATGCATATGTTAGGAAGCACTCCATAATACTGCATTTGTGAGGAAGCACTCCATAATACTGCATCTGTGACGAAGCACTCCATAATACTGCATCTGCGAGGAAGCACTCCATAATGCTGCCTCTGTGAGGAAGCACTCCATAATACTTCATCTGTGAGGAAGCACTCCATAATACTGCCTCTGTGAGGAAGCACTCCATAATACTGCCTCTGTGAGGAAGCACTCCATAATACTGCATCTGCGAGGAAGCACTCCATAATACTGCATCTGCGAGAAGCACTCCATAATACTGCCTCTGTGAGGAAGCACTCCATAATACTTCATCTGTGAGGAAGCACTCCATAATACTGCCTCTGTGAGGAAGCACTCCATAATACTGCATCTGCGAGGAAGCACTCCATAATACTGCATCTGTGAGGAAGCACTGCATAATACTGCATCTGTGAGGAAGCACTGCATAATACTGCATCTGTGAGGAAGCACTGCATAATACTGCCTCTGTGAGGAAGCACTCCATAATACTTCATCTGTGAGGAAGCACTCCATAATACTGCCTCTGTGAGGAAGCACTCCATAATACTGCATCTGTGAGAAAGCACTCAATAATACTGCATCAGTGAGAACACAATCCATAATAATGCATATGTTAGGAAGCACTCCATAATACTGCATTTGTGAGGAAGCACTCCATAATACTGCCTCTGTGAGGAAGCACTCCATAATACTGCATCTGCGAGGAAGCACTCCATAATGCTGCCTCTGTGAGGAAGCACTCCATAATACTGCATCTGCGAGGAAGCACTCCATAATACTGCATCTGCGAGGAAGCACTCCATAATACTGCCTCTGTGAGGAAGCACTCCATAATACTTCATCTGTGAGGAAGCACTCCATAATACTGCCTCTGTGAGGAAGCACTCCATAATACTGCATCTGCGAGGAAGCACTCCATAATACTGCATCTGTGAGGAAGCACTGCATAATACTGCATCTGTGAGGAAGCACTCCATAATACTGCATCTGTGAGGAAGCACACCATAATACTGCATCAGTGAAGACGCACTCCATAATACTGCATCAGTGAAGACGCACTCCATAATACTGCATCTGTGAGGAAGCACTCCATAATACTGCCTATGTGAGGAAGCACTTCAGAATACTGCATCTGTGTGGAAGCACTCCATAATACTGCCTCTGCGAGGAAGCACTCCATAATACTGCATCTGCGAGGAAGCACTCCATAATACTGCATATGTGAGGAAGCACTGCATAATACTGCATCTGTGAGAAAGCACTCCATAATACTGCATCAGTGAGAACACAATCCATAATAATGCATATGTTAGGAAGCACTCCATAATACTGCATTTGTGAGGAAGCACTCCATAATACTGCCTCTGTGAGGAAGCACTCCATAATACTGCCTCTGTGAGAAAGCACTCCATAATACTGCATCTGCGAGGAAGCACTCCATAATACTGCATCTGTGAGGAAGCACTGCATAATACTGCATCTGTGAGAAAGCACTCCATAATACTGCATCAGTGAGAACACACTCCATAATAATGCATATGTTAGGAAGCACTCCATAATACTGCATTTGTGAGGAAGCACTCCATAATACTGCATCTGTGACGAAGCACTCCATAATGCTGCCTCTGTGAGGAAGCACTCCATAATACTTCATCTGTGAGGAAGCACTCCATAATGCTGCCTCTGTGAGGAAGCACTCCATAATACTTCATCTGTGAGGAAGCACTCCATAATACTGCCTCTGTGAGGAAGCACTCCATAATACTGCCTCTGTGAGGAAGCACTCCATAATACTGCCTCTGTGAGGAAGCACTCCATAATACTGCATCTGCGAGGAAGCACTCCATAATACTGCATCTGTGAGGAAGCACTCCATAATACTGCCTCTGTGAGGAAGCACTCCATAATACTGCATCTGCGAGGAAGCACTCCATAATACTGCATCTGCGAGGAAGCACTGCATAATACTGCATCTGCGAGGAAGCACTGCATAATACTGCATCTGTGAGAAAGCACTCCATAATACTGCATCTGTGAGGAAGCACACCATAATACTGCATCAGTGAAGACGCACTCCATAATACTGCATCTGTGAGGAAGCACTCCATAATACTGCCTATGTGAGGAAGCACTTCAGAATACTGCATCTGTGTGGAAGCACTCCATAATACTGCCTCTGCGAGGAAGCACTCCATAATACTGCATCTGTGAGGAAGAACTCCATAATACTGCACCTGCGAGGAAGCACTCCATAATACTGCATCTGTGAGGAAGCACTGCATAATACTGCATCTGTGAGAAAGCACTCCATAATACTGCATCAGTGAGAACACACTCCATAATAATGCATATGTTAGGAAGCACTCCATAATACTGCATTTGTGAGGAAGCACTCCATAATACTGCATCTGTGACGAAGCACTCCATAATACTGCATCTATGAGGAAGCACTCCATAATACTGCCTCTGTGAGAAAGCACTCCATAATACTGCATTTGTGAGGAAGCACTCCATAATACTGCATCTGTGAGGAAGCACTCCATAATACTGCATCTGTGAGGAAGCACTCCATAATACTGCCTCTGTGAGGAAGCACACCATAATACTGCATCAGTGAAGACACACTCCATAATACTGCATCTGTGAGGAAGCACACCATAATACTGCATCAGTGAAGACACACTCCATAATACTGCATCTGTGAGGAAGCACTCCATAATGCTGCATCACAGAGGAAGCACTCCATAATACTGCATAACAGAGGAAGCACTCCATAATTCTGCATCACAGAGGAAACACTCCATAATACTGCATCGGTGAGGAAGCACACCATAATACTGCATCAGTGAAGACACACTCCATAATACTGCATCTGAGGAAGCACTCCATAATACTGCCTCTGTGAGGAAGCACTTCAGAATACTGCATCTGTGAGGAAGCACTCCATAATACTGCATCTGTGAGGAAGCACTTCAGAATACTGCATCTGTGAGGAAGCACTCCATAATACTGCATCTGTGAGAAAGCACTCCATAATACTGCCTGAGGAAGCACTCCATAATACTGCATCTGTGAGAAAGCACTCCATAATACTGCATCAGTGAGAACACAATCCATAGTAATGCATATGTTAGGAAGCATTCCATAATACTGCATCTGTGAGGAAGCACTCCATAATACTGCATCTGTGAGAAGCTCTTCAGAATACTGCATCTGTGAGGAAGCACTCCATAATACTGCATCTGTGAGAAAGCACTCCATAATACTGCCTGAGGAAGCACTCCATAATACTGCATCTGTGAGAAAGCACTCCATAATACTGCATCAGTGAGAACACAATCCATAATAATGCATATGTTAGGAAGCACTCCATAATACTGCATCTGTGAGGAAGCACTTCAGAATACTGCATCTGTGTGGAAGCACTCCATAATACTGCCTCTGTGAGGAAGCACTCCATAATACTGCATCTGTGAGGAAGTACTCCATAATACTGCCTCTGTGAGGAAGCACTCCATAATACTGCCTCTGTGAGGAAGCACTCCATAATACTGGGTCAGTGAGGAAACACTCCATAATACTGAATCTGTGAGGAAGCACTCCATAATACTGGGTCAGTGAGGAAACACTCCATAATACTGCATCTGTGTGGAAGCACTCCATAATACTGCCTCTGTGAGGAAGCACTCCATAATACTGCATCTGTGAGGAAGTACTCCATAATACTGCCTCTGTGAGGAAGCACTCCATAATACTGCCTCTGTGAGGAAGCACTCCATAATCCTGGGTCAGTGAGGAAACACTCCATAATACTGAATCTGTGAGGAAGCACTCCATAATACTGGGTCAGTGAGGAAACACTCCATAATACTGCCTCTGTGATGAAGCACTCCATAATACTGCATCTGCGAGAAGCACTCCATAATACTGAGTCTGTGAGGAAGCACTCCATAATACTGAGTCTGTGAGGAAGCACTCCATAATACTGCCTCTGTGAGGAAGCACTCCATAATACTGCATCTGTGAGGAAGCACTCCATAATACTGCATCTGTGAGAAAGCACTCCATAATACTGCCTGAGGAAGCACTCCATAATACTGCATCTGTGAGAAAGCACTCCATAATACTGCATCAGTGAGAACACAATCCATAATAATGCATATGTTAGGAAGCACTCCATAATACTGCATCTGTGAGGAAGCACTTCAGAATACTGCATCTGTGTGGAAGCACTCCATAATACTGCCTCTGTGAGGAAGCACTCCATAATACTGCATCTGTGAGGAAGTACTCCATAATACTGCCTCTGTGAGGAAGCACTCCATAATACTGCCTCTGTGAGGAAGCACTCCATAATACTGGGTCAGTGAGGAAACACTCCATAATACTGAATCTGTGAGGAAGCACTCCATAATACTGGGTCAGTGAGGAAACACTCCATAATACTGCATCTGAGTGGAAGCACTCCATAATACTGCCTCTGTGAGGAAGCACTCCATAATACTGCATCTGTGAGGAAGTACTCCATAATACTGCCTCTGTGAGGAAGCACTCCATAATACTGCCTCTGTGAGGAAGCACTCCATAATACTGGGTCAGTGAGGAAACACTCCATAATACTGAATCTGTGAGGAAGCACTCCATAATACTGGGTCAGTGAGGAAACACTCCATAATACTGAATCTGTGAGGAAGCACTCCATAATACTGGGTCAGTGAGGAAACACTCCATAATACTGCCTCTGTGAGGAAGCACTCCATAATACTGCATCTGCGAGAAAGCACTCCATAATACTGAGTCTGTGAGGAAGCACTCCATAATACTGAGTCTGTGAGGAAGCACTCCATAATACTGCCTCTGTGAGGAAGCACTCCATAATACTGCATCTGAGAGGAAGCACTCCATAATACTGCATCTGTGAGGAAGCACTGCATAATACTGCATCTGTGAGAAAGCACTCCATAATACTGCATCAGTGAGAACGCAATCCATAATAATGCATATGTTAGGAAGCACTCCATAATACTGCATTTGTGAGGAAGCACTCCATAATACTGCATTTGTGAGGAAGCACTCCATAATACTGCCTCTGTGAGGAAGCACTCCATAATACTGCCTCTGTGAGGAAGCACTTCAGAATACTGCATCTGTGTGGAAGCACTCCATAATTCTGCCTCTGTGAGTAAGCACTCCATAACACTGCATGTGGGAGGAAGCACTCCATAATACTGCATCTGTGAGGAAGCACTCCATAATACTGCATCAGTGAGAACACAATCCATAATACTTCATCTGTGAGGAATCACTCCATAATATTGCATCTGTGAGGAAGCACTCCATAATACTGCCTCTGTGAGGAAGCACTCCATAATACTGCATCTGTGAGGAAGCACTCCATAATACTGCATCTGTGAGGAAGCACACCATAATATTACATCTGTGAGGAAGCACTCCATAATGCTGCATCACAGAGGAAGCACTCCATAATGCTGCATCACAGAGGAAGCACTCCATAATACTGCCTCTGTGAGGAAGCACTCCATAATACTGCATCTGTGAGGAAGCACTCCATAATACTGCATCTGTGAGGAAGGACACCATAATACTACATCTGTGAGGAAGCTCTCCATACTGCTGCATCACAGAGGAAGCACTCCATAATGCTGCATCACAGAGGAAGCACTCCATAATGCTGCATCTGCGAGGAAGCACTCCATAATACTGCATCAGTGAGGAAACACTCCATAATATTGCATCTGCAAGGAAGCACTCCATAATACTGGGTCAGTGAGGAAGCACTCCATAATACTGCATCAGTGAGAACACAATCCATAATACTTCATCTGTGAGGAATCACTCCATAATATTGCATCTGTGAGGAAGCACTCCATAATACTGCCTCTGTGAGGAAGCACTCCATAATACTGCATCTGTGAGGAAGCACTCCATAATACTGCATCTGTGAGGAAGCACACCATAATACTACATCTGTGAGGAAGCACTCCATAATGCTGCATCACAGAGGAAGCACTCCATAATGCTGCATCACAGAGGAAGCACTCCATAATACTGCCTCTGTGAGGAAGCACTCCATAATACTGCATCTGTGAGGAAGCACTCCATAATACTGCATCTGTGAGGAAGCACACCATAATACTACATCTGTGAGGAAGCTCTCCATACTGCTGCATCACAGAGGAAGCACTCCATAATGCTGCATCACAGAGGAAGCACTCCATAATGCTGCATCTGCGAGGAAGCACTCCATAATACTGCATCAGTGAGGAAACACTCCATAATATTGCATCTGCAAGGAAGCACTCCATAATACTAGGTCAGTGAGGAAACACTCCATAAAACTGCCTCTGTTAGAAAGCACTCCATAATACTGCATCTGTGAGGAAGCACTCCATAATGCTGCATCTGTGAGGAAGCACTCCATAATACTTCATCTGTGAGGAAGCACTCCATAATACTGCATCTGTGTGGAAGCACTTCATAATACTGCATCTGTGAGGAAGCACTCCATAATACTGCCTCTGTGAGGAACTCCATAATACTGCCTCTGTGAGGAAGCACTCCATAATACTGCATCTGTGAGGAAGCACTCCATAATACTGCCTCTGTGAGGAACTCCATAATACTGCCTCTGTGAGGAAGCAATCCATAATACTGCATCTGTGAGGAAGCACTCCATAATACTGCATCTGTGAGGAAGCACTCCATAATACTGCATCACAGAGGAAGCACTCCATAATACTACATCTGTGAGGAAGCACTCCATAATGCTGCATCACAGAGGAAGCACTCCATAATGATGCATCACAGAGGAAGCACTGCATAATACTGCATCAGTGAAGAAACACTCCATAATTCTGCATCACAGAGGAAGCACTCCATAATGATGCATCTGCGAGGAAGCACTACATAATACTGCATCAGTGAGGAAACACTCCATAATACTCCATCTGCGAGGAAGCACTCCATAATACTGGGTCAGTGAAGAAACACTCCATAATACTGCATCTGTGTGGAAGCACTCCATAATACTGCATCTGCGAGGAAGCACTCCATAATACTGCATCTGTGAGGAAGCACTGCATAATACTGCATCTGTGAGAAAGCACTCCATAATACTGCATTAGTGAGAACACAATCCATAATAATGCATATGTTAGGAAGCACTCCATAATACTGCATTTGTGAGGAAGCACTCCATAATACTGCATTTGTGAGGAAGCACTCCATAATACGTCATCTGTGAGGAAGCACTCCATAATACTGCCTCTGTGAGGAAGCACACCATAATACTGCATCAGTGAAGGCACACTCCATAATACTGCATCTGTGAGGAAGCACACCATAATACTGCATCAGTGAAGACACACTCCGTAATACTGCATCTGTGAGGAAGCACTCCATAATGCTCCATCACAGAGGAAGCACTCCATAATACTGCATCACAGAGGAAGCACTCCATAATTCTGCTTCACAGAGGAAGCACTCCATAATACTGCATCACAGAGGAAGCACTCCATAATACTGCCTGAGGAAGCACTCCATAATACTACATCAGTGAGGACTCACTCCATAATACTTCATCTGTGAGGAAGCACTCCATAATACTGCATCAGTGAGGAAACACTCCATAATATTGCATCTGCAAGGAAGCACTCCATAATACTGGGTCAGTGAGGAAACACTCCATAATACTGCCTCTGTGAGGAAGCACTCCATAATACTGCATCTGTGAGGAAGCACTCCATAATACTGCATCTGTGTGGAAGCTCTTCATAATACTGCATCTGTGAGGAAGCACTCCATAATACTGCCTCTGTGAGGAACTCCATAATACTGCCTCTGTGAGGAAGCACTCCATAATACTGCATCTGTGAGGAAGCACTCCATAATACTGCCTCTGTGAGGAACTCCATAATACTGCCTCTGTGAGGAAGCACTCCATAATACTGCATCACAGAGGAAGCACTCCATAATACTGCATCACAGAGGAAGCACTCCATAATACTACATCTGTGAGGAAGCACTCCATAATGTTGCATCACAGAGGAAGCACTCCATAATGATGCATCACAGAGGAAGCACTGTATAATACTGCATCAGTGAGGAAACATTCCATAATACTGCATCACAGAGGAAGCACTCCATAATGATGCATCTGCGAGGAAGCACTCCATAATACTGCATCAGTGAGGAAACACTCCATAATACTCCATCTGCGAGGAAGCACTCCATAATACTGGGTCAGTGAAGAAACACTCCATAATACTGCATCTGTGTGGAAGCACTCCATAACACTGCATCTGTGAGGAAACACTCCATAATACTGGGTCAGTGAGGAAATACTCCATAATACTGCATCTGTGTGGAAGCACTCCATAATACTGTATCTGTGAGGAAGCACTCCATAATACTGCATCTGTGTGGTAGCACTCCATAATACTGGGTCAGTGAGGAAACACTCCATAATACTGCATCTGTGTGGTAGCACTCCATAGTACTGCCTCTGTGAGGAAGCACTCCATAATACTGGGTCAGTGAGGAAACCCTCCATAATACTGCATCTGTGAGGAAGCACTCCATAATACTGCCTCTGTGAGGAAGCATTTCAGAATACTGCATCTGTGAGGAAGCACTCCATATACTGCATCTGTGAGGAAGCACTCAATAATGCTGGGTCAGTGAGGAAACACTCCATAATACTGGGTCAGTGAGGAAACACTCCATAATACTGCATCTGTGAGGAAGCGCTCCATAATACTGCATCAGTGAGAACACAATCCATAGTAATGCATATGTTAGGAAGCACTCCATAATACTGCATCTGTGAGGAAGCACTCCATAATACTGCCTCTGTGAGGAAGCACACCATAATACTGCATCAGTGAAGACACACTCCATAATACTGCATCTGTGAGGAAGGACACCATAATACTGCATCAGTGAAGACACACTCCATAATACTGCATCTGTGAGGAAGCACTCCAGAATTCTGCATCACAGAGGAAGCACTCCATAATACTGCATCTGTGAGGAAGCACACCATAATACTGCAGCAGTGAAGACACACTCCATAATACTGCATCTGTGAGGAAGCACTCCATAATACTGCATCTGTGAGGAAGCACACCATAATACTGTATCAGTGAGGAAACACTCCATAATACTGCATCAGTGAGGAAACACTCCATAATACTGCATCAGTGAGGAAACACTCCATAAAACTGCATCTGTGAGGAAGCGCTCCATAATACTGCATCACAGAGGAAGCGCTCCATAATACTGCATCACAGAGGAAGCACTCCATAATACTGCATCTGTGTGGAAGCACTCCATAATACTGCACCAGTGAGGAAACACTCCATAATACTGCCTCTGTGAGGAAGCACTCCATAATACTGCATCTGTGAGGAAGCACTCCATAATACTGCATCACAGAGGAAGCACTCCATAATGCTGCATCTGCGAGGAAGCACTCCATAATGCTGCATCTGCGAGGAAGCACTCCATAATACTGCATCAGTGAGGAAACACTCCATAATATTGCATCTGTGAGGAAGCACTCCATACTACTGGTCAGTGAGGAAACACTCCATAATACTGCCTCTGTGAGGAAGCACTCCATAATACTGCATCTGTGTGGTAGCACTCCATAATACTGCATCTGTGAGGAAGCACTCCATAATACGCATCTGTGTGGTAGCACTCCATAATACTGCATCTGTGAGGAAGCACTCCAAAAGACTGCATCTGTGAGGAAGCACTCCATAATGCTGCCTCTGTGAGGAAGCACTCCATAATACTTCATCTGTGAGGAAGCACTCCATAATGCTGCCTCTGTGAGGAAGCACTCCATAATACTTCATCTGTGAGGAAGCACTCCATAATACTGCCTCTGTGAGGAAGCACTCCATAATACTGCCTCTGTGAGGAAGCACTCCATAATACTGCATCTGCGAGGAAGCACTCCATAATACTGCATCTGTGAGGAAGCACTCCATAATACTGCCTCTGTGAGGAAGCACTCCATAATACTGCATCTGCGAGGAAGCACTCCATAATACTGCATCTGCGAGGAAGCACTGCATAATACTGCATCTGTGAGAAAGCACTCCATAATACTGCATCTGTGAGGAAGCACACCATAATACTGCATCAGTGAAGACGCACTCCATAATACTGCATCTGTGAGGAAGCACTCCATAATACTGCCTATGTGAGGAAGCACTTCAGAATACTGCATCTGTGTGGAAGCACTCCATAATACTGCCTCTGCGAGGAAGCACTCCATAATACTGCATCTGTGAGGAAGCACTCCATAATACTGCACCTGCGAGGAAGCACTCCATAATACTGCATCTGTGAGGAAGCACTGCATAATACTGCATCTGTGAGAAAGCACTCCATAATACTGCATCAGTGAGAACACACTCCATAATAATGCTTATGTTAGGAAGCACTCCATAATACTGCATTTGTGAGGAAGCACTCCATAATACTGCATCTGTGACGAAGCACTCCATAATACTGCATCTATGAGGAAGCACTCCATAATACTGCCTCTGTGAGAAAGCACTCCATAATACTGCATTTGTGAGGAAGCACTCCATAATACTGCATCTGTGAGGAAGCACTCCATAATACTGCATCTGTGAGGAAGCACTCCATAATACTGCCTCTGTGAGGAAGCACACCATAATACTGCATCAGTGAAGACACACTCCATAATACTGCATCTGTGAGGAAGCACACCATAATACTGCATCAGTGAAGACACACTCCATAATACTGCATCAGTGAAGACACACTCCATAATACTGCATCTGTGAGGAAGCACTCCATAATACTGCCTCTGTGAGGAAGCACTCCATAATACTGCATCTGCGAGGAAGCACTCCATAATACTGCATCTGCGAGGAAGCACTGCATAATACTGCATCTGTGAGAAAGCACTCCATAATACTGCATCTGTGAGGAAGCACACCATAATACTGCATCAGTGAAGACGCACTCCATAATACTGCATCAGTGAAGACGCACTCCATAATACTGCATCTGTGAGGAAGCACTC
This sequence comes from Calotriton arnoldi, assembly GCA_963921515.1. Lineage (NCBI taxonomy): Eukaryota > Metazoa > Chordata > Amphibia > Caudata > Salamandridae > Calotriton > Calotriton arnoldi. The sequence goes on along the minus strand of CAWUFW010001083.1, from coordinate 979,896 downwards.
CATAATACTGCCTATGTGAGGAAGCACTTCAGAATACTGCATCTGTGTGGAAGCACTCCATAATACTGCCTCTGCGAGGAAGCACTCCATAATACTGCATCTGCGAGGAAGCACTCCATAATACTGGATTTGTGAGGAAGCACTGCATAATACTGCATCTGTGAGAAAGCACTCCATAATACTGCATCAGTGAGAACACAATCCATAATAATGCATATGTTAGGAAGCACTCCATAATACTGCATTTGTGAGGAAGCACTCCATAATACTGCCTCTGTGAGGAAGCACTCCATAATACTGCCTCTGTGAGGAAGCACTCCATAATACTGCATCTGCGAGGAAGCACTCCATAATACTGCATCTGTGAGGAAGCACTGCATAATACTGCATCTGTGAGAAAGCACTCCATAATACTGCATCAGTGAGAACACACTCCATAATAATGCATATGTTAGGAAGCACTCCATAATACTGCATTTGTGAGGAAGCACTCCATAATACTGCATCTGTGACGAAGCACTCCATAATACTGCATCTGCGAGGAAGCACTCCATAATGCTGCCTCTGTGAGGAAGCACTCCATAATACTTCATCTGTGAGGAAGCACTCCATAATACTGCATCTGCGAGGAAGCACTCCATAATACTGCATCTGTGAGGAAGCACTGCATAATACTGCATCTGTGAGAAAGCACTCCATAATACTGCATCAGTGAGAACACACTCCATAATAATGCTTATGTTAGGAAGCACTCCATAATACTGCCTCTGTGAGGAAGCACTCCATAATACTGCATCTGTGTGGTAGCACTCCATAATACTGCATCTGTGAGGAAGCACTCCATAATACTGCCTCTGTGAGGAAGCACTCCATAATACTGCATCTGCGAGGAAGCACTCCATAATACTGCATCTGTGAGGAAGCACTCCATAATACTGCCTCTGTGAGGAAGCACTCCATAATACTGCATCTGCGAGGAAGCACTCCATAATACTGCATCTGCGAGGAAGCACTGCATAATACTGCATCTGTGAGAAAGCACTCCATAATACTGCATCTGTGAGGAAGCACACCATAATACTGCATCAGTGAAGACGCACTCCATAATACTGCATCTGTGAGGAAGCACTCCATAATACTGCCTATGTGAGGAAGCACTTCAGAATACTGCATCTGTGTGGAAGCACTCCATAATACTGCCTCTGCGAGGAAGCACTCCATAATACTGCATCTGTGAGGAAGCACTCCATAATACTGCACCTGCGAGGAAGCACTCCATAATACTGCATCTGTGAGGAAGCACTGCATAATACTGCATCTGTGAGAAAGCACTCCATAATACTGCATCAGTGAGAACACACTCCATAATAATGCTTATGTTAGGAAGCACTCCATAATACTGCATTTGTGAGGAAGCACTCCATAATACTGCATCTGTGACGAAGCACTCCATAATACTGCATCTATGAGGAAGCACTCCATAATACTGCCTCTGTGAGAAAGCACTCCATAATACTGCATTTGTGAGGAAGCACTCCATAATACTGCATCTGTGAGGAAGCACTCCATAATACTGCATCTGTGAGGAAGCACTCCATAATGCTGCCTCTGTGAGGAAGCACTCCATAATACTTCATCTGTGAGGAAGCACTCCATAATGCTGCCTCTGTGAGGAAGCACTCCATAATACTTCATCTGTGAGGAAGCACTCCATAATACTGCCTCTGTGAGGAAGCACTCCATAATACTGCCTCTGTGAGGAAGCACTCCATAATACTGCCTCTGTGAGGAAGCACTCCATAATACTGCATCTGCGAGGAAGCACTCCATAATACTGCATCTGTGAGGAAGCACTCCATAATACTGCCTCTGTGAGGAAGCACTCCATAATACTGCATCTGCGAGGAAGCACTCCATAATACTGCATCTGCGAGGAAGCACTGCATAATACTGCATCTGCGAGGAAGCACTGCATAATACTGCATCTGTGAGAAAGCACTCCATAATACTGCATCTGTGAGGAAGCACACCATAATACTGCATCAGTGAAGACGCACTCCATAATACTGCATCTGTGAGGAAGCACTCCATAATACTGCCTATGTGAGGAAGCACTTCAGAATACTGCATCTGTGTGGAAGCACTCCATAATACTGCCTCTGCGAGGAAGCACTCCATAATACTGCATCTGTGAGGAAGAACTCCATAATACTGCACCTGCGAGGAAGCACTCCATAATACTGCATCTGTGAGGAAGCACTGCATAATACTGCATCTGTGAGAAAGCACTCCATAATACTGCATCAGTGAGAACACACTCCATAATAATGCATATGTTAGGAAGCACTCCATAATACTGCATTTGTGAGGAAGCACTCCATAATACTGCATCTGTGACGAAGCACTCCATAATACTGCATCTATGAGGAAGCACTCCATAATACTGCCTCTGTGAGAAAGCACTCCATAATACTGCATTTGTGAGGAAGCACTCCATAATACTGCATCTGTGAGGAAGCACTCCATAATACTGCATCTGTGAGGAAGCACTCCATAATACTGCCTCTGTGAGGAAGCACACCATAATACTGCATCAGTGAAGACACACTCCATAATACTGCATCTGTGAGGAAGCACACCATAATACTGCATCAGTGAAGACACACTCCATAATACTGCATCTGTGAGGAAGCACTCCATAATGCTGCATCACAGAGGAAGCACTCCATAATACTGCATAACAGAGGAAGCACTCCATAATTCTGCATCACAGAGGAAACACTCCATAATACTGCATCGGTGAGGAAGCACACCATAATACTGCATCAGTGAAGACACACTCCATAATACTGCATCTGAGGAAGCACTCCATAATACTGCCTCTGTGAGGAAGCACTTCAGAATACTGCATCTGTGAGGAAGCACTCCATAATACTGCATCTGTGAGGAAGCACTTCAGAATACTGCATCTGTGAGGAAGCACTCCATAATACTGCATCTGTGAGAAAGCACTCCATAATACTGCCTGAGGAAGCACTCCATAATACTGCATCTGTGAGAAAGCACTCCATAATACTGCATCAGTGAGAACACAATCCATAGTAATGCATATGTTAGGAAGCATTCCATAATACTGCATCTGTGAGGAAGCACTCCATAATACTGCATCTGTGAGGAAGCTCTTCAGAATACTGCATCTGTGAGGAAGCACTCCATAATACTGCATCTGTGAGAAAGCACTCCATAATACTGCCTGAGGAAGCACTCCATAATACTGCATCTGTGAGAAAGCACTCCATAATACTGCATCAGTGAGAACACAATCCATAGTAATGCATATGTTAGGAAGCACTCCATAATACTGCATCTGTGAGGAAGCACTTCAGAATACTGCATCTGTGTGGAAGCACTCCATAATACTGCCTCTGTGAGGAAGCACTCCATAATACTGCATCTGTGAGGAAGTACTCCATAATACTGCCTCTGTGAGGAAGCACTCCATAATACTGCCTCTGTGAGGAAGCACTCCATAATACTGGGTCAGTGAGGAAACACTCCATAATACTGAATCTGTGAGGAAGCACTCCATAATACTGGGTCAGTGAGGAAACACTCCATAATACTGCATCTGTGTGGAAGCACTCCATAATACTGCCTCTGTGAGGAAGCACTCCATAATACTGCATCTGTGAGGAAGTACTCCATAATACTGCCTCTGTGAGGAAGCACTCCATAATACTGCCTCTGTGAGGAAGCACTCCATAATCCTGGGTCAGTGAGGAAACACTCCATAATACTGAATCTGTGAGGAAGCACTCCATAATACTGGGTCAGTGAGGAAACACTCCATAATACTGCCTCTGTGATGAAGCACTCCATAATACTGCATCTGCGAGAAAGCACTCCATAATACTGAGTCTGTGAGGAAGCACTCCATAATACTGAGTCTGTGAGGAAGCACTCCATAATACTGCCTCTGTGAGGAAGCACTCCATAATACTGCATCTGTGAGGAAGCACTCCATAATACTGCATCTGTGAGAAAGCACTCCATAATACTGCCTGAGGAAGCACTCCATAATACTGCATCTGTGAGAAAGCACTCCATAATACTGCATCAGTGAGAACACAATCCATAATAATGCATATGTTAGGAAGCACTCCATAATACTGCATCTGTGAGGAAGCACTTCAGAATACTGCATCTGTGTGGAAGCACTCCATAATACTGCCTCTGTGAGGAAGCACTCCATAATACTGCATCTGTGAGGAAGTACTCCATAATACTGCCTCTGTGAGGAAGCACTCCATAATACTGCCTCTGTGAGGAAGCACTCCATAATACTGGGTCAGTGAGGAAACACTCCATAATACTGAATCTGTGAGGAAGCACTCCATAATACTGGGTCAGTGAGGAAACACTCCATAATACTGCATCTGAGTGGAAGCACTCCATAATACTGCCTCTGTGAGGAAGCACTCCATAATACTGCATCTGTGAGGAAGTACTCCATAATACTGCCTCTGTGAGGAAGCACTCCATAATACTGCCTCTGTGAGGAAGCACTCCATAATACTGGGTCAGTGAGGAAACACTCCATAATACTGAATCTGTGAGGAAGCACTCCATAATACTGGGTCAGTGAGGAAACACTCCATAATACTGAATCTGTGAGGAAGCACTCCATAATACTGGGTCAGTGAGGAAACACTCCATAATACTGCCTCTGTGAGGAAGCACTCCATAATACTGCATCTGCGAGAAAGCACTCCATAATACTGAGTCTGTGAGGAAGCACTCCATAATACTGAGTCTGTGAGGAAGCACTCCATAATACTGCCTCTGTGAGGAAGCACTCCATAATACTGCATCTGAGAGGAAGCACTCCATAATACTGCATCTGTGAGGAAGCACTGCATAATACTGCATCTGTGAGAAAGCACTCCATAATACTGCATCAGTGAGAACGCAATCCATAATAATGCATATGTTAGGAAGCACTCCATAATACTGCATTTGTGAGGAAGCACTCCATAATACTGCATTTGTGAGGAAGCACTCCATAATACTGCCTCTGTGAGGAAGCACTCCATAATACTGCCTCTGTGAGGAAGCACTTCAGAATACTGCATCTGTGTGGAAGCACTCCATAATTCTGCCTCTGTGAGTAAGCACTCCATAACACTGCATGTGGGAGGAAGCACTCCATAATACTGCATCTGTGAGGAAGCACTCCATAATACTGCATCAGTGAGAACACAATCCATAATACTTCATCTGTGAGGAATCACTCCATAATATTGCATCTGTGAGGAAGCACTCCATAATACTGCCTCTGTGAGGAAGCACTCCATAATACTGCATCTGTGAGGAAGCACTCCATAATACTGCATCTGTGAGGAAGCACACCATAATATTACATCTGTGAGGAAGCACTCCATAATGCTGCATCACAGAGGAAGCACTCCATAATGCTGCATCACAGAGGAAGCACTCCATAATACTGCCTCTGTGAGGAAGCACTCCATAATACTGCATCTGTGAGGAAGCACTCCATAATACTGCATCTGTGAGGAAGGACACCATAATACTACATCTGTGAGGAAGCTCTCCATACTGCTGCATCACAGAGGAAGCACTCCATAATGCTGCATCACAGAGGAAGCACTCCATAATGCTGCATCTGCGAGGAAGCACTCCATAATACTGCATCAGTGAGGAAACACTCCATAATATTGCATCTGCAAGGAAGCACTCCATAATACTGGGTCAGTGAGGAAGCACTCCATAATACTGCATCAGTGAGAACACAATCCATAATACTTCATCTGTGAGGAATCACTCCATAATATTGCATCTGTGAGGAAGCACTCCATAATACTGCCTCTGTGAGGAAGCACTCCATAATACTGCATCTGTGAGGAAGCACTCCATAATACTGCATCTGTGAGGAAGCACACCATAATACTACATCTGTGAGGAAGCACTCCATAATGCTGCATCACAGAGGAAGCACTCCATAATGCTGCATCACAGAGGAAGCACTCCATAATACTGCCTCTGTGAGGAAGCACTCCATAATACTGCATCTGTGAGGAAGCACTCCATAATACTGCATCTGTGAGGAAGCACACCATAATACTACATCTGTGAGGAAGCTCTCCATACTGCTGCATCACAGAGGAAGCACTCCATAATGCTGCATCACAGAGGAAGCACTCCATAATGCTGCATCTGCGAGGAAGCACTCCATAATACTGCATCAGTGAGGAAACACTCCATAATATTGCATCTGCAAGGAAGCACTCCATAATACTAGGTCAGTGAGGAAACACTCCATAAAACTGCCTCTGTTAGAAAGCACTCCATAATACTGCATCTGTGAGGAAGCACTCCATAATGCTGCATCTGTGAGGAAGCACTCCATAATACTTCATCTGTGAGGAAGCACTCCATAATACTGCATCTGTGTGGAAGCACTTCATAATACTGCATCTGTGAGGAAGCACTCCATAATACTGCCTCTGTGAGGAACTCCATAATACTGCCTCTGTGAGGAAGCACTCCATAATACTGCATCTGTGAGGAAGCACTCCATAATACTGCCTCTGTGAGGAACTCCATAATACTGCCTCTGTGAGGAAGCAATCCATAATACTGCATCTGTGAGGAAGCACTCCATAATACTGCATCTGTGAGGAAGCACTCCATAATACTGCATCACAGAGGAAGCACTCCATAATACTACATCTGTGAGGAAGCACTCCATAATGCTGCATCACAGAGGAAGCACTCCATAATGATGCATCACAGAGGAAGCACTGCATAATACTGCATCAGTGAAGAAACACTCCATAATTCTGCATCACAGAGGAAGCACTCCATAATGATGCATCTGCGAGGAAGCACTACATAATACTGCATCAGTGAGGAAACACTCCATAATACTCCATCTGCGAGGAAGCACTCCATAATACTGGGTCAGTGAAGAAACACTCCATAATACTGCATCTGTGTGGAAGCACTCCATAATACTGCATCTGCGAGGAAGCACTCCATAATACTGCATCTGTGAGGAAGCACTGCATAATACTGCATCTGTGAGAAAGCACTCCATAATACTGCATTAGTGAGAACACAATCCATAATAATGCATATGTTAGGAAGCACTCCATAATACTGCATTTGTGAGGAAGCACTCCATAATACTGCATTTGTGAGGAAGCACTCCATAATACGTCATCTGTGAGGAAGCACTCCATAATACTGCCTCTGTGAGGAAGCACACCATAATACTGCATCAGTGAAGGCACACTCCATAATACTGCATCTGTGAGGAAGCACACCATAATACTGCATCAGTGAAGACACACTCCGTAATACTGCATCTGTGAGGAAGCACTCCATAATGCTCCATCACAGAGGAAGCACTCCATAATACTGCATCACAGAGGAAGCACTCCATAATTCTGCTTCACAGAGGAAGCACTCCATAATACTGCATCACAGAGGAAGCACTCCATAATACTGCCTGAGGAAGCACTCCATAATACTACATCAGTGAGGACTCACTCCATAATACTTCATCTGTGAGGAAGCACTCCATAATACTGCATCAGTGAGGAAACACTCCATAATATTGCATCTGCAAGGAAGCACTCCATAATACTGGGTCAGTGAGGAAACACTCCATAATACTGCCTCTGTGAGGAAGCACTCCATAATACTGCATCTGTGAGGAAGCACTCCATAATACTGCATCTGTGTGGAAGCTCTTCATAATACTGCATCTGTGAGGAAGCACTCCATAATACTGCCTCTGTGAGGAACTCCATAATACTGCCTCTGTGAGGAAGCACTCCATAATACTGCATCTGTGAGGAAGCACTCCATAATACTGCCTCTGTGAGGAACTCCATAATACTGCCTCTGTGAGGAAGCACTCCATAATACTGCATCACAGAGGAAGCACTCCATAATACTGCATCACAGAGGAAGCACTCCATAATACTACATCTGTGAGGAAGCACTCCATAATGTTGCATCACAGAGGAAGCACTCCATAATGATGCATCACAGAGGAAGCACTGTATAATACTGCATCAGTGAGGAAACATTCCATAATACTGCATCACAGAGGAAGCACTCCATAATGATGCATCTGCGAGGAAGCACTCCATAATACTGCATCAGTGAGGAAACACTCCATAATACTCCATCTGCGAGGAAGCACTCCATAATACTGGGTCAGTGAAGAAACACTCCATAATACTGCATCTGTGTGGAAGCACTCCATAACACTGCATCTGTGAGGAAACACTCCATAATACTGGGTCAGTGAGGAAATACTCCATAATACTGCATCTGTGTGGAAGCACTCCATAATACTGTATCTGTGAGGAAGCACTCCATAATACTGCATCTGTGTGGTAGCACTCCATAATACTGGGTCAGTGAGGAAACACTCCATAATACTGCATCTGTGTGGTAGCACTCCATAGTACTGCCTCTGTGAGGAAGCACTCCATAATACTGGGTCAGTGAGGAAACCCTCCATAATACTGCATCTGTGAGGAAGCACTCCATAATACTGCCTCTGTGAGGAAGCATTTCAGAATACTGCATCTGTGAGGAAGCACTCCATATACTGCATCTGTGAGGAAGCACTCAATAATGCTGGGTCAGTGAGGAAACACTCCATAATACTGGGTCAGTGAGGAAACACTCCATAATACTGCATCTGTGAGGAAGCGCTCCATAATACTGCATCAGTGAGAACACAATCCATAGTAATGCATATGTTAGGAAGCACTCCATAATACTGCATCTGTGAGGAAGCACTCCATAATACTGCCTCTGTGAGGAAGCACACCATAATACTGCATCAGTGAAGACACACTCCATAATACTGCATCTGTGAGGAAGGACACCATAATACTGCATCAGTGAAGACACACTCCATAATACTGCATCTGTGAGGAAGCACTCCAGAATTCTGCATCACAGAGGAAGCACTCCATAATACTGCATCTGTGAGGAAGCACACCATAATACTGCAGCAGTGAAGACACACTCCATAATACTGCATCTGTGAGGAAGCACTCCATAATACTGCATCTGTGAGGAAGCACACCATAATACTGTATCAGTGAGGAAACACTCCATAATACTGCATCAGTGAGGAAACACTCCATAATACTGCATCAGTGAGGAAACACTCCATAAAACTGCATCTGTGAGGAAGCGCTCCATAATACTGCATCACAGAGGAAGCGCTCCATAATACTGCATCACAGAGGAAGCACTCCATAATACTGCATCTGTGTGGAAGCACTCCATAATACTGCACCAGTGAGGAAACACTCCATAATACTGCCTCTGTGAGGAAGCACTCCATAATACTGCATCTGTGAGGAAGCACTCCATAATACTGCATCACAGAGGAAGCACTCCATAATGCTGCATCTGCGAGGAAGCACTCCATAATGCTGCATCTGCGAGGAAGCACTCCATAATACTGCATCAGTGAGGAAACACTCCATAATATTGCATCTGTGAGGAAGCACTCCATACTACTGGTCAGTGAGGAAACACTCCATAATACTGCCTCTGTGAGGAAGCACTCCATAATACTGCATCTGTGTGGTAGCACTCCATAATACTGCATCTGTGAGGAAGCACTCCATAATACGCATCTGTGTGGTAGCACTCCATAATACTGCATCTGTGAGGAAGCACTCCAAAAGACTGCATCTGTGAGGAAGCACTCCATAATGCTGCCTCTGTGAGGAAGCACTCCATAATACTTCATCTGTGAGGAAGCACTCCATAATGCTGCCTCTGTGAGGAAGCACTCCATAATACTTCATCTGTGAGGAAGCACTCCATAATACTGCCTCTGTGAGGAAGCACTCCATAATACTGCCTCTGTGAGGAAGCACTCCATAATACTGCATCTGCGAGGAAGCACTCCATAATACTGCATCTGTGAGGAAGCACTCCATAATACTGCCTCTGTGAGGAAGCACTCCATAATACTGCATCTGCGAGGAAGCACTCCATAATACTGCATCTGCGAGGAAGCACTGCATAATACTGCATCTGTGAGAAAGCACTCCATAATACTGCATCTGTGAGGAAGCACACCATAATACTGCATCAGTGAAGACGCACTCCATAATACTGCATCTGTGAGGAAGCACTCCATAATACTGCCTATGTGAGGAAGCACTTCAGAATACTGCATCTGTGTGGAAGCACTCCATAATACTGCCTCTGCGAGGAAGCACTCCATAATACTGCATCTGTGAGGAAGCACTCCATAATACTGCACCTGCGAGGAAGCACTCCATAATACTGCATCTGTGAGGAAGCACTGCATAATACTGCATCTGTGAGAAAGCACTCCATAATACTGCATCAGTGAGAACACACTCCATAATAATGCTTATGTTAGGAAGCACTCCATAATACTGCATTTGTGAGGAAGCACTCCATAATACTGCATCTGTGACGAAGCACTCCATAATACTGCATCTATGAGGAAGCACTCCATAATACTGCCTCTGTGAGAAAGCACTCCATAATACTGCATTTGTGAGGAAGCACTCCATAATACTGCATCTGTGAGGAAGCACTCCATAATACTGCATCTGTGAGGAAGCACTCCATAATACTGCCTCTGTGAGGAAGCACACCATAATACTGCATCAGTGAAGACACACTCCATAATACTGCATCTGTGAGGAAGCACACCATAATACTGCATCAGTGAAGACACACTCCATAATACTGCATCAGTGAAGACACACTCCATAATACTGCATCTGTGAGGAAGCACTCCATAATACTGCCTCTGTGAGGAAGCACTCCATAATACTGCATCTGCGAGGAAGCACTCCATAATACTGCATCTGCGAGGAAGCACTGCATAATACTGCATCTGTGAGAAAGCACTCCATAATACTGCATCTGTGAGGAAGCACACCATAATACTGCATCAGTGAAGACGCACTCCATAATACTGCATCAGTGAAGACGCACTCCATAATACTGCATCTGTGAGGAAGCACTCCATAATACTGCCTATGTGAGGAAGCACTTCAGAATACTGCATCTGTGTGGAAGCACTCCATAATACTGCCTCTGCGAGGAAGCACTCCATAATACTGCATCTGCGAGGAAGCACTCCATAATACTGGATTTGTGAGGAAGCACTGCATAATACTGCATCTGTGAGAAAGCACTCCATAATACTGCATCAGTGAGAACACAATCCATAATAATGCATATGTTAGGAAGCACTCCATAATACTGCATTTGTGAGGAAGCACTCCATAATACTGCCTCTGTGAGGAAGCACTCCATAATACTGCCTCTGTGAGGAAGCACTCCATAATACTGCATCTGCGAGGAAGCACTCCATAATACTGCATCTGTGAGGAAGCACTGCATAATACTGCATCTGTGAGAAAGCACTCCATAATACTGCATCAGTGAGAACACACTCCATAATAATGCATATGTTAGGAAGCACTCCATAATACTGCATTTGTGAGGAAGCACTCCATAATACTGCATCTGTGACGAAGCACTCCATAATACTGCATCTGCGAGGAAGCACTCCATAATGCTGCCTCTGTGAGGAAGCACTCCATAATACTTCATCTGTGAGGAAGCACTCCATAATACTGCCTCTGTGAGGAAGCACTCCATAATACTGCCTCTGTGAGGAAGCACTCCATAATACTGCATCTGCGAGGAAGCACTCCATAATACTGCATCTGTGAGGAAGCACTGCATAATACTGCATCTGTGAGAAAGCACTCCATAATACTGCATCAGTGAGAACACACTCCATAATAATGCTTATGTTAGGAAGCACTCCATAATACTGCCTCTGTGAGGAAGCACTCCATAATACTGCATCTGTGTGGTAGCACTCCATAATACTGCATCTGTGAGGAAGCACTCCATAATACGCATCTGTGTGGTAGCACTCCATAATACTGCATCTGTGAGGAAGCACTCCAAAAGACTGCATCTGTGAGGAAGCACTCCATAATGCTGCCTCTGTGAGGAAGCACTCCATAATACTTCATCTGTGAGGAAGCACTCCATAATGCTGCCTCTGTGAGGAAGCACTCCATAATACTTCATCTGTGAGGAAGCACTCCATAATACTGCCTCTGTGAGGAAGCACTCCATAATACTGCCTCTGTGAGGAAGCACTCCATAATACTGCATCTGCGAGGAAGCACTCCATAATACTGCATCTGTGAGGAAGCACTCCATAATACTGCCTCTGTGAGGAAGCACTCCATAATACTGCATCTGCGAGGAAGCACTCCATAATACTGCATCTGCGAGGAAGCACTGCATAATACTGCATCTGTGAGAAAGCACTCCATAATACTGCATCTGTGAGGAAGCACACCATAATACTGCATCAGTGAAGACGCACTCCATAATACTGCATCTGTGAGGAAGCACTCCATAATACTGCCTATGTGAGGAAGCACTTCAGAATACTGCATCTGTGTGGAAGCACTCCATAATACTGCCTCTGCGAGGAAGCACTCCATAATACTGCATCTGTGAGGAAGCACTCCATAATACTGCACCTGCGAGGAAGCACTCCATAATACTGCATCTGTGAGGAAGCACTGCATAATACTGCATCTGTGAGAAAGCACTCCATAATACTGCATCAGTGAGAACACACTCCATAATAATGCTTATGTTAGGAAGCACTCCATAATACTGCATTTGTGAGGAAGCACTCCATAATACTGCATCTGTGACGAAGCACTCCATAATACTGCATCTATGAGGAAGCACTCCATAATACTGCCTCTGTGAGAAAGCACTCCATAATACTGCATTTGTGAGGAAGCACTCCATAATACTGCATCTGTGAGGAAGCACTCCATAATACTGCATCTGTGAGGAAGCACTCCATAATACTGCCTCTGTGAGGAAGCACACCATAATACTGCATCAGTGAAGACACACTCCATAATACTGCATCTGTGAGGAAGCACACCATAATACTGCATCAGTGAAGACACACTCCATAATACTGCATCAGTGAAGACACACTCCATAATACTGCATCTGTGAGGAAGCACTCCATAATACTGCCTCTGTGAGGAAGCACTCCATAATACTGCATCTGCGAGGAAGCACTCCATAATACTGCATCTGCGAGGAAGCACTGCATAATACTGCATCTGTGAGAAAGCACTCCATAATACTGCATCTGTGAGGAAGCACACCATAATACTGCATCAGTGAAGACGCACTCCATAATACTGCATCAGTGAAGACGCACTCCATAATACTGCATCTGTGAGGAAGCACTCCATAATACTGCCTATGTGAGGAAGCACTTCAGAATACTGCATCTGTGTGGAAGCACTCCATAATACTGCCTCTGCGAGGAAGCACTCCATAATACTGCATCTGCGAGGAAGCACTCCATAATACTGGATTTGTGAGGAAGCACTGCATAATACTGCATCTGTGAGAAAGCACTCCATAATACTGCATCAGTGAGAACACAATCCATAATAATGCATATGTTAGGAAGCACTCCATAATACTGCATTTGTGAGGAAGCACTCCATAATACTGCCTCTGTGAGGAAGCACTCCATAATACTGCCTCTGTGAGGAAGCACTCCATAATACTGCATCTGCGAGGAAGCACTCCATAATACTGCATCTGTGAGGAAGCACTGCATAATACTGCATCTGTGAGAAAGCACTCCATAATACTGCATCAGTGAGAACACACTCCATAATAATGCATATGTTAGGAAGCACTCCATAATACTGCATTTGTGAGGAAGCACTCCATAATACTGCATCTGTGACGAAGCACTCCATAATACTGCATCTGCGAGGAAGCACTCCATAATGCTGCCTCTGTGAGGAAGCACTCCATAATACTTCATCTGTGAGGAAGCACTCCATAATACTGCCTCTGTGAGGAAGCACTCCATAATACTGCCTCTGTGAGGAAGCACTCCATAATACTGCATCTGCGAGGAAGCACTCCATAATACTGCATCTGCGAGGAAGCACTCCATAATACTGCCTCTGTGAGGAAGCACTCCATAATACTTCATCTGTGAGGAAGCACTCCATAATACTGCCTCTGTGAGGAAGCACTCCATAATACTGCATCTGCGAGGAAGCACTCCATAATACTGCATCTGTGAGGAAGCACTGCATAATACTGCATCTGTGAGGAAGCACTGCATAATACTGCCTCTGTGAGGAAGCACTCCATAATACTTCATCTGTGAGGAAGCACTCCATAATACTGCCTCTGTGAGGAAGCACTCCATAATACTGCATCTGTGAGAAAGCACTCAATAATACTGCATCAGTGAGAACACAATCCATAATAATGCATATGTTAGGAAGCACTCCATAATACTGCATTTGTGAGGAAGCACTCCATAATACTGCCTCTGTGAGGAAGCACTCCATAATACTGCATCTGCGAGGAAGCACTCCATAATGCTGCCTCTGTGAGGAAGCACTTAATAATACTGCATCTGCGAGGAAGCACTCCATAATACTGCATCTGCGAGGAAGCACTCCATAATACTGCCTCTGTGAGGAAGCACTCCATAATACTTCATCTGTGAGGAAGCACTCCATAATACTGCCTCTGTGAGGAAGCACTCCATAATACTGCATCTGCGAGGAAGCACTCCATAATTCTGCATCTGTGAGGAAGCACTGCATAATACTGCATCTGTGAGGAAGCACTCCATAATACTGCATCTGTGAGGAAGCACACCATAATACTGCATCAGTGAAGACGCACTCCATAATACTGCATCAGTGAAGACGCACTCCATAATACTGCATCTGTGAGGAAGCACTCCATAATACTGCCTATGTGAGGAAGCACTTCAGAATACTGCATCTGTGTGGAAGCACTCCATAATACTGCCTCTGCGAGGAAGCACTCCATAATACTGCATCTGCGAGGAAGCACTCCATAATACTGCATTTGTGAGGAAGCACTGCATAATACTGCATCTGAGAAAGCACTCCATAATACTGCATCAGTGAGAACACAATCCATAATAATGCATATGTTAGGAAGCACTCCATAATACTGCATTTGTGAGGAAGCACTCCATAATACTGCCTCTGTGAGGAAGCACTCCATAATACTGCCTCTGTGAGGAAGCACTCCATAATACTGCATCTGCGAGGAAGCACTCCATAATACTGCATCTGTGAGGAAGCACTGCATAATACTGCATCTGTGAGAAAGCACTCCATAATACTGCATCAGTGAGAACACACTCCATAATAATGCATATGTTAGGAAGCACTCCATAATACTGCATTTGTGAGGAAGCACTCCATAATACTGCATCTGTGACGAAGCACTCCATAATGCTGCCTCTGTGAGGAAGCACTCCATAATACTTCATCTGTGAGGAAGCACTCCATAATGCTGCCTCTGTGAGGAAGCACTCCATAATACTTCATCTGTGAGGAAGCACTCCATAATACTGCCTCTGTGAGGAAGCACTCCATAATACTGCCTCTGTGAGGAAGCACTCCATAATACTGCATCTGCGAGGAAGCACTCCATAATACTGCATCTGTGAGGAAGCACTCCATAATACTGCCTCTGTGAGGAAGCACTCCATAATACTGCATCTGCGAGGAAGCACTCCATAATACTGCATCTGCGAGGAAGCACTGCATAATACTGCATCTGCGAGGAAGCACTGCATAATACTGCATCTGTGAGAAAGCACTCCATAATACTGCTTCTGTGAGGAAGCACACCATAATACTGCATCAGTGAAGACGCACTCCATAATACTGCATCTGTGAGGAAGCACTCCATAATACTGCCTATGTGAGGAAGCACTTCAGAATACTGCATCTGTGTGGAAGCACTCCATAATACTGCCTCTGCGAGGAAGCACTCCATAATACTGCATCTGTGAGGAAGCACTCCATAATACTGCACCTGCGAGGAAGCACTCCATAATACTGCATCTGTGAGGAAGCACTGCATAATACTGCATCTGTGAGAAAGCACTCCATAATACTGCATCAGTGAGAACACACTCCATAATAATGCATATGTTAGGAAGCACTCCATAATACTGCATTTGTGAGGAAGCACTCCATAATACTGCATCTGTGACGAAGCACTCCATAATATTGCATCTATGAGGAAGCACTCCATAATACTGCCTCTGTGAGAAAGCACTCCATAATACTGCATGTGTGAGGAAGCACTCCATAATACTGCATCTGTGAGGAAGCACTCCATAATACTGCATCTGTGAGGAAGCACTCCATAATACTGCCTCTGTGAGGAAGCACTCCATAATACTGCATCTGTGAGGAAGCACTCCATAATACTGCCTCTGTGAGGAAGCACATCATAATACTGCATCAGTGAAGACACACTCCATAATACTGCATCTGTGAGGAAGCACACCATAATACTGCATCAGTGAAGACACACTCCATAATACTGCATCTGTGAGGAAGCACTCCATAATGCTGCATCACAGAGGAAGCACTCCATAATACTGCATAACAGAGGAAGCACTCCATAATTCTGCATCACAGAGGAAACACTCCATAATACTGCATCGGTGAGGAAGCACACCATAATACTGCATCAGTGAAGACACACTCCATAATACTGCATCTGAGGAAGCACTCCATAATACTGCCTCTGTGAGGAAGCACTTCAGAATACTGCATCTGTGAGGAAGCACTCCATAATACTGCATCTGTGAGGAAGCACTTCAGAATACTGCATCTGTGAGGAAGCACTCCATAATACTGCATCTGTGAGAAAGCACTCCATAATACTGCCTGAGGAAGCACTCCATAATACTGCATCTGTGAGAAAGCACTCCATAATACTGCATCAGTGAGAACACAATCCATAGTAATGCATATGTTAGGAAGCATTCCATAATACTGCATCTGTGAGGAAGCACTCCATAATACTGCATCTGTGAGGAAGCTCTTCAGAATACTGCATCTGTGAGGAAGCACTCCATAATACTGCATCTGTGAGAAAGCACTCCATAATACTGCCTGAGGAAGCACTCCATAATACTGCATCTGTGAGAAAGCACTCCATAATACTGCATCAGTGAGAACACAATCCATAATAATGCATATGTTAGGAAGCACTCCATAATACTGCATCTGTGAGGAAGCACTTCAGAATACTGCATCTGTGTGGAAGCACTCCATAATACTGCCTCTGTGAGGAAGCACTCCATAATACTGCATCTGTGAGGAAGTACTCCATAATACTGCCTCTGTGAGGAAGCACTCCATAATACTGCCTCTGTGAGGAAGCACTCCATAATACTGGGTCAGTGAGGAAACACTCCATAATACTGAATCTGTGAGGAAGCACTCCATAATACTGGGTCAGTGAGGAAACACTCCATAATACTGCATCTGTGTGGAAGCACTCCATAATACTGCCTCTGTGAGGAAGCACTCCATAATACTGCATCTGTGAGGAAGTACTCCATAATACTGCCTCTGTGAGGAAGCACTCCATAATACTGCCTCTGTGAGGAAGCACTCCATAATCCTGGGTCAGTGAGGAAACACTCCATAATACTGAATCTGTGAGGAAGCACTCCATAATACTGGGTCAGTGAGGAAACACTCCATAATACTGCCTCTGTGATGAAGCACTCCATAATACTGCATCTGCGAGAAAGCACTCCATAATACTGAGTCTATGAGGAAGCACTCCATAATACTGAGTCTGTGAGGAAGCACTCCA
Source organism: Calotriton arnoldi (assembly GCA_963921515.1). Taxonomy (NCBI): domain Eukaryota; kingdom Metazoa; phylum Chordata; class Amphibia; order Caudata; family Salamandridae; genus Calotriton; species Calotriton arnoldi. Next base: position 962,076 of record CAWUFW010001083.1, on the reverse strand, counting down.
TAATACTGCCTCTGTGAGGAAGCACTCCATAATACTGCATCTGTGAGGAAGCACTCCATAATACTGCATCTGTGAGAAAGCACTCCATAATACTGCCTGAGGAAGCACTCCATAATACTGCATCTGTGAGAAAGCACTCCATAATACTGCATCAGTGAGAACACAATCCATAATAATGCATATGTTAGGAAGCACTCCATAATACTGCATCTGTGAGGAAGCACTTCAGAATACTGCATCTGTGTGGAAGCACTCCATAATACTGCCTCTGTGAGGAAGCACTCCATAATACTGCATCTGTGAGGAAGTACTCCATAATACTGCCTCTGTGAGGAAGCACTCCATAATACTGCCTCTGTGAGGAAGCACTCCATAATACTGGGTCAGTGAGGAAACACTCCATAATACTGAATCTGTGAGGAAGCACTCCATAATACTGGGTCAGTGAGGAAACACTGCATAATACTGCATCTGAGTGGAAGCACTCCATAATACTGCCTCTGTGAGGAAGCACTCCATAATACTGCATCTGTGAGGAAGTACTCCATAATACTGCCTCTGTGAGGAAGCACTCCATAATACTGCCTCTGTGAGGAAGCACTCCATAATACTGGGTCAGTGAGGAAACACTCCATAATACTGAATCTGTGAGGAAGCACTCCATAATACTGGGTCAGTGAGGAAACACTCCATAATACTGAATCTGTGAGGAAGCACTCCATAATACTGGGTCAGTGAGGAAACACTCCATAATACTGCCTCTGTGAGGAAGCACTCCATAATACTGCATCTGCGAGAAAGCACTCCATAATACTGAGTCTGTGAGGAAGCACTCCATAATACTGAGTCTGTGAGGAAGCACTCCATAATACTGCCTCTGTGAGGAAGCACTCCATAATACTGCATCTGAGAGGAAGCACTCCATAATACTGCATCTGTGAGGAAGCACTGCATAATACTGCATCTGTGAGAAAGCACTCCATAATACTGCATCAGTGAGAACGCAATCCATAATAATGCATATGTTAGGAAGCACTCCATAATACTGCATTTGTGAGGAAGCACTCCATAATACTGCATTTGTGAGGAAGCACTCCATAATACTGCCTCTGTGAGGAAGCACTCCATAATACTGCCTCTGTGAGGAAGCACTTCAGAATACTGCATCTGTGTGGAAGCACTCCATAATTCTGCCTCTGTGAGTAAGCACTCCATAACACTGCATGTGGGAGGAAGCACTCCATAATACTGCATCTGTGAGGAAGCACTCCATAATACTGCATCAGTGAGAACACAATCCATAATACTTCATCTGTGAGGAATCACTCCATAATATTGCATCTGTGAGGAAGCACTCCATAATACTGCCTCTGTGAGGAAGCACTCCATAATACTGCATCTGTGAGGAAGCACTCCATAATACTGCATCTGTGAGGAAGCACACCATAATATTACATCTGTGAGGAAGCACTCCATAATGCTGCATCACAGAGGAAGCACTCCATAATGCTGCATCACAGAGGAAGCACTCCATAATACTGCCTCTGTGAGGAAGCACTCCATAATACTGCATCTGTGAGGAAGCACTCCATAATACTGCATCTGTGAGGAAGGACACCATAATACTACATCTGTGAGGAAGCTCTCCATACTGCTGCATCACAGAGGAAGCACTCCATAATGCTGCATCACAGAGGAAGCACTCCATAATGCTGCATCTGCGAGGAAGCACTCCATAATACTGCATCAGTGAGGAAACACTCCATAATATTGCATCTGCAAGGAAGCACTCCATAATACTGGGTCAGTGAGGAAGCACTCCATAATACTGCATCAGTGAGAACACAATCCATAATACTTCATCTGTGAGGAATCACTCCATAATATTGCATCTGTGAGGAAGCACTCCATAATACTGCCTCTGTGAGGAAGCACTCCATAATACTGCATCTGTGAGGAAGCACTCCATAATACTGCATCTGTGAGGAAGCACACCATAATACTACATCTGTGAGGAAGCACTCCATAATGCTGCATCACAGAGGAAGCACTCCATAATGCTGCATCACAGAGGAAGCACTCCATAATACTGCCTCTGTGAGGAAGCACTCCATAATACTGCATCTGTGAGGAAGCACTCCATAATACTGCATCTGTGAGGAAGCACACCATAATACTACATCTGTGAGGAAGCTCTCCATACTGCTGCATCACAGAGGAAGCACTCCATAATGCTGCATCACAGAGGAAGCACTCCATAATGCTGCATCTGCGAGGAAGCACTCCATAATACTGCATCAGTGAGGAAACACTCCATAATATTGCATCTGCAAGGAAGCACTCCATAATACTAGGTCAGTGAGGAAACACTCCATAAAACTGCCTCTGTTAGAAAGCACTCCATAATACTGCATCTGTGAGGAAGCACTCCATAATGCTGCATCTGTGAGGAAGCACTCCATAATACTTCATCTGTGAGGAAGCACTCCATAATACTGCATCTGTGTGGAAGCACTTCATAATACTGCATCTGTGAGGAAGCACTCCATAATACTGCCTCTGTGAGGAACTCCATAATACTGCCTCTGTGAGGAAGCACTCCATAATACTGCATCTGTGAGGAAGCACTCCATAATACTGCCTCTGTGAGGAACTCCATAATACTGCCTCTGTGAGGAAGCAATCCATAATACTGCATCTGTGAGGAAGCACTCCATAATACTGCATCTGTGAGGAAGCACTCCATAATACTGCATCACAGAGGAAGCACTCCATAATACTACATCTGTGAGGAAGCACTCCATAATGCTGCATCACAGAGGAAGCACTCCATAATGATGCATCACAGAGGAAGCACTGCATAATACTGCATCAGTGAAGAAACACTCCATAATTCTGCATCACAGAGGAAGCACTCCATAATGATGCATCTGCGAGGAAGCACTACATAATACTGCATCAGTGAGGAAACACTCCATAATACTCCATCTGCGAGGAAGCACTCCATAATACTGGGTCAGTGAAGAAACACTCCATAATACTGCATCTGTGTGGAAGCACTCCATAATACTGCATCTGCGAGGAAGCACTCCATAATACTGCATCTGTGAGGAAGCACTGCATAATACTGCATCTGTGAGAAAGCACTCCATAATACTGCATTAGTGAGAACACAATCCATAATAATGCATATGTTAGGAAGCACTCCATAATACTGCATTTGTGAGGAAGCACTCCATAATACTGCATTTGTGAGGAAGCACTCCATAATACGTCATCTGTGAGGAAGCACTCCATAATACTGCCTCTGTGAGGAAGCACACCATAATACTGCATCAGTGAAGGCACACTCCATAATACTGCATCTGTGAGTAAGCACACCATAATACTGCATCAGTGAAGACACACTGCATAATACTGCATCTGTGAGGAAGCACTCCATAATGCTCCATCACAGAGGAAGCACTCTATAATACTGCATCACAGAGGAAGCACTCCATAATTCTGCTTCACAGAGGAAGCACTCCATAATACTGCATCACAGAGGAAGCACTCCATAATACTGCCTGAGGAAGCACTCCATAATACTACATCAGTGAGGACTCACGCCATAATACTTCATCTGTGAGGAAGCACTCCATAATACTGCATCAGTGAGGAAACACTCCATAATATTGCATCTGCAAGGAAGCACTCCATAATACTGGGTCAGTGAGGAAACACTCCATAATACTGCCTCTGTGAGGAAGCACTCCATAATACTGCATCTGTGAGGAAGCACTCCATAATACTGCATCTGTGTGGAAGCTCTTCATAATACTGCATCTGTGAGGAAGCACTCCATAATACTGCCTCTGTGAGGAACTCCATAATACTGCCTCTGTGAGGAAGCACTCCATAATACTGCATCTGTGAGGAAGCACTCCATAATACTGCCTCTGTGAGGAACTCCATAATACTGCCTCTGTGAGGAAGCACTCCATAATACTGCATCACAGAGGAAGCACTCCATAATACTGCATCACAGAGGAAGCACTCCATAATACTACATCTGTGAGGAAGCACTCCATAATGTTGCATCACAGAGGAAGCACTCCATAATGATGCATCACAGAGGAAGCACTGTATAATACTGCATCAGTGAGGAAACATTCCATAATACTGCATCACAGAGGAAGCACTCCATAATGATGCATCTGCGAGGAAGCACTCCATAATACTGCATCAGTGAGGAAACACTCCATAATACTCCATCTGCGAGGAAGCACTCCATAATACTGGGTCAGTGAAGAAACACTCCATAATACTGCATCTGTGTGGAAGCACTCCATAACACTGCATCTGTGAGGAAACACTCCATAATACTGGGTCAGTGAGGAAATACTCCATAATACTGCATCTGTGTGGAAGCACTCCATAATACTGTATCTGTGAGGAAGCACTCCATAATACTGCATCTGTGTGGTAGCACTCCATAATACTGGGTCAGTGATGAAACACTCCATAATACTGCATCTGTGTGGTAGCACTCCATAGTACTGCCTCTGTGAGGAAGCACTCCATAATACTGGGTCAGTGAGGAAACCCTCCATAATACTGCATCTGTGAGGAAGCACTCCATAATACTGCCTCTGTGAGGAAGCATTTCAGAATACTGCATCTGTGAGGAAGCACTCCATATACTGCATCTGTGAGGAAGCACTCAATAATGCTGGGTCAGTGAGAAAACACTCCATAATACTGGGTCAGTGAGGAAACACTCCATAATACTGCATCTGTGAGGAAGCGCTCCATAATACTGCATCAGTGAGAACACAATCCATAGTAATGCATATGTTAGGAAGCACTCCATAATACTGCATCTGTGAGGAAGCACTCCATAATACTGCCTCTGTGAGGAAGCACACCATAATACTGCATCAGTGAAGACACACTCCATAATACTGCATCTGTGAGGAAGGACACCATAATACTGCATCAGTGAAGACACACTCCATAATACTGCATCTGTGAGGAAGCACTCCAGAATTCTGCATCACAGAGGAAGCACTCCATAATACTGCATCTGTGAGGAAGCACACCATAATACTGCAGCAGTGAAGACACACTCCATAATACTGCATCTGTGAGGAAGCACTCCATAATACTGCATCTGTGAGGAAGCACACCATAATACTGTATCAGTGAGGAAACACTCCATAATACTGCATCAGTGAGGAAACACTCCATAATACTGCATCAGTGAGGAAACACTCCATAATACTGCATCTGTGAGGAAGCGCTCCATAATACTGCATCACAGAGGAAGCGCTCCATAATACTGCATCACAGAGGAAGCACTCCATAATACTGCATCTGTGTGGAAGCACTCCATAATACTGCACCAGTGAGGAAACACTCCATAATACTGCCTCTGTGAGGAAGCACTCCATAATACTGCATCTGTGAGGAAGCACTCCATAATACTGCATCACAGAGGAAGCACTCCATAATGCTGCATCTGCGAGGAAGCACTCCATAATGCTGCATCTGCGAGGAAGCACTCCATAATACTGCATCAGTGAGGAAACACTCCATAATATTGCATCTGTGAGGAAGCACTCCATACTACTGGTCAGTGAGGAAACACTCCATAATACTGCCTCTGTGAGGAAGCACTCCATAATACTGCATCTGTGTGGTAGCACTCCATAATACTGCATCTGTGAGGAAGCACTCCATAATACGCATCTGTGTGGTAGCACTCCATAATACTGCATCTGTGAGGAAGCACTCCAAAAGACTGCATCTGTGAGGAAGCCCTCCATAATACTGCATCTGTAAGGAAGCACTCCATAATGCTGCATCACAGAGGAAGCACTCCATAATACTGCATCACAGAGGAAGCACTCCATAATACTGCCTCTGTGAGGAAGCACTCCATAATACTACATATGTGAGGAAGCACTCCATAATGCTGCATCACAGAGGAAGCACTCCATAATGCTGCATCACAGAGGAAGCACTCCAAAATGCTACATCTGCGTGGAAGCACTCCATAATATTGCATCTGTGAGGAAACATTCCATAATATTGCATCTGTGAGGAAACACTCCATAATACTGCCTCTGTGAGGAAGCACTCCATAATACTACATCTGTGACGAAGCGTTTCATAATACTTCATCAGTGAGGAAGCACTCCATAATACTGCATCTGTGAGGAAGCGTTCCATAATACTGCATCACAGAGGAAGCGCTCCATAATACTGCCTCTGTGAGGAAGCACTCCATAATACTGCATCTGTGTGGAAGCACTCCATAATACTGCATCAGTGAGGAAACACTCCATAATACTGCATCAGTGAGGAAACACTCCATAATACTGCATCTGTGAGGAAGCACTCCATAATACTGCATCACAGAGGAAGCGCTCCATAATACTGCCCCTGTGAGGAAGCACTCCATAATACTGCATCTGTGTGGAAGCACTCCATAATACTGCACCAGTGAGGAAACACTCCATAATACTGCATCAGTGAGGAAACACTCCATAATACTGCATCTGTGAGGAAGCACTCCATAATACTGGGTCAGTGAGGAAACACTCCATAATACTGAATCTGTGTGGTAGCACTACATAATACTGGGTCAGTGAGGAAACACTCCATAATACTGCATCTGTGTGGTAACACTCCATAATACTGCCTCTCTGAGGAAGTACTCCATAATACTGGGTCAGTGAGGAAACCCTCCATAATACTGCATCTGTGTGGTAGCACTCCATAATACTGCCTCTGTGAGGAAGCACTCCATAATACTGCATCTGTGAGGAAGCACTCCATAATACTGCATCTGTGAGGAAGCACTGCATAATACTGCATCTGTGAGAAAGCACTCCATAATACTGCATCAGTGAGAACACAATCCATAGTAATGCATATGTTAGGAAGCACTCCATAATACTGCATCTGTGAGGAAGCACTCCATAATACTGCCTCTGTGAGGAAGCACACCATAATACTGCATCAGTAAAGACACACTCCATAATACTGCATCTGTGAGGAAGCACACCATAATACTGCATCAGTGAAGACACACTCCATAATACTGCATCTGTGAGGAAGCACTCCATAATGCTGCATCACAGAGGAAGCACTCCATAATACTGCATCACAGAGGAAGCACGCCATAATTCTGCATCACAGAGGAAGCACTCCATAATACTGCATCTGTGAGGAAGCACACCATAATGCTGCAGCAGTGAAGACACACTCTGTAGGAGAGTAGGATCTGCTTCACATGGGTACCCCCACTTTTTGCTGATGCTTCACTGTTTTTCGACTTTAGTCTGGCTTGGGCCTGCTAATCAGAACCCCAGCCTAGCTGCTTCCTCTCTAAAATGGTTTCCATGTACCTTAGGTACATCTCTGATTGGATTTTTATGTGAGAGGATGCCCCTGCATGAGCAGAGCCCCTCTGCAGCGTTCGGAGTCCCTCCTCTGATGCTGTTTGTGGTACAGCCTGACCATATACTCTTAAGTGCATTATATCCTCGGAGGTACAATGCTAACTTTGGACTGGCTGCACCAAAACATGTCGTGTTTGGTGTCAAACATCTTGGAATACTACCCCTCACCAGTCCTGGCGGCGGGGGTAGCATTCCACCCTTCTAGAGGGAGAGACATGTACACACCGGGCTACCCGGTAACTTCTTTCCAGAGCCCTGGCATCACAAAATGGATGCCGCTGCCACAGACACGGGTCTGGCCTCCTGCTGCTGACTGAAACTCCGGCAGGGGAGGCCTGGACAATAGGTTTCCTGTCGAAGGGAGGTGTAACCACCTCCCCAGACAGGATAGTGTGTATTGGGGCTGGGCGGGAGCACTCTCTGGTGCTTTGAAGTCCTGCACTGGGGGCACATTTGGTGTCCCTGTGCATATGCCAGTTCAAACCGGTTGCAGAGGCTACCTGCCCCTGCTCTGGCGCGAAACTGGACAAAGGGAATGGGTGTAACCACCCCTCTTCCCTGACCCTCCCATAGTTGGGTCCCCAGGGTATGTCCAACCCCCTAACTTCGTATAAGTATGGGACCCCAGTCCTTAGGACTTTAGATTACCCTGGACGAAACTCTGAAGCCGAATCCTGGACCTTCGACGCTCTACTTTAAGATTAGAGGACTGAAGAATCTCCCTTGGGGTCAAGGAGTGACTCCCCTGCTTGGCAGGCACCTAAGAAGCAATTGTCCGGTCTGCATCGCTGAAGCTCCCGCCGGACTCCGAAGTCTTTGCATCACCAGAGGTGGATTTCCAGACTTCCCCGAGGCTGCCCTGAGTCCCCAGCGAAGCTGAGGCCCGTATCTGTCGTAGGTAACGTGGAACCGTGACCCCTGGACACCAAGAACTTTTGCAAGTGCATCTTCTTCCTGGTCTCCCACGAAGTTGTGCTTTGGGCTCCGAGTAGCCCTCGCCTCCAACACCGACTGCACCGAAGATCACTGGCCTCCACTCCACGAGTGTCCTGTGAGCCAGCTCCAAGTGCGTCCACTCGAGGCTCCTTCGCGGTCTCTAGTCCATTGGCTAGTGGGCCCTCCCGAAGGCAACTCTTCTTCTGCTTGGGCTTTCCTGGTTGCTCCAGACGTGCCCTGACTTATCCTCGCTGGGTGAGTCCCCCAGACCTTGCTGGTCTGCATCACCGTCCTTTCTTCATTTCCACGAGACTTGCCGTTGCCAAGGCTTGTTGGGTCCAATCCGGTCGCCGACACCTCAGCAAGCGACAGACGTCGTGGGACAGCTCGAATCCAGCTCCTGGTTGTCGTCGACGCCTCCTGGACCTCGTGGCTGAAGAGTCAAGACAACCGTCAACCTACCTGAAGCACCCGACATCGGTGGGCATCTGCTCATCGCCTTCCTGGTCACTGGCTAGTGACCCAGACTCTGTCCCCTCTGCTTTCAGGTTCTTCAGATCTTCGATCCACCCTTGGATCCACCCGAACACTTTCGACTTGGTCGCCAGCAGCACTTTGCAGCAGATCGCCATTGAAAACGACGACGAAACCCGACCCCGAAAGACACCTATGCACCCGGCTTCCCTGGGTGAGGTAACTCGAGTACTCCGGTGCTCCCGTGGGTATTGACTCTAGAACAGCCTAGTTCTAAAGGGGTTTGCTCCAAGTCCTCCTCTAAGTGTCCTTTTTCTTTAAAACTCCAACCGCGACATTCCCCATAGAAGTCAACGGCGGCTCGCGGCTGTGTTCTCACACTGCACGCGTCCCCCGTGGGTCCCCTGTGTCACTACCTTGGGTGGTTCCTTGAGGGCCAAGCACTTCTACAGGCTCTAGGCCTTGTGTCTAGCTCAGTCGTGGTTCTTATACCACTTTATTGGTATATGGTTTGGTACGCCCCTAGGGCTCAAACGTGTATTTGTGCTATTACTGTTGATATTCGACTTGTAACTTATGTACTTCGAACTCTAGCCTCATAAAGAGACTAGAGGGGTGTGTTTAAGACTAAATACATATATTTTAAATATATACCTGGTGTGGTCCTCTTTCATTTGGTCACTCAAGAGATTATAGACTGGTAAAACAAGCTGCTTTACATTCCTTCAAGACTTAGCCTGAAGGCTGCTCTCCATAGCTACCACTAGGATAGCTTTCAATAAAGGTTGTCTTTAACCTATCTCCAATAAGGGGTTGTTTGGACTGGTGCAAGGTGCCCACTATAATTAGTGGACAGCATATACCAGGCCAACTTCTCACATTGGTGTGCAGCGTGTGGGATTCCAGCTTGCTATTGTTTTACCAGATAATCTCAATTGAATTGATCAACTGAAAACCACTAAGGGTACCTTAGGTACATATAAATCAAGCTTAGGATACAGTAAGTTCTACTGAACTTAGAGTTGTGTGTTAAGGGATAGCACACCCTTTCTACAACTCAAGAGAGTTTAGTAGGCCACACTAGAGTAGGTAGTGCATACACCACACCACACTAGTAATGTCTTCACTGCCAGGAACCAGTGAGCTCCTGCCATCCAGATATGACAACCTCTCATTCTTGGAATTAAGAGAGTTGTGCAAGGTTAGGAAGTTGAAGACAGGCAAAAGTGCCAACACCCAACGTCTCCTGGAGATGCTTCTGCTAGATGATCTTAGAAGACCCCTAGGGTCTGCAAGGGTAGGCAGAGAGGGTGGGGCAGAAGATGAGGGAGGGGCCAGGGATGAAAATGCCCAGGACCTGACCTCTGAAACTGGCCAGGGGGATGACAATGATCCTGACCTGGACAATGCAGCTACTCCTGAGGATGAGGAGGAGGCCCAGGATGACCTCCCCTTTGTCCCCCCAGGAAGAGTTGTGAGTGTGCCCAGAAGGTCTAGATCTCCTTCTCAGGAGTCTAACCACTCTGACACCTCAGTAGGGACCTCTGTTTCTTCTCATAGGAGGGAATCCTCTCATGAGAGGAGAAAGAGACTGCTTCAGTATGAACAAGCCCAGCTTGAGCTCAGAAAACAGCAGTTGGCTATAGACAGGGAGTCCCTAGATCTCTTTAGACAAAGAAAAAAGATGGGACTAGAGTCCCATGGTGGCAGCAATTTCCCCAGAGATAGGGAAAGGTCTTATGACCATAGAAACCTGAGCAAGGTTGTCCCTCCCTACCAGAGTGGGGATGACATCCACAAATGGATAACTGCACTGGAGAGGGCCTGTAAAGTACAGAGGGTCCCTCAGGAGCAGTGGGCAGCAATCTTGTGGCTCTCCTTTGCAGACAAAGGTAGAGATAAGCTCCTCACTGTTAGAGAAGAGGATGCTGACAATTACAAAGTCTTGAAGAGTGCTCTGATTGATGGGTTTGGCCTAACAACTGAACAATACAGGTTAAAGTTCAGAGATACCCAAAAAGCACAGACTCAAGACTGGGTGGACTTTGTTGATTGTTCTGCTAAGGCTCTGGAAGGTTGGTTGATGGGCAGTAAGGTATGTGACTTCACAGGATTGTACAATCTTATCATGAGGGAGCAGATTCTTAATAACTGTCAAAATCAGCTGTTGCATCAGTACCTGGTGGACTCTGATCTGACCTCTCCCCAAGAATTGGGAAAGAAGGCAGACAAATGGGTCAGAACCAGGGTGAGGCAGAAGGTACAGAACCAAGGTGGTGACCCTAAGAAGCAAGATTCTAAAAACTCTGATAAGGGTGGGGAGAAGGGTAAAGACCAGAAGTCTTCACAAGGCCCCCAAAAATCTTCTTCAGGTGGGGATTCACAGTCTAACAAAGGGAAAGGCCAAAAGAAACCATGGTGCAAAGTCTGTAAGCAAAAGACACACTGGACCAGTGATTGCACCAAGTCCAAAGACTCTATTCCAGCCACTACCACTGCCCCTAAGGCACCTGTTCCCCCTAGTACAGTTACAAATGGTGGTGGAAGTACTCAAGCTAAGGGTTTAGTAGGGTTGACCCTGGGTAATGAGATGAGCTCTGGCCTAGTCAGAGAACTCACTCAGGCTGTCCTAGTCTGTGATGGAGGCATGGATGTGACCTCCTCTGTGAGTCCCAGTAATCTGGGCAAGTACAGGCAACAGCCATTGATTAATGGAAAAGAGGCTTTGGCATTTAGGGACACAGGAGCAAGTGTCACCATGGTGACACAAGATCTTGTGGATCCTGGGCAGATTATACTTGGTGAAATGTACCAAGTGACCAATGCTAGCAGTGTCAGAACAGACCATACTCTGGCAGTTGTTAACTTCTCCTGGGGAGGGGTAACTGGCCTTAAGAAGGTTGTGGTAAGTGCAGACCTACCAGTTGAATGCTTGCTTGGCAATGATCTTGAAACTTCAGCTTGGGCAGAAGTGGAGCTCAGGACCCATGCAGAAATGCTGGGGATCCCTGCAGATGTGTTTGCTGTGACCAGGTCACAGAGCCAAAATGTCTAACACTGAACAGGCCTTGGATCCTGGAACAATGGACCAAGTGCCATCCAAGAGGAGGAGTAGTAGGGTTAAGGCAGTGCCTTCCCCCTTGGCTCAGAAGGAAGATCAGTCTCTTGAGGGAGATGATCTCAGTCCTGAAGAAGGAACTGTCCCAGAGGAGCTTGAACCTGATCAGGTTGAGTTCTTGGGGACAGGGGGCCCTTCCAGGTCAGATCTGAGCCAGGAGCAGCAGAGCTGCCCCTCTCTTGAACCCCTCAGACAGCAAGCTGCTGCTGAGGCTGCTGGGAATGCTAGTGGTCCCCATAAAGTGTATTGGGATGATGGACTCTTGTACTCAGAGTGTAGAGACCCCAAGCCTGGTGCCACCAGGAGGTTGGTTATACCTCTGAAGTTCAGGGGCTTCCTATTGACCCTAGCCCATGACATTCCTCTAGCAGGTCACCTGGGCCAGAACAAGACTTGGGACAGACTTGTCCCTCACTTTCACTGGCCCCACATGTCTGAAGACACCAAGGAGTTTTGTCGCTCCTGTGTAACCTGCCAAGCCAGTGGGAAGGCAGGTGGCACCACAAAGGCCCCCTGATACCACTACCTGTGGTGGGGGTTCCCTTTGAAAGAGTGGGGATTGATATTGTTGGTCCCATGGATCCCCAAACAGCATCTGGGCACAGGTTTATCCTGGTGGTGGTGGACCATGCCACTAGGTACCCAGAGGCTATACCCCTTAGGACCACTACAGCACCTGTGGTGGCAAGAGCCCTCCTGGGAATTTTCTCAAGAGTGGGCTTCCCTAAGGAGGTTGTATCAGACAGGGGTGCAAACTTTATGTCTGGATACTTGAAGGCAATGTGGAAGGAGTGTGGAGTGACTTACAAGTTCACCACACCCTATCACCCACAATGCAATGGTTTAGTTGAGAGATTCAACAAAACCTTAAAGGGCATGATTAAAGGGCTCCCAGAAAAGCTTAGGCGAAGATGGGACATACTCTTGCCCTGCCTTTTGTTTGCATACAGGGAGGTGCCTCAAAAGGGGTTGGCTACAGCCCTTTTGAACTTTTGTTTGGTCACCCTGTCAGGGGTCCATTGTGCTTGGTGAAGGAAGGATGGGAGTTACCTCTCAAGCCCCCAAAGCAAGACATAGTGGACTATGTACTTGGTCTCCGCTCCCGGATGGCTGAGTACATGAAAAAGGCAACTAAAAACCTTGAGGCTAGCCAGGAACTGCAAAAAGCCTGGCATGACCAAAGGCTGTACTGACTGTTTACCAGCCAGGACAGAAGGTGTGGGTGCTGGAGCCAGTGGCCCCAGCAGCTCTCCAAGACAAGTGGAGTGGACCCCATACCATTGTTGAACAGAAGGGTGAGGTTACCTATTTAGTAGACCTAGGAACACCCAGGAGTCCCCACAGGGTTCTCCATGTCAACAGATTGAAACCATATGTGGACAGGGCAGACATGGGCTTGCTCATGGCTACTGATGAGGGACAGGAGGAAGAGAGTGACCCACTCCCTGACCTGCTCTCACAGAACCCTGATGATGGGTCAGTGGATGGTGTAGCCTTGGCAGGCAGCCTCACTGCCCAGCAGCAAACTGATTGCAGACAGGTGCTCAATCAGTACAGACATATGTTCTCTCTGACTCCAAGTCAGACCACCTGGTGCACTCATGAAGTGGACACTGGGGACAGTCTGCCTATTAAAAATAAGATTTATAGGCAACCTGACCATGTCAGGGACTGTATCAGGACAGAAGTCCAGAAAATGTTGGATTTGGGAGTTATTGAACCCTCAGATAGCCCTTGGGCTAGTCCAGTGGTCCTTGTGCCAAAACCTCACACCAGTGGTGGGAAAAGAGAGATGAGGTTTTGTGTGGACTACAGGGGTCTCAATGCAGTCACTAGGACTGATGCCCATCCAATACCTAGGGCAGATGAGCTAATAGACACTTTGGCCTCAGCCAAGTATCTAAGCACATTTGACCTGACAGCTGGCTACTGGCAGATCAGACTAGCTGATGATGCAAAGCCAAAAACAGCATTCTCAAACCCTAGTGGACATTATCAATTTGTGGTAATGCCCTTTGGTCTGAAGAATGCACCTGCCACTTTTCAGAGGTTGGTGAATACAGTCCTTACAGGTCTGGAGGCCTATAGTGCAGCATATCTAGATGATATTGCTGTCTTTAGCTCCACCTGGGAGGATCACCTGGTCCACCTCAGAAATGTTTTAGAGGCCCTGCAAAAGGCAGGCCTCACTATCAAGGCCACCAAGTGCCAGATAGGGCAGAGTCAGGTTGTGTACCTGGGCCACCTTGTAGGTGGAGGCCAGGTTCAACCACTGCAGAGCAAAATCCAGACCATCATGGACTGGGTTGCTCCAACTACCCAGACTCAGGTGAGAGCCTTCTTAGGCCTGACTGGGTACTATAGGAGATTTGTCAAGGGGTATGGATCAATAGTGACACCCCTGAATGACTTAACTTCCAAGAAAATGCCCAAAAAGGTTCAGTGGACAGCTAGCTGTCAAAAGGCATTTGATGACCTGAAGCAGGCCATGTGCACTGCTCCCATTCTCCAGAGTCCTGATTACTCCAAGAAGTTCATTGTCCAAACAGATGCATCTGAATTGGGGGTAGGGGCTGTACTGTCACAATTGAATGATGAAGGTCAGGATCAGCCAGTAGCTTTCATTAGCAGAAGGCTGACCCCTAGAGAGAAACGTTGGTCAGCCATAGAGAGGGAGGCCTTTGCTGTGGTTTGGGCTCTGAAGAAGTTGAGGCCATACTTGTTTGGTACTCACTTCCTTGTTCAAACAGACCACAAGCCCCTCCTATGGCTAAAACAAATGAAGGGTGAAAACCCCAAACTGCTTAGGTGGTCCATTTCCCTACAGGGGATGGACTTTACAGTGGAACATAGACCTGGGAGTAACCATGCCAATGCAGATGGACTCTCTAGGTACTTCCACTTAGAACATGAAGACTCAACTGGTCAAGGTTAGTTTAATGTCCCTGCGTTTGGGGGGGTTGTGTAGGAGAGTAGGATCTGCTTCACATGGGTACCCCCACTTTTTGCTGATGCTTCACTGTTTTTCGACTTTAGTCTGGCTGGGGCCCTGCTAATCAGAACCCCAGCCTAGCTGCTTCCTCTCTAAAATGGTTTCCATGTACCTTAGGTACATCTCTGATTGGATTCTGGAGTGCCCTTATAAGTCCCTAGTATATGGTATACTATGTACCCAGGGCATAGGTACCCCAGAGGCCTGCCAGGGGCTGAAGCATGTATTCTGCCACCCCTGGAAGGCCAGCCAAACTGACACCACAGGTCTGCTACTGCAGCATGGGTAAGGTGGTGCATGCACCCCTTACTGTGGTATAGGCTACCTATATCACTACCATTGCACACACATATAAACCTATAAGTCACTCCTATGGCAGGCCTTACCAATCCTGAAGGCAGAGTGCTTGGTTTTTATGTGAGAGGATGCCCCTGCATGAGCAGAGCCCCTCTGCAGCGTTCGGAGTCCCTCCTCTGATGCTGTTTGTGGTACAGCCTGACCATATACTCTTAAGTGCATTATATCCTCGCGGTACAATGCTAACTTTGGACTGGCTGCACCAAAACATGTCGTGTTTGGTGTCAAACATCTTGGAATACTACCCCTCACCAGTCCTGGCGGCGGGGGTAGCATTCCACCCTTCTAGAGGGAGAGACATGTACACACCGGGCTACCCGGTAACTTCTTTCCAGAACCCTGGCATCACAAAATGGATGCCGCTGCCACAGACACGGGTCTGGCCTCCTGCTGCTGACTGAAACTCAGGCAGGGGAGGCCTGGACAATAGGTTTCCTGTCGAAGGGAGGTGTAACCACCTCCCCAGACAGGATAGTGTGTATTGGGGCTGGGCGGGAGCACTCTCTGGTGCTTTGAAGTCCTGCACTGGGGGCACATTTGGTGTCCCTGTGCATATGCCAGTTCAAACCGGTTGCAGGGGCTACCTGCCCCTGCTCTGGCGCGAAACTGGACAAAGGGAATGGGTGTAACCACCCCTCTTCCCTGACCCTCCCATAGGTGGGTCCCCAGAGTATGTCCAAACCCTAACTTCGTATAAGTATGGGACCCCAGTCCTTAGGACTTTAGATTACCCTGGACGAAACTCTGAAGCCGAATCCTGGACCTTCGACACTCTACTTTGAGATTAGAGGACTGAAGAATCTCCCTTGGGGTCAAGGAGTGACTCCCCTGCTTGGCAGGCACCTAAGAAGCAATTGTTCGGTCTGCATCGCTGAAGCTCCCGCCGGACGCCGAAGTCTTTGCATCACCAGAGGTGGATTTCCAGACTTCCCCGAGGCTGCCCTGAGTCCCCAGCGAAGCTGAGGCCCGTAGCTGTCGTGGGTAGCGTGGAACCGTGACCCCTGGACACCGAGAACTTTTGCAAGTGCATCCTCTTCCTGGTCTCCCACGAAGTTGTGCTTTGGGCTCCGAGTAGCCCTCGCCTCCAGCACCGACTGCACCGAAGATCACTGGCCTCCACTCCACGAGTGTCCTGTGAGCCAGCTCCAAGTGCGTCCACTCGAGGTCTCCTTCGCGGTCGCTAGTCCGTTGGCTAGTGGGCCCTCCCGAAGGCAACTCTTCTTCTGCTTGGGCTTTCCTGG
The DNA here is from genome assembly GCA_963921515.1 of Calotriton arnoldi. Classification (NCBI taxonomy): domain Eukaryota; kingdom Metazoa; phylum Chordata; class Amphibia; order Caudata; family Salamandridae; genus Calotriton; species Calotriton arnoldi. The sequence continues at coordinate 945,510 of CAWUFW010001083.1, read as the reverse complement.
TTGCTCCAGACGTGCCCTGACTTATCCTCGCTGGGTGAGTCCCCCAGACCTTGCTGGTCTGCATCACCGTCCTTTCTTCATTTCCACGAGACTTGCCTTTGCCAAGGCTTGTTGGGTCCAATCCGGTCACCAACACCTCAGCAAGCGACAGACGTCGTGGGACAGCTCGAATCCAGCTCCTGGTTGTCGTCGACGCTTCCTGGACCTCGTGGCTGAAGGGTCAAGACGACCGTCAATCTACCTGAAGCACCCGACATCGGTGGGCATCTGCTCATCGCCTTTCTGGTCACTGGCTAGTGACCCAGACTCTGTCCCCTCTGCTTTCAGGTTCTTCAGATCTTCGATCCACCCTTGGATCCACCCGAACACTTTCGACTTGGTCGCCAGCAGCACTTTACAGCAGATCGCCATTGAAAACGACGACGAAACCCGACCCCGAAAGACACCAATGCACCCGTCTTCCCTGGGTGAGGTAACTCGAGTACTCCGGTGCTCCCATGGGTATTGACTCTAGAACAGCCTAGTTCTAAAGGGGTTTGCTCCAAGTCCTCCTCTAAGTGTCCTTTTTCTTTAAAACTCCAACCGCGACATTCCCCATAGAAGTCAACGGCGGCTCGCGGCTGTGTTCTCACACTGCACGCGTCCCCCGTGGATCCCCTGTGTCACTACCTTGGGTGGTTCCTTGAGGGCCAAGCACTTCTACAGGCTCTAGGCCTTGTGTCTAGCTCAGTCGTGGTTCTTATACCACTTTATTGGTATATGGTTTGGTACGCCCCTAGGGCTCAAACGTGTATTTGTGCTATTACTGTTGATATTCGACTTGTAACTTATGTACTTCGAACTCTAGCCTCATAAAGAGACTAGAGGGGTGTGTTTAAGACTAAATACTTATATTTTAAATATATACCTGGTGTGGTCCTCTTTCATTTGGTCACTCAAGAGATTATAGACTGGTAAAACAAGCTGCTTTACATTCCTTCAAGACTTAGCCTGAAGGCTGCTCTCCATAGCTACCACTAGGATAGCTTTCAATAAAGGTTGTCTTTAACCTATCTCCAATAAGGGGTTGTTTGGACTGGTGCAAGGTGCCCACTATAATTAGTGGACAGCATATACCAGGCCAACTTCTCACACACTCCATAATACTGCATCTGTGAGGAAGCACTCCATAATACTGCATCTGTGAGGAAGCACACCATAATAGTGCATCAGTGAGGAAACACTCCATAATACTGCATCAGTGAGGAAACACTCCATAATACAGCATCAGTGAGGAAACACTCCATAATACTGCATCTGTGAGGAAGCGCTCCATAATACTGCATCACAGAGGAAGCGCTCCATAATACTGCCTCTGTGAGGAAGCACTCCATAATACTGCATCTGTGTGGAAGCACTCCATAATACTGCACCAGTGAGGAAACACTCCATAATACTGCATCAGTGAGGAAACACTTCATAATACTGCATCGGTGAAGAAACACTTCATAATACTGCATCTGTGAGGAAGCACTCCATAATACTGGGTCAGTGAGGAAACACTCCATAATACTGAATCTGTGTGGTAGCACTACATAATACTGGGTCAGTGAGGAAACACTCCATAATACTGAATCTGTGTGGTAGCACTACATAATACTGGGTCAGTGAGGAAACACTCCATAATATTGCATCTGTGTGGTAACACTCCATAATACTGCCTCTCTGAGGAAGTACTCCACAATACTGGGTCAGTGAGGAAACCCTCCATAATACTTCATCTGTGTGGTAGCACTCCATAATACTGCCTCTGTGAGGAAGCACTCGATAATACTGCATCTGTGAGGAAGCACTCCATAATACTGCATCTGTGAGGAAGCACTGCATAATACTGCATCTGTGAGAAAGCACTCCATAATACTGCATCAGTGAGAACACAATCCATAGTAATGCATATGTTAGGAAGCACTCCATAATACTGCATCTGTGAGGAAGCACTCCATAATACTGCCTCTGTGAGGATGCACTCCATAATACTGCATCTGTGAGGAAGCACTCCATAATACTGCATCTGTGAGGAAGCACACCATAATACTACATCTGTGAGGAAGCTCTCCATACTGCTGCATCACAGAGGAAGCACTCCATAATGCTGCATCACAGAGGAAGCACTCCATAATGCTGCATCTGTGAGGAAGCACTCCATAATCCTGCCTCTGTGAGGAAGCACACCATAATACTGCATCAGTGAAGACACACTCCATAATACTGCTCCTGTGAGGAAGCACTCCATAATACTGCATCACAGAGGAAGCACTCCATAATTCTGCATCACAGAGGAAGCACTCCATAATACTGCATCACAGAGGAAGCACACCATAATACTGCATCAGTGAAGACACACTCCATAATACTGCATTTGTGAGGAAGCACTCCATAATGCTGCATCACAGAGGAAGCACTCCATAATACTGCATCACAGAGGAAGCACTCCATAATTCTGCATCACAGAGGAAGCGCTCCATAATACTGCATTACAGAGGAAGCACTCCATAATACTGCCTGAGGAAGCACTCCATAATACTGCATCAGTGAGGAAACACTCCATAATACTTCATCTGTGTGGAAGCACTTCATAATACTGCATCTGTGAGGATGCACTCCATAATACTGCCTCTGTGAGGAACTCCATAATACTGCCTCTGTGGGGAAGCGCTCCATAATGCTGCATCACAGAGGAAGCACTCCATAATGATGCATCTGCGAGGAAGCTCTCCATAATACTGCATCTGTGAGGAAGCACTCCATAATACTGCATCTGTGAGGAAGCATGCACCTGCCACTTTTCAGAGGTTGGTGAACAAAGTCCTTACACGTCTGGAAGCCTATAGTGCAGCATATCTAGATGATATTGCTGTCTTTAGCTCCACCTGGGAGGATCACCTGGTCCACCTCAGAAATGTTTTGGAGGCCCTGCAGAAGGCAGGCCTAACTATCAAGGCCACAAAGTGCCAGATAGGGCAGAGTCAGGTTGTGTACCTGGGCCACCTTGTGGGTGGAGGCCAGGTTCAACCATTGCAGAGCAAGATCCAGACCATCATGGACTGGGCTGCTCCAACTACCCAGACTCAGGTGAGAACCTTTTTAGGCCTGACTGGGTACTACAGAAGATTTGTCAAGGGGTTTGGATCAATAGTGACACCCCTGAATGACTTAACCTCTAAGCAAATGCCCAAAAAGTTTCAGTGGACAGTTAGCTGTCAAAAGGCATTTGATGACCTGAAGCAGGCCATGTGCACTGCTCCCATTCTGCAGAGTCCTGTTTACTCCAAGAAGTTCATTGTGCAAACAGATGCATTTGAGTTGGGGGTAGAGGCTGTACTATCACAGTTGAATGATGAAGGTCAGGATCAGCCAGTAGCTTTCATTAGCAGAAGGCTGACCCCCAGAGAGAAAAGTTGGTCAGCCATTGAGAGGGAGGCCTTTGCTGTGGTTTGGGCTCTGAAGAAGTTGAGGCCATACTTGTTTGGCACTCACTTCCTTGTTCAGACAGACCATAAGTCCCTCTTATGGCTAAAACAGATGAAGGGTGAAAACCCCAAACTTTTGAGGTGGTCCATTTCCCTACAGGGGATGGACTGTACAGTGGAACATAGACCTGGGAGTAACCATGCCAATGCAGATGGACTCTCCAGATATTTCCACTTAGAACATGAAGACTTAACTGGTCAAGGTTAGTTTAATGTCCCTGCGTTTGGGGGGGGGGGGTTTGTAGGAGAGTAGGATCTGCCTCTTATGGTTACCCCCACTTTTTGCTGGTGTATCACTGCTTTTCGACTTTAGTCTGGCTGGGGCCCTGCTATCCAGGACCCCAGCCTAGCTGCTTCCTCTCTAAATTGATTCCCTGTACTTTAGGTACACCACAGATTGGATTCTGGAGTGCCCTTATAAGTCCTTAGTATATGGTATACTATGTACCAAGGGCATAGACACCCCAGAGGCCTACCAGGGGCTGAAGCATGTATTGTGCCACCCCTGGAAGGCCATCCAAAATGACACCACAGGACTGCTACTGCAGCCTGAGTGAGGTGGTGCATGCACCCCTTACAGAGTTATAGGTTCACTATACCTCACCTATCACTGCACATAGAAACCTATCAGTCACCCCTATGGCAGGCCTTATCAATCCTGAAGGCAGGGTGCTTGGTTATATGTGAGAGGGTGCCCCTGCATGAGCAGAGCCCCCCTGCAGCCCTCGGAATCTCCTCTCTGGGGTTGTCTGTGGTGCAGCCTGACCATATACTCTTAAGTGCATTATATCCTCGCGGTAAATGCTAACTTTGGGATGGCTGCACGGAAACATGTCGTGTTTGGTGTCAAACACCTTGGAATCATACCCCCACACACCAGTATGATCCCACCCTTCAAGAGGGAAAGGCATGACAGCACCGGTATACCCGGTACCAGCTAAACAGAGCCCTGGCATCACAAAATGGATGCTGCAGCCACAGACACGAGTCTGGCCTCCTGCTGCTGACCGAAACTCCGGCAGGGGAGGCCTGGACAATAGGTTTCCTGTCACAGGGAGGTGTTACCACCTCCCAGACAGGCCTTAGTGGATTGGGGCTGGGTGGGTGCACTCCAGGAGTGCTTTGAACTCCTGCACTGGGGGCACATTTTGTGTCCTCGTGCATACCCCAGTTCAAACTGGTTGCAGGGGCTGCCCGCCCCTGCTCTGACGCAAAACTGGACAAAGGAAATGGGTGTAGCCACCCCTCTTTCCAAACCCTTCCATAGGTGGGTCCCCAGAGTTAGTCCAACCCCTTTCTTAGGTATAAGTAAGGAACCCCTGGCAACAGGACTTTAGATATCCCTGGACGAAACTCTGCAACTGAATCCTGGAACCTCGACGCTCTACTCAAGACTAGAGGACTGAAGAAATCTCCCTTGGGGTCAAGGAGTGACTCCCCTGCTTGGCAGGCACCAACGAAGCATTTGCCGGTCTGCATCTCCGAAGCTCCCGCCGGACTCCGAAGTAATTGCAGCCCAGGAAGAGGATTTCCAGACTTCTCAGAGGCCGACCCGAGTCCCCAGCAAAGCTGAGACCCGCAGCCCTCACGAGTGACGTGGAACCGGAACTCCTGGACACCGTGCACATTTGCTAGTGCACTGACTTCTCGATGTCTCTTGAAGTCCTGCTTTGGGTTACTTGTAGCCCAGGCCCCAAGCACCATTTGCACTGAAGATTGTGAGCCTACACTCCATGAGTGTTCCGTGGGCCCGCTTCCTGCATTTCCGCTTGCGGCTCCTTCGCGATCCCTGGTCCGTCGACTGGAGGGTCCCTGTGAAGGTAACTCTAATTTTCCTTGGGCTTTCCTGGTTGCTCCAGACGTGCCCTGACTCCCCACCGCGTGGTGAGTCCCTCAGACCTTGCTGGTCTGCACAGAAGCATCTTTCTCCTTTCTGCGTGGGTTGCTGTTGCCAAGGCTTGTTGTGTTCAATCCGGACACCAACGCTGCAGCACTCGACATCCTTTGTGGGACAGCTCGAATCCAGCTCCTGGTTGTCGTTGACGCCTCCTGGGCCTCGTGGCTGAAGAGTCAAGCTTCACCTCTTTCACCTGAAACACCCGACATCGGTGGGCATTCGACTATCGTGCCCCTGGTCACTGGCAAGTGACCCAGACTCTGTCCCCTCTGCTTTCAGGTTCTTCTCATCTCCAATCCAGGCTTGGATCTCTTCGGACACTTCGAATCTTCCCGGCAGCAGCACTTCTTTGCAGGCTGCCATTGAAATCGACGACGCGGCCCGACACCATTTGACACCTATGCACCCGGCTTCCCTGGGTGAGGTAACTCAAGTACTCCGGTGCTCCCGTGGGTGTTGACCCTAGAACTGTCTAAGTCCAAGAGGGTTTGGTCCTAGTCCATTTCTAAGTGTCCTTAAACTCTAAAACTCTTACCGCGACTTTCCCATAGACTTTAACGGAGCTCGCGGCTGTGTTCACACACTGCACACAGCCCCCGTGGGTCCCCTGTGTCACTACCTTGGGTGGTTCCTTGGGGTCCCAGCGATTCTACAGGCTCTAGGCCTTGTGTCTACTTAAGTCGTTGTTCTTATACCACTTTCTTAATATATGGTTTGGTACGCCCCTAGGGCTAATCGTATATTGTGCTAATTTACTGTGCTATTTGACTTGTAACTTGTGTACTTTGACCTCTAGCCTCATAAAGAGACTATTGGGTAGTGTTTAGTAATAAATACATATATTTTATATATATATACCTGGTGTGGTTCTCCTTTCATTTGGTCATTCACGAGATTATAACTGGTAAAACAACAGCTTAACACTCCTTCAAGACTTAGCCTGAAGGCTGCTCTCCATAGCTACCACTAGGATAGCTTTCAATAAAGGTTGTCTTTAAACCTATCATCAATAAAGGTCGTTTGGACTGGTGCAAGGTGCCCACTATAATTAGTGGACAGCATATGCCAGGCCAACTTCTCACATTGGTGTGCAGCGGTTGGATTCAAGCTTGCCCTGTTTTACCAGATAATCTCAAGTGTGTGAATAACTGAAAACCACTAAAGGTACCTCAGGTACATATAAATTCAAGCTTAGAAATACAGTAAGTTCTACTGAACTTAGAGTTGTGTGTCAAGGGCTTAGCACACTCTTTCTACAACTCAAGAGAGTTTAGTAGGCCACACTAGAGTAGGTAGTGCATACACCACACCTCACTAGTGATGTCTTCAAGGCCAGGAACCAGTGGGTCACTGCCAGAAGCCAATGGGCTTCTACCATCCAAGTATGACAACCTCCCATTCTTGGAATTGAGAGCATTGTGCAGTACTAGGAAGCTGAAGACAGGCAAAAGTGCCAACACCCAACGCCTCATAGAGGTGCTTCTGTTGGATGATCTCCGAGGACCACCAGGGTCTGAAGGGGTAGGCAGAGAGGGTGGGGCAGAGAATGAGGAAGGGACCAGGGGTGAAAATACCCAGGACCTGACCTCTGAAACTGGCCAGGAAGATGACAATGATCTTGCCCTGGAAAATCCAGCTCCTCCTGAAGATGAGGAGGAGGATCAGAATGACCTCCCCTTTGTCCCACCAGGAAGAGTTGTGAGTGTGCCTAGAAGGTCAAGATCTCCTTCTCAGGAGTCTAACCATTCTGACACCTCAGTAGGGACCTCTGTTTCCTCTCATAGTAGGGAATCCTCTCATGAAAGGAAAGAGAGACTGCTCAAGTATGGAGAAGCTCAGCTTAGGATCAGAAGAGAGCAGTTGGCTATAGACAGGGAGTCCCTAGAGCTTCATAGACAAAGAAGAAAGTTGGGACTCGAGTCCCATGGTGGCAGCAACTTCCTTAGTGGTAGGGAAAGGTCTTATGACCATAGAAACCTGAGCAAGATTGTCCCTCCCTACCAGAGTGGGGATGACATCCACAAATGGATTACTGCACTGGAAAGGGCCTGTAAAGTTCAGAGGGTCCCCCAGGAGCAGTGGGCAGCAATCTTGTGGCTCTCCTTTGCAGACAAAGGTAGAGACAAGCTCCTCACTGTAAGAGAAGAGGATGCTGATGATTACCAAGTCCTGAAGAGTGCCCTGATAGATGGGTTTGGCCTAACCACTGAGCAATACAGGTTAAAGTTAAGAGATACCCAAAAGGTACAGACACAGGACTGGGTGGACTTTGTAGATTGTGCTATTAAAGGCTCTGGAAGGCTGGTTACTTGGCAGTAAGGTGTGTGACTTCAAAGGATTGTATAATTTAATCATGAGGGAGCAGATTCTTAATAACTGTCAGAATCAGTTGCTACATCAGTACCTGGTTGACTCTGATCTGACCTCTCCCCAAGAATTGGGAAAGAAGGCAGACAAATGGGTCAGAACCAGGGTGAAGCAGAAGTACAGAACCAAGGTGGTGACCAGAAGAAGCAAGATTCCATAAACTCTGACAAGGGTGGGGAAAAGGGTAAAGACCAGAAGTCTTCTCAAGGTCCCCAAAAATCTGCATCTGGTGGGGAATCCCAATCTACTAAAGGAAAAGGCCAAAAGAAACCATGGTGCAAAATCTGTAAGCAGAAGACTCACTGGACAAGTGATTGCACCAAGTCCAAAGACTCTAATCCAGCCACCATTGCCCCTAAGGCAACTGTTCCCCCTAGTCCAGCTACAAATGGTGGTGGAAACACTCAGAATAAGGGTTTAGTAGGGTTGACCCTGGGTACTGAGGTAGGCTCTGGCCTAGTCAGAGTGCCAACTCAGGCTGTCCTAGTCTGTGATGGGGGCATGGATATGTCCCCCTTTGTGAGTCCCAATAATGTGGACAAATACAGACAGCAGCCTTTAATTAATGGAAGAGAGGCTTTGGCATTCAGGGACACATGAGCAAGTGTCACCATGGTGACACAAGATCTTGTGGATCCTGGGCAGATTATACTTGGTGAAATGTACCAAGTGACCAATGCTAGCAATGTCAGAACAGACCATTCTCTGGCAGTTGTTAACTTCTCCTGGGGAGGGGTAACTGGCCTTAAGAAGGTTGTGGTGAGTGCAGACCTACCAGTCTAATGCTTGATTGGCAATGATCTTGAAACCTCAGCTTGGGCAGAGGTGGAGCTCAGGAAACATGCAGAAATGCTAGGGATCCCTGCACATGTCTTTGCTGTGACTAGGTCACAGGCAAAAATGTCAAAAGCTGAACAGGCCCTGGATTCTGGAACAATGGACCAGGTGCCTCCCAAGAGTAGGAGCAGTAGGGTTAAGGCAGTGCCTTCCCCCTTGGCTCAGGACGCAGATCAGTCTTTTGAGGAAGATGATCTCAGGCCTGAAGAAGGAACTGTCCCAGAGGAGCTTGAACCTGATCAGGTTCAGTTCTTGGGGACGGGGGGCCCTTCCAGGGCAGATCTGAGCCAGGAGCAGCTGAACTGCCCCTCTCTTGAACCCCTCAGACAGCAAGCTGCTGCTGAGGCTGCTGGGAATGCTAGTGGCACCCATAAGATATATTGGGATGATGGACTCCTGTACTCAGAGAGTAGAGACCCCAAGCCTGGAGCAGCCAGGAGGTTGGTTATACCTCTGAAGTTCAGGGGCTTCCTATTGTCACTAGCCCGTGATATTCCCTTAGCAGGTTACCTGGGCCAGAACAAGACTTGGGACAGAATTGTCCCTCACTTTCACTGGCCCCACATGTCTGAAAACACCAAGGAGTTTTGTCGCTCCTGTGTAACCTGCCAAGCCAGTGGGAAGGCAGGTGGCACCACAAAGGCCCCCCTGATACCACTACCTGTGGTGGGGGTTCCCTTTGAGAGGGTGGGGATTGACATAGTTGGTCCCATGGATCCCCAAACAGCATCTGGGCACAGGTTTATCCTGGTGGTGGTGGACCATGCCACCAGGTACCCAGAAGCCATTCCCCTTAGGACCACTACAGCACCTGTGGTGGCAAGGGCCCTCCTGGGAATTTTCTCAAGAGTGGGCTTTCTTAAGGAGGTAGTATCTGACAGAGGTGCAAACTTCATGTCCAGTTACTTGACTGCAATGTGGAAGGAGTGTGGAGTGACTTATAAATTCACCACACCCTATCACCCACAATGCAATGGTTTAGTTGAAAGGTTCAACAAAACCTTGAAGGGCATGATTAAAGGGCTCCCAGAAAAGCTTAGGCGAAGATGGGACATACTCTTGCCCTGCCTTTTATTTGCATACAGGGAGGTGCCTCAAAAGGGCGTTGGCTACAGCCCTTTTGAACTTTTGTTTGGCCATCCTGTCAGGGGTCCATTGTGTCTGGTGAAGGAAGGTTGGGAGTTACCTCTCAAACCCCCTAAACGACATAGTGGACTATGTACTTGGTCTCCGCTCCAGGATGGCTGAGTATATGAAAAAGGCAACCGAAAACCTTGAGGCTAGCCAGGAATGACAGAAAGCCTGGCATGACCAAAAGGCTGTGATGACTGTGTACCAGCCAGGACAGAAGGTGTGGGTGTTGGAGCCAGTGGCCCCAGCAGCCCTCCAAGACAAGTGGAGTGGCCCCCATACAATTGTTGAACAGAAGGGAGAGGTTACCTATGTGGTAGACCTGGGAACTCCCAGGAGCCCCCACAGGGTGCTCCCTGTCAACAGGCTGAAGCCATATGTGGACAGGGCTGACATGGGCTTGCTCATGGCAACTGATGGACAGGAGGAAGAGAGTGACCCACTCCCTGACCTGCTTTCACAGAACCCTGATGATGGGTCAGTAGATGGTGTAGCCTTGGCAGGCAGCCTCACTGCCCAGCAGCAAACTGATTGTAGACAGGTGCTCAATCAGTTCAGACACGTTTTCTCTGACTCCAAGTCAGACCACCTGGTGCACTCATGAAGTGGACACTGGGGACAGTGTGCCTGTTAAAAGTAAGATTTACAGGCAACCTGACCAGGTCAGGGACTGTATCAGGACAGAAGTCCAGAAAATGTTGGAACTGGGTGTCATTGAGCCTTCAGATAGCCCTTGGGCTAGTCCAGTGGTCCTGGTGCCAAAACCTCACACCAAAGATGGTAAGAGAGAGATGAGGTTTTGTGTGGACTACAGAGGCCTCAATGCAGTCACTAGGACTGATGCCCATCCAATCCCCAGGGCAGATGAGCTAATAGACACTTTGGCCTCAGCCAAGTATCTAAGCACATTTGACCTGACAGCTGGCTACTGGCAGATCAGACTAGCTGATGATGCAAAGCCAAAAACTGCATTTTCTACCCCTGGTGGGCTTTACCAATTTGTGGTGTGCCCTTTGGTTTGAAGAATGCACCTGCCACTTTTCAGAGGTTGGTGAACACAGTCCTTACAGGTCTGGAAGCCTATAGTGCAGCATATCTAGATGATACTGCTGTCTTTAGCTCCACCTGGGAGGATCACCTGGTCCACCTCAGAAATGTTTTGGAGGCCCTGCAGAAGGCAGGCCTCACTATCAAGGCCACCAAGTGCCAGATAGGACGGAGTCAGGTTGTGTACCTGGGCCACCTTGTGGGTGGAGGCCAGGTTCAACCATTGCAGAGCAAAATCCAGACCATCATGGACTGGGTTGCTCCAACTACCCAGACTCAGGTGAGAGCCTTCTTAGGCCTGACTGGGTATTACAGAAGATTTGTCAAGGGGTATGGATCAATAGTGACACCCCTGAATGACTTAACCTCTAAGAAAATGCCCAAAAAGGTTCAGTGGACAGTTAGCTGTCAAAAGGCATTTGATGACCTGAAGCAGGCCATGTGCACTGCTCCCATTCTGCAGAGTCCTGATTACTCCAAGAAGTTCATTGTGCAAACAGATGCATCTGAGCTGGGGGTAGGGGCTGTACTATCACAGTTGAATGATGAAGGTCAGGATCAGCCAGTAGCTTTCATTAGCAGAAGGCTGACCCCCAGAGAGAAACGTTGGTCAGCCATTGAGAGGGAGGCCTTTGCTGTGGTTTGGGCTCTGAAGAAGTTGAGGCCATACTTGTTTGGCACTCACTTCCTTGTTCAGACAGACCATAAGCCCCTCTTATGACTAAAACAGATGAAGGGTGAAAACCCCAAACTTTTGAGGTGGTCCATTTCCCTACAGGGGATGGACTATACAGTGGAACATAGACCTGGGAGTAACCATGCCAATGCAGATGGACTCTCCAGATATTTCCACTTAGAACATGAAGACTTAACTGGTCAAGGTTAGTTTAATGTCCCTGCGTTTGGGGGGGGGTTGTGTAGGAGAGTAGGATCCTCCTCTTATGGTTACCCCCACTTTTTGCTGATGTCTCACTGTTTTTCGACTTTAGTCTGGCTGGGGCCCTGCTATCCAGGACCCCAGCCTAGCTGCTTCCCCTCTAAATTGATTCCATGTTCCTTAAGTACACTTCAGATTGGATTCTGGGGTGCCCCTATAAGTCCCTAGTATATGGTATACTATGTACCAATGGCATAGGTACCCCAGAAGCCTACCAGGGGCTGAAGCATGTATTGTGCCACCCCTGGAAGGCCATCCAAAATGACACCACAGGACTGCTACTGCAGCCTGAGTGAGGTGGTGCATGCACCCCTTACAGAGATATAGGTTCACTATACCTCACCTATCACTGCACATAGAAACCTATCAGTCACCCCTACGGCAGGCCTTATCAATCCTGAAGGCAGGGTGCTTGGTTATATGTGAGAGGGTGCCCCTGCATGAGCAGAGCCCCCCGCAGCCCTCGGAATTTCCTCTCTGGGGTTGGCTGTGGTGCAGCCTGACCATATACTCTTAAGTGCTTTATATCCTCGCAGTAAATGCTAACTTTGGGATGGCTGCACGGAAACATGTCGTGTTTGGTGTCAAACACCTTGGAATCATACCCCCACACCAGTAACTGGTGTGGGAGTATGATCCCACCCTTCTAGAGAGAAAGGCATGACAGCACCGGTATACCCGGTACCAGCTAAACAGAGCCCTGGCATCACAAAATGGATGCTGCAGCCACAGACACGAGTCTGGCCTCCTGCTGCTGACCGAAACTCCGTCAGGGGAGGCCTGGACAATAGGTTTCCTGTCACAGGGAGGTGTTACCACCTCCCAGACAGGCCTTAGTGGATTGGGGCTGGGTGGGTGCACTCCAAGAGTGCTTTGAAGTCCTGCACTGGGGGCACATTTGGTGTCCTCGTGCATACCCCAGTTAAACTGGTTGCAGGGGCTGCCAGCCCCTGCTCTGGCGCGAAACTGGACAAAGGAAATGGGTGTAGCCACCCCTCTTTCCAAACCCTCCCATAGGTGGGTCCCCAGAGTTAGTCCAACCCCCTTCTTAGGTATAAGTAAGGAACCCCTGGCAACAGGACTTTAGATATCCCTGGACGAAACTCTGCAACTGAATCCTGGAACTTCGACGCTCTATTCAAGACGAGAGGACTGAAGAAATCTCCCTTGGGGTCAAGGAGTGACTCCCCTGCTTGGCAGGCACCAACGAAGCATTTGCCGGTCTGCATCTCCGAAGCTCCCGCCGGACTCCGAAGTAATTGCAGCCCAGGAAGAGGATTTCCAGACTTCTCAGAGGCCGACCCGAGTCCCCAGCAAAACTGAGACCCGCAGCCCTCACAAGTGACGTGGAACCGGAACTCCTGGACACCGTGCACATTTGCTAGTGCACTGACTTCTCGACATCTCTTGAAGTCCTGCTTTGGGTTACTTGTAGCCCAGGCCCCGAGCACCATTTGCACTGAAGATTGTGAGCCTACACTTCACAAGTGTTCCGTGGGGCCGCTTCCTGCATTTCCGCTTGGGGCTCCTTCGCGATCCCTGGTCCGTCGACTGGTGGGTCCCTGTGAAGGTAACTCTGATTTTCCTTGGGCTTTCCTGGTTGCTCCAGACGTGCCCTGACTCCCCACCGCGTGGTGAGTCCCTCAGACCTTGCTGGTCTGCACAGAAGCATCTTTCTCCTTTCTGCGTGGGTTGCTGTTGCCAAGGCTTGTTGTGTTCAATCCGGACACCAACGCTGCAGCACTCGACATCCTTCGTGGGACAGCTCTAATCCAGCTCCTGGTTGTCGTCGACGCCTCCTGGGCCTCGTGGCTGAAGAGTCAAGCTTCACCTCTTTCACCTGAAACACCCGACATCGGTGGGCATTCGACTATCGTGCCCCTGGTCACTGGCAAGTGACCCAGACTTTGTCCCCTCTGCTTTCAGGTTCTTCTCATCTCTGATCCAGGCTTGGATCTCTTCGGACACTTCGCATCTTCCCGGCAGCAGCACTTCTTTGCAGGCTGCCATTGAAATCAACGACGCGGCCCGACACCATTTGACACCTATGCACCCGGCTTCCCTGGGTGAGGTAACTCAAGTATTCCGGTGCTCCCGTGGGTGTTGACCCTAGAACTGTCTAAGTCCAAGAGGGTTGGGTCCTAGTCCATTTCTAAGTGTCCTTAAACTCTAAAACTCTTACCGCGACTTTCCCATAGACTTTAACGGAGCTCGCAGCTGTGTTCACACACTGCACACAGCCCCCGTGGGTCCCCTGTGTCACTACCTTGGGTGGTTCCTTGGGGTCCCAGCGATTCTACAGGCTCTAGGCCTTGTGTCTACTTAAGTCGTGGTTCTTATACCACTTTCTTAATATATGGTTTGGTACGCCCCAAGGGCTAATCGTATATTGTGCTAATTTACTGTGCTATTTGACTTGTAATTTGTGTACTTTGACCTCTAGCCTCATAAAGAGACTATTGGGTAGTGTTTAGTAATAAATACATATATTTTATATATATACCTGGTGGGGTTCTCCTTTCATTTGGTCATTCACGAGATTATAACTGGTAAAACAACAGCTTAACACTCCTTCAAGACTTAGCCTGAAGGCTGCTCTCCATAGCTACCACTAGGATAGCTTTCAATAAAGGTTGTCTTTAAACCTATCATCAATAAAGGTCATTTGGACTGGTGCAAGGTGCCCACTATAATTAGTGGACAGCATATGCAAGGCCAACTTCTCACTTACTGCATCTGTGAGGAAGCACTCCATAATACTGCATCTGTGAGGAAGCACACCATAATACTACATCTGTGAGGAAGCTCTCCATACTGCTGCATCACAGAGGAAGCACTCCATAATGCTGCATCACAGAGGAAGCACTCCATAATACTGCCTCTGTGAGGAAGCACACCATAATACTGCATCAGTGAAGACACACTCCATAATACTGCATCTGTGAGGAAGCACACCATAATACTGCAGGAGTGAAGACACACTCCATAATACTGCATCTGTGAGGAAGCACTCCATAATGCTGCATCACAGAGGAAGCACTCCATAATACTGCATCACAGAGGAAGCACTCCATAATTCTGCATCACAGAGGAAGCACTCCATAATACTGCATCACAGAGGAAGCACACCATAATACTGCATCAGTGAAGACACACTCCATAATACTGCATCTGTGAGGAAGCACTCCATAATGCTGCATCACAGAGGAAGCACTCCATAATACTGCATCACAGAGGAAGCGCTCCATAATACTGCATCACAGAGGAAGCACTCCATAATACTGCATCACAGAGGAAGCACACCATAATACTACATCAGTGAAGACACACTCCATAATACTGCATCTGTGAGGAAGCACTCCATAATGCTGCATCACAGAGGAAGCACTCCATAATACTGCACACAGAGGAAGCACTCCATAATACTGCATCACAGAGGAAGCACTCCATAATTCTGCATCACAGAGGAAGCGCTCCATAATACTGCATCACAGAGGAAGCACTCCATAATACTGCCTGAGGAAGCACTCCATAATACTGCATCAGTGAGGAAACACTCCATAATACTTCATCTGTGAGGAAGCACTCCATAATACTGCATATGTGAGGAAGCACACCATAATACTGCATCTGTGAGGAAGCACACCATGATACTACATCTGTGAGGAAGCACTCCATAATACTGCCTCTGCGAGGAAGCACTCCATAATACTGCATCAGTGAGGAAACACTGCTTAATATTGCATCTGCAAGGAAGCACTCCATAATACTGGGTCAGTGAGGAAACACTCCATAATACTGCCTCTGTGAGGAAGCACTCCATAATACTGCATCTGTGAGGAAGCACTCCATAATGCTGCATCTGCGAGGAAGCCCTCCATAATACTTCATCTGTGAGGAAGCACTCCATAATACTGCATCTGTGTGGAAGCACTTCATAATACTGCATCTGTGAGGAAGCACTCCATAATACTGCCTCTGTGAGGAACTCCATAATACTGCCTCTGTGAGGAAGCGCTCCATAATGCTGCATCACAGAGGAAGCACTCCATAATGATGCATCTGCGAGGAAGCACTCCATAATACTGCATCTGTGAGGAAACACTCCATAATACTGCCTCTGTGAGGAACTCCATAATACTGCCTCTGTGAGGAAGCACTCCATAATACTGCATCTGTGAGTAAGCACTCCATAATACTGCATCACAGAGGAAGCACTCCATAATACTGCATCAGTGAGGAAACACTCCATATTACTGCATCACAGAGGAAGCACTCCATAATGATGCATCTGGGAGGAAGCACTCCATAATACTGCATCAGTGAGGAAACACTCCATAATACTCCATCTGCGAGGAAGCACTCCATAATACTGGGTCAGTGAAGAAACAATCCATAATACTGCATCTGTGTGGAAGCACTCCATAATACTGCATCGGTGAGGAAACACTCCATAATACTGGGTCAGTGAGGAAACACTCCATAATACTGCATCTGTGTGGAAGCACTCCATAATACTGCATCTGTGAGGAAGCACTCCATAATACTGCATCTGTGAGGAAACACTCCATAATACTGCCTCTGTGAGGAACTCCATAATACTGCCTCTGTGAGGAAGCACTCCATAATACTGCATCTGTGAGTAAGCACTCCATAATACTGCATCACAGAGGAAGCACTCCATAATACTGCATCAGTGAGGAAACACTCCATATTACTGCATCACAGAGGAAGCACTCCATAATGATGCATCTGGGAGGAAGCACTCCATAATACTGCATCAGTGAGGAAACACTCCATAATACTCCATCTGCGAGGAAGCACTCCATAATACTGGGTCAGTGAAGAAACAATCCATACTACTGCATCTGTGTGGAAGCACTCCATAATACTGCATCGGTGAGGAAACACTCCATAATACTGGGTCAGTGAGGAAACACTCCATAATACTGCATCTGTGAGGAAGCACTACATAATACTGGGTCAGTGAGGAAACCCTCCATAATACTGCATCTGTGAGGAAGCACTCCATAATACTGCCTCTGTGAGGAAGCACTTCAGAATACTGCATCTGTGAGGAAGCACTCCTTATACTGCATCTGTGAGGAAGCACTCAATAATACTGGGTCAGTGAGGAAACACTCCATAATACTGGGTCAGTGAGGAAGCACTCCATAATACTACATCTATGACGAAGCACTCCATAATACTGCATCAGTGAGGAAACACTCCATAATACTGCATCTGTGAGGAAGCACTCCATAATACTGGGTCAGTGAGGAAACACTCCATAATACTGCATCTGTGTGGTAGCACTCCATATTACTGCATCTGTGTGGTAGCACTCCATATTACTGCATCTGTGAGGAAGCACTCCAAAATACTGCATCTGTGAGGAAGCCCTCCATAATACTGCTTCTGTGTGGAAGCACTCCATATTACTGCATCAGTGAGGAAACACTCCATAATACTGAATCAGTGAGGAAGCACTCCATAATACTGCATCAGTGAGGAAGCACCCCATAATGCTGCATCACAGAGAAAGCACTCCATAATTCTGCATCACAGAGGAAGCACTCCATAATACTGCATCAGTGAGGAAACACTCCATAATACTGCATCACAGAGGAAGCACTCCATAATGCTGCATCTGTGTGGAAGCACTCCATAATACTTCATCTGTGAAGAAGCACTACATAATACTGCATATGTGAGGAAGCACTCCATAATACTGCCTCTGTGAGGAAGCACTCCATAATACTGCATCTGTGAGGAAGCACTCCATAATACTACATCTGTGAGGAAGCACTCCATAATGCTGCATCACACAGGAAGCACTCCATAATGCTGCATCACAGAGGAAGCACTCCATAATGCTGCATCTGCGAGGAAGCACTCCATAATACTGCATCAGTGAGGAAACACTCCATAATATTGCATCTGTGAGGAAGCACTCCATACTACTGGGTCAGTGAGGAAACACTCCATAATACTGCCTCTGTGAGGAAGCACTCCATAATACTGCATCTGTGACGAAGCGTTTCATAATACTTCATCAGTGAGGAAGCACTCCATAATACTGGGTCAGTGAGGAAACACTCCATAATACTGCATCTGTGTGGTAGCACTCCATAATACTGCATCTGTGAGGAAGCACTCCAAAATACTGCATCTGTGAAGAAGCCCTCCATAATACTGCATCTGTGAGTAAGCACTCCATAATGCTGCATCACAGAGGAAGCACTCCATAATGCTGCATCACAGAGGAAGCACTCCATAATACTGCCTCTGTGAGGAAGCACTCCATAATACTACATATGTGAGGAAGCACTCCATAATACTGCACCTGTGAGGAAGCACTCCATAATACTGCACCACAGAGGAAGCACTCCATAATACTGCATCAAAGAGGAAGCACTCCATAATACTGCCTCTGTGAGGAAGCACTCCATAATACTGCACCTGTGAGGAAGCACTCCATAATACTGCATCACAGAGGAAGCACTCCATAATACTGCATCAAAGAGGAAGCACTCCATAATACTGCCTCTGTGAGGAAGCACTCCATAATACTGCATCTGTGAGGAAGCACTCCATTATGCTGCATCACAGAGGAAGCACTCCATAATGCTGCATCACAGAGGAAGCACTCCATAATACTGCATCAGTGAGGAAACACTCCATAATACTGCATCTGTGAGGAAGCACTCCATAATACTGCATCTGTGAGGAAGCACTCCATAATACTGCCTCTGTGAGGAAGCACTCTATAATACTGCATCTGTGAGGAAGCACTCCATAATACTGCATCTGTGAGGAAGCACTCCATAATACTACATCTGTGAGGAAGCACTCCATAATGCTGCATCACAGAGGAAGCACTTTATAATGCTGCATCACAGAGGAAGCACTCCATAATGCATCTGCGATGAAGCACTCCATAATACTGCATCAGTGAGGAAACACTCTATAATATTGCATCTGTGAGGAAGCACTCCATACTACTGGGTCAGTGAGGAAACACTCCATAATACTGCCTCTGTGAGGAAGCACTCCATAATACTGCATCTGTGACGAAGCGTTTCATAATACTTCATCAGTGAGGAAGCACTCCATAATACTGCATCTGTGAGGAAGCACTCCATAATACTGGGTCAGTGAGGAAACACTCCAAAATACTGCATCTGTGTGGTAGCACTCCATAATACTGCATCTGTGAGGAAGCACTCCAAAATACTGCATCTGTGAGGAAGCCCTCCATAATACTGCATCTGTGAGGAAGCACTCCATAATACTGCATCACAGAGGAAGCACTCCATAATACAGCCTCTGTGAGGAAGCACTCCATAATACTGCATCTGTGAGGAAGCACCCCATAATGCTGCATGACAGAGAAAGCACTCCATAATTCTGCATCACAGAGGAAGCACTCCATAATACTGCATCTGTGTGGAAGCACTCCATAATACTGCATTTGTGAGGAAGCACTCCATAATACTGCATCTGTGAGGAAGCACTCCATAATACTGCATCTGTGTGGAAGCACTCCATAATGCTGCATCACAGAGGAAGCACTCCATAATGCTGCATCACAGAGTAAGCACTCCATAATACTGCATCAGTGAGGAAACACTCCATAATACTGCATCACAGAGGAAGCACTCCATAATGCTGCATCTGTGTGGAAGCACTCCATAATACTTCATCTGTGAGGAAGCACTCCATAATACTGCCTCTGTGAGGAAGCACTCCATAATACTGCCTCTGTGTGGAAGCACTCCATAATGCTGCATCTGTGAGGAAGCACTCCATAATGCTGCATCTGTGAGGAAGCACTCCATAATGCTGCATCTGCGAGGAAGCACTCCATAATGCTGCATCTGCGAGGAAGCACTCCATAATGCTGCATCTGCGAGGAAGCACTCCATAATACTGCATCAGTGAGGAAACACTCCATAATATTGCATCTTTGAGGAAGCACTCCATAATACTGGGTCAGTGAGGAAACACTCCATAATACTGCCTCTGTGAGGAAGCACTCCATAATACTACATCTGTGACAAAGCGTTTCATAATACTTCATCAGTGAGGAAGCACTCCATAATACTGCATCTGTGAGGAAGCGTTCCATAATACTGCATCACAGATGAAGAGCTCCATAATACTGCCTCTGTGAGGAAGCACTTGTAGGAGAGTAGGATCTGCCTCTTATGGTTACCCCCACTTTTTGCTGGTGTATCACTGTTTTTCGACTTTAGTCTGGCTGGGGCCCTGCTATCCAGGACCCCAGCCTGGCTGCTTCCTCTCTAAATTGATTCCCTGTACTTTAGGTACACCACAGATTGGATTCTGGAGTGCCCTTATAAGTCCCTAGTATATGGTATACTATGTACCAAGGGCATAGACACCCGGAGGCCTACCAGGGGCTGAAGCATGTATTGTGCCACCCCTGGAAGGCCATCCAAAATGACACCACAGGACTGCTACAGCAGCCTGAGTGAGGTGGTGCATGCACCCCTTACAGAGATATAGGTTCACTATATCTCACCTAACACTGCACATAGAAACCTATCAGTCACCCCTATGGCAGGCCTTATCAATCCTGAAGGCAGGGTGCTTGGTTATATGTGAGAGGGTGCCCATGCATGAGCAGAGCCCCTCTACAGCTCTCGGAATCTCCTATCCGGGGTTGTCTGTGGTGCAGCCTGACCATATACTCTTAAGTGCATTATATCTAAACGGTAAATGCTAACTTTGGGATGGCTGCACGGAAACATGTCGTGTTTGGTGTCAAACACCTTGGAATCATACCCCCACACCAGTACCTGGTGTGGGAGTATGATCCCACCCTTCTAGAGGGAGAGACATGACAACACCGGTATACCCGGTACCAACTAAACCGAGCCTGGCATCACAAAAAGGATGCTGCAGCCACAGACACGAGTCTGGCCTCCTGCTGCTGTCCGAAACACCGGCAGGGGAGGCCTGGACAATAGGTTTCCTCTCTCAGGGAGGTGTTACCACCTCCCAGACAGGCCTTAGTGGATTGGGGCTGGGTGGTGCACTCTCTGAGTGCTTTGAAGTCCTGCACTGGGGGCACATTTGGTGTCCTCGTGCATACCCCAGTTCAAACCGGTTGCAGGGGCTGCCAGCCCCTGCTCTGGCGCGAAACTGGACAAAGGAAATGGGTGTAGCCACCCCTCTTTCCAAACCCTCCCATAGGTGGGTCCCCAGAGTTAGTCCAACCCCTTTTCTTAGTATAAGTAAGGGAACCCTGGCAACAGGACTTTAGATATCCCTGGACGAAACTCTGAAGCTGAATCCTGGACCTTCGACGCTCTACATCAAGATTAGAGGACTGAAGAATCTCCCTTGGGGTCAAGGAGTGACTCCCCTGCTTGGCAGGCACCAACGAAGCATCTGTCCGGTCTGCATCACTGAAGCTCTCGCCGGACGCCGAAGTCTTTGCATCACCAGAGGTGGATTTCCAGACTTCCCCGAGGCTGCCCTGAGTCCCCAGCAAAGCTGAGGCCCGTAGCTGTCGTGGGTAACGTGGAACCGTGACCCCTGGACACCGAGCACATTTGCAAGTGCACCAACTTCCTGACATCTCTCGAAGCTGTGCTTTAGGTTCCAAGTAGCCCTAGCCCGAGCACCAACTGCAGCAAAGATCACTGGCCTACACTCCACGAGTGTCCCGTGGGCCAGCTCCAAGTGCGACCGCTTGAGGCTCCTTCGCGATCTCTAGTCCGTTGGCTAGTGGGTCCCCACGAAGGCAACTCTTCAATTGCTTGGTCTTTTCTGGTTGCTCCAGAAGTGCCCTGACTTACCCTCGCTGGGTGAGTCCCTCAGGCCTTGCTGGTCTGCACCGCAGCCTTTTCTTCATTTCCCCGTGACTTGCCGTTGCCAAGGCTTGTTGGGTCCAATCCGGTCGCCGACACCGCAGCACCTGACAGACTTCGTGGGACAGCTCGATTCCAGCTCCTGGTTATCGTCGACGCCTCCTGGACCTCGTGGCTGAAGAGTCAAGGCACCCGTCAACTCACCTGAACACCCGACATCTGAGGGCATTCGACTATTGTGCCCCTAGTCACTGGCTAGTGACCCAGACTCTGTCCCCTCTGCTTTCAGGTCTTCCTCTTCCTCAATCCAGGCTTGGATCGCACCGGACACTCTTCCACTTCACGGCAGCAGCACTTTCCAAGAGGTCGCCATTGAAAACGACGACGATTCCCGACACCTTTTAACACGTATTCACCCAGCTTCCCTGGGTGAGGTAACTCGAGTATTTCGGTACTCACGTGGGTGTGGGCCCTAGAAACTCTTAAGTTTAAAGGGGTTAACTGGAAGTCCTCTCCGAAGTGTCCTTTTTCTTTAAAAATCCAACCGCGACTTTCCCCTTAGAAGTCAACGGCGATTCGCGGCTGTGTTCTCACACTACACGCGTCCCCCGTAGGTCCCCTGTGTCACTACCTTGGGTGGTTCCTTGGGGTCCAAGCACTTCTACAGGCTCTAGGCCTTGTGTCTAGCTCAGTCGTAGTTCTTATACCACTATTTTAGTATATGGTTTGGTACTCCCCTAGGGCTCAAACGTGTATTGTCCTAATAACTGCTGATATTCTCCTTGTAACTTATGTACTTCGAACTCTAGCCTCATAAAGAGACTAGAGGGGTGTGTTTAAGACAAAATACATATATTTTATATATATACCTGGTGTGGTCCTCTTTCATTTGGTCACTCAAGAGATTATAGACTGGTAAAACAAGCTGCTTTACATTCCTCCAAGACTTAGCCTGAAGGCTGCTCTCCATAGCTACCACTAGGATAGCTTTCAATAAAGGTTGTCTTTAACCTATCATCCATAAGGGGTTGTTTGGACTGGTGCAAGGTGCCCACTATAACTAGTGGACAGCATATGCCAGGCCAACTTCTCACATTGCTGTGCAGCGTGTGGGATTCCAGCTTGCTATTGTTTTTCCAGATAATCTCAAGTGACTAACTGAAAACCACTAAAGGTACCTAAGGTACATATAAATTCAAGCTTAGAAATACTGTAAGTTCTACTGAACTTAGAGTTGTGTGTCAAGGGCTTAGCACACCCTTTCTACAACTCAAGAGAGTTTAGTAGGCCACACTAGAGTAGGTAGTGCATACACCACACCTCACTAGTAATGTCTTCAGGGCCAGGAACCAGTAGGTCCCTGCCAGGAACCAGTGGGCTCCTACCCTCCAAATATGATAACCTCCCATTCTTGGAATTGAGAGAGTTGTGCAAGATTAGGAAGCTGAAGACAGGCAAAAGTGGCAACACCCAACGTCTCATGGAGATGCTTCTGCTGGATGATCTCAGAAGACCCCTAGGGTCTGCAGGGGTAGGCAGAGAGGGTGGGGCAGAAGATGAGGAAGGGAACAGGGGTGAAAATACCCAGGACCTGCCCTCTGAAACTGGCCAGGAAGATGAAAATGATCTTGCCCTGGACAATCCAGCTCCTCCTGCAGATGAGGAGGAGGATCAGAATGACCTCCCCTTTGTCCCACCAGGAAGAGTTGTGAGTGTGCCTAGAAGGTCCAGATCTCCTTCTCAGGAGTCTAACCATTCTGATACCTCAGTAGGGACCTCCGTTTCTTCTCATAGGAGGGAGACCTCTAATGAGAGGAAAAAGAGACTGCTCCAGTATGAAGAAGCTCAGCTTAGGATCAGAAGAGAGCAGCTGGCTATAGACAGGGAGTCCGTAGAGCTTCATAGACAAAGAAGAAAGTTGGGACTAGAGTCCCATGGTGGCAGCAACTTCCCTAGTGGTAGGGAAATGTCTTATGACCATAGAAACCTGAGCAAGATTGACCCTCCCTACCAGAGTGGGGATGACATCCACAAATGGATAACTGCACTGGAAAGGGCCTGTAAAGTTCAGAGGGTCCCCCAGGAGCTATGGGCAGCAATCTTGTGGCTCTCCTTTGCAGACAAAGGTAGAGACAAGCTCCTCACTGTAAGAGAAGAGGATGCTGATGATTACCAAGTCCTGAAGAGTGCCCTGATAGATGGGTTTGGCCTAACCACTGAGCAATACAGGTTAAAGTTCAGAGATACCCAAAAGGCACAGACACAGGACTGGGTGGACTTTGTAGATTGTGCTACCAAGGCTCTGGAAGGCTGGTTACTTGGCAGTAAGGTGTGTGACTTCAAAGGATTGTATAATTTAATCATGAGGGAGCAGATTCTTAATAACTGTCAGAATCAGTTGCTACATCAGTACCTGGTTGACTCTGATCTGACCTCTCCCCAAGAATTGGGAAAGAAGGCAGACAAATGGGTCAGAACCAGGGTGAAGCAGAAGGTACAGAACCAAGGTGGTGACCAGAAGAAGCAAGATTCAAAAAACTCTGACAAGGGTGGGGAGAAGGGTAAAGACCAGAAGTCTTCTCAAGGTCCCCAAAAATCTGCATCTGGTGGGGAACCCCAATCTAATAAAGGAAAAGGCCAAAGGAAACCATGGTGCAAAGTCTGTAAGCAAAAGACTCACTGGACCAGTGATTGCACCAAGTCCAAAGACTCCACTCCAGCCACCATTGCCCCTAAGGCAACTGTTCCCCCTAGTCCAGCTACAAGTGGTGGTGGAAACACTCAGAATAAGGGTTTAGTAGGGTTGACCCTGGGTACTGAGATGGGCTCTGACCTAGTCAGAGTGCCAACTCAGGCTGTCCTAGTCTGTGATGGGGGCATGGATATGTCCCCCTTTGTGAGTCCCAATAATTTGGGCAAATACAGACAGCAGCCTTTAATTAATGGAAGGGAGGCTTTGGCATTCAGGGACACAGGAGCAAGTGTCACCATGGTGACACAAGATCTTGTGGATCCTGGGCAGATTATACTTGGTGAAATGTACCAAGTGACCAATGCTAGCAATGTCAGAACAGACCATTCTCTGGCAGTTGTTAACGTCTCCTGGGGAGGGGTAACTGGCCTTAAGAAGGTTGTGGTGAGTGCAGACCTACCAGTGGAATGCTTGCTTGGCAATGATCTTGAAACCTCAGCTTGGGCAGAGTTGGAGCTCAGGAAACATGCAGAAATGCTAGGGATCCCTGCACATGTCTTTGCTGTGACTAGGTCACAGGCAAAAATGTCAAAAGCTGAACAGGCCCTGGATTCTGGAATAATGGACCAGGTGCCTCCCAAGAGAAGGAGCAGTAGGGTTAAGGCAGTGCCTTCCCCTTGGCTCAGGAGGAAGATCAGTCTTTTGAGGAAGATGATCTCAGGCCTGAAGAAGGAACTGTCCCAGAGGAGCTTGAACCTGATCGGGTTGAGTTCTTGGGGACAGGGGCCCTTCCAGGGCAGATCTGAGCCAGGAGCAGCTGAACTGCCCCTCTCTTGAACCCCTCAGACAGCAGGCTGCTGCTGAGGCTGCTGGGAATGCTAGTGGCACCCATAAGATATATTGGGATGATGGACTCCTGTACTCAGAGAGTAGAGACCCCAAGCCTGGAGCAGCCAGGAGGTTGGTTATACCTCTGAAGTTCAGGGGCTTCCTATTGACACTAGCCCATGATATTCCCTTAGCAGGTCACCTGGGCCAGAACAAGACTTGGGACAGAATTGTCCCTCACTTTCACTGGCCCCACATGTCTGAAGACACCAAGGAGTTTTGTCGCTCCTGTGTAGCCTGCCAAGCCAGTGGGAAGGCAGGTGGCACCACAAAGGCCCCCCTGATACCACTACCTGTGGTGGGGGTTCCCTTTGAGAGGGTGGGGATTGACATAGTTGGTCCCATGGATCCCCAAACAGCATCTGGGCACAGGTTTATCCTGGTGGTGGTGGACCATGCCACCAGGTACCCAGAAGCCATTCCCCTTAGGACCACTACAGCTCCTGTGGTGGCAAGGGCCCTCCTGGGAATTTTCTCAAGAGTGGGCTTTCTTAAGGAGGTAGTATCTGACAGAGATGCAAACTTTATGTCCAGTTACTTGACTGCAATGTGGAAGGAGTGTGGAGTGACTTATAAGTTCACCACACCCTATCACCCACAATGCAATGGTTTAGTTGAGAGATTCAACAAAACCTTGAAGGGCATGATTAAAGGGCTCCCAGAAAAGCTTAGGCGAAGATGGGACATACTCTTGCCCTGCCTTTTATTTGCATACAGGGAGGTGCCTCAAAAGGGGGTTGGCTACAGCCCTTTTGAACTTTTGTTTAGCCATCCTGTTAGGGGTCCATTGTGTCTGGTGAAGGAAGGTTGGGAGTTACCTCTCAAACCCCCTAAACAGGACATAGTGGACTATGTACTTGGTCTCCGCTCCCGGATGGCTGAGTATATGAAAAAGGCAACCAAAAACCTTGAGGCTAGCCAGGAATTACAGAAAGCCTGGCATGACCAAAGGCTGTGCTGACTGTTTACCAGCCAGGACAGAAGGTGTGGGTGCTGGAGCCAGTGGCCCCAGCAGCCCTCCAAGACAAGTGGAGTGGCCCCCATACCATTGTTGAACAGAAGGGAGAGGTTACCTATCTGGTAGACCTGGGAACTCCCAGGAGCCCCCACAGGGTGCTCCATGTCAACAGGCTGAAGCCATATGTGGACAGGGCTGACATGGGCTTGCTCATGCAGCTGATGAGGGACAGGAGGAGGAGAGTGACCCTCTCCCTGACCTGCTCTCCCAGACCCCTGATGATGGGTCAGTGGATGGTGTAGCCTTGGCAGGCAGCCTCACTGCCCAGCAGCAAACTGATTGTAGACAGGTGCTCAATCAGTTCAGACACATGTTTTCTCTGACTCCAAGTCAGACCACCTGGTGCACTCATGAAGTGGACACTGGGGACAGTCTGCCTGTTAAAAGTAAGATTTACAGGCAACCTGACCAGGTCAGGGACTGTATCAGGACAGAAGTCCAGAAAATGTTGGAGCTGGGTGTCATTGAGCCTTCAGATAGCCCTTGGGCTAGTCCAGTGGTCCTGGTGCCAAAACCTCACACCAAAGATGGTAAGAGAGAGATGAGGTTTTGTGTGGACTACAGAGGCCTCAATGCAGTCACTAGGACTGATGCCCATCCAATCCCCAGGGAAGATGAGCTAATAGACACTTTGGCCTCAGCCAAGTATCTAAGCACATTTGACCTAACAGCTGGCTACTGGCAGATCAGACTAGCTGATGATGCAAAGCCAAAAACTGCATTTTCTACCCCTGGTGGGCTTTACCAATTTGTGGTGATGCCCTTTGGTTTGTAAAATGCACCTGCCACTTTTCAGAGGTTGGTGAACACAGTACTTACAGGTCTGGAAGCCTATAGTGCAGCATATCTAGATGATATTGCTGTCTTTAGCTCCACCTGGGAGGATCACCTGGTCCACCTCAGAAATGTTTTGGAGGCCCTGCAGAAGGCAGGCCTAACTATCAAGGCCACAAAGTGCCAGATAGGGCAGAGTCAGGTTGTGTACCTGGGCCACCTTGTGGGTGGAGGCCAGGTTCAACCATTGCAGAGCAAGATCCAGACCATCATGGACTGGGCTGCTCCAACTACCCAGACTCAGGTGAGAGCCTTTTTAGGCCTGACTGGGTACTACAGAAGATTTGTCAAGGGGTATGGATCAATAGTGACACCCCTGAATGACTTAACCTCTAAGAAAATGCCCAAAAAGGTTCAGTGGACAGTTAGCTGTCAAAAGGCATTTGATGACCTGAAGCAGGCCATGTGCACTGCTCCCATTCTGCAAAGTCCTGATTACTCCAAAAAGTTCATTGTGCAAACAGATGCATCTGAGTTGGGGGTAGGGGCTGTACTGTCACAGTTGAATGATGAAGGTCAGGATCAGCCAGTAGCTTTTATTAGCAGAAGGCTGACCCCCAGAGAGAAACGTTGGTCAGCCATTGAGAGGGAGGCCTTTGCTGTGGTTTGGGCTCTGAAGAAGCTGAGGCCATACTTGTTTGGCACTCACTTCCTTGTTCAAACAGACCACAAGCCCCTCTTATGGCTAAAACAGATGAAGGGTGAAAACCCCAAACTTTTGAGGTGGTCCATTTCCCTACAGGGGATGGACTATACAGTGGAACATAGACCTGGGAGTAACCATGCCAATGCAGATGGACTCTCCAGATATTTCCACTTAGAACATGAAGACTTAACTGGTCAAGGTTAGTTTAATGTCCCTGCGTTTGGGGGGGGGTTGTGTAGGAGAGTAGGATCTGCCTCTTATGGTTACCCCCACTTTTTGCTGGTGTATCACTGTTTTTAGGTCTCGCCTACGCAGCGCGCATGCGCTGCAAAGGCAAAAAGACCTTTTGAAATCGATTTGGCTTTTCAGCCAAAAACGTGCACGCGTTCCATTGCCTTCAATGGCAACGCGTGCACGTTTGGCGATTCACTTGCGGGAGCGAGCGGCGCCATATGGTAGCAATTATCATATGGAATCGCACTCCCCCCACCCCTCCAACTTCGGAGTACTGTTTCACTTTCGCGGCCGCTGCGCGGGTCCGCACTTGTGTTTCAGTGCTTGTTTTAATTGGTGAGAGCCCTGCAACTCCCTCGGCAATAAAGTTTTACATACAACCATGACAAAACAAAACATTGTCAGAGCCAAGCGGCTGGCAGCACACCAGACCTAGTGGTTTCGCCAATGCTTGTCTTTCTTAGTGTTATCTGTACTAAAAGCAAATGAAAATCGGACAAGCAAACTTAAAAAACCCAGAAAAATAAGGCACCCACAGATTTAATTGGGAGCTGCTGTTCACAATTTGTTTCAAAGCAATTTAAACACTCGCAGATGCTATCCGCTGAGAAAAGGAAGCTGTGCTGCTGGAACTGTTTGTATTCAAGGTGTATCACAATGCTGCATGGTGAGAACGCTTGTACAAATAACGAAGAACAAAATGGACCCATCACTCATACCTATTTCTTCTGCCATTGCTTGTGTTTTAAAGACTACAGTCGTATTTCCCACGTCATGTCTTTAATCATTTTACGCAATCATATCTATATGACTTTTTATGTGTCTGCTGTCCAGAGCTGTATTACTTTCAATTTCATAAAATGTTTTCTTGTAGCTGGGAATAGCTGTTTTTATTCCCCGTTTTAACCTTGCCTATTAACTACTGATTTAAATGGGAAAGTGTAATGAAAGCCATTGCACCGCAGCCTGAAGTCCAGTTACCTCTGTTGCAAGAGAGAGCGCGAGAGCTGAGGTGAGCTTCCTTCATCTGAAATGCCGCAGTCTTTCTACAAAGCGGCATTGCTGGTACTCCTGTGCACAATAACTGCATACATTCTCTTCTTTGAAATTACACTTCTGTTCAATGCCATGTAGCGCGTCTTTTATCCGCTCTTTGTGTTGGCCGCTTTAAAGAAACCAATGTTTGTTTTGGGAGGAGTGAGGACTGATTTTTGACGGAAAGTGCAGTTAAATGATTAAACGTGCTTTTTAGGTCCGGCCGTTTACACAGCTTTAATGTTATACTAGACTACTGTTGTCTAAAAAATCTTACATAATTACATCCACAGAGAGAGGAGCTTTCGGTCAGCGGGATTCATCCACTTGTCTTTCAGTTCTCAATTATCACTCACATATTGTTTCCGCCCCACACAGTATACAGCATGGGGCAGTGGGTCAGCCCACTTTATCCATTCCCTTTGACTGACAGCACAAAGTTTGTGTAGATTGTTGACGCCACTTAAAAATAATCCCTTTCTTTTCAGTGATAAAATTCTCCCAAAGTGTGCTGTTTAATTTATTTGTGTACATTATCATTAAAAATGGGTAATTGCTTTGCCTACAACTCAGGTTTCCAGCCACATGCGGATTTACTTTCTGTCCCCTTTCTAACCATGCTGTAATAATTTTTTTCTGTGCTTTGTAGATGCCTGCAACTTGGATGCTTGTTTGGGTGATGAGTTCTTCTCATTAACTTCACAAAAGATAATAGTAAAAAGAATGGCACAACTGTAAGGGTTTTTAAAAATCACTGGTAAAACATCCACATTCGTGAATGGTTTTTAAAATTTGAATATTTTAATGACATGGTGGCCATATTTAGGTGGCAGCATGTCTTCACTTATTCTTCTGTTTTTTTACATATGTAGCAATAGAAAAACAAGCATTGGCATAGCCAATAGGTCTCGCCTTTGGGACCTTATAAGTATTTAGTTATGCAGCACAATATCCTTGGTGCAACAACATCAACTGTTGCATGGCTAAACACTTATAAGGTCCCAAAGGCGAGACCTATTGGCTATGCCAATGCTTGTTTTACTTTAGTCTGGCTGGGGCCCTGCTATCCAGGACCCCAGCCTAGCTGCTTCCTCTCTAAATTGATTCCCTGTACTTTAGGTACACCACAGATTGGATTCTGGAGTGCCCTTATAAGTCCCTAGTATATGGTATACTATGTACCAAGGGCATAGACACCCCAGAGGCCTACCAGGGGCTGAAGCATGTATTGTGCCACCCCTGGAAGGCCATCCAAAATGACACCACAGGACTGCTACAGCAGCCTGAGTGAGGTGGTGCATGCACCCCTTACAGAGATATAGGTTCACTATATCTCACCTAACACTGCACATAGAAACCTATCAGTCACCCCTATGGCAGGCCTTATCAATCCTGAAGGCAGGGTGCTTGGTTATATGTGAGAGGGTGCCCATGCCTGAGCAGAGCCCCTCTGCAGCTCTCGGAATCTCCTATCCGGGGTTGTCTGTGGTGCAGCCTGACCATATACTCTTAAGTGCATTATATCCTCGCGGTAAATGCTAACTTTGGGATGGCTGCATGGAAACATGTCTTGTTTGGTGTCAAACACCTTGGAATCATACCCCCACACCAGTATCTGGTGTGGGAGTATGATCCCACCCTTCTAGAGGGAGAGACATAACAACACCGGTATACCCGGTACCAACTAAACAGAGCCTGGCATCACAAAATGGATGCTGCAGCCACAGACACGAGTCTGGCCTCCTGCTGCTGACCGAAACTCCGGCAGGGGAGGCCTGGACAACAGGTTTCCTGTCTCAGGGAGGTGTTACCACTTCCCAGACAGGCCTTAGTGGATTGGGGCTGGGTGGTGCACTCTCTGAGTGCTTTGAAGTCCTGCACTGGGGGCACATTTGGTGTCCTCGTGCATACCCCAGTTCAAACCGGTTGCAGGGGCTGCCAGCCCCTGCTCTGGCGTGAAACTGGACAAAGGAAATGGGTGTAGCCACCCCTCTTTCCAAACCCTCCCATAGGTGGGTCCCCAGAGTTAGTCCAACCCCTTTTCTTAGTATAAGTAAGGGAACCCTGGCAACAGGACTTTAGATATCCCTGGACGAAACTCTGAAGCTGAATCCTGGACCTTCGACTCTCTACATCAAGATTAGAGGACTGAAGAATCTCCCTTGGGGTCAAGGAGTGACTCCCCTGCTTGGCAGGCACCAATGCAGCATCTGTCCAGTCTGCATCACTGAAGCTCCCGCCGGACGCCGAAGTCTTTGCATCACCAGAGGTGGATTTCCAGACTTCCCCGAGGCTGCCCTGAGTCCCCAGCAAAGCTGAGGCCCGTAGCTGTCGTGGGTAACGTGGAACCGTGACCCCTGGACACCGAGCACATTTGCAAGTGCACCAACTTCCTGACATCTCTCGAAGCCGTGCTTTGGTTTCCAAGTAGCCCTAGCCCCAAGCACCAACTGCAGCAAAGATCACTGGCCTACACTCCACGAGTGTCCCGTGGGCCAGCTCCAAGTGCGACTGCTCGAGGCTCCTTTGCGATCTCTAGTCCGTTGGCTAGTGGGTCCCCACGAAGGCAACTCTTCAATTGCTTGGGCTTTTCTGGTTGCTCCAGAAGTGCCCTGACTTACCCTTGCTGGATGAGTCCCTCAGACCTTGCTGGTCTGCACCGCAGCCTTTTCTTCATTTCCCCGTGACTTGCCGTTGCCAAGGCTTGTTGGGTCCAATGCGGTCGCCGACACCGCAGCACTCGACAGACTTTGTGAGACAGCTCGATTCCAGCTCCTGGTGGTCGTCGACGCCTCCTGGACCTCGTGGCTGAAGAGTCAAGGCACCCGTCAACTCACCTGAAGCACCCGACATCTGAGGGCATTCGACTATCGTGCCCCTGGTCACTGGCTAGTGACCCAGACTCTGTCCCCTCTGCTTTCAGGTCTTCCTCTTCCTCGATCCAGGCTTGGATCGCACCGGACACTCTTCCACTTCACGGCAGCAGCACTTTCCAAGAGGTCGCCATTGAAAACGACGACGATTCCCGACACCTTTTAACACGTATGCACCCAGCTTCCCTGGGTGAGGTAACTCGAGTATTTCGGTACTCACGTGGGTGTGGGCCCTAGAAACTCTTAAGTTTAAAGGGGTTAACTCGAAGTCCTCTCCAAAGTGTCCTTTTTCTTTAAAAATCCAACCGCGACTTTCCCCATAGAAGTCAACGGCGATTCGCAGCTGTGTTCTCACACTGCACGCGTCCCCCGTGGGTCCCCTGTGTCACTACCTTGGGTGGTTCCTTGGGGTCCAAGCACTTCTACAGGCTCTAGGCCTTGTGTCTAGCTCAGTCGTAGTTCTTATACCACTATTTTAGTATATGGTTTGGTACGCCCCTAGGGCTCAAACGTGTATTGTGCTAATGATTGTAGAAGAGAAGGGGTGATGGGTCCCAATTCCTTACTCGCCGTATAGTTTTGGGCAGTTCTGATTAGAAATACTTGTCCTAGACAGGGGGAAACCCCTAACCCCCTAAAAAACACAGAAGTTACAAAAAGGATGTCTGGACAAGTTTTGTATTCATACTGATCCAGGAAAAAATTCCAATAGGCTGATATCAAGGTAAAGATTCTTTATATGAAGGTGATTAGAAATTCTATGTAGGTTTAATAACGAGTGAAGAAACAGCCAACACGTGTTTCGCCCCTTACATGGCCATCCGGCCTGGGGCTTCTTCAGGGCGTTATAGGGCTAACGGGTCTTCTAGAAATGGTGCGTGCAGAGATCTTAAGTCGATCTAAAAATCTCGGGCATAATCCCACCGGCGTGTCAACGCGAGAAAAACTGTTTTTCTCACGTAGACACGCCGGTGGGATTATGCCCGAGATTTTTAGATCGACTTAGGATCTCTGCACGCACCATTTCTAGAATACGTGTATTGTGCTAATAACTCCTGATATTCGCCTTGTAACTTATGTACTTCGAACTCTAGCCTCATAAAGAGACTAGAGGGGTGTGTTTAAGACTAAATACATATATTTTATATATATACCTGGTGTGGTCCTCTTTCATTTGGTCACTCAAGAGATTATAGACTGGTAAAACAAGCTGCTTTACATTCCTCCAAGACTTAGCCTGAAGGCTGCTCTCCATAGCTACCACTAGGATAGCTTTCAATAAAGGTTGTCTTTAACCTATCATCCATAAGGGGTTGTTTGGACTGGTGCAAGGTGCCCACTATAACTAGTGGACAGCATATGCCAGGCCAACTTTTCACACACTCCATAATGCTGCATCTGTGTGGAAGCACTCCATAATACTTCATCTGTGAGGAAGCACTCCATAATACTGCATCTGTGAGGAAGCACTCCATAATACTGCCTCTGTGAGGAAGCACTCCATAATACTGCATCTGTGAGGAAGCACTCCATAATACTACATCTGTGAGGAAGCACTCCATAATGCTGCATCACAGAGGAAGCACTCCATAATGCTGCATCACAGAGGAAGCACTCCTTAATGCTGCATCACAGAGGAAGCACTCCATAATACTGCATCAGTGAGGAAACACTCCATAATATTGCATCTGTGAGGAAGCACTCCATAATACTGGGTCAGTGAGGAAACACTCCATAATACTGCCTCTGTGAGGAAGCACTCCATAATACTACATCTGTGACAAAGCGTTTCATCATACTTCATCAGTGAGGAAGCACTCCATAATACTGCATCTGTGAGGAAGCACTCCATAATACGGCATCAGTGAGTAAACACTCCAGAATACTGCATCAGTGAGGAAACACTCCATAATACTGCATCAGTGAGGAAACACTCCATAATACTGCATCTGTGAGGAAGCGCTCCATAACACTGAATCACAGAGGAAGCGCTCCATAATACTGCCTCTGTGAGGAAGCACTCCATAATACTGCATCTGTGAGGAAGCGCTCCATAATACTGCATCACAGAGGAAGCACTCCATAATACTGCATCTGTGTGGAAGCACTCCATAATACTGCATCAGTGAGGAAACACTCCATAATACTGCATCAGTGAGGAAACACTCCATAATACTGCATCAGTGAGGAAACACTCCATAATACTGCATCTGTGAGGAAGCACTCCATAATACTGGGTCAGTGAGGAAACACTCCATAATACTGCATCTGTGTGGTAGCACTCCATAATACTGCCTCTGTGAGGAAGTACTCCATAATACTGGGTCAGTGACGAAACCCTCCATAATACTGCATCTGTGTGGTAGCACTCCATAATACTGCCTCTGTGAGGAAGTACTCCATAATACTGGGTCAGTGACGAAACCCTCCATAATACTGCATCTGTGTGGTAGCACTCCATAATACTGCCTCTGTGAGGAAGCACTCCATAATACTGCATCTGTGAGGAAGCACTCCATAATACTGCATCTGTGAGGAAGCACTGCATAATACTGCATCTGTGAGAAAGCACTCCATAATACTGCATCAGTGAGAACACAATCCATAATAATGCATATGTTAGGAAGCACTCCATAATTCTGCATCTGTGAGGAAGCACTCCATAATACTGCATCTGTGAGGAAGCACTCCATAATACTGCATCTGTGAGGAAGCACTCCATAATACTGCATCTGTGAGGAAGCACTCCATAATACTGCATCTGTGAGGAAGCACACCATAATACTACATCTGTGAGGAAGCACTCCATAATACTGCATCTGTGAGGAAGCACACCATAATACTACATATGTGAGGAAGCTCTCCATAATGCTGCATCAGAGAGGAAGCACTCCAATGCTGCATCACAGAGGAAGCACTCCATAATACTGCTTCAGTGAGGAAACACTCCATAATACTGCCTTTGTGAGGAAGCACTCCATAATACTGCATCTGCAAGGAAGCACTCCATAATACTGGGAAACACTTCATAATACTGCCTCTGTGAGGAAGCACTCCATAATATTGCATCAGCAATGAAGCACTCCATAATACTGGGTCAGTGAGGAAACACTCCATAATACTGCCTCTGTGAGGAAGCACTCCATAATACTGCATCTGTGAGGAAGCGCTTCATAATACTGCATCTGTGAGGAAGCGCTTCATAATACTGCATCAGTGAGGAAGCGCTCCATAATCCTGCATCTGTGAGGAAGCGCTCCATAATACTGCCTCTGTGAGGAAGCACTCCATAATACTGCCTCTGTGAGGAAGCACTCCATAATACTGCATCTGTGTGGAAGTACTCCATAATACTGCCTCTGTGAGGAAGCACTCCATAATACTGCCTCTGTGAGGAAGCACTCCATAATACTGGGTCAGTGAGGAAGCACTCCATAATACTGGGTCAGTGAGGAAACACTCCATAATACTGCATCTGTGAGGAAGCACTCCATAATACTGGGTCAGTGAGGAAACAGTCAATAATACTGAATCTGTGAGGAAGCACTCCATAATACTGGGTCAGTGAGGAAACAGTCCATAATACTGAATCTGTGAGGAAGCACTCCATAATACTGGGTCAGTGAGGAAACAGTCCATAATACTGAATCTGTGAGGAAGCACTCCATAATACTTCATCAGTGAGGACACACTCCATAATAATGCATCTGTGAGGAAGCACTCCTAATACTGCCTGAGGAAGCACTCTATAATACTGCATCTGTGATGAAGCACTCCATAATACTGCATCTGTGAGGAAGCACTCCATAATACTGCATCTGTGAGGACGCACTCCATAATACTGCCTCTGTGAGGAAGCACTCCATAATAATGCATCTGTGAGGAAGCACTCCATAATACTGCATGTGAGGAAGCACTCCATAATACTGCATCTGTGAGGAAGCACTCCAGAATTCTGCATCACAGAGGAAGCACTCCATAATACTGCCTCTGTGAGGAAGCACTCCATAATACTGGGTAAGTGAGGAAACACTCCATAATACTGAATCTGTGAGGAAGCACTCCATAATACTGGGTCAGTGAGGAAACACTCCCTAAAACTGCATCTGTGAGGAAGCACTCCATAATACTGGGTCAGTGAAGAAACACTCCATAATACTCAATCTGCGAGGAAGTACTCCATAATACATTCATCTGTGAGGAAGCACTCCATAACACTGCATCTGTGAGGAAGCACTCCATAATAATGCATCTGTGAGAAAGCACTCCATAATACTTCATCAGTGAGGACACACTCCATAATAATGCATCTGTGAGGAAGCACTCCAGAATTCTGCATCACAGAGGAAGCACTCTATAATACTGCATCACAGAGGAAGCACTCCATAATACTGCCTGAGGAAGCACTCCATTATACTGCATCTGTGTGGAAGCACTCCATAATACTGCCTCTGTGAGGAAGCACTCCATAATACTGCCTCTGTGAGGAAGCACTCCATAATACTGGGTCAGTGAGGAAACACTCCATAATACTGCATCAGTGAGAACACAATCCATAATAATGCATATGTTAGGAAGCACTCCATAATACTGCATCTGTGAGGAAGCACTCCATAATACTGCATCTGTGAGGAAGCACTCCATAATACTGCATCTGTGAGGAAGCACTCCATAATACTGCATCTGTGAGGAAGCACTCCATAATACTACATCTGTGACAAAGCGTTTCATCATACTTCATCAGTGAGGAAGCACTCCATAATACTGCATCTGTGAGGAAGCGTTCCATAATACTGCATCACAGAGGAAGCGCTCCAGAATACTGCCTCTGTGAGGAAGCACTCCATAATACGGCATCAGTGAGTAAACACTCCATAATACTGCATCTGTGAGGAAGCACTCCATAATACTGGGTCAGTGAGGAAACACTCCATAATACTGAATCTGCGTGGAAGCACTCCATAATACTGCATCTGTGAGGAAGCACTCCATAACACTGCATCTGTGAGGAAGCACTCCATAATACTGCCTGAGGAAGCACTCCATAATACTGCATCTGTGTGGAAGCACTCCATAATACTGCCTCTGTGAGGAAGCACTCCATAACACTGCATCTGTGAGGAAGCACTCCATAATACTGCATCTGTGAGGAAGCACTCCATAATACTGCATCTGTGAGGAAGCACTCCATAATACTGCATCTTTGAGGAAGCACTCCATAATACTGCATCAGTGAGGACACAGTCCATAATAATGCATATGTTAGGAAGCACTCCATAATACTGCCTCTGTGAGGAAGCACACCATAATACTTCATCAGTGAGGACACACTCCATAATAATGCATCTGTGAGGAGGCACTCCATAATTCTGCATCACAGAGGAAGCACTCCATAATGCTGCATCACAGAGGAAGCACTCCATAATACTGCATCTGTGAGGAAGCACTCCATAATGCTGCATGTGAGGAAGTGCTCCATAATACTGCATCTGTGTGGAAGCACTCCATAATACTGCATCTGTGTGGAAGCACTCCATAATACTTGGTCAGTGAGGAAACACTCCATAATACTGCATCTGTGTGGTAGCACTCCATAATGCTGCATCACAGAGGAAGCACTCTATAATACTGCCTCTGTGAGGAAGCACTCCATAATACTGCCTCTGTGAGGAAGCACTCCATAATGCTGCCTCTGTGAGGAAGCACTCCATAATACTACATCTGTGAGGAAGCAGTCCATAATATTTCACTGTTTGCAAGCCATTTGTTTCTGTAACACTCCTTCTCCTGTTTCAAACATTCTTCACCGTGGCAGAGAAAGTTTATTTTCATAATGAGCATGTTTGTTATTTTTCTGAATTTTCTTGTTTTTGTTGTGTGACAGACATGTCCTTTGGTGTTACCTTTGCACCTTCCCTCTTACCCTCCGTCTATTTCGCTTTTGACTCCTCTCTCCATCTCTCCATCTTTGTTACTGTTTCAAACAATCTACACTATAGTTAAGAAAGTTTATTTCCGAAGTGCGCGTCACTTGCATTATTCTTACTTTTGTTGTTTTAGTTGTATTGCAGACATGATATTCCTTTATGTTACACTCTCTCTCTCTGTCCTACATGTTGCCTTTGCCTGCTCCCTCCCTTCCACCCTCTGTCTGTGTGCCTTTGGCTCCTTTGGCTCCTTCGCTCCAACCCTCTTTCCCTCTGTCCATGTTGTCTTTGCTCCCCACCCTTCATTCCTGTGGTTTTGCACCCCTCCCTCCTTATATCTGTCTTTGTTACTGCTTAAAACGCGACACCATAGCTGATAAAGTTTATTTTCAGAGTGCACATATCAATCACATGTCTGACTTATGTTGTTTTAGTTTTATTGCAGACATATTTCTTCATGTTGTCATCTTTCTCTCCTTCCGTTTGTCCATGTTGCCTTTACCTGCTCCC
The DNA here is from genome assembly GCA_963921515.1 of Calotriton arnoldi. NCBI lineage: Eukaryota > Metazoa > Chordata > Amphibia > Caudata > Salamandridae > Calotriton > Calotriton arnoldi. The sequence goes on along the minus strand of CAWUFW010001083.1, from coordinate 907,286 downwards.
TCCCTCTGTCCCTGTGCCTTGCCCCCTTCCCTCCCACCCTACGTCCCTGTGACTTTTGATCCCTCTCTCCTTTACTATACCATGCCATACCACTCTATACAATTACCAACGACACCATACCATGCTATGCAGTGACAGGCCATACCATACTATGCAATACCATACTATATAAAGACAGGCCATACCATACTATATAATGACAGGCCATAACATACTATATAAATATAGGCCATACCATACAATGAGAGGCCATACCATTCCATACAATGACAGGCCATACCATACCACACCATAATGACAAGCCGTACCATACTATACTACCCTATACAATGCACAGCAGCCACGCTGTTGTCTAACATGGCTAAAAATAAATTTGGCATGGCCAACACAGCTCTCACAGGTGTGACCTATTAGCTTTGCTAATGCTTGGTTTTTTAACCACACATGTATTGCACAAGTGTTGCTTGATGAAGGTGTGACCTACTCTTGTATACATAAGTAAACTCAAATATTTGGTTATAAGTTAATCCTAAGATTGATTAAGATATACAGGACTTTACAAATACTGGGAGAGATTGTTCAAATATTGGTCCAGACGTTGATACACTGCGTGCTCTGAAAGCCTACACCCAAGCCTCACTTTCAAAGCTAAAACTCAATTGAATGTGACCCTTTCCTGTGCCCTGCTGACCTTTTTGTAAATTGCTAAAATGTAAAAAGAGCTGTAAGTATCCTTCATAGAGCCTTTGATGCAGTGGTACTGGTGCCCAGTGGTGTGAGGGCCCACCTCATCCCAGTTCTGACTCTCTTTTTCTCCTCAAGTGGGGGCAGAAGGACGATTTTCCTGGTTCTGTGAGGGCCCCTGACACCAGGGCTATGTCACTGGCCAGTACAGTTTGCTGAGAGTGGAGCAGGAGTGTTCGAGTTGAGACCACACAGTACAAGCACTCCCACTGGTTTCAGGACAGGCAGTTAATGTGCTAATTAAATCAATTTACCAGTTTTGTTTGTTAATTCACTATATGTGTAAATATGAACTCAATTGGACATATTGCTTCATTTTGTTGAACGCACACATTGCTGTTGGTTGTTGGGTGACTCCCGTCTTTGGTTGTCCACCACTTAGAGTAGCAGTCGTAGAAAAGAACTAGCATGGCGGATGGCAGGGTTAAGTGCTCGAGATGGCCTCAAACTGCTGGAAGAGATTGGCATCTGGCCTTACAGCCTTCTCTGAGGCAGAGTGAAGTACTCATCAGCATCCCGGGTTGGAAGTCAGAGAGGCTGCTCTTCTGCCGGGGTGTAGAGAGGGAGGTTCTTTTGCAAAGATACGGGGCCCCCTGCTAATGATATGAAGTTCACCTAGGCAGAGAAATACATACTGTAAAGTTCCTAGGGTAACTTCAACACATGTTTAAATATACATGATATAATTAATTATAAGAGAAGAGACCATTACTCGAAAATAGAAAAATACAAAAAAAATCAATGTTCCAAGAATGGTAACAAGATGTAGTTTTTGTATAAAAACTACATCTTGTTACCATTCTTGGAACATTGTTACAAAAAGATTTTTTGCAATTATCAAATATCAAATGCATAGATCGTTCTGAAGAACCCAATTATGTTTGTGATATGAATGTATGGTCAAATGGATGAATGCAGTATGTGTGTGGATTGAAATGGTGATTTCTCTGTTATAAAAATGAATATACTGAACAATCACGGATGATAATATTTAATAAAATATATATTTTTGTATTTTTCTATTTTGGAGTAATAGTCTCTTCTCTTATAATTAATTATATCATGTATATTTAAACATGTGTTGAAGTTGCCCTAGGAACTTTACAGTATGAGGGAGGTTCTTTTGCCATTGCTCAGTGGTATCCTGAAGTGTTGTTTTCAGATTCAGCAGCAATCTTTTCACCCAGCAGGACAGGGTCTATTTACCCTTCCGTATCAGGTGGAGGTCCTTGATGCATAAAACTCAAAGGTCCCCGTTTGACGGGTGAAGAGCTCAATTTGTATCTTGTTAATCTCTTGAAGATTGCTTACAAATGTATAAAAGAAAAATACAAGGCATTGTGATCTCCCCTTTCTTGAGAAACGGCACCCTTTTGTTGTAACTAATTCCGGCCCTCCATTGCATGAACCAGTATATTTAAGGTCATCTGACTGTGGACAAGAATGTTTAAGGCCCTCAGACCCACAGCATTCTATCCAAGGCCAAAGAACATGCAAATAGACTCTGTTTTACAATGCATCAGCGCAGGCACATGTGTAGGAAAGTAGGATCTGCTTCTTATGGTTACCCCCACTTTTTGCTTGATGTGATGCTTTTTTTGACTAGTCTAACTGGGATCCTGCTAATCAGGACCCCAGTCTATCTGCTTTCACCTTTAATTGGTAAGTTCAGTACTTAATTACATCCCAGATTGGATACTGGGATACCCTTGCCAGTCCCTAGTATATGGTACCCATGTACCCAGGGCAGAGGTCTCCCATGGGCTGGAGCATGCATTATGCCACCCATGAGAGACCATGCAAAATGGAACTACAGGCCTGCCATTGCAGCCTGTGTAAGTTGGTGCATGCACCACTTACTTAAGATATAGGTTTACTGTATCTAAGGGTCACTGCACTTAAAACCTATAAGTCACCCCTACAGCAGGCCTTTACAATCCTTAGGGCAGGGTGGTTGGTTCTACGTGAGAGGGTGCCCCTGCATGAGCAGGACCTCCCTGCAGCCTACGGAGTCCATTCTCCCTGGTTGTCAGTGAAACAGCCATATACTATATAGAGGGGCACCACGTAATTATGCGATGACCATTTCGAAAACGGCTGCAACGAATCCTATCATGTTTGGTATCAAACATGTTGGAATCATACCCCCACACCGTAAACGGTGTGGGGGTATGATTCCAAGCACTGGAAGAGCCCTCCGTTAGGCTCTCAGTGTTCCCGGTACCAGCCTCTTGACCCAGACAGCACAAAATGGTTGCTGCCGATCAGAGACACATTTCTGCCCTCCTGCTGCTGAGCCAAGCTCGAGCAGAGGAAGGTGGAACAATAGGCATCCTGTCACAGGGAGGTGTGACCACCTCCCAGACAGGATTTAGTGTATTAGGGCTGGGTGGGTGCGCTTGCCAGCGCCAGAAAGTTTGCATGAGGGGCACATTTGGTGTCCCTGTGCATAGTCCAGTTCAAACCAGTCCTGGGAGCTGTTGGCTCCCGCTCTGGCGCGAAACTGGACAAAGGACATGGGAGAAACCTCCCCCCTGTCCAGACCCTCCCCTGGGAGGGTCCCCTGAATCGTCCCAACCCTTTCCCTAGGGTATTTAAGGGCTTACCTGGATGTAGGTCCCTAGATTCATTGTGGGATAAGATTCATATCAGACACCATTGCACTTCTACTGTCTGGGCACTCTGGACTTCGCTGACTTGGTTTGGGCCTGACTTTGTCTCCCTTCCAGTCTGCTGCATCGTCTGTGCCTGTGCATCATACAGGAACCTTCCAAGACCTGTGAAGCATCAAGGACAACCGAAGTAATCTCCCTTGGAGTGAAGGAGTCACTCCCCTGCATTCGCAGGCACCACAACTAAGTCGACAGGTCTGCAGATCCTGAGCTCCTCCGGACTCCGTGGGCTCTGCAATCCAGGTGGTGGTTTTCCACAGCTCCCGAGGCCTGCTCTCCCCTCTCACCAAGTTTGAGGCCAGTAGTCCTCGTGGGGTTGCAATGACCAAACCCCTGGGTACTGCGTCCCCTTCGCATTTGCAAAGGCTTGTTGTCATCTTTGCAAGAAGAACTTTGGGCTCCAAGTAGCCCCAACATCTAGCACCTCCAGTGACCAGAATCTTTGGCCACACCACATCGTGTGCATCGTGGTCTGCACCTTTTGGTGAGCTGCTTGAGGTCATCTTGCAACTCCAGTGCCTTCGGCCTGTGGGTCTTATTGAGGGTCACATTTGTTTCCTTTGTGCTCCCCTGATTGCTCGGGCCTGCCCAGACTCCCCTGTTTGTGGTGAGTCCCCTGGACCTTGCTGGTCCCACCTTTGTACTTTCTTGACTTCCTGCTTGGGTTGCATTTGCCAAGACTTGTTGGTGCTCCCGCCATACACCGACCCCTCAGCACTCGACATCCTTCGGTGGACAGCTCGTATCCGGCTCCCGGTCGTCCTCAGCATCGCCTGGTCCCCACAGCTGCAGAGTCAAGGTCATCAACATTATCCCTGAAGCACCCGACATCGGAGGGCATTCGTCTTCCAAGTCTCCTGGTCACTCCTGAGTGACATAGACTCTGTCTCCTCTGCTTTCAGATACTCTTCTTCAAGAATCCACGTTTGGATTCCCACGGACACTTTCTCCTCTTCCAGCAGCGACACTTTCCTGAAGTCCTCCATTGGGTTCGATGGCGGTTTCCAACGCCACTTCACACCTATACACCCGGCTTCCCTCGGATAGGTAACTTGGCACCACGGTATCCACGGGTGGGGTGGCTCTCCAACCGTCTGTCTTCCACGGGGTTTCTTCAGGGTCCACTGGGAAGGGTCCTTAATCTTTAAAACTCCAACCGCAACTTACACGTAGAGTTGTACGGAGCCCGCTGTCGTGTTCCCACACTGCACGAGCTCTCCGTGGGGTCCCTATCTACTCACCTTGGGTGGTTCCGTGGGGTCCCAGCAATTCTACTTTCTCTCGACATTGTCCTGACTCGAGTCGTGGTTCTTATACCACTTTCTTAGTATATGGTTTGGTCCCCCCTGGGGCCCACTGTGTATTAGTACTATTTACTGTGATTTCTTTGCTGAAGTATTGTGTGCTTTGTGTCTATCTCTGTGTAGGAGATACTGTAACATACTAGATAGTGTTATATAATAAATACATATTTTTATAAATACTTTGTGTGGTTCTTTTTCATTTAATCTATACTATAAGATTGCATTCTGGTAAAACAAGCTGCTTTACACTCCTTCAAGACTAAGCCTGAAGGCTGCTCTCCACAGCTACCACTTAGAGAGCTTCTAAGGTTGTCTAAGACCTTTTAAATCACCATAAGGGTTGTCTGGACTGGTGCAAGTTGCCCACTTACATTCGTGGACATCATATACCAGGCCAGCTTCTCAAACACAGCTTATAAATATGGAAATAATCGACCTTGCTACAAAACTGTTTTTCAGCCTTTCAAAGCTTAGGTTGTTTTGTATTATAGCATTTATATAGTTCGTCCTTCCCTGTTGTGGGTGCTGAAGTGCATTTTCAGATGGGAAGCATGCTACCCCATGGGGGAGTCCATGCCTGGCACAGTATTATATTTGTCCTGATCCTGTGTGGGAAGCATTTTGGTGCTGTGCTTGAGTGACTAGATGTGCTCCTTTTTTTCATTTTCAGCGCAGCGCCTAGCAGTGTGATGGAGAGAGGAGTAAGAGGTATTCACACAAAACAGAATTGCTATTAGGTCTAAAACATAGAGGCAGGTACACAGCAGCAACATAACAAGAAGCAAAGTGGGGCTCTGTGAGCGTTTACCCCCCAAAAAGGGGGTTAATCTCAGATGGTCCAACAATACATAATTCAAAAAAAGGGGGTGGAGGAAGAGACTTTCTGGGTTCGCCCTCCTCAACATAACATTTATTAACACCAAAAAGAGAACCCAACGGGGATTTGCTTCCATAACTTTCCATGAAAAAGAAAAACCTTGTTTTTCTTGTAAAACCCTCTCCCACCAGGGTTACTCCTTGGTGGCATGCTTCATCATTGGGGTTCTTCCTGATCCTCTGCAGAATTGGGCGTGCTGCGACCTACGATTACGCGGGAGCACTTAGTGATGTTAAATAATGATAAAGAAAATGTTATAGGAGTGGAGGGAGGTATTAGATTAAAAAATACCTGACTAGTAGGTCTCCTTACTTTATTCCTGCCTCTAGTCTGTATAATTTAAAAACAGGGGTTAGTTTGGAAAAAAAATACGTTATATTCAGCCTACGTTTTCTACGGTCAACATGTTTTGAGCCGTGCCCCTATTGGCCTTTCATCAGGACCATAGGAACCTAGTTCCTTAGGCGCCACTCCTGTGAGTTCCTTAATAGGAACTCCTTAATTTGCATGCCATGCAATCAACAAAACATACATACAAATGCTACTCAATGGTGTTTTTTCACTGTTTGTATTTCCGAGTTTGAAATATTACGTCATGGTCTCTCCGGGAGGAGGGGGGCCTGTAGTCACACATTCGTCAAGGCCGACCCTCGGCCTGTGTACCTGTCCTGCTCTCCAGGGGACCACAGTGGTCTTGAGGAATGTGTGACTACAAGCCCCCCTCCCCCCAGAGAGACCATGACATAATACAACATGGAGGCTGGGAATACAAACACACGGTGAGACAGAGCTATATGGACACAACATGGAGGACGGAAACAACAAGGAAGGGGCAGAGAAGCACACAACACAGCGAGACAAAGCAACGTGGAGATGGGGGGACACACTGAAGCACATGGCAAGACACAGCAACACGGAGGCGGGGGCAGACGCACATGTGAGACACAGCAACATCAAGACGGTGGGGCTTAGAAGCACAGGAGGGAGACAGCTGGAAAATACACGCCCTTTGTAGAATGTTTAACTAAAGAAAAAAGTCACACCAGAGCAGTGTATGGATACAGGAATGTGTCCATGCTTCAGAAGAGGTGCAAACTCACAATGGGGAAGTAAACCCCCACACAAGCCATCAAATAAGAAGCAAGTAAAAGAGAGGGACAATAAGGCCAACAAATGGTAAACAATGAGCGTGCTCTAAACAAGCTATAAGCTAACAAAATATCTGCCAACAGACAGTGCATGAGGCGAGACCTAAAAAGTATGGTTTTAAGAGCCCACCTAAAGACTGAATTGTCCATAACTAGATCAGCAGCACACCATGCTGGTCCAGAGACGCACTCAGGCAGGGAACCTGATAGTGGCTGCATTAGATGCCACTATCAGGCTGTCCAATGTCCACTGCCATTAGAAACACTGAACATATTGTTTGGACTCAGCAGAGTGTATAGCAAAAGTATAAAGTTGGCAATATGTGCAGTTTGCAGAGCATATGTTGGTCTGCAGTACACATTTTTAGAGGGCATGTAAAGGTAATACAATGAACGTTAGGTCTGCACTATGAAGGTTGCTAGAGGCCTTCAGAGGGTACATTAACAGCAACTGGAGGGAGTGGGCAAGTTGTCTGCAGTTGGAGAATGTCTGCAGTATGCAGATTGCAGAGGGTTTGTAAGGAGTCTGCAGAAGGCTGTGGGTTTGCAGACAATATGGATTAGGCAAAGTGCCTGCAGGGGAATCTGCAATAGGTCTGCAATATTCCAGACAGTATGCAGTGGGCCGAGGAGTTGGAAGGAGTACAGGAGGCAATGGGTTTGTAGGGAGTCTGACTTCAGGGGCAGTGAGTCTCCAGGGAGGCTCTACAGGGAATCTGTAGTGCGATCGCACTGTGCTTGTGAGCTCTCACACCTCTACAAAACGAGCCTTTTAACTGCAGGCCCAGTGCTGTGTATCAGCGTGGGCTCCAAATGATGAAATTATATGTTCGTTATAATTCGTACATAAAGCATGGTACGAAGACGGCAGCAGTTGCAGCTGAGATGCATCTCCCCAAATTGGACACTAACGTGGATTAAACTCACAGTTCATTTGAAAGGACAGCCATCTATCCTAACAGACTGCTGACCACGCACCACCAGGGCATACTTTCCATGTTGATCATTTTGCCCTGCACTGTGTCAGGGGTACCCTAAGAGCTACCTCAGTGGAAAAGAATCGCTGCCGTGTGCTCAATATGGGATTCCCCTAGACTTGAGTTATCACTGGAGGCCAGATATCAACGTTGCGAACGCCTCGCTCTGAGTTACACAAGATGGCGTCATCTAGGGCTGAAGTGCAGTGTCTTGCATGGCACCAAGAGATATCCTGAGACTGAGGTCCAATAGATCGTGGGGGCTTTTAAAAGATCAGGAGTCGAACTGCGTCCACATAAAAGGATGTTGCGGAATTGAATCAGCATTTGTCAGAGGTGGACAAAACAACATATGGATATGAAGATTTGGCTGACAGATATCAGAGATTTGAGAGTTGTACAGTTGCCAACATTCCAACCTTGGACGCTGAAGTGGATCTCCTGAAGAACAACTCACAAGCGTCAAAGATTTGTGTTCTGGGAATCACTTCTTTATCTGACGCAGAGGAGTTACATACTGAGGTATTTTTCTTTCTAAAAACACTGATTCTGAGGATCCTGAATTTGTACCAGCGTGTGTTGTGCATGACAATAGACTGCCTACGAGACGTCTGCCAGGGTAGACCACAAAGAGTGAATCTTTCTGGTGGAGTTGTACAACCCTAAAGCAGAGAGTGGATCACACGTATAGCATAAAATGGAGGAAATGTTACGGTGAAACAATCCTGGGTACACATCTTTCTGGAGCTCCTCGCTTGTGGATGAGGCAACACTACGGATTAATGAGGTAGGCGTGACCTTTGTATTTTGAAAACCCCAGGACTGTCCACGACTATCAGAGAAGATCCAAGACTCTTGAGTATTGTAGGGATATTGATCACTGGCCGTTTCCAAAGTATTATTTTTAGTATGTAGTGTGTAGGGGTCAGACCGGTCCGATTTCCCCTTGAATGGCTGGTGGATATGGTGTATAGTTGTAATGCGCCCCGATCTGATAAGCTGCTGGAACTATCCCAGATGGACTTTTTTTGGGACCAAGCATTACATTTTGTGATGTTCATTCATTGCCTATCTCCCTTTCCCACCTTTCTTTTCTCTCCTAGATGACACGAGAGAGGCTGAGAGAAAATGTTGGCCTAGTATGATTTGGGATGTTTAAAAATTTAAATACGTCGCTAGACTGATAACCTGTTGTGTTTTTGTATTATTGAGAATCCCGGTCTTAATCTGGATTTGCACCTGACCATGCTTCTTAGTTCAGATCTTTCTATCCTATTTAAAAAATATGGAAGTAATGCATTCCTCAATAAAAAAACAGATGATCATGTGACCATGTCAGAAATAAGAATCCTGAGCTAGACTTGTTTTAATATACAAACCAAATACAAGCTAAATCGGGTTTATGCTCAATATATAGCCCATGGCAACGAAGTTAATTTAGCTTTTGATTTAAGGAAATGGATTCTGCACTATTTTTCATAAAACGTTGATGCGTATTGGCACTCAGCAGATTGAACATAGACTCTGTCATGGTGGGTGAAATTAATAAATGTACCGACGAATCAGCTCTACAAATGGGGGTGAATGTTTGATTAATTCAGCATTCTGTCCATCATCTGTTCTTTTTACAAATGCTGGCGGAACAGAAATAAGAATGCACACTTACAAGGGGCGTGCAGCGTAAAAAAGCTCCATGTACTCAGTCTTGTATCATTTGGATTAATGTCGTCGGTTTGGTTTCAAGATAGACTGTGACACCATTCACTGGATGATGGCCCCTTTAATAGGACGATGGTTCTCTCACTGTCTTCTCAACACTTGTCCTGCAACCCCATGGATCTGAAACTAGCTGAGCCGGAAGTCAGACCTTGAAACAGATGGAAGGCCTCGATTCAAAGCTACACACTAAACACATTGCTGATAACCGAGAGCGTGCTGGCAGATAGCTGGAACGGGAACCTTCCAGTCAGGCGAAGCAACGACGTGTCCCAAAGCTGACCCACTTGTAAACCAGAAAGGCTTGTTTATCAGAAGAAGGTGGACGCCAATTCACATGGCGATCAGGCACTCAACTGTCCACTGCCAACAGCCAGTGGCGTAGCAAGGGGGATGGGGGAGGCAGTCCGCTCTGGGCAGCACGAGTTTTAAGGGCGGAGGCCTCCCATACCACCAGCCCCCCCCCCCTCCTCGATCTTACCTGCGGCAAAGGCTCGGACCGCCACGGGTGGCAAAAGGCCTAGCTATGCCACTGCCAACAGCGGCCTCACAAAACTTACTCCCAGGCTGGACATCCCAAGCTGCCAAACACCGAATACGGGAGATGGCCATGTTACCTAATGCCCATTTCTGTCCTTCTGCAACACATCTTCTGCACACAGCACTGGTCATAGGGACCCATTTCAAAGTCATAGGGCCGATATCGGCAACCCCCCGCTTAGCAGTAATTAGTCGGGCTGCGCAAAATAAACAGTCCACACAAGTTTTTGTTGGCGAAAGTTTGCTGCAGGTTTATTACATACAAGGAGTATGCCAACTTGGTGGGTTAACTTACGGGCGATCCAAGGGCAGGCAGCGGTGACTCGCCTAAGCTGCCCTGCCCACCTGATGAGCCAAACTGCACCATGGCCATTCCAATCGGTGCTACCATTATGTGGGGGTTATCCCCCTTACATATCATGGACCACCAGTCTATACTTTTACTCATGCCTTTTTAGGGGCGGAGCATAACCAGGCAAGCCCCCGGTTGCTCAGGCTTACAACTGCCCGAGGGACTAGCAGGGCGCCGTCGCTTTCGACCAGGGTCCTGCCATAAAGACTCCTGGGATCTTGGCATAATGCACCCTTATTGTGCTCCTGAAGGGTACCCCTCGTACCAATCAGCCTCCGGATCGCCCTGTAACTCCGCCTGCAACACAAATGAATACATTCAATTCATTAGCCCAGCCCTCACGCCGGCACGCAGGGTAAGCGGTTGGGAGGGTGACAGCGTGTCCAGCGGAGGACAAAGAGAGTGGCCAGTGGGTGAGGGCAGGTATAAGTACCTGTCTCCAGCCCACCGCGCACCAGAAATGATGCCGCAGAGGCACCAGACCTGAAGGGGGGGACTCCCAGAGGAGGGGGGTCCCAGCGACAAGGCACAGGGAGGTGCCTGAAGTGGCACTAGGGGGCCGCCCTCTTACAGGGCCCACTGCGTGCGCCGTGGGCAGCTGCAGTTTTTAATTACCTGCAGGTCCTGCACCACTTAAAGCTCTGGGGTGAATACGAGATGGGAGCGGATTGGTAAGGGGAAGAGGTGGACTTGGGAAGGGGGGCACGGAAGAAGCAGGGCAGCAGGACTGGAACAGCGCAGACAGGAAATAGGTCGACGACAAGTAATAAGGCAGGGCAGAAAGGAGGGGAGAAGGGGCACAGGCAGGCCAGAGTGCAGGCAGCAAAAAGTCAGAGGCTATATAATGTAGACAAGTGCTGCGGGACTCCCCACAAATGGAACCCTTGCTCTGGAACAGCATCCCCTAGCACTCTACCCTGTCTCGGTCCTCCTAGCTCACTCGCTGTTCCAGGAGGAGTGAACCAGAAGCCCAGCTTCTGGCTGACTGTAACAGACTGTGGGGAAAGAGCCAAGCCAACCAAGGGGCGGAGCATGGATGGACTTCCAATCAGCATAGATGAAGAAATAGAAGAGAGATGGCGGCTTACATTGGCATCTCTCTGATTAGAGACACTCTTGGGGTTTCAGTAAAGCATCTCACCCCCTAAAAGAGTCAAATAAAAAATAATGTAACACTTCAAATTCAATATAAATGCTGGCACATTCTAGTAAGTGACAAAATGTTATTACGGAAAGGGTCTTGCAACAACTTACAATTATGGTGGGCTATGTTTTTGTTCTGCATGACAATAAAAGTTGCTCTTTATGTGCCACAAAGTGATAGTTGGCATGTGTTTTGCATGTAAAAAGCAGTCAAATGAGTTTAGTATCTTGGCCAGCTTTTACAACCACACTATTGAGCCCCTTCAGCATCATTCCAAGATGCCTGACAGATTTAAGTAGCCCAGGACAAATATTTCCCCTTTTATTCCTCTATTTTATTTTTCCTCTTTATTTACCAAACGTACAACCCATTCCAGAACTCGTAATGTCGGGATCTTTGTGCCACTTAACACTCAAAAATTCATTGGTATTGGGGCTGGAGAGCCAGTCTCGGCACCGAGTCAACATCCTGTGATTCTGGGCAAGTCTCCAAATCTCCCTGTGCCAAACAAAGCAAGTAATGTGGTGGTAGGGATGAGGGACGGGGATGGGCGCACCAAGCACAAGTGGGAGGGGCATGCAGCGACATTGGAGGATGTGGGAGGGACAAATGGAAGCAGCTACTGGCGCGAGTCGAGCTGAACTTTATTTTTCCTCTTTATTTACCAAACATACAACCCATTCCAGAGCTCGCAAGGGTGGGATCTTTATACCATTTAACAGGAATTCATTGGCATTGGGGCTGGAGAGCCAGTTTCAGGTCTCGGGGCGGAGTCAAATCCTGTGATTCTGGGCAAATCGCCAAATTTTCCTGTGCCTAACAAAACAAGCAATGTGGTGGGTGGGGTGAGGGACAGGAGCACCAGGCACAAAGGGGAGTGACACGGGCATGCAGCGACGTGGGAGGGACAAAAGCAAGCAGCTACAGGTGCCGAGCGGGACACAGGCAAACAGTAACACGAGCAGGAAACCAAGAAAAAAATAGTCCCTCAAACAACAGATAAACAAGCAAAGCGTAAAGATACAAAAATGATCGCTGCTGGCGCTCTAACTTAATGCAATGACTCTGAATCAGAGCATTCGCCCCTGTAATAGGAGAACTCGCTCAGATAAGGAATGGGAGGCACACCTTCAACAGAGTGCCTAGCACCAGCCTGATAGACTATATTTTAGTCGACGTTATATTATGGCCTTTTTTTTTACTGACAAGACAGTGACCATAATGCGCTTGCCCAAGACCCGGACCTCCGCCTCACCAAGCTAGCACATCCCTTTGATGGTAGACATCAACTAGCAACAATTAGGCGCAGGATAACCTGGTGGGTAGTGGCGCAATCACAGGACTCAGTAAAGTCGATTTACAGGCTAGTGACAAAGAGCCTGGAAGACCTGTGCAACATAAATTACAGCTTGGGCCTGGAAACTTCTCTAGCAAGGATTAGAAAGTGCATAACCAACTCTTTGCAGATTTAAAAATGCATTTTTCTGTAGGAGCCAGGCTTGAGGGAGCGAGAAGAAAATTGCCTTCGTGGTTTAACAAGCATTGCAGGTCTGCCAAACTTGCTCTCATCACCGCAATAAGGTCACAAGACAGAAGCACAATTCAAGCCACAAGGGTGACTTTTAAGAAGGCTGTTAATAATGCCAAGAGGGAATGGAACTAAGCGACGTGGGAGGCTCTTCTTGCAGCCTCTATGGATAAAGATCAAGCAGCATTTTGGATCATAGGTGCCACTGGGAATGCTCAGGGGACTGTCACCAGCGAAAACATCGCAGCTGATGACTGGAATGCACACTTTTAAAATCTCTATGCTCCAATACCCGGTGAGTGCAATTTCTGTTCCAGTAAGAAGGCCTCAATTACCAACTACAGAGGGCCTCCACGCTACACCCGAGTGTCTGAACATTACATGCAAGGAAGTGGTCCTAGCTATTAGGAAGATTGTCCTGCACAAAGCCCCTGGCCTAGATAAAATTCCAGGGTGCCTGTTTTTAGCAGAGATTGATGTCTGGGGTCCCCACCTCACTGTAGTTTTTAATCCCATCATGAGTGGGCTACCAATCCCTCATTCCTGGGCGGGGTCTGAAATGATCCCTAGATGCAAAAAGGGCTCCCCTCTGGTGCCAGCAAATTAGCTTAATTGATAATACCCAGAAACTCTTTAGCAGAATTATTTTACTAAGATTACAAGAATGGATAGAGGCCAACAACATTCTAAGCCATGCAAGCAGGATTCCGCAACCGCACATCAACAATTGACCAAGTGTTTAGACTGCAGCTGAAAAGGGTAGACTTTACATGGTATTTGTTGATCTTCAATCTGCATTCAATTTGGTTCACAGAAATGTGCTATGGAAGGTTCTGGCTGAGAAGGGTGCCCCCCATTACTAATGTCAAATCATCGAAAGGCTACACAAACAGAACTTTGCCCAGGTCCACTGTGGTCGACTGGGAGAAGTAACAGAACCCTTCCCAGTCATTAGGGGTGTTAGGCAAGGCTGTGTTCTTGCTCCAACACTCTTTACACTGTCTGTCAATGACCTGGTTGCCTTCCTGAATTCCTGTGACAATGATGCCCCCAGATTAGCCAACATGAGGGTCCCGGCGCTAATGTTTGTGGAAGACACATTACTCTTATCTAAATTACCCATGTGCATACCGGATGAATTCAGTAGCTTCTGTACAAAGACAGGATTGGAAATAAATATCAGTAAAACCAAGTACATGGTTTTCAACCCGTGTCATACAACACATGCAAACCCACCTTGAATGGGTCCCCACTAGATCAGGTCCATCTGCTTGAGTATCTAGGCATCACTCTGAACGAGAAGCTTGATTGGGTGCCACATATTTTGAAACATAGGCTCAAATTGGAGCAATATGCCTGAGGTTTGCTGAAAGTTTATTAGAGTTCATGTTTCAAACCTTTCACTCCGGCGGTCCAAATATACACCCACCAAACACTGGGTGCGACTCTCGACGGCCCGAGCTCTGGGGTCATAAGGACACAGTCAGCACTCCGCTAGTCCCGCTAAGGCTAGATTTGGGGTACAGGCCAATCCGAGAAAGAATTGCAGTCAGACCAATAATCTACTGAAGAAAACTATGGGCATCTCCCGAACTGCTCCACTACTGCCAGGACCTAGAAGAGATACTCAGCATCCCTGGGGCTGGCAATCTCCCTGGATTAAATATGTCAGAGACACACTGTTAAGCCTCTGGTTAGTAAAACTCTGGGAAGATCCGGGGGGGATTGGGGTTGTGGGGGGTTTCTAATTAGCAAATTGGAGCTGGAGAGGCGGTTTAGGAATTTTAGAACTGGTATGCTCATGTCAAGCCTGGCCCTCGGTACTTTGACGGACTACTTCTTAGGGATAAAAGACTTTTGCAAAACTGAGGAGCCAAATCTGGCCAGAAAGCTGTATGTCCAGTTCAGGCAAGGGTCAATACCTATTAGATACATCACCTCGAAATGGCTAAGCACAGATAGAACGGCCGAGTCGGACTGCCCACCTGTGGCCACGATTAAGAAACGGTGGCCCACGCCCTGGTTTTCTGCCCCGAATATAGTAAGCCCAGAGCTGAATGGATAATCCCCATTTGCAGGAACCTGGGAATCCCACATTGTGCAGAGGCCTGCAGAATTTTACAGTCGGACACCAGCAGGCACATTATATTTGCAGTCTCCAGGTTCTTATTTGCTATGTGGCGAATGAGGAGGAAAAATGTCCTACTACCAGCCAATAGATAGGACAGCAGTGCTGCAAGGTCGCTAGGGGAACCCAATATGGGGAAAAATCACTCATCTCCAGCCTACTAGTCGTTGAGAACACTGGTGCCTCATACCAAGATGATGGTTTTAGCTTTTAGCCCTTTGAAAATCATTGTGTCTTTTAACATACAGCGTCACTTTTGTGTACATTCAATGTGGGACAATGTTTTAACGATCTTATCTGAGTATTTTTTATTGTATTTAACCATGGTTGGAGGCCATTTTTATTGCTTTGTATATGGTACCTATCCACGTGGTTTTCTATTTTTAATGTTGTCTCTATGCATTTCTCTTTTATGGCAACCAGCCGAAATCAAGAGTATTGACTGACTGATAAACAGCCAAAGTTTAAAGATATAGTACTTGGTCCCTTCTCCATGGGAGGAAGGAAAGAGACCAAGCATTTGCAATGCAATAGGTCTCACATTTGTGAGAGTTAGAGCTATTGGCGTTGTAAATGACAATGTCTTTTACCCAGGTGTTTTGGTGTGGAGTGGAGTGGATGTATGTGGTATGGAGCGGAATTATGTGGGTTGGATTGTAATTGTTAGTTGTGGAATTGTGTGGTGTGGAGTGGATTTGTGTATTGGAAGTATGTGGCATGGTGTGCATTGGAAGTATGTGGATAGTAATTATGTGGTATCAATTGTACTGGAATTATGTGGAGTGGGATTGTGTGACATGGAGTGTAATTATGTAGAATGGTATTTTGTGTTGTGGAGTGGTATGTAGAGGAGTTTATATGGTGTGCTCTCGAATTTTGTGGCATGATGTGGAATTCTGTGGTGTGGATTGGATGCATGTGGTGTGTTGTGTAATTGTGTTGTTGAGTTGATTTATGTGGTTTGTTGTCCAGTTTGGTGGTGTGGAATGGAAATGTGTAGGATTGAATTGTGTGGAGTGGAAGTGTGTGGCGTTGAGTGAAATTATGCTGATTGGAATTATGTGGCATTGTGTGGAGTGTATTTGCATGGATTGTGTTACCAAGTTTAAAAATGATGAAGCATAATTATAAAGAAAGGCGGCCGTTCATTGCTCACAGATTCACAAAATTAAAACATGTTGCTTCCACCAAAAAAGTTCAGAAATGCACAAATGTCTCTTCAATTTCAGACCCAAGCAACGAGGAGCTGAAAACAACACATACATGTTCAACATAAGCAGGAGAAAAAGAAAATAGTTCCAAGACCAAACACTTCAACACACCAGTGTAAACTTACTAGTAGATAGGCACTGCTCTCTGGGCATTAACAAACAACAACAAGCATTGGCAAAGCTTATAGGTTTCGCCTACGCAAGAGCTATTGGTTTTGCCAATGTCTTTTAGCCATAATATGCAGTATGTGGCTGTGCAGCATGGCTAAAAGTCAAGTTAGATGAAAAGCGATAAGACACGGCCAGCACTGGATGGAATGGACAAGCAAGGATGAGAGTAGGGAGTGGGGGAGACACAAAGTACTTGGAGGCATTTAGTTTTTCTGGCGAAAGAACAGAAGTGACAAAAAAAACAGAAGGCTTAACTAAGAGAAGTCAAAGCAATGATTGAATGCTGGCCCTGTCGCACATCTGAAGCAGTGTCCTACCACCTGGGGTAGTGAAATACTGTGTTGATATACTTCAATCACTATCTCTCAAACCCGTAGCTGGCACCACTAGCCTACGTGCGGGACATTCCTACTGGCGATACACAAACAGCACTTGCTCTTTGGTGCACAGTGACATGTTGCCATGATCTGGAGTAGGAACCCATCCCCAAAGATCCAAGAGTGACTCAAGGATCCTACATGCTGCAATGACATGACTGACAACTGTGCTGCTCATCTTCCACAATCAGCCAGGGCAAAGGACATTTGGGGCCAATTGAGGTCATAGCTGAATGCCTGCAACCTTGTGCAGCAAACCTGGGATGACGTGGGAAATAAGCTGTAACACTGATGGCCTTTATGAGTCTCAAACGAGAAAAAATCTTTAAAAAAGCTCTGATTTGTTGCCCTCTTTGCTAGAGGATTCCACACAATAGTCAATTACTTTGTCTCATATTTAAACTGTACATTATTTTGCAATGCTTACATGATATCTGCTTTACTCTTTATGCTCTGGAGTGTAAGCATAAAACCCGCCTAAACGATAAAAAGAAAGAAAAAAAAGACTTGCATAACCTGGTAACTAGAAACCTGACCTCAAATTGCTTCTCCAGCTGTTAAATTAGAGCTCTCCACTTCGGTACAACACGCATCATGCATGTCAAATGCCCCATCCCACATATACACACTCCCGGCACTTCCCTTCCTGAAATACTGAGCCAAGTGATGCATCTTCTGACCAGTGACTGAAGGGCTTATGTAAGGGCACCGATAATGGGATAAACTCTACGATCTAAGAGTGAGAAAGTTTCCATAAAGTTAACATTATCTTAACCCTCCCCTAGTCTGAATTTGTAGGTAGATTTCAAGGCAAATGAAAATGAGGAACAAAGATAGCAACGGGCAGCCAAGATGCATCTTGTATCACGCCAGGAAGAAGCATCGAGAGTGTATGTAGTGCTGGCAGAAAGCTTGTGTGGGCAGTCCATGTTGGTGCCGTCATGTCTCCGACAGGTAAATACCTAGTCTTGACTTGGAATTCCCGCTGCAGTGGAGGAACAGAGCTGTGAGCTTTATGGGTATGAGAGATGCGGCATAATGGCCAGAGCTGCCAACTTTGGAACTGGAGAATCAGGCTTGAGTCCCAGCCGCGGCTCAACATCCTGTGATTCTAGGCAAATCACTTAATCTCTCTGTGCCTAAAAAATGTGACATGTTATCTGGTGCTCATGTAAAGAGTTATATATAAATCTGCAAAAAAATAAAGATTCGCAGAAATACAGAGTGATGGTGAAGGAGAATTATGGGTCTGTGATTCCCGTCAATGAAAGGACATACAACACTTCTCAATATAGTGCTGCTGCCTCAGCTTCTGTTCTGTGTATGTTTATTAACATTCCAATACTGCTGACACGCATATGCTTTGGGCAGCCAATAAAGTTAATGTAAACAATGGAGAGTGAGCTAGGGACACACTAACGGTGCCTTACCACAGGGTTTGGGTGGGGCAGGCGGCACTGGCACTGTCGGCAGTGTGTGCTCATTTTTGGTGATTTTCTGCTGTCCCGCTGCCACTTGTGGAGTTGGACAGACAGCAGTAAATATTACACTGAATACAGTCTTATCTCACCCTCGTCCCAGACTCTGACAGCATATAAATACAGTAGCAAGCACAAAGTGGGCCTGATACCGCTTGTTGGGGGTGGAGGAGAGATAGTGCACGGACCTGTACTCCACAGAGCTGTGCTTGTGTAACAATGCCTACGTACCCCGATAGCAGAACCCAATTCGCAACAGCAGCTGATGAAACCAGACCTTATGCATTTACTAGAGCTCCGTGGTTTCCATGCGTCTGTCTCGGATGAAAGGGGTCCATGACCGGTGTCAAGGCTCCCCCACTGGGGGATCCCCGGGAGCGCGGGTGCACTTCACAGGAGGAGCTCGGGTTGTGCGTGCTGCAGACAACGCACGTGCTACAGGAGCAATACATGGGAGACTTTGTATTCAAATGTATTACACAAATGCCGAGGCACATCCAAAGTCAGTCCAAGTCTGTAGAGTAGGCATTAGCCATCATCATGAAAAAGAGGAAGTCCACAAGATGTTCTTTATTTCCTTTTATGTGTCCTTTATTTTCTTGCCAAAATCCATAACATAAGCAACAGGCAGCCGACACGTGTTTCGTCCGAAAGGACTTTCTCAAGGCTGCAAACAATTATGGATATACATTAAAACCAATATCATACAAAAATACCCATTATAAAAGTTAAGAACTAGCATTGGCACAAAGGCCCGCAGTTTTAGACTATTTGTCCATTCGCTTAAAAAACAACCCAAACTAGCGCTGTGAATGATGGAGGTTAAGAGTATCTTGCAACAACAAATCAGAAAACATGTTGTTGCAAGTACCCTAAACCTGTATATTCCAGTGATGGAAGTGCTGTATTCCCAGTGTGGGCATCTCTCCACTTGAGGTGTAAATAGAAAGGAATAGGTGCATATGTGCCTCCTATAGCATGACAGATCCATAGGAATCCATAATCCCAAGGAAAACCACCACCAAGACAGTGAACAACGTAAGAATCACAAAGTGCCATTCTCCATACCATGCCATACTGGCAGAGCGTGGTAACCGACTACATCTTACCTAGCAATAATTTTTTTGTTTTTGTTTTTTGTGAGGCAAGTCGTAGCTCCAAGGTAGAAGAGTTTCAAGAACCGATCGTAAAAATGCAAGTGATAAGGCACCTGGTGAGAAATTAAGCATGAAATACAAGATAAGCATAATGGACCTGCTGTGTCGACAGGTCAACGGTGCTTCGTAAAAACATTCCAAGCACTCCAATATCACTCCGTAGTTGTCCCATTTAGTAAAAGACTGCCAGTAGTCACCCGCTATAGAAAGCGTGTTAGGGACTTAAAGTGTGAAAAACCTGGCGAGTTCCATTAAAGAAACAACAAAGGGCTGGCCATAGCTGCTGGTCACGAACTGGCCGTGCATGGAGGCAATAAGTCACGGTCCCTAAACACAGGGTGTGTCATGAAAATAATACACCCAGTACTAATAAGCAGCGCTGCTCCATTACGGTGATGGAGGCTCCAACAAGCTTATTCACGGAAAGCTGATGCAGGCTATTCCTAGCAACTGGTGCAACTATCAGTTGCCAATTAAATATAATTCTCACAAAACAGGAACTCCGAACTCCGAACATTATAAACATCAATATACATATGTAACGTGGTTGTTCTATAAGTTTCCATTACGATGCTCCTACATATGCGAGTCATTATAAAAGCTGTGGGAAATTAAATTTCTGTTTTGTGAGAATTATATTTAATTGGCAACTGATAGTTGCACCAGTTGCTAGGAATAGGAGCAGCGCTGCTTATTAGTACTGGGTGTTTTATTTTCATGACACACCCTATGTTTAGGGACCGTGACTTATTGCCTCCATGCACGGCCAGTTCGTGACCAGCAGCTATGGCCAGCCCTTTGTTGTTTCTTTAATGGAACTCGCCAGGTTTTTCACACTTTAAGTCCCTAACACGCTTTCTATAGCGGGTGACTACTGGCAGTCTTTACTAAATGGGACAACTAGGGTGATATTGGAGTGCTTGGAATGTTTTTACGAAGCTACCGTTGACCTGTCGACACAGCAGGTCCATTATGCTTATCTTGTGTTTCATGCTTAATTTCTCACCGGAGTGCCTTATCACTTGCATTTTACGATCGTTTCTTGAAACTCTTCTACCTTGGGCTACGACTTGCCTCACAAAACAAAATAACGTTTTATTGCTAGGTAAGATGTAGTCGGTTACCACACTCTGCCAGTATGGCATGGTATGGAGAATGGCACTTTGTGATTCTTACGTTGTTCACGGTCTTGGTGGTGGTTTTCCTTGGGATTATGGATTCCTATGGATCTGTCATGCTATAGGAGGAGCATATGCACCTATTCCTTTCTATTTACACCTCAAGTGGAGAGATGCCCACACTGGGAATACAGCACTTCCATCACTGGAATATACAGGTTTAGGGTACTTGCAACGACATGTTTTCTGATTTGTTGTTGCAAGATACTCTTAATCTCCATCATTCACGGCGCTAGTTTGGGTTGTTTTTTAAGCGAATGGACAAATAGTCTAAAACTGCGGGCCTTTGTGCCAATGCTAGTTCTTAACTTTATAATGGGTATTTTTGTATGATATTGGTTTTAATGTATATCCATAATTGTTTGCAGCCTTGAAAAAGTCCTTTCGGACTAAACACGTGTCGGCTGCCTGTTGCCTATGTTATGGATTTTGGCAAGAAAATAAAGGACACATAAAAGAAAATAAAGAACATCTTGTGGACTTCCTCTTTTTCATGATGATGGCTAATGCCTATTCTACAAACTTGGACTGACTTTGGATGTGCCTCGGCATTTGTGTAATACATTTGGGGACCTCAAAGGGGATTGTATCTCCTTGGAGAGCCAGTTTGGTCTTCTTAAGGCGGAGGGAGGCTTAATGCTTGGAGAGCACCAAAATATACTAAGCAACTGAAAATTACTTTCCGACGGACGGAGTGGGTGGATGTGCATTCGCAATTTGGCAGCTCTGCCTTGGTTCTTTGTGCAATAAGACTTTGTATTCAATGATGGGACGTGAATTGCTTGCACTCCTAGTCAGGGAGGCAGGGGAAGGGCACTGTGCTGATAAAAGAAGGGCGTGTGGCCGCCATGCTGAAACTAGCTCAGCACTTGCGGGGACAATTGCTGCTGCGCAACCACGTGAAAGTTTGTTGTGTTTGCAGGCGATTCATAGACATTGAAGAAGGACAAGAGAAACAAGCCGGGTAGGCCATGTTGGCCGAGAACAACATTGGCGGCCATCTTCAAAGAGAAACATTAGTAAGGAAATGACTATACTAGAAACAAGGTTTACAAATCAGCGCTGTTTATTTTAGGAAGCGCAAGGCTTTGTGGCCTCGATCTACAAACTGTGTATTCAGAAAAACATTAACCTCCTAACTGAGTAGTCTGCTACCATAAACGGCGAAGAATGGAATATACTGGTGAGAACAACAAAGCAGCGTGGAAGCAGAGGGTATAAACAAGCGGGCCCGTGTAGGAAATAAGAAAGGACCATGGCATGGGAATCCGCCACCAGGCTTAACAAGGGAGAAATGGAGTGGCTGCAATAAATCATGGGCTCCACGGAAACCTGGCCATACAGCCTAGCAAACAAAATGTAAAACAAGCCCAAACCCCCTTAAAAGGAAGCCCAAAATCAAACTAACATCTAACCAAAAGAAGCCCAACCGACGATCGACATGAAAAATTGCAAAAAAGTCTAAAAGTAAAATACGAGCAACGGAGCGGGCACGGCGCGGCAGGCAGCACTAATACAACTGTGACATTAAGAGGAGGTGAGAGGGAGGAATTATATATTACAGTGTAAGCAGCTATGACTCTGAAGCTGAACACAGGTAAACAGTAACAGAGCAGGAAACCAAGGAAAAAAATAGTCCCCTAAGGAACAGATACAGAGCAACAGCATAAAGATACAGTACTTAGTCCCTGCTGCTGGGAGGAACGGAAGAGAAAAAGGAGGGACAAAGAAGGAGGACTGACCACTAGCAAGCAAGGATTTCTAAAGGACACTAAAACAAGCAAATCAAAAGCAAGAGGATGGCTTTAAGCCAACATGAGAAATTACAACAGGTCTCGAATGCTCGACCTAAAAGGAGGAACAAAGAGGCAAGACTGACCACAAACAAGAAAGGATTTTTAAAGGGCACTGAAACAAACAAATGAAAAGCAGGGGGTGGCTTTAAGCCCACAAAAGAAGTATATACTAAAGTATATACAAGGGGTCTCAAATGCTTGACCTAAAAAGTATGCCAAATGAACACGAATGAGAAAAGCAGTAGCTCTTCACCTTTTTTTAAAGGGATGGATACTAGCTATTGCTGTACAACTACTTCTCATGAGAGAGGAAAGAAGTGGGACAGAAATCATGTTTGCCAACCTAAGCAGAAACTGCACAATCTTTGAAAGGCCTATATTTCACCAACTCTTCGAGGCCCAAGGAGGCCAGAATGTTGCACCAGGGTATTTAGAGGCTACCAAATATGGATGAAACTAAAAAAAGCTCACCGTGAGTCATGGCTTATACCCCTCCCCAGCCAGTCTGGCACCCTAGTACCCTGCAAGTGTTAGGGTGAGAGACGATGCACCTGGTAGGTTGTTGCTTTGGCAGCAGATGTTGGTAAGCCAATGCTGGGTTGCCTGTATTTATCAATTACCAATTGAAATATGTGTTGTATTTTTGTTAGACCATGAGAGTCTTTTGGTGTAAAGATGTAATATTTTCTTTGTCAAAATTTGGTAACTTTTCTTTTTGTATCTTTTGATAGGAAGGAAACACAGCAAACATTCTTGATGAACAAAATGAGGTAAGAAGGACTCGAGTTTCATACGTTAAGAGCAAAAAGCACAAAATAATGGATGCACCAAAAAATAACAAACCTTGGCTGATGATGGACTATTTTCTCAAGCATCATTTTGCACTAAAAACAATGAACCAAGCCACGGGGCTGTTGAGAGGCGAAACTTAAGGCAATGAAATGCTCTTGAAGTCACATCTTCAGGTTTTTTGTCCCGGATAACATCTGAAGCACACATCTCGACCTGCATCCCAGTAATAATCCGTGGTCCTTTCTTTATCACATGCAGAGCTCTGTTGCTTTATTGTTAGGTTTGTGCTATAAAAGTGTCCTACATAGATACATATATACGTAGTTCCATTTTACAGGTGAACTATATATCACAAGAATCCATTTTTAAAAAGATGTGATTCCCTCCCAGAGTGGCTAAAGTGTTGCGGAAATACTTTCCGACTTTTTCTTCCAGGTGCTTGTTGAGACCTCCTTTATGATGCACTTTTAGAAAAAACAAAATGCGGGGTGCAGTGCTTGAATGACCCTGCACTGTATTCTAGTGCAGTGGTTCTTAACCGTTTGACTGTGGCCCCCAATGAATCAATACTGGAAGCCAGGGACCCCACCTAAGCAATTGGTATGATTTGAATCTCAAAACATTACACAAAAATACATGAACAGGTATACATCAAACAAATACATAAAGTATGGAATATTTACAAGACAAAATATGCAAAAATGTAAATTTTAATGGGAAAGTTGGAGCTTTTCAAATGTAGTTTTATTTCTAAAAGATGACACAATAAGCTACAATGTATTTTTCCCTTCTAATGCAAGTTCTTTTTTTTTCTGCGCATACTAGTGTTGATTCAATTGAGGCCACCAATCGTCCATCTATTTGCTGCTCCCACAAATCTAGATAAGGATACCAACTTAATGTTTAGCTGTCAAATTCCTACACATTTACAGAAAGCTTTAACACTTTACATTTTCAATTTTGCTTTTTATATATATGAACTTTAATAATATGCAAATTTGTATTGAATTTTATGAACACAGACCCTGTGAATACGTGTCACGCTGGGGTCCGCAGACCACAGGTTAGGAACCACTGCTCTAGCGCATTAAAACAACTAGAATGAGGATCCAACAATACACAGACCAGCTCTGGTCCTGCAATAGGGAGAGTGCAGCCTGCATCTTCTGAAAAGGAGCACAAGAAACATCTGCATGGTTTCAGCCTTATTAGCCTGTTGAATGAGGTGCAGTTTGAATCCTATGCCCACTTCTGTGCATTCCTTTGGCCGTACAGTGTCTCACTGAGACAAAAAGTGATCGGTGTATACCTGCATTTATCTCTACAGCTGGTTATTACTCCGGGCCGCATTCTAACTGCTCACTGTGCACTGCATAATGGGACAAACCATGTGTACGTTGAGAGAAACAAAAAAGTTATGGGTGTAATGGGTGACATAATCTCAGCCACTGGTTGTCCCTGTGGACCACATTCCACTTCAAGAGCATTCCATGTCCTTCAGCCTGCCGTGAGCATGTTCACTAAATATTTTATAGTTCAGAACAGTAAAAAGTGTCCTCCCACACGTTTACTTTCTAGCCCACTACAAATTGTTATGGTCATGGACGTAATGTAGGGGTCGCTGGGGGTCTCAGCTGTGACCCTGACTTGCCCTGTGCTACCCCTGGCAATGCCTTTGCGAGCCCTGACCTCAGAGGTGGCAAATTCAGTGCCAGGAACACAGGGGCAGCTGGGGCTCCACTCTCTTTATTTTCTGTGAATTTTGTATGACACTAATGGGGAACAAATAAAATATATTATTCACTAATAGTGTAATAAAAATGGAGTACAGTAAGCTGGAATATGCCCTTCCATGGTAGTAAATGTTTGTTGTGTGCGTGCTTTTGGGTGAGAGTCTGTTCATGTGTGAGAGTGTATATGTGTGAATTTGTGTAAGTATGTGTGTGTGAGTGAAAGTGGAGGTCAAAGGGCGTGTGATGTCACATCCGCTACCCCTGGCATTTCAGTGAATTGATGTCCATGGTTATGGTACACCTCATAATTAGAAAAATTCGAAAAAGCAATGTCAATCCACAGCTCATTTTTTATGTTTAGTTCCAGCTTATTTTCAAGTAATTATTGTTAAAACGGTTGAAGGTTGGCACCTAATGTTAGGTCGTCAAGAATGTAGCAGGTTAGCGGTCCTGCTCTGTAGGGGATAGCCAGATGTAGCTACATGACATCCTCTGGCCAGGTGTGGCCAGGGGGGTAAAATAAAAGGGAGGAGACCACTCGGGGTCTCGCTCCGATACAAAGGCACCGTGTGGTGGTGCCATTTGTATTGGGTATCCTAACAGGGGCGTACCACTGTGTATGCCATTCACTGGGGCTGCACCTTACCTGTAACAAAGAAGACAACATGTTTTCTGTACATTTCATTTAAGATTCAAACTCAGGCAGACTTGCGAGCAAGGGAGATGCAGCCGTGCACTCCATCCTGTTTCTCTCTCATGTCTCGTGCGCCTAGGGCTTGGGGTCCAGCTCTGCGGTGGGCTGCTTCAGGATGTGGGGAGGTGGGTGTGCTTAGCTGTGCTTGGCAGGTTGTTACGTGTCACCAGTGGCGAGTTGTTGACTTATCCAAGAACTTTAAACCATGGACTTTGCTATGGATCGGCTATGTCTCTGATGCTCCAGATAATTCTACATGGTGAGAGGTCACAAGTTGATTCCAAGTTCGGGAACACAGTATGAGGGGGAGAAAGGGTATCCAGAGGTCTTCTTTTCTGTCTCTTTGACAGTCTTTACCTTTGCACCTGTGTGGTAACAGTTGTACTCTTTGGTTTGATATGTGCCTCGTGACATCCACTCTCTTTTTCTAGCCCACACTCTTAGATACTATTAAAACTAAGTCGCCACTTACTAAGGTAGTAGTGTTGGTCACTGTGAACGTTTGCACTGCTGGAAGGGGCTCTATACCTTTTGCTTCATTGCAATTTGTTTACTCATAAAAACAGCAACGGAAGTTAACACAACAAGGGAAATTTCCTCCTCTAATGGACACGTTGTGGTCTTCAGACCATGGATATACAATGTCGTTGTTTAGGTGCTGCCAAACATGCAAGGACAATGCATAGTATGAAATTCTTTAGGTTTGTTCTTCCCTAAAATTGTTTTTTGAAAGTAAATGTATATTTTACTCATTATTTCTTTTATTGATGTGGCATACTAGAATGGAGAAACTGCCTTTTACTTGGCAGCGGAAGGAGGGCATGAAAAGTGTGCTGAACTGCTGACAGATGCCGGAAGTGACATCAACATCTCCACAAGGGTATGTAGGCTCAGAGGCTCACAGCACCAATCCTGTTATGTTTTATATTCTTTAAAACATGTATTTAGTGCCTCATTGTTTTATTTTACTGTGTACTTCAGAATAAAGGATTGTCTTTATATTGCAGGCATTCTTTTGACCAATTGCTTAAATTCTGTCTTCATTTCTGGGCATATTCTTGTTTTTTCTAAGCATCCTAATGGAATAGGGTGCTTGAAAACACGACGTGAAAGTGATCTAATAGTCTTCTGCGCTAGTGTCTTCCAGGATAAGTTTGATGCAATGGATTTATCTAGTTTGTCGTTGTATTCTGTGTCCCCTGGATTACTCATAAGTAGTTAGTGAATCGTGATATGGGCGGTGTTATTGAAATAAAGAGTAGCCTAAAACCTCTCTTGCCTATGGAACGTAATGGAAAATGGAGACTGTGGAAGGTAATAAGCGAAATATTGCTGCAATTAGAGTGCGACTGAACTGCTACGTGCCTGCTCATAGACTGGTACTAAGATGGTAGTTTTTGGTCTCATGTTATACACAGACTCATTCTGTAGATGATGGAAGTCTGGGACTTGGCAGATGTTATGAAACTGAGGGCAGCATTAACAACACAGCTATACAATGATTCAAGGAGAGTAGAAAACTGAGCTGGAGCTACCTGAAGAGATGTGTGTCAGATGTGTACAATCGAACAGAAATTGTGTCAAATTCTAAAACTGCAACTGTGAAATGAGTAGTAAATAACAGGATTGCAATACCTGTGAGGGTATCTGGAGTTCCACATGGATCACTAAATATGAACAAACAATGTGATCAAATTCAGTGCTAACTTGTAGTATGAGATACCACTTGATTTGATAATTTTTCAACACATTTGTTTTTATTAAGAGATAAAGAAAAATCAAGAAAAATAACAATTAAGGCATACAGAAGCAAAACATATCCACTGGTAGGGGTCAATGATTTACCGAAGGAAATAAAAAAACAATTCCATATAATGGAACAGGAGATCCTGACAGATCCACTAGGCTGCTATGCAGTGGTAGTAAGGGTCCTAGACGGCTTTAAAACTTACCTAGTTAATATATATGCCGTAAATGTGAATGACAAAACTTTCTTCCCTGACATAATACTTGTCACAGCCCCCTACATGGAGTTGCGAGTTATAGAGAAACAAAGGATGGCTGGTAACATATTTATTTTTCACATTTTGACAGGGAGGAGAGGCCTTGTTATGTATAGTTCCCACATTACTCCTCTGCCCCTGTGTAGAGGTTTAAAGCAGGGGCAGATGATTTTGGGGGCCATACATAATATAACACCATAGATGGGTAGAAAGTGAATTACGGGTATGTTTTTTACCTCAGGGTTCGAAGAGACCTCATAGAAACCTTGAGCTTCTCTCTTGTTGTCTATTTGATGTCACTTAGAACCACTCAGTGAAGTAAAACCTCGTAATTCACTGTTACTCATCTACATGGGCTCATGAACATGTGCATGACATTTACAAACACCCAGTCCCTCATTTACAGCATTTTGGCGTAGAGCAAGTCACCTTGTTGCGCTGCCCTATGCCAAAGTAAAAGGGCAGGAATGCACCGTAATTATGCAATACGGTGCGTTCCTGTCCTTTCTCCCTGCGTTGCTGCCTTTTCAGCAACCTAGTGCCAACGTAGGCACCCTTGCATCATGGTGCAAGGGTACCTCCATTGCATACAGGATTGTTTTTGTGTAGAATGCAGCACACATAGAAAGAGGAAAAAACGAGGAGAAATAAAGATAAAGATGTTTCTCCTCGTTACGCCTCACCTCAGAAGGCACCGATTTGGTGCTTCCCCAGGTTTACTTGATTTTGTAAATCTGGGGCAGCGTCAAAATTGATGGCTGTTGCGTGGGAAAACCCACTGCAACACCCATGGAACGCATCCCGGTGCAGAGTAAGGCGACACAGCGATTTGCGTTGCGTTGCCTTCCTCAAGATTTATGAGGCCACTCAAAGCCAGGCATAAATCGGATTGAGAGCCCTGTGTCACGCATGTACCACTTTACGTGGTGCAAAAGTGACGCAGGGCTCTCATAAATAAGCCCCCCAGTGGTTAAGCGGGCGGACGTGTTCTCTCTCTCCATGTCTTGTGCGCTCTTTAAGTCTTAGAACCTGAAAGGGTGCGGTATCGAGCAAGAGTGTTTTTGCGTTACATGACTGGTGGAATTCTCGTAAAGGCTTTCTCTATCTTGAATTACTAGCAGTGTTTCCTGTCTGTCACAAGGGAGCAGGCACGAAGAGGAAAGGTCAGAATCAGGTGTTCACTTCACCTCTTCACATGAGTCAGCCCTTGGTTATGGGCAGGGCTGCACCAGCGTTTGATAAGTCTTTTGTTATGTGTTGGGTGTGACCCACCGTTAATCTTTAGCTCATAATAATCCTATGACTTAATAAACCCACAGTCAGCAAATCAGCCTGTTTGGCAGTCTGGGTAGATTTGCCGTGCTTTTCAAAATGATATTTTACAGTATATAGACAGGGCCTCGTTTAACCTGTCGGTTTATCTGGCAACAGCCCTCTCGTTAATTTCGTGCTTCGAAGTGAGCTCCGAGAGCTGCAAGACAACTTGATAAAGACATTTTAACTGTTATGTGGAACCAGGAAGCAAT
This sequence comes from Calotriton arnoldi, assembly GCA_963921515.1. NCBI lineage: Eukaryota > Metazoa > Chordata > Amphibia > Caudata > Salamandridae > Calotriton > Calotriton arnoldi. The sequence goes on along the minus strand of CAWUFW010001083.1, from coordinate 878,040 downwards.
TATGCCTCTTGCAGACTATTAAGGCATGCAACAAGGCGCTGTTTAATGCAAGCTTTGGATGCACCCTAATACCACCACTGAATGACAGCCAAGGCAAATCGTTGTAAAATGTCCTATTTATTTGTCTAACGATGTTGCACTATCAACATTGTTGGCCCAGAGCATTAAACTGGCGTCAATTTGACTTTCACTTCTTCAGAATTCATCAGTTTCCATCAAATGTTTCATTTTTTTAACACTTTTGTTTATTGGCATTTCAGGAAACACAGTAGTATAGCATAAGTGAGATACGTCTTTGGTATATTTGTGGTGAAATAAGAGCCCCAGCCTGCGTGCTTTCTTACGTAACAACTATCTTGATTCGGGCTCATATTGTATTTCCATGCAGTCATTCATCCGGAGGGGATGAGGAGGCTCATATGCCATAAAACAGTAGTACTAAAACCTCATACATTGCTTATACACCATATATGCTGTAGTATCATTGTGGAATGTGTAAGTAGTGTCAACCTTAGGAACAAGCATCTGCAATGCAATAGGTCTCGCATTTGCGAGAGTTTCAGCCATTGGCATTGCAAATGACAATGCGTTTTATTTAAATGTTTGTTTTAAAGCATAAATAAAAGGCATTGTCATTTACAATGCCAATAGCTTAAACTCTCGCAAATTATTGCATTTTTTTTACCACGCGAGTTTAAGCTATTGGCATTGTAAATGACAAATCCTTTTATTTATGTTTTAAAACCCAAACATAAATAAAAGGCATTGTTATTTTCAATGCCAATAGGTCAAACTCAGCGTACATGCTAAGACCTATTGCATTGCAAATGCTTGTTTCATGTGGCATGAAGAGAAACTGAGGGTCTGAATATGTACTTACTTAGAGAGCACGTGGGCGCTGAGAATTATGTGCTTTACATGGTAAGAGTAACAGTGTCAAAACTCTAACAATAAAGTGGAAGAAGCACGCAAGAGATGAGAAGCTTGCAGAGGAGTGCAGCTAGCGCCTGGCGAGTGAGAGAGCGCTGGAGCAAGAAAGAGCCGGAGCCAGCGAGAGAGGGCCGGAGCCAGCGAGAGAGGGCCGGAGCCAGCGAGAGAGGGCCGGAGCCAGCGAGAGAGAGTCGGAGCAACCGAGACAGGGTCGGAGAAACCGAGAGAGGGTCGGAGGAAATAGGGGAGGAATAGGAGAATAGGGGAGGAATAGGACGAACTGGGAGGGTGACGGACCGGAAACACGCTCTCGCTGCTCCGGAAAAGGTTTTTCAGCTGCATGATAGCCGACATTTTCCCAGGATAATCACACGATTGCATGCGTTGTCCAGTTCTGGTTTTCCGAGCAGCTGAGGCTTGCGGAGCACGGTGCGAGGGAGCCGACTGAGAAACGCCGCCGCGGTTCCCGCCCGCCCTGTCGAAGGAAATCACTGTGCTGGTCGCTCAGGCTGCGGCTTGCGGTTTGTGGTCTGCTGCGGGGGTCCCCCCACATAGGAGCTGGGGCAGGGTTCGAGGATTGCCAGGAGCGCCGGGAGTTGGGCGCCATAAGCGGGAGTGTGCGGGAATAGGAGCGTGTTCTCCCTACTGGAGGACACAGAGTGTAGTGCCCGGGTGCATCCACGTAGGCGCCCCAACTAGGTTGGGTGCAGCCTGTGGAGCCCCAGCGTGCCCTGCTCCTGTTCCCGCTCCTCCTAGTGTGCACTTTGTGCACCTCTCGCCACAGTGTGCTCGTGCTCTTTGCTCTTTGCTCCACACTGCCCTATGCCCCAGACCCCAGGACCTGCGGTATGTGAGCAAGCACTAACAGCGTTATAGCATCAGCCAGGAGGACTCTACGTGTAAGCCACTGTCATTTTCCCCCGACAGCTTGCTTTTCCATACTTTAGCCTTTGAATACGTTCTGCAGCGGCTTGTTTCAGAGAGAGTCCAGAGAATCTAGAGGATCCGGACTGGAGTCTCCTGCGCGCTCGAAGCAAGCGCGGCACGGCAGGCTGCGGACCTCTGACCTCCGGGACTGTTCTTTCTTGTCTTCGTCACCCGCTACCCGCTACCCGCAGTGGCAGGCAGGCAGGCAGGCAGCCCTAACAGCCCTAACAGCCCCTGGATCAACGAAGTGTTGCAGGGCGGCGCAAACTTACGGGACTCACGGGACTGGCTCCTTCCCGCCCCCGTTACCGGCTTCTAACTGCCCCGGACCAACAGAGCGCGTGGAGCAGCCTTGATCGGATTGAGGGCACTGAAGGTAGTCCCTATTTTGTTTGCCTCGCGAGCCTGGGTCTGCCAACTGGAGGTCGCTGGGGGTGCAGGGAATTTGGGGTAGCTGCTTTCAGCCTGTCTAACCTGCGAGCTTGAGCCTGCGAGCTTGAGCCGGCCACCCTGCAGAAGAGGGCTGGAGGCTCTGGAAAGGGTGTGCTGTGTCTGGAACTCGTCTCCTCGCTGTGCCTGCCTGCCTGGAGCTTTCATCTTTGGGTCCTTACCGCCACTCTTACGGTAAGAAGGTTTGACTGTAAGCCCCACAATTCAGTTATTCCTGAAGTTTCTGGGCTCTCTCGTTTTGTTTTGTTTTGCTTCACCTTTGCCCCCTCCCAGCTGTTGCGAGGACTGCTGCCTCCATCCTTAGCAGGCTGATTGGAGAGAGGAAGTTGCCGCTGGAGATAATTTTTCAGCAAGCAACCCGAGCGGAGGCGAGAGACTGCTCCCTTTTGACATTTAAGTAAGCCGGTGCCGGTGCGTGATGTCTGCTAAAAAATTATGCTCGGGCCGTGTACTTTCCTCATCTCTAAGTCGTACAAGCGGATTAAGGAGATCGTATAGCGGGTCCAGACATTTACAGCATCTCTGTTATAAAGCTCAACCAGCCATTACTGGCTTCTTCCGTAAAACTCCCCGGTCTGCTCCTGTGGAGGCAATACTGGGTCAAGAGGGCTTGCTCCTTAAGCCCATCCTAATAACATCACCTCATTTATCCTCAGGGGAAGCACAGAGGAATCCTTGTGGCCTCATGGGGGGCCAGACAAAGTACTGCGAAGGGGCCACGACCCAGACAAATTTAGGACTGGAGGACGACTCAAGTGGGCAGTTATCAGATCCACCTCTATGTATAAATGTGGGCCCCGGTTCACGCGTCCGCCATTCAACCCAACAGAGCCAGCAGAGTAAACAGCACACCTCTCTAAACCAATCAAACTTAGAGCACCTTACTGCTGGTTCATTCACCGCATCAGTCGTTGACTTTTATGCAAAACTGGACTCAGAACATCTCTTTACCCAGCAGATTCATCAAAACATTACTGTGAATAGGGAAAAACCTAATAGTATGACTGTGGCTGTATCCGTTGTCTCTCCGGAACAGGGTGGCGCTGACAAGGGATCAAGTGTTGACTGTGCACCTGGGCGTACCAGAGGCCCCCGGAAGGTCTCGGGGGGGGGTGTTCTGGGTACAGATGAGAAGGCAACCGCATGCGGAAAACTCCATCAAAGGGAAGATTTTACTCTCCCAGACATCGATATTGAAGTACAATCAAGGGGTTGGGAAGTCCCTTATGACCAAGTTGATAAAGATGGCTATTCTAAGAGTAGATTTAGGGAGAAGAATACCCCAATAGTAAGCTCTTCCCCCAGACGACTCTCATTGCCTTTCTTATATTGTAGCACAAGTCACATGATTGGTACTTCCGTGGAGTCCGATCACGATACACATGATGTTCATGATGTTTTTTTTGCCTTGTTCACAAGTGAAGCTGGGAAATGAAAATGAGAAGCATGATGTGCCCTCTGAATATTTGGTCTGTATTGAAAGAATACTAGGTTCCATTTGGTCTTTACTGGAGAAATCTGTATTGAGTTCAGACCATATGCTTGAAATGATCTCTGTAATGTTGCTCGAAGTGCAAAAGGTAACAAAATCTGACATCATTAACCATTCGCCTAAGATATGTACGCAAACGGGAGAACAGTCAGATGCTAGGACTCTTTCTCCTGTTCCCCGGCGAGAGCTGAGCGATGCGTCTGTTCAAGCAGGAATACCCCTTTTTCTATTACCCCCCCCATTGAACCTTTGTGTAATCTCGACAAGGAAGAGCTTTGTTTAAACTCACTCTTCGGGGAGTCCATAGTGGGCCCCCCTCTGGGAAACGTCACACTAAAACCTTACCCCTTGTTTATCAAGGGAAAAAAGGGAGGCAGTATGGATAATAAGAAAGATGAGAAATTCAGGAGCTATGTGGGGCAAAAAGGTAGGGGAGAGATGGAGGGGGAGGCCCCATCCACCTCTCAGGGCCAACCCCCTACTTCATCGGGGAAAGGGGGGTCAAAAGCTAGGAAGAAAGGTGGTCTTACAATAATTCCTAAAGGGGATAATATGAAAAAGAATCATAAAAAGATAAGACGATTCCCTAAACGGAAAATGGCAAAATTACATTTCCCACTGATTCCCGATCGTCAGAGTGATCCCCAAACTACAATGGAAGAGGGAGGTCTTAAATTGCCAGTTGAGGAGGGTGCTCCTAGAGACCCGTCTATAGTATATTTTGCATTAGACGGGGGTACGGGGGCGACAGGAACGGCAGATATTCCATCAAGTCCAGTGTCGCAGTCTCCACAAGTACCTTATTCCCTCCAGACCAGTGAGCCGTCCGCTCTCCTGAGTAGGGGGATTTTAAAGGGAGGTGGGGCTGATTTACCTCTGACACGGCCTAGAGCACTGGGGGCCAGAGTGGATGCAAGCTTAATGGTGGGGCCACAGGCACTGGGTAACTCACAGATGGGATCCAATAGAACTCTCATAGGGACAACAACATTGTATAATAGAAAGTCAGATATCCCAATCACTACTACAGTGTTGCACCTAACGACTCAGTCTAATGAGGAGGCACAAGCTGTCAGTCTCGGCGATAGAGTGCCTCTTTGGATCCCTTCAAGAGACGCTGAAAAGAAAGATAATGTGGTGCAGAATGTCCCTTCGGGCGGTTACAGGGGAGTGGTAACGCTTTCCTGAAACGATATGCGGGGACGGATGTGCTGAGTAGTTGTGGCAGGTATGTGAAGCCGTGCTGATGCAGCGTGGTTAGAATGTGGAACATGTTGGATTTTTTTATGAGGAGTGAAAGTGGGGGGGTCGGAATGATTGAAACGTGTGATTTAAGTGAGGGGTGAAAGATGAGTGTTGAATGCTATATAGGAAAGTCGGGTGGGTGTGTTAGAGCAGTAGGATGATTGAGGACGTTATAGGAGCGGGGGTGAATGGAGTGTTGTGAGCATGATTGGGATGAGGCAAAGTAGCGAGTGGGGTTTGGGAAGAGTGGGACAGTAGAATGGGGTGTTATTCGTAGTGTTGGGAGTGAGGAGGAGGAGGAGGAGTGTTTGGTGAATTGTGAGCGCATACGGTGTAGTTTGGATAGCGGGCCAGGAAATGGGACATATTAAGGAGGTGGGATGTAATGGGATTAGGTTCGACATTTGGGTGATGGACGTGGGTGTTTCTTAAAGATGTTTTTACATATAAATGATTATTAATATATACAATACATTTTGCTTGATTATCCGTAGGATATTTTGATTTTATTAGTATAAGACGATTAGCATGTATCATTATATGTATAAATTAAGGATACTGTTATAACGGTGAATGTTTTATTGTTACTTGTAGTTACCCTCGAAGAAGGGCTCGTGAAGCCCGAAATGCATTGGGTTTGAATAAAGAACACTGCTTTGGATGGATTCATGCGTCTGTCGTGTTTTTGATGAAGGTCCGGATGGGCACATTGTTAACATTTGAAATCTAGTAAATAGCATGACATTCCAAGCGTGGATCAAGTGTGATTAAAGCATTTAAAGACGAACAAACAGATTGAGTACACGGAGTAAAATGGATTAGAAATTTTGAGCGTTGTAGACTTACAAAATTTAGCTGTGCAACTGGTCTTGGGGCGAAATGTCGCCCCACATAGTATGGCTGATTTACCTCTGACACGGCCTAGAGCACTGGGGGCCAGAGTGGATGCAAGCTTAATGGTGGGGCCACATGCACTGGGTAACTCACAGATGGGATCCAATAGAACTCTGATAGGGACAACAACATTGTATAATAGAAAGTCAGATATCCCAATCACTACTACAGTGTCGCACCTAACGACTCAGTCTAATGAGGAGGCACAAGCTGTCAGTCTCGGCGATAGAGTGCCTCTTTGGATCCCTTCAAGAGACGCTGTAAAGAAAGATAATGTGGTGCAGAATGTCCCTTCTTCCATCGTGGATTTTATCTGGCTATTTGATGGTGAATCCTGCCCGGTAAATAGAGGATTCATTCTTAAGCTCTTTTCTGAGATAGAGGCATTAAAGTTGGTGGAAAGTAGAGATATCTCGCTTGTGAAGATTAACCTGCATGAGAGCTTCTTTTATTCCAGGGTCTTTTTTAGCTCTCTGATTGTGGCAAATCTGGTCCTGCAAAACTGTAAACATTTTCTGAAACGAGGACTGGATCTAATGCCTGTATTAGATTCTAAGGAATATCACACTTTGTGCCCTACATTTCAGTACTCGAAAGTACAGAGGCCCGGTAATCCTGTGGTGTTAGACGCTTTGGGCCCCGACTCAGAGTTCCCATCGGGTAATGGTCTAAATATTAAGGTGTCATTAGATAAAAGGGTCGCTCAATAAATTTGGTGTCAGATGCCGTAGGCACCTATCAGGACACAGACATAGATGACGATTTGGCTCGGTGGAGTTGGGTTGCAAAATCCTTGAATACCAACTGCCCGGTGGTAGAAAGAAGCGGTTCATTGAGGTAGCCAGGGGGGGTACTTCTGTCCTGGAATATGGCCGGTCAAGGTCATAAAGATGAGAAACTGAATTTTTAAAATCCTTGAATCCCTCAATTATATGCTTACAGGAAACCTGGTCGTGTAAAGATTTTGATTGTGATGGCTTTTTGTTTTCTCTTGTTATGCTAAGCACTCCGAAAGGGGTCATGCTAGCGGGGGGTATCCATTTTGCTCAACAATACGATAAACTGGAATCAGAAAGTCTTCTACCATCCATCAAATCTTTGTATCTGCCTTAAGCTGACATGTTTGGGAGAATCTGGTAGCCTTATTTTCTTTCTGGTGGCAAATCTATATATCCCTCCAGGGAGAAACTTTGACCATTTGTTAAGTACATTTTTCTCATATATTCATGAGATAGCTACCCTGGAAGAATGCCATTCGGTTGTATTAGTGGGAGATCTGAATGCGAAAATGTCGAATTCTGCACCGGAGATTTATGCCAATCCAGACAAAGAGGAAATTTGGCATATTCCAGATTCTCTGCTACCACATAAAATAAAAACGGACAAACGGGGTCTTCTCTTGCTTGATAGTATCAGAAGCATGGACTTGGTCATTTTAAATGGTAGGGTTCCGATTGATAAAATAGCAGATTTTACTTTCAACTCCCATCATACACAAAGCCTATTGGACTACGTGGTTGTTTCCTACCAAATGTTTGGGGCCTGTGAAAACTTAGTGGTATCTCCGTCAATATGGAGTGACCACAGTGTATTGGGTTTGACAATAGCCTTTAATTTACCCGCATTGAACCAAGGGAACCTGGACCAGGGCTCGGTGGTTTTTAATAAAGCTAATGGCCGCTCCTTTTGGACTCCAAAAGATACCACCGAGGTAGGTGTGATGGTGAAGAAAAGTTATGTAGAATGGCAGGGTTCTGATTCCTTAAACATTTTACAGTTTTTCAAGGCACAAATGAAGGAGATAAAAAATTTAAGTACTGACTCAATTGGCTCCCGAGTTGCAAACCAGGGTTTGCCACTGCTGAAAGTATTAAATCAAGCAATTAACCGTTTAATCAGAAAACAACATTTACATTTCTCCATTGGTAAACAACAAGAAATCAATTGCCTTAAGCGAGCTAGAAATCGTTATAAATTTAGAGAAAAGAGAAGGGAGTTTGATGCCAAATGGATCGGGTTAAGGGAAGCCGCCAGAGCCAAAAACTCAAAAAATACTGGCACCTGATCGCAGAATACTGCGATTCAAGACAGAGGGCTCTGCCTATTTCAATCCCAGAAAGGGAGTGGGTGGTCTATATCTCACTATTATATAAAAATAATGGTACAATACCTTTCTTGACGCCCTCTACAGAGGAGTCTTCTCTTCTGGAATATGGTCCTCCATCAAGGGATGAAGTAGTGGGCTACATAAAGAATAGCAGATCCTCCGGCGCACAATGGCCGGATGGAATTCCGATCGTGTTAATTAAAAAGGAGCCAGCGGCCTGGGGAGCTTTTTAGCACCTTTGTTTGATTTTTGCTTCCGAACTATTAATATCCCCTCCTCCTGGAAGGGAGCATTATAGTTCCTTTGTATAAAAAGGGCCCAAAGAGTCAACCTACTAGTTTTAGACAGATTGCGTTGTTGGACGCTTCGGGCAAATTATTTGCAAAAAGCATACTCTGTCACCTGCAGCAATGGGCCAATGATCAGAACATCTTACCACCCGAACAGGCAGGCTTTAGAAAGAACCATGGAACCCTGGACAACATTGCGGTTGTCCAGACCATTGTAGAGAAATATACTTTCTCTCGAAGCATGCCAGTCTATACGGCTTTTATTGATTTCTCCTCGGCGTTTGATAAAGTGGATCGTCAAACGCTGTGGAGAAAGCTTTATCATCTCGGAATGCCACACCATCTCCTGGGCCTCTTGATAGAATTCCATACAGACACTTGGTGTCAAGTGATGATGGGAGGCCAGCAAGGTCTATCTTGCATGATCGAGACTGATAATGGGCTGAAGCAGGGCTGCCTGTTGGCCCCTCTTCTGTTTTCCTTTTATATATATGATCTTCCAGGCACGCTAAATTCAGTGAGGGGGGATGCCCCTAGAATTGGTCCATTGTCCATAGGTTCCCTAATTTATGCAGACGACGTTGCAATTTTTGATTTAACTCCCATTGGCTTGCAACGTCGACTGGATGCCCTAACCAAATATGCGGAGGATCATTTTCTGAAAATTAATATTTCCAAGAGCAAAATCTAAATCTTCCGCAAGAAAGGTCATAGAATAAAGAAAGGGTATACGTGGTTGTTAGGGCATGAAGAACTAGAATTGGTCGATTCATACTTGTATCTGGGAAAGGTTTTTGCAAAAAACGGGCGAGATTCAGAACACATTAAATTATGTGTTGGTAAAGCTGCCTCCCAGGCTGGTGCTCTGATTAGATTTTATAAAATTTGTGGGAGTCGTCATTTTAGTCATGTCCTGTCAGTATTTAAGGTTAAAATTCCGCCCTCATTAACTTATGCTGCAGAAGTATTGGATAATAATCACTGGCTCGCCTTTGACAAGGCTGAAGGCCGGTTCTTCCGCCAAATTTGTAATCTAAATTCCCTGGCCGCCCCACATGTTTTACGCTTGGAATTTGGTTTAGTCTCCTCTTTTATTTTAGCTTTGTCAGCGGTCCTGAGGTGGGGGAACGCTCTCCTTTGGGGAGATGAGGGTTCCCTTAGGGCGGCCCTGAGAGTGGAAATCTTTGACAAGCTAAAGGATCAATCAGCATTTCTTAGATCATTTGCTTATGCAAATGACACATTTGGGCTCAGTTTAAATAGTAATTCATCTATGCCAAAGTCTGCATTGAAGCTATTTATAAAGAAGTCTGCAAGCTCGATTAGTATGGCAAGAGATATTGCTCTAAGTAAATCTAAGTCCCAAAATGAGTTGGTTTGTGGTAGTGCCTTGGGGAAAAGGCCACAACCTTATTTAATTTGGAATCATCCTCATGGGATTAGAAGACTGATACTCCTTCTGAGAATTAATCTGTTGCCCTTAAGAGATGTTACTGGCATATGGGGTAAAATCCCGAGAGAGGAGAGAATTTGCGAATTGTGTTATACTCAAATCCAGGATCTTAATCATGTCCTATTTGTGTGTCCGGAATTACAAAGGGCAAGGCGTATGTTTTTAAGACCATCATTTATTAAATTTAATATTCATTCGGCCCAGGAGGCCAGAATATTTGTTTTATCCCCTCCAAATGAAATGCTCTGTTATAGGATATTCCAATTTTTAAAAACTTTTGGGCTATTTATTAGGAAATACTTAAAATCTCGCTATTAGATAGTATTGTCTAACAGGAGGATATCGATAAAGTTTGTATTGTATAAAAGCATATTCACCCTTCTATCGCACTTTTTAATGTGTTGTATTTTAGGAAAAAAGGGAAATATTTGTTGTATTGTATTTAAAATTGTGTCTTTTATTGTATTGATGCATTTTGTGGACCTCCGTAGGAGTTCCTTAACAAATAAAACTTTTTGTACTTTGGGAGGGTGACGGAGGAGGGAGGCAGAGGTAAAACGTGGAGTGAGAATGGGGAGACGAGGAGGAGTGGGCAGAGGTAAAACGTGGAGTGAGAATGGGGAGACGAGGAACAGGGGGGGCAAAGGGGAAGTGATGGAATGGAGAGGAGTTTGCATTAGGAAGGTGCAATTAGGAAGTAGGGGGAGAGGGAATGTAAGTACACAGGAACCAGAATAGGGTAGAAAGAGAACAGGGGAGGTATAGCGACATAGGAGTTACTTTACATCAGACCCGTAGAGTTACTCATCCAGCCAAAATAACAATATTTCGTGTGGCATAAAGAGAAACTGAGGGTCTAAATATGTATTTATTTGGAGAGCACATGGGCGCTGAGAGTTATAGAGGTGCTTTACATGGTAAGAGTAACTAGTGACAAAACTCTTCCAATAAACTGGAAGAAGCACGCAAGAGATGAGAAGCTTGCAGGGGAGTGCAGCTAGCGCCTGGCGAGTGAGAGAGCGCTGGAGCAAGAAAGAGCAAGCGATAGAGGGTCGGAGTAAGCGAGAGAGGACCGGAGCAAGAGAGGGCCGGAGTAAGCGAGAGGGGTTCGGAGAAATCGAGAGAGAGTCGGAGAAACCGAGAGAGGCCCGGTGCAAGCGAGACAGGGTCGGAGACAGCGAGAAAGGCCCGGAGCAAGCGAGAGAGGGTTGGAGAAACCGAGAGAGAGGGTCGGAGACAGCGAGAGAGGCCCGGAGGAAATGAAGGAAGGAGCAAGAGTGATTAGGGCATAGAGGCCGGTGGAGCAAGAGTGCGGGGAGCAGGAGAGAAGGTGGATGGTAGGAAGCACGGAGCAAGGGTGGGGAGGGCAAGGGAGGGCAGAAGTAATTAGGGGCGGAATAGGACGAACTGGGAGGAAAAAGGAGGGAGGGGATAAGACTAGAAGAAGAAGAAGAGATGAAGGCAGTGGAACTAGGATAGGAAAACAATGAACAAAATAGAGGAGAGACATAGAAGTAGAATGTGGAGGGAGGGGGCAGAGTTAAAATGTGGAGAGAGACGGGAGGCGAGGAGGAGAGGGGCCGGTGCACGTTCGGGAGCAGCCAACAGCGAACACACAGAAGGAGGGTTACCGGCTACAAGAAACATGACGGTGGTAGGAAGCGTTGGGGACAGCCCCATTTGGAGAGGGGGCTGTACAACAGTGACGTGTATTAATCTGTTTTTTGAAATCGCCACGGCCGCTTCAAGCGCTGCTGGAAAGGGGAAGGTGACCTGGGCGCTGCGGCACAGTGCTGATTTACGAACAGATTAGCCGTCGAGGTCTAAAGTTCACATACCTGTGAGCCATCGAAGCATAACCATCTCGGGCAGCAGGCCCAATGCAGGCAACCATGCAAGAGATTCCAGAGTGGAGGTTTAACTCTATAGATGAGGTGATTTACCACAAACGTGTGTTCGGCGGCCGGGATACTTTTGGCTCATGCGTATAATGTAAGGTTTGCGCGAATGTTAATGCGCACTATTTAAAAAAAAAAACAATTACGCTGTGTAAGCTTAACGAGACTGAAGTTAGGCGGTGCTGCTTCCGGAATGAACGGAAGTTACGTATCGGATGAAGAGCCAATAATAAGCCTGCTAACAAAAAAAATGCAAAAGTTAACTAATGGCAAGCGGCGAGAAATTACCCAGCAATAGGCGGAGTTTCACCACGCATATAGATTACTAGATGTCTCGGAGAGACAGCGCATGCGCGCTGCCTAGGCGAGACCTAAAAAAGGGGGAGCAAAGCCCTGGGGTGGGCAGCCAGCTTTGGGGGGGGAGAGAATAATTAGGCACGTCTGTGCTGAGAGGGGGGCACATTACAGCCCACCAGAAACATGACTCATCTCTTAGCACACCTCATCTGTCACTCTTGTTAAGCCTCAAGATAACCTCACCCCAAAACTCTGTGAGCCCAGGGCATCTCCAAGTCATATGGCCAAAATCAGCATCCAGTGTCGCACAACGAGGGCATTCCCTAGAGTCCCCTCTGTAAATAGTCTGAATTCTGTGGGGGGTATGGTAAGTTCTGTGAGTGTAGTTGTAGTGTATGAATTTAAGGCGCGATTTGTGAAAGACCTTCTGAGGGTAAAGAAGCACCCTCCCCCATTCAGCATCTGACAAGTCTAGACCCTAGTCAGACGTCCAGCAGGCCTGGAGGGCATCCAAAGGTTTCCCGACCAACCCATTCAGCGCCCTATAAAACCACTTGACCAGGTGGGCACCCTTTCCCATCGTCAGAAGTAGTTGAAGAACCGCATGTGTGGTTGGCTCCGCAACAGCAGTACCCCACAGCTCTTACACAGCACGAGTATGTGCCTCATAGTTAAGAAATTGCCCCAGTGTCAGCCCGGTTTGCTCCACCAAGTCCCCGAATGGTACCAGGGTACCCCCCTAGAAGAAGTCACCGATCACGGCCGAAGACACCGCCTCAACCATGAAAAGCATCCACTCGGGGGCCCCCACCGACCCCTGCTCCCCTCACATCTACCACAGAGCTGCGGCCGCCATCGCACCCGAACTACAACGCACCATCAACACCACCTTCAAAACTGGCACCTTCCCAGATGACTGGAAGCGCGCAGAAGTCAGACCCCTGCTCAAGAAGCCCACAGCTGACCCCACCGACCTCAAGAACTATCGGCCCATCTCGCTCCTCCCCTTCGCAGCCAAAGTTGCATAGAAAACAGTCAACAGGAAACTGACACGATTGATTGAAGAGAACGCCGTCCTCGACCCGTCCCAATCCGGATTCCGAAGCAACCACAGCACAGAGACCGCCCTACTCGCCGCCACAGACGACATCCGCACCCTCCTGGACCAAGGCCACTCCGCAGCCCTCATCCTACTCGACCTATCAGCGGCCTTCGACACCGTCTCCCACTGCACACTAGTCACCAGACTACACGACGCAGGCATACAAGGAACAGCCCTGGACTGGATCCGATCATTCCTCACCGGAAGAAGCCACAGGATCAGACTCCAACCCTTCCTCTCCGACCCCACGAAAATCACCTGCGGAGTCCCACAGGGTTCATCACTGAGCCCCACCCTCTTCAACATCTACATGGCCCCCCTCGCAGCCATCGTCCGACAACACGGCCTCAACATCGTATCCTACACCGATGACACCCAGCTCATCCTCTCCCTCACCAAAGACCCCACCACTGCCAAACTCAACTTACAGAAAGGAATGCAAGATGTCGCAGTCTGGATGACCAACAGCTGCCTGAAGCTCAATGCCGAGAAGACAGAAGTCCTCGGTGCCACCCCTTCTGCATGGGACAGCACCTGGTGGCCGACCGCCCTTGGAAGCCCACCTACCCCCTCAGACCACGCCAAGAACCTAGGCATCGTACTCGACTCATCACTCACCATGAACCGACAGGTCAACGCTGTCACCTCCAGCTGCTTCAACACCCTCCGCATCCTCCGCAAGACCTTCAAGTGGATCCCCCCTGAGTCAAGGAAGACAGTCACCCACGCACTCATCACCAGCAGACTGGACTATGGAAACGCACTCTACGCCGGCATCAACAAGTCCCTACTCCGCAAACTCCAAACAATACAGAACACCACCGCCAGACTCTTCCTCGGCATCCCCCGACACGAACACATCAGCCAACACCTACGAAGTCTCCACTGGCTCCCCGTGGAGAAAAGAGTCACTTTCAAAATCCTCACTCACGCCTACAAATGCCTACACAACAACGGACCCAAATACCTCAACGACAGAATCAACTTCCACGTACCCAAAGAAACCTCCGATCTTCCAACCTCGCACTGGCCGAAACCCCGCGCATCCACAGAGCCAGAGCAGGCGGAAGATCCTTCTCTCACATTGCAGCCAAGACCTGGAACGAGCTACCGGCAGACATCAGATGCGCCCCTCCTGAACACCTTCAGGAAGACCCTCAAGACCTGGCTCTTCGGCTAAACAGATCTGCGGACCCCCCCCTCAGCACCTTGAGACCCTCACGGGTGAGTAGCGCGCTTACAATTCCCTGATTGATTGATTGATTAACCAATCCCACATCTGTCAGGAATCCAAATGTCCTGCTGTGAAGAAAGTTAGAGGGTCGCCGTGGGGTAGACCCACCAACGGGAGTTTGGGGGTGTAGTGGGTTGCCTTGCCAGTACGCCATAGCCCGCGTCGCCAGCAGGGTGGTAGACAATAAGGTACCCGGGCGGTGGAGCCGCAGAGCCAGGCAGTGCAGGGCGCATCCAATAAGAGCCCCTGGTTGGGTTCAGCGCCCACCTGTCCCAGTTCTGACAGCCCCGCTCCGTCGAGCCACTTCATGATCCACTAGAACTGGGCAGCCAGATAGTACAATTCAAAATCTGGCACCACCAATCTACCCTCGAGGGGAGGGTGATGGAGAGTAACAAGAGCAACTCTATGATGTCTGCCATCCCATATCAGGTCCCGAAGAAGTATGTTGAGCTTCTTAAATCAGGCCAGTGGAACACTCACTGGAAGATTTACAAAGAAATAGATAAGTCTCGACAGCATAACCATTTTAGAGAGCGCTATGCGCACCATGGTGGCCAACCGCAAGGAGCCCCAAAAGACTTCAGGGACCGGAAGGCCTTTCCTAGGGTCCCCTCTTGAAGGTCCTCCAGCTCATGGAAGACCTGGATGCCCAGATATTTAAAGGTACGTGGGGCCCAGAGAATGTCAGATGGGTAAGAGGTGGGGTGGCACGATCCGTTGAGCACCGGGAACACGCACGTCTTACTCCGGTTGACCCGGAGGCCTGAACACTGGCCAAAGTCCTCAAAGAGCCACAGGACCCAAAGGATATCCCTCGGCGCATCCCAGAGGTATATAAGTAGATCGTACTCATATAATGAAATGACCTGAATGGAACCTCCCAGTGCAATGCCCTAGTCTATCCCCTCTGTTTGAAATCTCTCCGCTGGTGGCTCAATTGCTATGGCAAATAATAGAGGTGATAGGGGGCAACCTTGTCTAGATCCCCTGAATATTTCGTAAGCCTCAGAGATCGTCTTCCCTGTTCGAACCCTTGCCATTGGGTGGGTATACAGTAGTGTGACCCACTGTGTCCAGGCAGCACCCCACCCCATTTGAAGCATGGTGGCCTCCGAAAAGTCCCACAGCACAGTGTCAAACGCCTTTTCTAGGTCCACTGACACAATCACGGCAGATCATGAGTGTTAATTTATTTATTTTATTTTTTATTTTATTTTATGTGTTTTATAGAGCGCGAACTTGACCCGTTAGGGTATCAGAGCGCTTTACATGAGAGCAAACAATATACAGACAGGCTTAGAAACAACCAATTGCAGATCGAGTAGTAGGGGGCCGGGTGCCGGAGATATAAGGGAGAGAAGGACACGTATTTACAGTTTACAAAACCAAATACTGAAGACGAGGTTACATATATACAGATTATGTTTACAATTATTCAAGACAAGGTACCAAGTTTCCGATGGGCGGCTAGGTAGTCCGAAGGGGAGGCAGTGGACGGCCATAGGTCAGGGCCATAGTGAAGCATGAGGCCAAACTTAAGCGAGGAATTTGCCCATAAGGAAGGTTTTGGCATCTTTTTTGAATCGAGTTAGAGAGGGGATTCTTCTGATGTCGGGTGGGAGAGAGTTCCATATTCTTGGAGCAGCCCCGGAGAAGGCCCGATTGAAAGTTTTTTTTTTTCGAAAGCGTGCAGGTTGAAGCAAGAGGTTTCTGGCATGGCATTAGGTTTCCCCACCAAAACAGCTCCTTTCTCACTGCAACCTGTAATTTCCCGGGCCTCATTCATGTCCAGCAGGAACAGATCCAAGCCCACCTGTGCCAAGTGCACCCCAACATTGTCAAATTAACCTTTGGTGTTCGCCCGGCATAGCTCATGCCTGATGAAGCCAAAGCCCCTTGTTCTGCAAACTTGCGCATGGAGCGGTTTATCCTTCTCCGGGGACGTACCAGTGCCTCGCATGACCTGCAAGAATGTGATGGCCTCCCAGGAGGGAGCTCTACTCTTAAACATCGCTGTATTACCCTTCAAGCTGATGTGGCTCCCACCTCCTGCAACCTGAAGTTGCAGGCCTTCTAGCAGTTCGTGCTCCCCAACACCTGTTTCCCCAATACCTGGAACAGCAGCACACATGCTTGAAGACCGCTTCCACAACCAGGCTATATACTCTGGCTATGCGGGCGGGGCATTTCATGCTTAACTGAAGCAACCCGTAACCTGCCCAGGGAGCAGAGTGCACCTCATTGTTGAGGTTGACCAGACAAGTGCACCGACCTCTGTGTTAATAAACCATGGCGAACAGGGCTGATCGCCTAGCGCACACTATTGCAGTCATCGCAACCGTTTGGAGTGACAACTTACGCCACCTGCCAGGCTTGCTTAACTAAAGCTCGATGACAGATACACACATACCTGCTAACCAGCTGTGACCCTAGATGCTCAACAAGCTAATGACCTAGCACTTTGTTATACCAGGAATCATAGCCCTCCACAAGATCAAGCCGCACCTGAGCATATGGCCTTCATCTACTGGACCGAGTCGCAGTGTGTGGTCTGGAATTGTCAGCAATGGTGCTCCAAACACATTTCAAGCCGCTAATGGAGCCATGGCCACCTTCTGGCCTAACCAACTGACGCATGCCACCTGGCTAACTTGCCGCTGCAAGATTTTGATCTTAACACCACGCTCTTGCGGTTACTGGTGCACATCCTCTAAGGTCTTGCCCCCACTCTATTTAAGCAGTTTTCCGCAATGTACCCCTCTGCCCCTGTACGGGCGGGAAAATACCTGTGACATTGCAAATCCCACTGCACTCAAATTCTCGGGCAGTACGGTGGGGGAGAGGGGTCCTTAGAATGGTTCTGCTACATTGCCTGGCCTCCTAGCCCGCAAACACCCTCGTCTGACAGCAGACTATCTGCTGTGTTGCCCGTGCAATGCCCGCACCCTGGCGCAAGACGTCCCGTTCGATACCTCAAATAACAGACTACCTTCAGTGAGGCTGGAGTGAACCGATGTATGTTGTGCCTCTGACCATCAGAACCTTGGTTTGCTTTGGCAGGGATAAAATTGTTGCATCTGTTATACTCAAACTAGTGTCAACGTGCAGTTCTTTTGCATTATACCTGCCGAGTGTGCCTGGTACAATCCGCTTTGACCCAAGATGCCAAGCACAGACCCGGTACACTTGGTTACTCCGGACGGACTTACTTGCCCTCCACCGAAATCCATGTGTAAGGTAGCTGGTCCCTGATTTAATTCCTAGTAGTCTATGTGTTATGCCATACACCATTTATGCCTTTAATAAAGCAGTTAACCTGCTCACACACGAGACCCACTGGTAGCAAGACCAGTATAACCTGTACATGGAATTTAAATTCTCCTACCAACTGCACTGAGGGCAAACCACACTCACTGCTACTGGTGTCAGACTAATCGGCCCATGGAGGGTGTAGCAATACTGCCCGGTTAGCAAGTATGCCCACTGTACAGTTGTAATTTAGTAACTCCTGGCGCTGACAACCGCAGGTGCCTAATACCGGGCTGTGTGTATGCGGCCCAGGCACCTAGGCTATAGCCTTGGTGTGGATGGGTTGTTAACAATGCCTGGCAATAAGTGTAATACCTTTGACAAACCTCTCCTGACCAGCATCTATATCATTCTTAAGCATATTTACTGTTTTTTGCCACATGGCACTCTTCTGGTTGGTGATACGGAACCACCTACCCAGCATAGGCTGACAGTCCCGCGTTGCCGTCACACCACCTGTGTCCCTTGAATCACCCTCCATCCTCCTGTGTCACCTAACCTCGGTTCTAGAGTGCACTTACTTCGCCTGTGCGTTCCTCTGAATGAGGCAGGCTCCACACAGCCTTAAGGCCAGAGACACACCTATATGTGTTGTGCCCACTATTGGAGACAACTCACCCCTTCTAGGAGTGACAACTACACCGGTGCCTACACAAGTCACCCAACAGACAAGTTGGCCCCGACTACCTTGTGTACTGGTGCCAGGTTTGGAAAGTGCCTTGCCTGCACTTGCTGCCCCCAGGGAACCACCCAATGCCCGTGCTCTGGCCGCAACGCGCGATGCCCTCGTGTCGCATTGAACCCCTGGTCAAGAAAGAGTGCCATTCCAACTACTTAAACCTACCCCTTGACCATGGGCGGAGTCAGCTCTCCCCAAACATTTGCTGGTGTAACCCACGGGCACGCCTCCTGTTTCGCTCAATTTAGTAATTCATGGCACTGCCCCACCAGGGCCTATTCTTGGGCTGTGTAAATGCGGCCCAGGGTGACCTTAAACAATCGGCTTGGTGTGGATGGGTGTGCCAATGCAGGTAGAAGCAAGAGTTATCCGGCACACCTTACTTCCTGTCCCAGTTATCTGAGTAACTTAGTGAAAGATGCACATTTGAACTGGTAGCGGAAACTGTTACTTACGCCTGCAAATGAGTGCTACTGATGCCTAGGCGCTTCCTGACCCACAGCCGGCTCACCCTGATACAAACCGCTCGTGACTGGGACTCAACAGTACGGCGAAAGCACGAGACATCCTAGCCTGACCTTAGCTCTTCACCCGGCTCCCACACAAGAGCCATCCATAACCTTGTGGCCTTAAAACATTCGCCCTGTGGGCGGTTGCAATGGACTGCAAACAGCTCCTAGGCATTCTCCTCATATCGTCCATCCAAGAGAGACTTAGTACTATCCGCCCCTATTACCCTGTGCTACCAAACGTCATCGGATACCGCATCTGGCTGTAAGTCGCTCAGTGCTCCTGATACCTTGGCGCTTCCTAACCCTCAGCCAGCTCACCCCGATACAATCTGCTCGTGACGGGCACTCAACAGTGCGGCGAAAGCCCAAGACGTCCTAGCCTGACTGTAGCTCATCGCCAAGCTCCCACACAAGAGCACTCCACAGACCTTGTGGCCTAAAACATTCGCCCTGTGGGGCGGTTGCGAAATGGACTGCAAACAACTCCTAGGCATTCTCTACCAATGTTGTAAATGGAGTTTCTGGTTGGCTAGGGAATGCACCTAAACCTGGCCGAACCCACCTCTCTAGTCAGGAGAAGGGAGTACAAACTTAAGCTGACACCTGCCCACCCCTAGGTGGCTAGGCAGCGACTTTGGCTTATCCCAGAGGCAGTGTGAATTTAATGTGCCAACCGCACTCCACAGTGGCACCCTAGGCACACTACAGAAGAGCCTCCATACCAGGTTATTTTAAATTACCCTTGGTATCGTCCACACAAAGAGAAATTTAGTTCCATCTGCCCCTATTACCCTGTGCTACCAAACTTCATCATGACATCACAGGGATTACATAACTCACTAGGTCAATCGGGCCACCGTCCTACAGCTCAGGTAGCACAACCCGGTGGCTGCTGGTAGGAACTGTACTTTGCATAACACCTTATGCATCCACTCCATCAGCTGCTGTACCCTACTAACCCTTGTAGCAGGGCGCAAATCATAAGTACCTCATGCCCCACTGAGCCATCACCTATCACCATAGGGTTGTGTACAATTGGCTTCACGTCGAGACTAGGGTGCAGCTTCTACCACAGTCCAACACATGCCAACGCAATGAAAACGGCGGCAAGAGACTCGTTTAGTGGCAATCCAATCAGAGTTGCGCCGTTCTTCCTACATGAACCGCTTGCGAATGCCTGCCAATTGGAAGACCAATGCTTCTCAACTGATTGCCAACCAATCCTCAGTAAGATAGCCAGCTGAGTCCTAGGAGGGACCCCTAGGGCAGTTTGGCGCCGTGCATCTGGGGAAGGGTGCCGTCCGTTACCCGGCTCTGAGACAGCGGGAACAAATAATGGTCAAAGGCCAGTCCTGCGGGATACATCCGGGCACAGCTCTAGCCTGACATATGCCCCTTGCATCGGATACCAACCGTAGCGCATCTGGCTGCAAGCTGCACAGTGCAACTGCGCTCCCTGACCCACGGCCAGCTCCCCTGATACAATCCGCTTATGACTAGGCTGACAGTGCGATGATTGCGCGAGACATACCTGCCCCTAGCCCTTCAGCCAGGCCCCCCCCAAAGGAGCCTTCCACCAGCCCTGTGGACTAAGACATTCACCTGTGGGGCAGGTAGAACAGGACCGCAAAGCACTCCTGGGCATTCTCTACCAAATATGTATATGGAGTTTCTGGTTGGCCAGGATATGCACCCAAGCCTGTTTGTAAATGGTGCCAGCAGATGTTCTTCATCAAGGCCCTTGTAGCCAATAGCACAATGCAGTCTCAACCACATTTCACAGCACCTCTCTGCGTTGTCATAGCCCAGAGTAAATGTAAGATTGTACTTTCCCAACATTGGGCTGGTAACCGGCAGCAAAGAAAGACAGAACCTGGGCCTAAGATCCCAGTTTCCTACAGTAAAACAATAATTATCCCGCACCATCATCAAATGTGCCACAAGCACCCATGCCCTATGCACCTGTTGCTATGCAGCTGTCATCCAATTCAATGACATTGGCGACAACCAGTTTTCGCCTCCGTGGTCAACAAAATTCCATGAGCCGGGATTTCTCTACTATTACCTATGCAACCCGGGCATAATACTAAGTTAGAACCGTACATCAATATAGGCAAACAAAGGCGGCCGAACACAGCCGTGCCACATCCGAGAAGAACCATCTACTGTTTAAAGCCCACTGAGGGGTGTGGGCATACCCTGTGCTCCTGGAGGGGCCATTGGCAGCACAACTAGCTGCTCCTGTGTTACAGTATTGCAAGCGCGTCACCGTCCCTGCATATTGGATGTCAACATTCATAATTTGGACGAGTGTGTCTGTGCCCTGTCAGTAACCGTCCTTAAAGTGGGCATGAAGGAACTGAACAGTATCAATTTAAAAGCCGTTCGAAACAGGTGCCCCCAATAATTTTGGCCCAGGGCGACTGGTAGCACCACAGCATGTGCTGTTGAGTACAAGTAAATGCACTTCTGACCTCAAACCTTCAGGATGCCGTGTTTTTAACGCGTCAGCGCCCCCCAAGCATGCTGAAGAAGGCCGTGCCTTGCCCTTGCCTGGTATTATGCCGCTATGTCCTTGCATCCCTATATTTAATACAGAAGGAGCACTACACCTTCAACAAGTCCATCTATTGGGTTAGTCAATGCTTCTATTTGCATCACATAAATAAGCCATAATTATAGCTCAGTTGCATAGCCAACCAAGAGCTAGCCGCCCCCATCCATAGCTGCCAATGTTCCGATTGCTATGTGTGACATTTTCATCATTTCCGTGCAAGGATCGAGTAAAGTCTGCGAAGGTTATAAGATGTACTGCGGTTGAGTATAAACCTCTTTTGGTCACCATGGATCAGGACCTGCATGTGGGGTAACAGCCGGGAGACAAATACTTTGCTAAGGATTTTGAAGTCAGAATTCCCCATGGATAGGGGTCAAAAGTCCGAGACCGTTGTGTCACATGAGGAGGACTTAGGCAGAGGCACCACCAAAGCCTCCCTTGTCATGGCCAGGAGAATTTCCGTCTCTTAAGCCACCACATACACCTCTGCCAGCTTCAGTGCTAGTTCCCTTACGAACAATTTGTAGAATTTGGATGGGAGTCCATCCGCTCCTGGCATCTTACCCGATGCCATGGTCTTAATGGCTTTCCTGATTTCCAGGTCAGTCACCAGCTCGCCTAGTGGCTTCCATTCCTCCGATGGAAGGGCCCGGAGTAGCTGGGTCTCCAAAAAGGAGCCCAATGTCGTTGGGAGGTCAGACTTGGGCTGGCGATAGAGGGAAAGATAACACTTCCTGAATGCCTTAATAGATTTTGGTCAGAAGAGGACCGTCCCCTCTGTCGTCATCAGACAAGTAACAGGAGCACCCCTAGTCTTCGGGCGGACCAACCATGCCAGAAGCCTCCCCGATTTCCCTTCCTCTTCTTGTGCCCGGTTCACATCATTTCTATAGTCATGGCACCAGAGATGTTCTATGGCCACATTATAGAACTCACACGTTTTCAGTAGTTAAGGGAGCACCCTCGGACACTCAATCTAGGCCCCGTCTGATACCCTCCGATTGTCCCAGACAGTGCCCCCTTACCACAACCTTAAAAGTCTCCCATTCTAGTCCGTGACTGGAGCCATCCCAGGGTTAGAGGCAAAGTATTCCGCTATCCGGTCTGTTAAAGTGTCCCTAAAGGGAACGTCCACCATGTTGGTATGAGTGGGCATTCATCTGTCAGTTGTAATGTCAAGAGGAGGGGACTATGATACAACAGGAAGTGGCCTAATATACTCTGTGTGGCTTATACAGCCTCTAAGTGACTTAGTGCATACAAAGTGGTCAGTCCTAGTATGGACCTGGTACAAGCTTGAATAAAAGGAGTAGTCCCTATATGCAAGATGTTGGGCATGCCAGGAGTCTTCCATGTCCCAGTGGGAAACCCAGGCAGTCAAGCTGGTGGCTACCCTGTGGGTAGCAGCCCCTGGAAGCGGGGGAGTGAAGTGGTCTATGGTCGTGTCAAGAACACAGTTAAAGTCTCCTCCAATGAGGTACAGTCCCCCTGTCAATCTGGCCATCCGCGACGATAAAGTGTGGAAGAATGAGGCCTGATCATTATTTGGCATGTACACACTTCCCAAAACTATCGGTCTGCCACAGAGGCACCCCTTCACTAATTCATAGCGACCCTTCTTATCTACGTCAACTGTGGTGGTCTCAAAGGGAACCCCCACATCCATAAAATGTTTCATATGTCCCATTTTTTTTAACTGAAGATAAAATTAGCAACAAATTTCACACTAAAGTGCTGGGTTTTATACCCATTTTTGGAGGGTATATTTCAATTTCCACATTTGATGGAGGAAATTCCATTGCTCGATACCAGCATTGGTACAATATCTGCCATCCTCCCTGCCCAAGTTACTCATTCTGTGGCAGAGCTAGCCACTTTGATAGAGAAATCTACCTTACAGGGACAATTTGGTGGACTTTCCGCCACCGCCATCTTAGAGAAAGAAAAATGACTGCTATGATGAATAGACAATCCATCAGCAAAACTCTAAGCTTAAACCTTTTACTCAGTCTGATAGTAAGACTTTGAGCAAATTATGTGAGAGTTTCCAAAAGCAGACTAGACCACAATACTAGAGTAACATGCACTGACAAAGCCCATAGATTTAGCAAGCTAGGTCAATGCTTTTGTAATTGAATTATTATTGTAAACATTTGCCACATAAATAAAAAGAATGAAGAAAAAGAAAACATGCCCCTACCTAGACATGGTGTTCTTATAGTTGAAATAAAAATGTTTATTTTTATTTTTATTTTTTTATTAAAGTTTTATTACATTTACCATCATACAAATATGAGATAACAATAATGCGTGACTTGCTGCAATTACAGTACATGGTCGCCGACCATCAGCAGGCAAGGGTACATTACAGTGCCAATGTGTGATCTGTTTACATGGAATTATGCACAACCTTATTCATCCTCAGACAAGTGTAAGTCCCGCGTACTCAGGTAGTCCAGCAATGGCTCCCAGATGTCTTTTGGTCTTGACGGCGGCGGCAGTTCCTCGGCGTACAGTGTCAAATTTTCTTTGCAGTAAACTAAGTCTTTAATCCACAGCTCGGCCTGAGGAGATGCCCTGCTCTCCCAGCACAAAATACAACTAGGGGGGTATGCCCAAATGACCCTCCTATACCTGGGCATAAAACATCAGCAAGATGTACAAAGAAAAAGAGTATGGAGGGATCAATCGCTCATTTATTTTCGTCACAGGCACCGTCAATTACCCGGACGTTAACATTATTTTGTAAATATAAATATAAATAATTTCACTAGCTACACATATCATTCAGCGGGACTCTGATACCTAAAATGAATACACATGAATTAAACATCAAATGAACTATACATAAGACATAGACAAATATACAATAATCAAACATAAATCATGATCAAAACAACAATACATACACACAGTTCAATACAACATAAAAAACCCTAATTATTACATATATTAATGTACACTCCTCAGTCCGAGTGATACATTCCGAGGTAATCCTCTACGCACAAGAGGTATCACACCTCTCTCTCATTCACTAATGTGCGCCTATAATCAAAAAGCCAGATGAAAAATAAATGATGGGACTCCTCATATATCTGTCGACGCGGTCGCGTTTCAGCCCACAATTGCTTTCGGCTTCCTCAGGACAAGGGTACATAAATCTACAATAGTAATCAAAGTTTTAAATTACATAAATATACATATATTCTACCGATCTAGTTCTATCCCTTATTTGCCCATACAGTGCTCAGTAAAAGTAGTCTTACGACTAACACGTGAAAATGTACTCTCCCATAGGTGATCTAAAGGGGAGGAATTAGTGTGTAAATTCCCAAGAATTCCTCTAATAACACCCTTTCTCAGTGTATATTAAATACATGTCACTGTGCCTGTGCTCACCCCCAAACAAACACCAATTAAACACCTGCTCTCAAGAAAATACCTGGAGTCTATTCCAAGCTATCAGGATCGAAACAAATCCTTTTCATCGGGGGAACAAGCTTCCCGCAAAGCATGGTTCCAAACTTCATATGGAAACCTATTAGAGTAGCAAGGAGGCCAATCTAGGTTAAATAGGCATACTACTACTACAACACATTCTTCTCTCCTAATACAGACAAGCATACCAAAAGTTAAAAATTACCTTCAATATTTTGCTGCTTTAAAAACAGAAGTAACCCTCCGGTCACTGGCCATTCCTTCGCCTCACTCCCTAGATCAAACATATACCAAAATTATACTCGCGTCATACACAATGACGATACTCCTACTCACAAAGTTTCTAAAGCACCGGTTCCCAACTATATTTACTTACCGCCCGGATCTCCCGTCCAAAAGTACGGTCCTCACTGTTCGCGCCACACCAGTACGGAACAAACGCTCTACCAGCTGTGAGTGATTTTGTACGCGCGTAATCACGTCATACGCCGCCGGCCGGCAACATAGAGAAAAGACTATCGGGAGACTTATGTATAGTTTCCAATGAATCTAAATAACTCTCTCAAGAATAAGCCTACTCTAAAATTCTGTCATAGTTCCCCAACACTTACATTCGCATAAGATTCTATTATATACCCAATGGTATAACTACGAGTGTGCACGCCCCCTAGATCATATAATACGGGGCTACCATCATATAATCCAAGACACAAATTGCATCGGTGCCCTTCCTACACTATCTGTATTTAATGCAGGAAATTCACTCTCCAAACGGGGTTCTACTGCACTGTATGTTCAAAAAATGGGCTTACAATCTAACCAGCAGTCTATATACACAATGTCTCTCATTTATACACCCTAACTATATCCAAAGAACATCATTTCCTTGTTACACAACTCCATCATAGTAAATCTCTGGGCATACATAATTATTACATATAGTATCAGATAAATACACGTGACACACATCACTGTTGGAATACATTTTCTTTTAAATCAATGCCCATAATTCATCACGGTCATTGAGGCCCTCTGTGGCTGTATGATATCTTTCTATGAGACGTGCTTCTGTACGGTTCAGCCTCATTTCTAATTCTCCTCTGTTGCATGCCTTTATTACCACCAGTACAGACCATACAAGATCATCCTCAGTGTGCCCACACTCAATATAGTGTTGCACCAATGGTGCTCCTTGAATTCTGCATCTTATGCGTGATTTATGTTGCAGGACTCGCATTTTAACTGCCTGAGTTGTTTGTCCAATATATGACTTCCCACAGGGGCAAGTAATTACATACACCACATTTTTGGTGTTACAATTCGAAAAAGTCTGCATCGTATGCCTTTTATTATTAATCAAGATAAATTTAGAGTCATTCGTGCATCTGCACGCGACACAGTTATTACAACGGTAGTGTCCTACCAGTGCAGGTAAGCCTAATAAACCTCTTGTGTCTTTTTTAATCACAGGTTCCCTTATTGCTCTTACCAAGTGTTGTCTCAGATTTTTACCTTTTCTAAACGAAAAGAGCGGTTTAGGCATATTCAGATGTTCAATCAGTCTCCAATTTCTCGCAATAATCTGTTTAACTTTATTGGCTTTAGGGTTAAACGTGAGGACGCATGTCATTTGTTGTACTTCCTCTTTTATTTTAGGAGTTAACAGACTTTCCCTTGGTGTATACCAAGCCCTTTTAAGAGCTGATCTAACCAATTTCTTCGGGTACCCCCTCGCACAGAGTTTATTTTGTAGGCTTTCCGCATTTTCAAAATAATCCTCCTTGTTAGAACAATTGCGACGTATCCTTAAAAATTGCCCATAAGGCAGATTTTCCTTAAGACTTCTAGGGTGCCCAGACGTAAATTGTAAAAGCGTGTTCCTATCTGTGGGTTTATTATATAGACTCACTTCCAACTTACCCTCTTTGTCAAAAATCCATACGTCCAGGAAATTAATCCGGACATTACTTACAGACATAGTGAACTTCAAATCTGGAGTACGTGAGTTCAACCACAAGTGGAACCTTTCTAGCTCTTCTTTATTTCCATTCCATATAAGGAATATGTCGTCAATGAAGCGCAACCATTTATTCATGTTGTTTCGAAATGGTGCCGCCTCACCGAAGACATATTGTCTTTCAAAGTTATCCATCACCAGGTTCGCTATCTCTGGGGCGAAGCAACAACCCATTGCCACGCCCTTTATTTGTAAAAACAACTCACTTTTAAAAGAAAAAAAGTTATTTTTCAAACAAATTTTTGCCAACTCTAATATAAACTCTGTAGGAACCTGGTGTGGTCTTACTCTTTGCTCCAGGACCAATTCCATAACCAATAAAGCCTCATCTTGAGGAATGTTAGTATATAAACTCTCGATGTCGAAGGAGACCAACAATTGTCGGTCTCCATCGAACACCGATTGTTCTACTTTAAAAATAAGGTCCATGGTATCTCTCACATATGCCTGAGTGGCACTCACAAATGGTTTCAAAAAGGTATCTATATACTTCGCCAAAGGTTCAAGTATCGAACCACAGGCAGCAATAATGGGACGCCCTGGTGGATTTTGGGCATCTTTATGTACTTTAGGCAGTACATATATTGTTGGCACTTTTTGCATAGTAAAATTTAAGTAATCATATTCTTTTTTGCATAAATAGCCACAATCCCTTGCTTCAGTAGTCAAATACAAAATTTTTGCTTTAAGGAGTGATGTAGGGCTGTCAAAGATTCTACGATAGTGTGTGGGATTATTGAGTTGTTTTAAAATCTCTTTATCATATTCATCACTATCCCATAAGACAATTCCCCCTCCCTTGTCGGCAGGTTTTATTACCGTTAAGGGATTACTTGCTAAACTTTTAAGGGCTGTTTGTTCTTGCTTGGTAAAGTTAGACTTAAATGATAGATGTTTCTCATTAAGTTTGCCAAGTTCAATGCAATTTTTATAAATCTTCCCGCAGCGCCTTTGAGATTAGGCATTATACATAGTAGGCATACTTTAGGGCAGCACGGCAGTACAACATCAGTCATAGTCCGCAGCCTAGTGGTCACCTCGACCCAGAATTCCTGCATACGCCCACAGTGCCATGCCATGTATGAAATCTGCTCCCTGAGCATCACATCTCTTACCTTCATCTGTTTCCCTGAGTCCGTACTTCCGTAGTCGGGCAGGCGTAGAATACGTTTGGTGCAGGTATTTAAAGTGAATAATACGTAGATTACCATTCGGGGTAAGGGCCTCAGTAAGCTGACAGGTATACTCCCATTCCTTCTGTGTTATCTGAGGCGTCAATTTTTTGTTCTTCCTGGCTAAACTGCCATCAGTGGCAGACAAGCATTCGTCCCTAGCTGCGCGATAAAGTCCAGTGATTAGGTTATGTCTTGTGGGGCTTAGGAGCAATGTCTGTAGAGCTTGAAGTGTCGGAGGTTCGTCAGGGAAGGTAGGATAGTGTGCCTTTACCGCTTCCTTTAGTCTGCGGTATGTAAACATGAATGGTGGTGATTTATTTTGTATATAGTGCAGTCCCTCTGGCTTTAAGAAGGTACCCTTCGGGAACAGGTCTTGCATTTTGTCTATACCTGCTAGCTTGAGTGCACGGGCAGTCCCTGCCTCTTGTGTGACCTATAGTGCCGCGTGATGCGAGAGGGGAAGTAGAGGTGCATACAGCGGTAGTTTCACTGCTAAACGACCCAGATTATGCCAAGCTGATATGGTGCAGTCTATATTACTGATTTCAGCTTTAGGAGTGCCTCGTTTGGTGTGTGACAGGATGCTTTTCAGAGGGATTGGGTGTGCGTCCCCGTCTTCCACTGCTACGTGCGGGATAAACGTGTGGAAGTTATACCAGAAATGGGCATATTGCGCTTGAGCACACAGGTAGTATAGGTACAGATCAGGTACTCCGAAGCCTCCCTTTTTGTAGTCCAGTATAAGTGTGTCCCAGCATACCCTGGGTTGCTTCCTGCCCCAAATCAGTTTCAGCAGTTGTGTGCGTAAATTCTTAAAGAATTGACTGGTTAGTTTAATGGGATGTTATTAAAAAGATACAGAAAGCGCAGGAGCACTACCATCTTAATAAGTGCAATTCTGTCCGCCAATGATAGCGGCAGCCTGACCCATCTCGTCACCTGACTTTCTAACTGGCACGGTGCTCTGCCATAATTTTCTCGCACCACTACGTCTGGGTTGCGGTGAATCCATATACCAAGATATTTTACAGGGTCGGCAGTCCACTCAAGGGGAAATTCCAGAGCGTGCTGGACCGTGCTTTCAGTGAGAGGCACAGCTATCGATTTAGCCCAGTTTATAGTCAGGCCTGAGAAGTGACCGAAACGGATATATTCACGTAAGATGGGCTCCAGGTACGTCTGGGGCTCTCTGGCATGCAATACCATGTCATCTGCGTATAGCTATATATTCACTGGTCTCAGTGTGAATCTAAGGGCTGACGCCCCGTGACGCTGCCGGATGATGCAGGCCAGGGGTACCAGCAGTATTGAAAAAAGAAGAGGCGATAGCGGGCACCCCTGCCTGGTTCCTCTGCAAATTTTTATAGGTTCTGAGGTCTGTCCCTCAATCCTTACCTGCGCTAATGGGCCAGTATATAGTAGTTTCACCCATCTACAAAAATACACCAGGAGCCCTATTCTGCCTAGTATTTGAAACATGTAGCCCCACTCAATGGAATCGAAAGCTTTGGCTGCGTCTAGCAGTACTGCTACCGCTTGTAAGTCAGGGTTTAATATGTGAAACAGGGAGAAAATTGTGCGTAGATTGTATGAAGTGGACCTCTCCGGTATAAAACCAGATTGATCCGGCAGGACTATGTTCGGGAGTCGGGGTTGAAGCCTGGTGGCAAGTAACTTTGCCAGTATTTTAGTGTCAGTATTGATGAGTGATAGCGGGCGATACGATTCACATCGTGATGGAGGTTTGTCTTTTTTTAACAGGGCAATATAAAAATGTTTATTAAAAAATCACATGACAGATAATTTGATTCTTATTGGCACAAAGAAACTGCTATTTGTTTGGATGACTGTAAACTGAGGACATAGTTTGAACATACCAACATGAATAAAAAATAAAAAACAAAGAATGGAACAAAAAAGCAGCAATCCCAAAAAATACATCTGAAGAATGTAAAGAAAAAAGCACCAATGCAAATTCATGGTTCTTAAAATGCAAGGATGCATAATCTTGGAAGCATTTTATAGGCAGATCATGGCATTAAGCTGAAAGATTGAAAGTATTGGCCTGCCGCACCTGGCACTGCAGTGCACTTCTTTTTACGGTACATGTACACATGATCAAGCCAAATGCCCTGACTCACAAAGCAGAGACAATTGGCAAAGTGGGCTGACCTATTGTAAGAAATTGGGGAATTAGTTTAGAGGTTGAGTAACCACCACAAATAATAACCACAGTCCTTGTCAGAGTGAACCTTTAAAATCACTGAATTAACCTAAGCTCAACCTTATGGTAGCTATGGCACAAAGCATACAGGCTTAACTTAGAGGAAAGGTGTAAAATGTTTATGCAGTACTAAAACAGTAATAAAGTTCAAACATGACTCAAGAAAACCCCCCAAACATGTTTAGAAAAACAGAGTAAAATTTAAGAAATAAAATGACACCAAAACGACAAAATTCCAATAAATAGAACCGGAGTCAGGAAGTTTGAAAGTTTAATTTCAAAATAGCTCCATAAAGCGTCAAATGCCAACCACAGTCATCTGGTAGCATTTGATCTGGACAAAGGTGAGGTCTAAGGCAGACCGTGATGGAGCGCGGGCCGAATACAGGGAACAGGTTCATCCCAGTGAAAGTTTTCCTTTCGGGATGGAAGTCAAAAATCCTTAGTGGTGTAAGGAAGCATGCTGTGGCCAAAGAGGGCTCCACATAGTCGGATAGATTCTGGACGAGGTCTCGGTGAAGGCTTTGACTTTTGGGGGGAAAGCTCCAAGTTGAAGAAATTTGACTTTTGAACCGAGAGAAGGTCCCTCGCCTGCTGGATACTTTTCAAACCTTTGCCCATTGAAGATTTCTAGCTTCAAACTTAACTACTTTTTGGGACCTTGGATTTTTCCAGCGGGGCAAGGTTGTAGCTGAAGACGAACCCACGAGGCCGGATACACTCTCCATGAGGTCCCTGCTGAATCTGATTTTCTGCTGCGGAGAAGAACATAGCGTGATCAACCTTAATCTTAGCCCAGCGGCATCACACCTATGTCGAATCAGCTGCGCATGTTGTGCCTGTCCCTGTCTGTTCTCAGAGCAAAAAGTTGGCAAAATGTTTCTATGTCCCATATTGGAGGATTTGTAAGGAGAAGTACAGTTTAACACCAGCCAAGGGTCCAGGACCTTGGGGACAGCACTTGGGGGTCAGGAGTCAGTCCAGCAGAAGAGTCCAGGCAGGTCTAGGTGGAGCTGGACACCTGGGAATGCAGGACGAAGGCCTCTTGAAGCTTGTTGTGTCTCTTTAGCTTGAACAGGAGGTCTGCTCTATGACCCTTGGAATTAATATTTTCGTTCTGGGTACAAGAGGATGCACAAGTCCTGTCTTCAGGGCTCTGCTCGGGTCACAGGCAACAGATCTGTTCTTCCACAGGTCTAGAAGTGCTCTGAGGAGGGTACTGTGGGTGCCACATTTAGGCCTAGAGCCACCCTGTGGGTGGGGTAAACTCCTGAGCACCTCCTAACCAGGTGTTCCTAGGGGTGACCCTTGCCACTTTTGCAGAAATTCATTGTGTTTTACTGCAAATAATTCCACAGTGCACCTCTCTGCCTAAAACCAGCATTGCAGATGCTTTCTTCCCCTGTGCAGACCTCCTGTGCTCACCCAGGGAAATGAGCAACCCTTCCTCTGTGGTCACTCAAAACTGGTTCTGGGGGCAGCTCATCTCCCACTGGGCTTGGTGCTTGACAGGCTAGGGGTACAAAGGAAGGGAGCAGGCCCAGCTGTTAGGTACATCTGGCTGTGACAGGGTTAAAGTTAATTACATATATGGGCACAGCCCAGATGGGCAGCCTGCCAGAGAAACAGAATACTTCTCCACACCCAAGGCCTTTATCTCAGCTCTGGGAGCACGTTAAATTCTCATTAAGGGCGCTAGTCAGCCCCTGGGTGACAGTCGGAAGCTCGTATAAATGGGCATCTACAGGCTTTATGCAGGTAACAGGCAACCTTTTAAAAGTACCTGTTCTAAAATATTTATTACAAAATTGACTTTACCAATGAATTAGGTTTGTAATATATATTTTAGAAGTCAATGGATGATTTCATTAGCTTTTTTCTAAGTGGAGATAGCAATATTAAATTTAATATTGTATCTCAATGTTTTTCTATGGAACACCTAACACTCCTACAGTGAAAATAGCTTTTTCTGTGCAAGGATATGTTTGACATTAAACTTTTTCATGTCATACCTTTCAGTACCATGCACGCTGCATTGATGAGAAGTAAGGTTACTTAAGGGTGACTTATTAATATTTAAAAGGAGGGTGTAGCCCTTTCAAAGGGGTTTATTTTGATAGGCTAAATTTGCAGCTAAAGATGGACCATTGTGCTACACGTGACAAGCTTGCAGTCATGTTTTCCCCGTGACTGAAGCCCATTGGTGACAATTAACGTACACGCCCAGAGTACACTTTGGGTACCAAATACTAGAGGCTTATAGGTAAGTTGAGTATGCCAGTTAGTGGTATGCTGATTTCACAGTGCACATAGATCTACAGTCAGCAAAACAGTTAAGAAAGAAAAATCGGGGGGTACACCATGCAAAAGATGGTCATTTCCAACACCCTTGCTAAATGTTGTGGTAGGCAGAAGTAAAAAGTGAATGGCAGATGGACAGGACAACGGATGAAGAGGGCTGACTCAAAGCCCCTCTATGTATGTATATATGTTTACTGCTCCACAAAGAATGGTCAGCACTCGCGGGAGAGGATCCTTATCACTTTAATGAAAAGGAGTGTGCAAACAGGCGCGTTTCGGCAAGCGCCTTTGTCAATGTCATTGAGAAAGGCGCTTGCCAAAACAGGTCTATTTGCACACAACTTTTCATTAAAGTGTTAAGAATCCTCTCCCGCGAGTGCTGACCATCCTTTGTGGAGCAGTAATTAAGTCCGTGAGTTCACTTTCACATGGTGAAGCACCCGCCCGAGGCTTTGGTGACCCTGAGCCTACGTATGCATATACGTATGTACTTTTTATTCAGGAATTTTTGTTTATTACATGAGGATAGTGACTCAACTTAATCTATCTCTAGACCAGACCTACAAAAGTAAGAAGCTGCAAAGAGTAGTTTAATATGCGGTCCTGATGCTTCTAAATTTGTTTGAAGGAAAATGAAAAGTCATAAGCCATTGCCCTGGTGGATCATCATCTTTACATCTTGTGAACTGTGATGTTTATGCCATTCTTCAATCCTTTATTGAATGCTGGTTTTCTTTTACCTTTCAAAATATATTTTCTTGATCTGGAACAAACATATTTCGAAAGATAATTTTGTGGCAAACCCCTTATCCTAACAAGTATTTTGCAATCAGGGTGAGCTACTGAGTTCAAACATATCTAATAGCATGTTAACTGAGTCATTGTACAATAGCTAGCTTCAGATGAACTGAACTGACAACCCAAGAATGTGGAAAAACGGGATCTACTTAAGATGAATAAATATATCTCTGTGTCTATGATTTCCAGTTCCTGCTGTGCTCTTTAGCGCATAGTTAAGTCCTTGGACAGGTTCTACTGGAATGTAGTTCTATGTTGGAGCACAATACTCCCTTCCTGTGTTTGCACTATTCAGAAATATACACAGGAGTTAACATTTTGACCTAAACCATGGAGCATGTCTGTGTTTTACTTACTTATAGGTCACCATAGAAGCGCAGGTGTGTACACTGGTAGATAATAGTTTAGTGGTGACATTTTGTAGAAATAAATGTATATATCTCTAACTCTGCGGAAATAGCAAAGCTGGAGGGAGCTGGTGGTGCAGTGGCGGAAACCATTCTAAATATACACCAAAAACAGGGAAGACTTAATGCTAGGAAAATGTTGGTAACCACACATTGAAATACATAGGGGCATAAAAATAGGCAACAATGAGCATTGATTGTTTAATGGGGTTAAGAATAGTCATATTGAAAGTTATTTTTTCTGAGTTATAAGTATTTTGTGGACGTTTACCTTTTCAATTTCACAAGACTTGCTAAGGCTCCTCACCAGGCCATGTTTTGACGAGTGTAGACGTGGATGTTCAGAGATAAATTATATCTGTGCAGTGACAAATTTCACAGAGACCTGAAATGCACCTGTTGGAAAATAACATTACTACTTCTTTGTCCCTGTCCTTAAATCTCTAATGGTTCGAACTCTCGCGACAGCCCTCTATTCCAAGCAATTATAATTGTTGTGCAGGTTCCGGTAAGCACGTGAATTTTCTACTTAGTGTTTATTGTGTTGCTTAAAAACTTCTTACGGTTGAATGCTGCTCTGCAGTCCTATCCTCTGTCCACAACTTTAATTCATATTCGGCTTGCCTGACTTGGGGCGCTCCTTTTCTATTGTCACTTTTTCTCCAATTCCAAAAGCAAGTAGAAGTCCTTATAAATGTTTCACGCCATTTGATTTGGATAAGTTAGTATATTTATAATATTATAATGTCAGACACTGAGTGCTCCAACCCCCCCATAAGCGTACATCAAAGAAATGTCATGTCATCCTAGATGATCAATTCTCCGCTCCTTACAAGCATCATAAGAAGCAAAGGCCTTCTTAATCCAGTTTAGACCTTGATATGCTGAAATCTTTAATTGATGGTGCACTTTCCCCTGCTTCGGAAAAGTGCTTTGCTCCTCAACTTCTTCCAGTAAACCTTCCTTGGGGCCTCAGAGGAATACTTGTGATAATACTCAGGACCTTTTTCAGGATATTGAGGATACTCCTCATATAGATTCTATGGGTCACTATATAATAAAAGAGTCGATAAGGGATATCATTGCACATCTTTAAACAAATGTTTTTGGCAACCCTTCTCAGGCCTTAACATCTCAAAAGGCATTTTTTTTTTAAAGATACCTCCCTTCTGAATCTTCCTTTACATCCCTGTCATTTAAAGATTATTCTACAGTGTCAGAATGACCCTGAAAATGCTTCAGTACCAAGATAATGGCTAAACAATACCCTCTGGAGGAATTTGACCAGAGGGTTCTGGACCCTCTTACAATAGACTCTAGACTGTCTTGCCTTGCTGGATGCTCATTTAATGCCCCTGAGATTTCAGACCTTCTGACCATAAGACAGTTGAATTGGCTTTAAAATAAATATGAACATGATGCTACTTGCGTTGCCATTAGAGCCGAAATATATGCTCCCTATTTGGCCCATTCCTTAATGAGAGAGTTTCAGCCATTCATTTCAGCCATGGAGGAATGAAGGAATGTTCTTATTTCTTTTTTTATATTTTGAAAAGCAGTTAAAATTACCTTTTGACATTTCTGTGGATTCTATAAAAACTTCTGCATTAGAAGCAAGAAGAAATTACTGCCTGAGATGTTTAAAAGGAGATGCTGCACAAAAGACCCTTTTACTTAAACTGTCCTTCGAAGGTCTGAAGCTCACCTAGAAGAATGTAAAAAACTTGAAGAGGACAAAGTTAATTTCCCCCTTTGATTTCCAGTCTTCACTGTCTTCATGGCGACGCCCATCTCAAAGTTACCCGCCTTTGAAATCAACTGTTAGTAGAGGCTGACCTATTAGAAGGAGGGGAAAAGACCGCCTAGACAACAACGCACACAACAGCAAAGAGCTCTTCAACATCGTGAAGGAACTCTCCAACCCCAGCTCCAACACCAACGACATCCAGCCGTCGCGAGACCTGTGCGACTCACTGGCCACCTTCTTCCACCGCAAAATCGCCGACATCCACGACAGCTTCAACACCACGACCGCCCCGGCAACCACCGAGACCACTGCCCCCACAACCACCAACCGCCTGCTCTCCTGGACCAACATCAACGACGAGGACACCAGCGAGATCATGAACACCATCCACTCCGGTTCACCGCTAGACCCGTGCCCTCACCACATCTTCAACAAAGCCAGTACAGCCATCGCGCCCCATCTCCGGAAAATAATCAACATCTCCTTCGAGACAGCAACCTTCCCGGAAAGCTGGAAGCACGCCGAGATCACCGCCTTACTCAAGAAACCCAAGGCAGACCCCAAGGACCTCAAGAACTTCCGACCCATCTCTCTGCTCCCGTTCCCCGCGAAGGTCACCGAGAAAATCGTCAACAAACAACTGACCCGCTACCTCGAGGAGAACAACATCCTGGACCCTTCCCAGTCCGGCTTCCGCAGCAACCACAGCACCGAAACCGCCCTCATCGCCGCCACCGATGACATCAGGACCCTGCTAGACAACAGAGAAACAGCAGCCCTCATCCTCCTGGACCTATCAGCCGCCTTCGACACGGTCTGCCACCACACACTACGAACACGCCTTCACGACGCCGGGATCCAAGAGAAGGCCCTGGACTGGACAACATCCTTCCTTTCCGGCAGAACACAAAGCGTCCGCCTCGCCCCTTCCGATCCAAGGCCACCAAGATCATCTGCGGCGTACCCCAAGGCTCCTCCCTCAGCCCAACGCTGTTCAACATCTACATGGCACCCCTCACCCACGTCGCCCGACAGCACTAACCTCAACATCATCTCCTACGCCGACGACACCCAGCTGATCCTCTCCCTCACCAAAGACCCTCACACCGCCAAAGCCCACCTCCACCGAAGGAATGAAGGCCGTCGCCGAATGGATGAGGACCAGCCGCCTGAAGCTGAACTCGGACAAGACGGAGGTCCTCATCCTTGGTTCCAACCCTTCAGCCTGGGACGACTCCTGGTGGCCAACATCACTGGGAACAGCCCCGCCACCCACCGACCACGTACGCAACCTAGGGGTCATCCTCGACCCCACCCTCTCCATGACTAAGCAGGTCAACGCCGTTTCCTCATCCTGCTTCAACATCCTCCGAATGCTCCGCAGGATCTTCAAGTGGATCCCCACCGAAACAAGAAAAACAGTCACCCAGGCTCCTCGGTCACCAGCAGGCTGGACTACGGAAACGCCCTCTACGCAGGAACGACGGCTAAGCTCCTGAGACGGCTGCAACGCATCCAGAACGCCTCTGCACGTCTTATCCTCGACATCCCCCGACGCAGCCACATCACACCCCACCTGAGAGACCTGCACTGGCTCCCTGTCAACAAGAGGATAACCTTCAAGCTCCTCACCCACGCACACAAAGCACTCCACAACTCCGGACCAGCCTACCTCAACAGACGACTCAGCTTCTACACCCCCACCCGCCAGCTCCGCTCGACCAGCCTCGCCCTCGCCACAGTCCCCCGCATCCAGAAAACGACCGCCGGCGGCAGATCCTTCTCCCACCTCGCCGCCAAGACCTGGAACACCCTCCCCACCAACCTCCGACAGACCCAAGACCTACTGGCCTTCAGAAGACTCCTCAAGACCTGGCTCTTCGATCAGTAGCAGCACCACCCCCTCTTCCCCCAGCGCCTTGAGACCCTCGCGGGTATGTAGTGCGCTTTATAAGTGACATGATTGATTGATTGATTGATTGAAGAGGAAAATACTGTTGTTTGACTCTAAAGGACACCCTTCGTCACCACCTCCAGAAGCGCAGCTTTCCTGACTAGTCAGTTCCTCCTCCGAGCAAATATGTGGCGAATAAAAGCATACTAAAAAATCTGGATGAGTAACAAATAGAAAAGAGGGGTTCTGGAGGAATAATAGAAGGTTCCTCAATATAGGCCTTTCCAGAAGAGCCTGCCCCTTACTTTGGTATAATTCTTTGAGACCCTGTGGAGAAATCTTTTCTACTTACAAGAATACAGAAACTCCTGCAAAAGTCAGCAATCTCTCCTGTTCCCACAGAAGAAAAAAGACAGTGTTTATTCAATTAATTTTCTTGTCCCCAAACCTTTTGGAGATGACCATCCAATTACTCATTTAACAAGTGTCAACTTCTATGTAAAGACCACACATGTTGGGTGGAAACCCTACAGGAGGGCAAACTATCTGTGCTTCCCAGAGATTGTATTGCCTCAGTAGGCCTGCACAATGCCTACTTTCACATTCCCTTCAGAAAATGCCATCAAAGGTTTCTCAGATTTTCTTCATGGACAACCATTACCAATTTGCTGTGCTACCCTAAAACAGAAATCTTTCAGGAGAGTTGTCTGAGGTTCGGAAACCCCTTAGCAGATCTATTTTCGAATTCAAGAGACTCAGAACCCCAATATTTTTACTGCAGAGAGAAGGATCCTCAAGCCCAGGTATACAATGCTCCAACATCTCACTGGCCTCGAGGTCTCCTCTGTGGCTTCCCTACTTTCCTCTAATAATGAACGTATTCAGGGCAAAGTTCCAGGTCATCCTGAGAGTATGTCCTGCTGAAGTTACGCTTTTACCTCCTGAGGAATGTTATTGTTCATGGGATTGGTTATTACCTTGCCATTTATCTCCCTTAAGGTGGGTGATCCTTCCCTGTCAACCTTGCACCACCACAAATTGACGTTCTTACTTCAGAAAGGTTAGGACTTTGTGAGAGTTTCCCAAGAGGTTGCCTTAACAATTCAACAGGCTTTTCTCCCTTCCATATTAAAGTCACAGAATAAACATTGGGTGTCCTTTAGACAATAATGCACTTAGAGGATCCAAATCCTCTTTCATGTGACCCTTTTTCTCAGAATGTCTTTGTTAGTGCTGTCTCCTAGGACTAGCTCTCCCTACTCTTAGTTGTAAATTAGCAGAATTTAGGCTCTTTACTTGAAATGGCTCCTCATCTTTTGAAGAATTCTGATTTAGCCCTTGCTAATACTCGAACCTTATACCCCCTTGAGTTCACCCGTTGGATCTGAGCGCTTTACCAACTGCTCTCTTTGAAACTCTACAGGAAGCATACATTAAAAATCTTTCCATTGAGGTGGTGCTTCTAGTGCCAATAGCTATGGCACGTAGATTGGGTGAAATTAGTGCACTTTTGTCATTTCATCCATATCTCTGGTTTCTACCTGCTTGACTTGCTCTACATCTTTCTCCTTCTTTCTCCTTTTCTACCTAAGGTTGTTTCCGACTTCTATCCAAATGAAGAAATATTCTTCCTATCTTTCTCCTTCACCTGAAGAGAAACGTACTTTAGATGTTGGAAGAGCAAGTAAAGATGTATTTACAAAAGACTTCCAAATTTCTCAAATCTGATTCTTTTTGTTTATTTTAGTTCTGGTCGTCAGGTTCTTAAACAATCAGTTGTAACTCCCAGCTCCTGGGTTCACCAAGCTATATTTATGAATTATGAATTGCCATGACATTCTGTTTCTTCTCATATTTGAAGTCATTCAACTCGTGGAATCTCTTCTTCATGGACGATAGCTTGTGGCATATGGATATTGGATATATGGAAAGCACCACCTTTGGCCACTCCTACCATTTGTGCTAAACACTATAGTTTGCAAATACCTAATCCTGGTAGAGATTTTAGTTCCATAGTGTAAGGAAATGCCTCTTTTTGAGTGATCACTCCCAAAGTTTTGGACTGATGCTGCTGTTTTTTTTTACTCTGAGATTACACTGAGGCCTGCTAACCAGACTCCAGTGCCAGTGTTCTAACCAACTTACAAAGTGTATGTTGAATTGGCTACTCTCAATTGGCATAAACTGACTTACTTATAAGTTTCTAGTGTATGCTACCAAGAGTAGCCAGTGCATGTAGGACAGAGTGTCCCCCCAGGGCTGCAGCACTGGTTGTACCACCCTGTGTTAAGCAAGTACAAAAATGTCTCCCAGCCTTCCCCTGCATCCTGGAAGAGCAGTTTTAAACTACTAGTTCAACTTTAGCATTTAAACCAATGGCAAAGCTCCCACTTACCTAAACAATATAAGTAAGTCTCCCCCCAAGGAAGGCCTATGAAGCCACGAGGCAGGGATCTGTGTATTATTAAGTAGGACATTTACTTTTTATATGTCCTAACAGCAAAACTTTCAAATTGTCGTTTTTGCTGTGGAAAACTTAGTAGCCCCATTGGCTAACACAGAGTTATCGGCTGACCCTCTGCTTGGCTAACTTATAAATGGGACTGCTAAAATGGGTACTTCAAGGTATCAAATGAATCATGGCACTAAACCCAACTTGATGCCCAAGTCGAATTTAATGTCTCTTTTATGGAAAAGCAACTTTTAGAAAGTTGCCACTCTGTAGCCCAGTTTGCCCAGTGGCCTCACACAGTTGCTGGCCACCAGCCAGCTTGCGACCCGCCTGAGGAGTAGTGTGAATGACTCCCAGTCTTAGGAACAATAGTAGGCTGCTGCAGAGGGAGGTGTTACCTCCCCCTTGCAGGAAGCCACTCAGGGTGTTGGCCCCAAAGAAGAGCTTCAAAGGAAAAGCCGCCTTTGGTGGGAAAATGGCAATCACGCTCCTGAAGGGTTGCCCCTTTGTTCAGGAACACCAGGTGGCAGGGAGAACAGAGAGAGGGGACCAGTACCAAAACCGGTTTTCCCGTGGGTATGTAGCTTAGGGTGGGCTACTAAGCTCCTAACAGTGGCGGCCGGCACAGGTAAGAGCAGTGGGGCGGTGAGGTGGGGGGTGACGGAAGTCAACAGACGACGGGAGAGGTAATATTACTTTTTTTTTTAAAAACACTTACCTTCCGCTCGCGGCATTGCCAACTCGGCGATGCGGCGAGCGCAAGGTAAGTGGTTTTACTTACTTTTTTATTAAATATTACCTTTCCTGTCGTCTGTCGACTGCCTCCACCCCGCCTCACCGCTCTTACCTGCGCTGGCCGCCACTGGCTCCTAACATCAAAAGAAAGGTTCAGACATCTTGGGAGTGGGCAGAATAGTGCACCCTGGGATTGCTAGATGCCACACTTCGCCAGAAGTTGTGACGGAACTGGCCCCCCTTGACCTTCTCCCTGTCGGATTTGGTTGCCCCACTCGGGCCGGAGTAGTCAAACACAACTCTTTTCAAATTTTTCAAAACTTTCTAAACTTTAAGGTTACCAATGATTGTTTGTGCATTGGACTAAAAAGATGAGATTTACATTTTACTTTAAAATCTATATTTCTGAAACCCTCCTGTGGATTTTGCTCATCTTGGTGTCTAAAAATTCATAAAAATATCATCTATTTTTATAAATTGGTGTCGGATTTCTTCGGTATTGTGTGACTTTCTTATTTTGTTGTTTGATGCTTCTAAATGCTTTGAACTTGTTTATTTGTTTAAACCTTGCTGCTCAAAGCCACAGCCACCAGGGTTGAGCTAAAGGTTTTTGCAAATGAACCTGACTGTACCCAAGACAGTTTTGCTAGTGTATTCACAGTTAGGTCGCACAACCATGCCATATATTATGCTGCATCCTCCTCTTCCTTGCCTGAGTCCTTCTTTTGCACCCTCCTCTCCCAGGAGCTGTGGCATTGATTTATACTACTTGTAAATTATATAGGATTTCATGTTTCCTTTTTGCCATTTATGTAGTTGATAATAGAGAGTGGTTATACAATCTGAAAGAAACACGTTTGTGATAGATTCCTTACCTTAGAATACCCCCAGGCGTCAGACTGGATCCAGAAAGTTTTCGTTAGCAGTACCCCTGCGCGTCGGAAGGTGGCGTCGTGCGACTCCATGTCCGTCGTGGTCGCCGAGATGACGTTGCGGCAGCTACTTAGACGCCGCCCTCGCGCGCGGACGTCAGTAATTTCTTTTTCCGCACCAGCAAGCGCAGATCCAGAGAGAGCTGTACCCCAGTCATTTTTTGACTGAGTTTTTGAGGCTTTTTGTCTTTATTTAGTCGAGTCGATCGACTCCTGGTGCCGTAGGGATGCCCGGCTTCAAGTCCTGCGAGGAATGCCATTGCATGATGTCGGTGACGGACCCGCACCGCATGTGTCTCTACTGCCTGAGGCGCGACCACGACCCCAAGTCGTGCCCCGACTGCCGGGCCATGGCGCCGAAGACTTTGCGGGAGCGGTCCCGAAAGTTGCTTGAAGTCCGGCAGTCGGCTCCGCACCGCTCAAGGTCCCGGTCCCGTGGGAGGTCGAGGGACCGGTCGCGGAGCCACCACCATCGTTCGTCGGGATCGAAGTCTTCGCACTCGGGGTCAGGTAAGACGAAGCACTCTAAGAAGTCGAAGAAGCGCTTTCGCTCTCCGACTTCCCGTCGCGCGACGCGGCTGAGGGTGCGGGTGGTGCTACCGCTGCGGCGGAGCCTACGCAGTCACCGTCGGCCTACCCACCCTTCCCGGGTCCGTCGGCGACTCCGGCCCAGCTGCAGGAATTTCTGTCAGCCATGGCTCGCCTCTTGGGCCGTCGGGCCCCGCCGGTGCGCCTTCGGGCCCCGCGGGCCCGACTGGGGGTCCTTGCCCTTTACTGCCGACGGCTCCGGCATCGCTGTCGGCTCCGGCGCCGCAGGTCCCCCATGGATCCAGGCA
This sequence comes from Calotriton arnoldi, assembly GCA_963921515.1. NCBI lineage: Eukaryota > Metazoa > Chordata > Amphibia > Caudata > Salamandridae > Calotriton > Calotriton arnoldi. The sequence goes on along the minus strand of CAWUFW010001083.1, from coordinate 835,705 downwards.
TGGATCCCGGTCGACGCCGGTTGACATTGTAACACCTCCACCGACGTCGACCCCTCCGGCACCACTTCCGACGTCGCCTGTCCCACCGGACGACGTCGTCCCCGGTTTCAGCCCCGAAGTGGACACGGCGCCGGAACGGCGTCACTCGACGCCTATTCCGACGCCGATGGGACCCTTCTATCCCTATGTCCATCTTCCTTATTTTCGGCCTGTTCATCCGCCTTCGGAGGAAGGGGAGGACTGGGAGGGGTCTGAGGACCCTCTCACAGCACAGTGTGAGTTAGACCCAGACTGGGCAGAGGAACTGGGGGATGCCAGTGGTCTTGATACCTCTCCTGATCTTGGCATGCTCACTCCTCCTACCGTGGCTACGGAGGAGGGTGCAAGTTACGCCGTGGTGTTGCGTAGGGCGGCCGAGGCCCTCCACCTCGAGCTCCCTACAGTGGCCGTCAGGACTAACCTCCTGACAAGTGCTTCAGCCGGCGGCTACGTCTGTGGAGCCACTGCTGCCTTTTAATGATGCACTTTCAGACGTTCTTTTGGGCACCTGGTCCAGGCCCACCACAGGGGCTCCTGTGGATAGGAACGTGGCCCGACGCCATCGCCCTGCCCCGGGCGACCCCCTTTTCCTTTCCCAACACCCCACCCCTGAGAGCTTGGTTGTCCAAGCCTCTGCGTCCCCGAGCGCATCCCCTACCGCACCTCCGGATAGGGAATCCAAGAAACTGGAACAATTTGGGAAGAAGATTTTTTCTTCCGCCAGTTCAGGGCTGCTGTCTGTGAACACCGCATGCCTCTTGGGCTGTTATTCCCACTCTCTGTGGGACACGGTGGCGCAAGTGTTGCCTCAGTGTCCGGAGGAGGCCCGGACAGTGCTCTCTCAGGCTATTGCTGAAGGGAGAGATGCAGCAAAGTTCACGATTCGATGTGGCCTTGACACCGCCGACTCGCTGGGCAGAGCGATTTCCACGACAGTGGCGCTCTGTCGCCACACCTGGCTGAGGACTACTAGTTTCTCTGGGGATGTCCAGAACACCCTGATGGACATGCCCTTTGATGGCATTCGCCTTTTTGGCAACAAGTCAGATAGTGCGTTGGAGCGCATTAAGGACTCGCGGGCTACGGCCAAGTCCCTGGGCCTTTCCGCCACGCACCCTCCTCCGCCTTCTGCTTTTCGCTCCTTTCGTGGCCAAGGAAGGGGCGCCCCGACACGTTCGCTTCAGAGCCACAGGCCTGCACAGCAACAGTCTCAGCGCGGACGTGGGACCTGCCGAGGCGGGTCAGGCGGCCAGCGGGCGGGTCAGTCCACCTCCACCCCGGCCACCACTGCCTCCAAACCTTCCTAGTCCAGTCTTTCAGGCCCATCAAACGCCAGTGGGCGGCAGGATTCGCCATCACCTCCCCCACTGGCGCACCATCACTTCGGACAGGTGGGTTTTACAAATAGTTCGAAGGGGCTACTCCCTCCCCTTCGAGACTACCCCTCCAGCCATGCCACCCCAGTACCACCGCATGTCGGGGGATCACTTAGCACTTCTTCAACAGGAAGTCGCGGCCCTCTTGGCCAAGGGGGCCATCGAGCGCGTTCCTGCGCCAGAAGTAGGACGTGGTTGTTATTCCCACTACTTTCTGGTGCCCAAGAAGGACAAGGGTCCGCGTCCTATCTTTGACCTCAGGGACGTCAATCGCTTCCTCCGGAAGGAGAAGTTCAAGATGTTAACTCTGGCTCAGGTCTTGTCTGCCCTCGACCCTGGAGACTGGATGGTAGCGTTGGATCTGCAGGACGCATATTTCCACATTCCTGTCCTGCCGGCCCACCGTCGTTACCTGCGGTTTACGGTAGGCTACGAGCACTTTGTTTACTGTGCTCCCCTTTGGCCTTACCAGTGCCCCTCGGGTGTTCACGAAGGTGATGGCGGTGGTCGCAGCTCATCTGCGCAGATCAGGGGTTCTAGTCTTCCCCTATCTCGACGACTGGCTGTTGAAGGCGGGCTCGTCTCCCACCTCCAGACTACGGCCGACCTCCTGCATTTGCTGGGGTTCTCCATCAATGTGCCGAAGTCGCACCTGATTCCCTCTCAGAAGCTCCTCTTCATCGGAGCGGTTCTGGATACGGTGCACTTTCGGGTCTATCCTCCCGAACGGCGAATCCAGGATATTCAGGCTCTGATTCCGATCTTTCAGCCTCTATCCTGGGTTTCGGTCAGGATGACCCTGAGGCTGCTGGGCCTCATGGCCTCCTGCATCCTGCTGGTCACTCATGCCAGATGGCATATGCGGGCTCTGCAGTGGGACCTGACGTTCCAGTGGGCGCAGCATCAGGGGAACCTGTCCGATTACGTCCAGATCTCAGAGGGCACTGCACACCAGCTGCAGTGGTGGCTCACAAACCGGCATTGGGTCAATGGCAGATCCCTCTCCCTTCCCCAACCGGAGCACACAGTGGTGACGGATGCGTCCCTCCTGGGATGGGGCGGCCACATGGGAGAGGCGGAGTCCAGGCTCCATATCAACCTTCTGGAGCTTCGGCGATCCGACTTGCACTGAAGGCATCCCTTCCCTCTGTCAAGGGGAGAGTAGTGCAGGTGTTCACAGACAACACCACCGCCATGTGGTACTGCAACAAACAGGGCGGGGTGGGGTCGTGGACCCTATGTCAGGAGGCTCTGCGCCTCTGGACATGGCTGGAACATCAGGGCATTTCCCTGGTGGTTCAACACTAGGCAGGTTCACTGAACGCCAGGGCGGACGAACTCAGCCGCAGGTGCATGATGGATCACGAATGGCGTCTTCACTCGGACGTGGCGCAAGGTCTCTTTCACCAATGGGGAGAGCCTTGGTTAGATCTATGCGCCACCGAAGAGAACGCGCAATGTCAGCAATTCTGCGCGTTGGAATTTCCAAGGCGGCAGTCGCTCGGCGACGCTTTTCGTCGCGAGTGGAGTTGCGGTCTGTTGTACGCCTTTCCGCCTATACCACTTCTGCCCAGAGTGCTGAAGAAGATCAGGCGCGACCGGGCTCAAGTCATTCTTGTGGCTCCGGACTGGGCTCGAAGAGTTTGGTATCCCGAGCTACTCAGTATAACCATCGATCCCCCGATCCGACTGCCTCTTCGGGAGGATCTTCTGTCGCAGCAGCAGGGGACGGTCCTCCACCCGAACCTGTCCAGTCTCCACCTCTTTGCGTTGAAATTGAGTGGCGGCAGTTTATTCCTTTCGACTTGCCTCCTGAAGTCTGTGATGTCATTCTGGCAGCCAGGCGACCCTCCACTAAGTTGGTAAATGCCTGCAGGTGGAACAAGTTTGTGGCATGGTGCACAGCAAAGGCTGTGGATCCCCTTTCTGCCCCTCTTTCTGAGGTCCTACTGTTCCTTCTTTCTTTGGCCCAGCAGGGCTCAAGGGCTACCTTTCTGCTATTTCGGCCTTTCTCAGGCTCCCTGATCAGCCCTCTCTTTTCAAGTCCCCTGTTGTTAACAGGTTCCTCAAAGGCATTACTCACCTTTTTCCTCCTGTTCCCTTTGTAATGCCACAGTGGGACTTGAACCTGGTTCTCACATACTTAATGTGCGCTCCCTTTGAGCCTCTTCACAACTGTCCTCTTCGCTTGTTCACTCTGAAGACTGCTTTCCTGGTTGCCATCACCTCTGCTAAGAGAGTGAGTGAGCTCCAGGCTCTTTCTTGTAAACCTCCTTTTCTGTCTGTACATCCGGACAAGGTTGTCCTCAGGACTCGTCCTTCCTTTCTGCCGAAGGTTGTTACTGCCTTTCACATTGGGCAGACCATCACTTTGCCCACCTTCTTTCTGCCTCCGCATCCTTCCAGAGAGGAAGAGAGGCTCCACCGTCTGGACCCAAAACGTGCACTCTCATTTTACCTGAGTCGCACACAACAGTTCCGGGTGGATGACCAGCTCTTTGTTGGCTACGTTGGCGCCAAGAAAGGTCGGGCCGTACACAAGCGGACTATCTCCAGATGGGTCGTCTTGTGTATTAAAGCCTGTTATTCTCTGGCAAAGAATGAGCCTCCGTTGGGGCTGCGCGTCCATTCCCCTTACAAGACATCTGTCAGGCAGCTACGTGGGCCTCGCTGCACACTTTTACTAAGCACTACTGCCTGGATAGCCAAGTCCGGAGAGACTGCTTCTTTGGCCGTTCTGTTCTCCGGGACTTCCTGGTGTGATCTTGGTTCGCAGATCCACCACTGGGGTTGGTATTGCTGGGGTATCTATTCTAAGGTAAGGAATCTATCACTAACGTGTTTCTTTCAGATGCACAAGTTACTTACCTTCGGTAACGATATATCTGTAAGAAACATTAGTTAGTGATAGATTCCTTACCGCCCCACCCATCCTCCCCGTTCTGCGAACTGATTTCTAGGGTTAAGGTCATCCCTTTCAGGGCCCTAGTTTCAATGCACCAGTGGTCAGTATCTTGCATGGCTCTGCCTTCCTGGTGCGGAAAGTCGTGTACAGAACTGACGTCAGCGCGCGAGGGCGGCGTCTAAGTAGCTGCCGCAACATCATCTCGGCGACCACGACACCAATGACGGACGCGGAGTCGCACGACGCCACCTTCCGACGCGCAGGGGTACTGCTGACGAAAACTTTCCGGATCCAGTCTGACGCCTGGGGGTATTCTAAGATAAGGAATCTATCACTAACTAATGTTTCTTACAGATATATCGTTACCGAAGGTAAGTAACTTGTGCATTAAGTTTGATGTGGGGATTATAATTGTTTGGAATGGGAACCTGTTGTGGGGCTGGGACACCTCGAGATGTAAGGACTGGAACAAGGAAGAGTAGGACTCAGCATAATGAAGATTAGCGGTAAGTAATCTGAACATTTCTCACTTTCGTCCCCGGTCTCCCATGAATATTCACCTCCTCTCTTTACCGTTGGCACTCAATCTGATTTCTTTGCAGATAAGAATTTGCTTCATGGCGCTGGTAAGTGGCTAGAAATTAGACAAGCACTGGCAAAGTCAGTAGATATGGCTTTAATGTGCTAATACATGCCAACGATATTTGAACATGCCTGTGTTTGCAGCTGTTCGCACATTAAAGCCAGACCTATTTGATTTTCTGATGCTTGTTCTTACTGCATGCTGATCTCTTTGCCACAAGATGGGATAACACTATATTTCTATGACTGGAAACCTATCTCAAGATGAAATGGTATGTCCACATGTTCTCAGATTAACCGTGTGATCAGCTCAAAACACCCTTACGAGATACTGTGGCCTACCATTTGTGAAAGAATGCTTTTGCATTGTTGGGCTCAGCACTGCCACTTTGCTCACAACTGTTCATTGGCCCATTCTTGTGTGATACCTTTAGCCAGTCCTGGTTTGATACCCAACAGTGGTTTGGTTGCAGGAAATTTTCAACTTATGTCTACAATGTTAAAGCAAGATTATCGGTCTCAGAAGGGAAACGCTATTAGCCAAAAACTCATGACTTCCTGAAAGTATTCCATTACACCTGGGACCACTTCAGCAACTATGTTTTCTCTATCCTAAAAAGAGTAGGTTTTTGATCGCAAACAACAGGTATTATAATCCTCCAAAAATGTAAACTAGGCTTTCCCTCCTAAAAAGCTTTAAACATAGTTGCCAAGTGGCTCCGTGTCCGCTTCAGCTTGGGGGGAATTGTGAGGTGGGGGTGAACGTCTAGTCAGCCCTGATTTTTAAACCATTCTGGGACTTGTAGTTTTACTTTCCAGGTACAGTTATTGTTCTGGACTCCCAGTGTGCAGTGCTGGTGATGTACAAACTAGCACAGGCTGAAGAGTGTCACTCGTGAAAGGGGGTTGCTAAGCAACAACTGCAGTATAAATCTGTAAGAAATTGCAGTAGCAGTTGAGTAATAATCACAATCCTTGTCGAGATAGACCACTTAAGTCTTTATCTAAACCTTAGCTTAACTCCCAGGTAGCTATGAACGTAATTAAATTCATTATACACATCCATGTCATGTTCAGTTCACCTAGTAAACATTTACAAAGCAGAATGTTTTATGTTTCCCAAGACGTCTGCTGTAGGACGTCCGCTAATAATCTGGTGAACGATGCTCAGTTCTGCTGTAGCTGCATGTGGTTTCACATCTTATCTTGGAATGCACTAAGAGATAGGAAGTCACTAGGGCCTAGATTTACAAATAATTCACGCAAAGGGAGGGAATAGAACACTGCCATAATTACTAAATATGGTGCTGTTTTCCTCTCTACCAGCGCGGCGTACTTTAGGCTGTCATGTGCCAATGCACACACCCTTGTGCAAGAATATGTACGTTCTGTAACGAATAGTTTTTGTACTGGAAGATGACACTTCCAGTACAAACACTACTATCCTTTAGCGCTTTTCCTGCTTTATATGTGTGCTTTACAATGCAGCACACTTGCAAAATATGAAAAAAGGGAAGAAATTAAAACAATTCTCCTCGAGGAGGCATAAGGTTTTGATGCAAATTCCTGTCCATGAATATTTGTTGATAGGGATTTGCGTCAAAACCCATGGGTCGTTGCATGAGAACGCATATATGTTCCACCCATTGAACACCTCTTTGAGAAAAAGTAACGCAAAGCAGTGCATAGCACAACTTCATGGTACTTTGAGAAACCATCCAATGCAAATTCTGATTTGCGTTGGATAGTAAATCCCACCTTAACACTTTGTGTCAAGTATTTTTTACAAAGTAAAGCAAACCTGGTGCAAACTGTTAGAAACTCTGGGCCTATGTAGCTAGTAAGGGTGCCAGGGGCGCTAATACGGGCATAACAACTAATAGGGAAACCCTGTATTCCTCATAACCTGGGTAGCTAATCGGTGTAAACACATAGTTCTGATAGAGTAATTTTAAACAACATTTACATCATTATGAGGATTGCATTAATCTTTCCTCCAAGCTGTTTCGTACCAAATCGGTCGTTAGTGAAAGTATGGCCATAATTGTACCGTGTGCTCCAGAACACTGCCAAATACCTTGAGCCAAGCGCGAAACAAGGGGTCATAACTGTACCCTGTTGCCAAGTGTGCCTGAGAACATAAAAGGTACTAAGGACTATATCAAGACTACATCAAATCGGACATGAAAGGAAAAACAGTTGACTCAGTGGAAAAAGAGTGACTGAAACATTCACCATACGACCCAGTGTGTGTTACAAATAGCTTTGGTCAAACGCAAAGCTAGAGGTCATAACTGTACCCTGTTGCTAATCGTGTCTGAGAACATAACTCATACTAGAGACTACAACAAATCGGACGTGAGAGGAAAAACAGTCTACTCAGTGGAAAAAGAGTGACTGATACATTCACCATACAACCCAGCGTGTGTTACATGAATGCCACACTTATTCATAGATTCGAATGTGGGCTTTCAGGAGATAAATCTGTATAGATAAAATGTGCACACTAATTTAATTATCACGCCGATATACATGGCCTAGAGGCATGCGTCAAAAACGCTAGCATACCCGAACCAATCCATTTAAACCCATCCCAAAAAACTTGCAGGATTACGCAGGGAAAACCTTCTGGTTACTCGTGCCGCAGCTCACTCAGTAATGGGTGCACGGCAAGTACTACTGAATAAGAAACCGATGCAATGCCAGCGTTCACGTTGTCATTGAGGAGATACAAACTATCGCGGGCACATCCCAATGATGTATAGCATGTCATCCTGGCACAACACATTTGACAACCCTTTGAGCAAGGGGACCTGGAAAGCCTAAAATACGGCACCCCTACATATTGAGGCAAGATGGGTCAGTAGTCAAGTCAATATGTGTGAAATCAACCCCTGTAACATCATATCAATGCATACATTCGAGTTGATTCTGAAACTCCAAAGGAGTATGTTTAACAAAAGAAAACAAATTAGATTATTATAAATTACATACGTATCAAAACGATTAGTGTCCAAGGTGTAACGGATTATAATCAAGTCAATCTGTGTTAAATCAACCTTTGTAACATCATACCAATACATACATTTGAGTTGATTAAAATACAGCAAAATGTTTTTTGTATACATAGATGTTAAAATAAATCTCGTCCAAGGTATAGCTGATTACAAAACTTTACATTCAGACCAGTATTAAAGAGACAGAATTATCAGATAATCAACATCACTCATTATTGAACTGTTCTGTTGTTTATGAATTTCTTCAAACTCATTATATCCATTCTGTACTCAATCCAGAGCATGTAGCCACTTGTATTCCCTTAAGTCCGGGTTCTCCAAAGTCGGCCCTGGAGGGCCAGATCCATGCCAGATTTTTAAGATAACTGTATTTATCTAAATGTAGATATGCTAAAAATCTGGCATGGATCCAGCCCTCCAGGACCGACTTTGGAGAACCCTGCCTTAAGTTCAAGATAGAACCCATGTCTCCCCCACAAGGGTTGGGTCTGATTCTTTCCAGAACCAGCCATCTAATATCCTGGTCGCTCTGTCCATAATTTGAAAAATATTCCACCTTTGGAGCTCCCTGTGTTTTGCATCGGATCCTACAATGTTGCAATGTTGAAGGATCCGTGCCTTATCCTTTTGTGTTGTTTGGCAAACATACATAAAATTGCAAGGACAATTCAACAAATAAATTACATTTGTACTGTACATTTGTACTGTTGCAATTTCGTAAATTCAATGAATGTAAATGTTCTGTTCTTATGGGTGAATTATTTTCCTTCTGTGGTCAAGTCACATGCTTTACACTTTTTTGCATTTGTAACGCCCCTTAATTCGTGGCAGATTAAGATGTGTACATAAATCTGGCTGATCAGGTGGCAGTAGTAATGCTCTTACTATGTGATCCCTTATATTTCTCCCTTTCTTAAAGGCATATGATGGTTTATCAGATGTCCAATTCATCTGATAGTAGATTCCAATGTTGTTAATCATTTTTATGATCTTGTTACTCCTGGTACATATAGCATTCTGTTCAGTGTGCCATCATTCTTCACATTCGGTGTGAGTAAGAATTCTCTTGGATAATACCAAGAACGCTTTCTAGTATGTTTTAGCACACTTATCGGGTACCCCCTGTCTCATAACCTACTAATCTGAATGTCCAATTCCTTAAAATAGCCTCATCTACATTTTCAATTCCTTCTTACTCTCAGGAACTATCCGAAGCGCAGATTATCGTGCAGGCTCCTGGGGTGGTGACTAGACTATCTGAGAAGTGTATTGCGTTCTGTAGGTTTACGATAAAGAGTTGTATACAACCTGTTGTCAGCTATTTTGACAGTAATGTCAAGAAAATTATTTGAATCATTGATGTAAGACACAGTGAACTGGATATCAGCTGGGGTACAATTAAGCCAGGATATAAAGTCTTCTAGGTCAGTCTCATTACCAGTCCAAATCATAAATACAACATCTAGTTACCTTTTCCACAAAGTTGTGCTTTCGTGGAAGGGATTGATTTCTTGATATATATGGGTGTGTTTGTAGTTGTTCATGAAAAGATTCTCCAGATCTGGGGCAAATCTGGCCACCATTGCTACACCCTTTATCGGTTTAAAAAAAAAATCTCCCTGGAAGATAGACATTTTTGGTTATAGGAATGTCAAGCAATGCTATTATAAAGTCAGTGGGTACTTTTGTTGGCCTCTGCCTGCTGTCAAGTGTTTCCCTGATTACTTCTATTGCTGCTGGTTGGGTAATGCCCGTGTACAGTGAAGAAATATCCATAGTTAGCAAAAATTGGTTTTCAGTATTGAATGGGTAATCTTCCATTTGTTGGATTATATCCATAGTGTCCCTTATGTAAGTTCTGTTTGTGTAAACAAATGGTTTTATGAAGAAGTCTACGTATTTGCAGAGAGGTTCTGTCTGTCACTGATTTGATCATTCTGCTCACCTCAGGTGTGGGATCAGTCATCAATTTTAAATAATGTTCCTGGATGTTCAATCTTTGTGAAATTTCAGTCTTATAATCCTTTTTAAGTGTTTTCCAGTGCCTGTATTTCCACTGTAGTGGTTTTATATTTCACTAATTTCTTAATATTTAACAGTTGTTACATCCCTCAGTACAACCTACTCAAATGTCAATATTTTATGTGATACCAGAGGAGCTGGTGGGGCGAATGTGGATGGAAATCCTAATCCAGTCACATCCCTTTTGCCCTGATGTGGGTGTTTATTGTAATAATGCCTTAACATGATTTTCCTGTAAAGATTGTGGAGTTCCATTTTGAAATCATTGAGGATGTTTGTGGGGACAAAGGAAAGACCCTTACATAAAATGTCAGATTCCGTTATTTTCAAGGTGTACTTTGCCAAATGAATTATGAAGTTTGTGTCTTCCATCTGTAATATTGGCGTCTGGTCTGTCTCTCCCTGTGGTTACCCGGGTGAGAAATCTTGCTGGTCCCCGTCCCCTGCCTCTGCCTCTGTCTATCCCCCAGCCCTTACCCCTCTCCCTCTGTGATCTCAATCTGTCTACCTCTAAAAAAGCACATGACGCTTGATAGGAATCTATGCAGTCAGGAGAAGGTGTATATGCTGCGGAGCTGGTACTAGGCTGCTCGTTGTCTGTTTCAGAACCACTCAATACAGATGATTCTGAAAAAGTGACAGATCTCCTCTTTTGTGAGAACTTTCCTCTATTTTTATGCCTACAATGATTGTCTTGTTGTTAATACTCACCCCATAAGTAAGGGTATGTGATTAATTTGTCGCAGCTTTTTAAATCCTTGGCTAATTTGTCCAACTTCTTGACTTGCGTGTTAATTTTGAATTCCTGAACTGTTTTCTCCAATTTTTCTAATGCCTCCTAGCCATTAATCAAAGCCTCATCATCTAGTATCTCCTTTTTGAGATCTGCAATTTCTTTAGTCAATTTCTTCACATATTCCAAGGCAGTGCCCACACCCAACACCATCCAATGTTGTGAGCAGTTATTAGCTACAAAGCTGAATTTTTCTATAAATTTGGGGTCATCAATGAAAATTGCTGACTCATTTCTTACTTGCAGATCCACTGGGATGATATTACCCTGCAAATATTTAGTTAACAAATGGCCATGGAACTGTGTTCTGATTCGTTTATTTTCTAACTTCTCTAATTTATTTAATTTTTCTTGTAATGTATTATTTACTGGTATTGTATCTGTTTCCCAAAAACCTGTGGAGGGACCCTGAATCACTTTTTTTTTAAAATATATTCTTCCCTATATAATAGAGTCTCTCGTTCTGACATCCTCAGTATTGTTCTATACACATTATAGAAAATGTATGTTTTCTATCTTTTAATACACGCAAGGAAAAAAGGGCACTGACCCCAGTTGATAAATAAAAGACAGCCATTTTTGGGGTATAACTAGTTCTTCACATCCCTTGGCCTTGGCGGCAAACACAAATTAGAACCATGGAAAGGAATGAAAGCCCTGATGCCCATTTACTGAAAGGCTCCTCTGGATTATACTACAATGCATACGACAGACCACAGTATAAAATTTCAAATTGTAAATTACTAGCCAGATTTAAAAATCACTGAGCACTATTCGCAAATCACGGTAGTTTACAACACATAATGGCTGAAATACGTTTCTGACATGTACATGTAACCTTCATACTTAATTAATACATCTGAAATTGCTACTAACTTAGAAAAGCACTTCAAAACAGCTCTGTTGCTTAAGTGCTTGCTGCTCCAGACAGCGGCCCGATTCACTTTTGTCTAAGTTTACTACTTTTCGGTATTCACAAAGGTAAACTTAGACCAAAAGTCTTGCTTTACTACTTTTCGGTAAACACAAAGATAAACTTAGACCAAAAGTCTAACTTTACTAGTAGTAACCTACCTTTGTGAATAGCGAAAAGTAGTAAAGTTAGACTTTTGGTCTAAGTTTACCTTTGTGAATATTGAAAAGTAGTAAAGTTAGACTTCTGGTCTAAGTTTACCTTTGTGAATACCCAAAAGTAGTAAACTTACACAAAAGTGAAAGTTTACCTTTGTGAATCAGGCCCTGTGTGTTTGCCTTCAAAGCGACAGGCACAAACCCCAGCAGGGCGAACTCAAACTTCAGTACTTGCATTGATGATAAATGAAGGACCATACATTTGAGTAATGACACAATGCTAGAAAATGGCACAATCCATTCTTTTTACACCCCAGAGCCATTCCTTCTATTACTTTTGATGCTCAGGTTGTTCTGTTTGGGGAACACAGTATATGCTATTCATTCACCAGGTAAGTGTTTGTCTACTGTAGACGGCATGCTGTGTAGGTCAGGCAGTCGCGGCCGGCATGGCTCACGAGAGGAGGGGCGGGCGTGGGGTTGCGCAGGGTGGGGGGGACGGGCGAGTGCTCGCGAGGGAAGGAGGATCACGCAGGGAGGGGGGGGTTTAAATAATAAATAAAAAATATTGTGATTGATTGGGACGCCGACCACACAGGCGTTTATGGGGAGGCCATTTTCTCCATGTAGGCTGCATGCAGCCTACTGTCACACTACGGCGTAGGTAGACAGAGGTAGGTTCATACATTAGCACACTGTATGTATGGGACCGCAGGAGAATGACTACATATCCCACAATCCTGTGTGTCTGGTCAGGTGGGCTCAGCACTCTGAGTCCTATATAGGCTCCGCCTCCCGAAGGCCCGGTGCTTGTCAATCAAGTACCATGACTTGGACCGTTGGGAGGAAAAAGCCGTGACTTCACTGAATGGGAAAGAGGAGATTTGCTCCTTCTGACTCTCCCGTTATTTTTTCCATTGAGCCGGTTGTTGGGCTCGCCTGTTTTCCGCCACTAGGCTTACCTGTCAGCTGGTGTACCACGCGCTGGAGCGCGTCTTCGAGCCGCTACCGGGCTCTCTCTGTGTGCCTCACAACGCGCTGAAGCGCGCCTTTGTGCCTTGAGGTGTGTTTGCACAACGCGCTGGAGCGCAACTTATCTCACTGCTTAGGCTTCCTTCTGTCCTCCCCAAGCATGCTGAAGAAACTCCATGAGCCTGAACTCGGCTCGAGATAATGTTCGTGTTTAGGGGACTTATTAAAAGAACCAGAGGGGAGCGCTATTACACCACCAATGAGCCGCTGAGAGGGTCGGATTTCCCTATCTGTTTTCTTTTCCTTGATATGGATACAACCTAGCCTGCAGCTCTGTAACAAAGCTGTCAAAAGGCTTGAATGAAGGGCCATACTTCTATTTTGTTTAACTGATCGGCACGCAGGAGAAGCGTGCCTCTCACTCTTCATTGCATTTGCTAGTTCCTTGGACTTACGTGCTACAGTACCGAAGAGGATCTCCACAGCTAAGTACACTGTTCTATTTATTGTTGCATGAGAAGCTGTAATACCCTTTGAAGGAGAACTTATTTATTTTTATGCTTTATTTTTTGGATTTTGCATTCTGTACAGTAGAGTGAGTGCGGCAAGCCTTAATGTAAGTACAAACACATAGTCTTATTGTGCCTTGTTCGGTTTGCATATGGTGGTTGTCCTACATGTGTTGTGCTTGTGTTTTACTACAGGGAACACGGGGCTAGACAACGGAGTGACAAGAATAGGAGTGAAGCCTACAACTCTAAGTGTCTTCCCATTGAGTGTTTCGCAGCCGCATCTTTATTGTTTCCTTTGTCCCTTTTTTCCCTTTCCCCTATTACGGTGTTGTCTGCTGAGTGATACTAGCGTACTCGCAGGTCGCGCCCTATCGGGGGAAAAGGTTACACAGCATCACCCATCTCTCCCACTGTATCCGGCTTCGAAGGTTAGTGGTTACCTGTCTGTGTTTTGACAGATTGACAAGCCCACGGTTACCTACGGTCTGAGCGATGGATACCTCCACTGTGCTTACGTCAGTGTTGGAGACCTTAACCGCATTACGGATGGAGGTGGATGCTTTCCGAGGAGAGAACTTAGAATTGAGGAATGAGATGGGCACTATGAGACGTGAGGTAGCGGGTCTATCCCGTGTGAGTCCTACCGGTGCGAGGGGGTACGGTTCCTATATTAAAGAGTGGACGCTCCCGCCTCCTTTGACTTCCCGTGACACGGACCCTGTTCAGGGAGGGGGTGCACATAGTGCGGGGCCCTTCACTTCCTCGTTTTCCAACCCTTCCCAAGCAGGACCTTCTTCCATACACCTGATACAGCCCATGCAACTGCCCCTTGCCCCTCCTGAAAGGTTCTTCGTGGACCCCAAGAAGTTTGGGATATTTTTGGGTCAGTGTAGGCTGCATTTCATGTGCAAACCCACGGTATTTCCTACTGACCAAGCTAAGACGGCCTTTGTCATGTCCTATTTGGGTGGTAATGCGGCTAGCTGGTCCTTCCCCCTGATAGAGAGAGACGATCCTGTCCTGTACAACTTTTCAGATTTCTGCATTGAAATGCGCAAGCTGTTTGATAGAAAAGCGCATCTACTATCTCTAGACAAAGAACTCATCACGCTCAAACAGGGCACACAAGACTTGCTCACGTATATTACGACCTTCAACAGACTTCTTGTGGAAACCAATTGGCCTGTGGAAAAAAGAACATCCATGTTCTATCAAGGGTTGAGAGGGGAATTGAAGAACGTCTTGGCGCAAGTGGTGCATATGCCCGATAACTGCGAGGAACTGATAGATCTCACAGTTCAATTGGATTACAGACTTCAAGAGCGGAAAGGAGACAAGTACCGGACCGACGCAAAAGCCTATCTACCACGCCCTAAGCCAGTTCAGGAGGAACGCTCACATATCACTGACGGAACAGAACCCATGCAAGTTGGTGGAATACGGGGCCCATTAAGCCAAGAGGAACGGGAAAAAAGAAGAAGACAGAGGCTGTGCATGTACTGCGGGAAACCCGGGCATTTCATTAAGGAATGTAAGACCAGATCAAAGTATGTGAACAAAGAAAACCCTGGAGCCCGAAACTTAACCGTGGTGGAGTACACCTCAGAGAATTTGGGAAACTAACGCTCTCAAGCAAGACCGAGACCCCTTGCTTGAGGCCCATGGCGGATGTGGTCTCTTCAGCACTGGCTAATACAGTACAGACCGCAGTGGCACATATGAACCTGTGCGTTTCATTGGAGCTGCCCAGTGGAGAACCCGTGGTGGTTCACGCGTTGTTGGATTCAGGAGCTACTGGCAACTTCATTGATCAGCAGTACGCCCAGGAATTAGGGATCCCCTGCGTAAAGAAGAAGACACCCGAACCAGAGAAGGCGGTGGATGGTACGGCACTAACATCAGGTCCTGTACGCTTCCATACACAACTGATTCTGATGCAAGTAGGGGTGCACCACTTTGAATACATTCAGTTTGACCTGATCGATGCTCCCCACTTCAAACTTATATTGGGAATGCCATGGCTGACTTATCATGATCCTTTGGTGCAATGGGCAGCACGCACCGTCTCCTTGAACTCCTCGTTCTGTACAGAACACTGTACAAGAGACAAGGTACGAAATCCTGAAGTAGTGGTGAATCCTGCAGGCCTGCTCGCTATGGGATATAGCGAAAAAGTCTTGTGTTGTGTCTCCACATTACCAGATGAATATAAACGGTTCCACTCCGTTTTCAGCAAGCAGGACGCAGGGAAGTTGCCCCCTCATAGGGACTATGATTGTGTGATCGACCTCGAGCCAGGAGCCTTCATCCCATGCAGTCGGGTTTACGCCCTTACGGAGGCCGAGACTACGTATTTACAGCAGTATCTTGATGAGTTGCTGTCCTCCGGCTTCATACGTCCTTCTTCCTCCCCTGCCTCCTCGCCACTCTTCTTCATACCGAAGAAAGAAGGTGGCTTAAGGGCTTGCATAGACTATAGAGCGATTAACAGAGTAACCATAAAGAACAGGTATCCTTTGCCCTTGATACCCGTGCTATTGGACCAGTTGAAAGGAGCCAAGATTTTCACCAAATTGGACCTGAGGGGAGCATACCATCTCGTGCGGGTGCGGCGTGGGGACGAATGGAAGACAGCATTTCGGACAAAGTTTGGGTTATATGAATATCAGGTTATGCCCTTCGGGCTCTGCAACGCACCCGCCGCTTTCCAGTTCTTTATGGATGAAGTATTGCGAGGCCTGTTGGACGTGTCCTGTATCGTCTACATCGACGACATTCTGATTTATTCGGCATCCACAGAGGAACATGTCCTTTATGTGTCTGCAGTATTGGAACGGTTGCAACAGCATACACTCTATGCCAAGTTGGAGAAGTGTCTTTTCCACGCCACCGAAGTAGAATTCCTAGGATACATCATAGGGCCAAACGGACTATGCACGGACAACAAGAAGATCCAAACCATCGTTCAGTGGGAATCGCCCTCCACTGTTAAGGCCTTGCAGAGCTTTCTAGGCTTTGCAAACTTCTATCGAAGGTTTATCAAAGACTTCTCCCGGATGATACAACCTTTGACACATCTGTTGAAGAAAGGAGCTAAGTACCTCTGGTCGAACGCAGCCGAACAGGCCTTCCAAACCCTCAAACACTGCTTTACGCACGCTCCTGTATTGAGACACCCGGATGCCTCGCTTCCCTTTGTAGTGGAAACGGACGCATCCCATTACGCCATCGGAGGCATTCTGTCCCAAAGACATCCGGACACCGGCCAAATTCATCCTGTGGCCTACTTTTCAAAGAAGTTGTCATCCTGTGAGGTTAACTACAGTATTACAGACAAAGAACTCCTGGCCATAAAAAGAGTGTGTGAAGAGTGGAGGCACTACCTATTGGGAGCTAAGCACACAGTGGAAATCTATACTGATCATCGAAACCTTCTGTTCTTAAAGACCGCCAGAGCCTTAACCCCGAGACAACTCCGATGGTCGCTATTCTTCTCTGACTTTGACTTCGTGATCAAATACCGTCCCGGACCACAAAACGGCAAAGCTGATGCGCTTTCAAGACCAGCCCCAATGCCGGATACCCGTCCAGATTCCATGGAAGAACCCCCTGTAATACTGCATAAGGCCTCTTTTCCTGAAGAGATCTTGGCCTTGACGACCACACAAGACTTTCTAGGGAGGTAAAAAGCAGACGGCAGGGATAGATGTCCAGACATGGATAAACGAAGATCCCAAACAACGTTCGATTGATAACGACATGCTATACCACGGTAATAGACTATACGTACCACATGAACCATTACAACAACAGGCCTTGAGATGGATTCATGACTCCACGCTGGGTGGGCATCTGGGAATCCAGAAAACGTTCCAAGCTATGAAAAGGCACTTCTGGTGGGTGACTTTACAGGCGGATACAACCAAATACGTTTCAGAATGCGCCATTTGTACCCAGGGAAAGACCCAACATAAGAGACCATGTGGACTGCTCCAGAGCATTCCTATACCTCCAACACCTTGGCATACATTGTCCATGGATTTCATCGTAGATATGCCTCCTAGTTCAGGACACAATACTATACTGGTCGTTAGAGACCATCTGACCAAGATGGGACACTTTGTTGCTACAACAAAATTACCAACCTCGGCAGAATTGGCCCAATTGTTTCTACAGCATATTGTGCGGTCCCATGGAATCCCAGCAGTTATCATCACCAACAGGGGAACCCAGTTCACCTCACGGTTCTGGAAGGCGCTATGTGATGCTATGAAAGTGGATGCTCGCCTCTCCACTAGCTACCATCCGCAGACGGATGGCAAAACCGAAAGACTGAACCAAACACTGGAACAGTATCTCAGATGCTTCACACTACAACATGAAGAAGAATGGAGTACGCTTTTGTGGATGGCCGAGTTCGCATATAACAATGCAGAGCATTCCTCTCTGGGGTGTTCCCCTTTCTTCTGCCTTACAGGATACCACCCTAACATGCTGCCTTTTGAATGGCCAGTGCAATCCCGACACCCTACCATTCAAGAACACCATGCACATCTCCGAAAAGTACTACAGGACGCTAAAACGCAGTTAGACAAGGCCCAAACCTGTGACAAACGTTATGCTGATAAGAAACGTTCCCCAGGGCCTTCTTACACTGTGGGTGATAGAGTGTGGCTAGACACTAAACATTTGAGACTGAAGGGCAACACCCGGCTGAAACCAAAATTTGTGGGTCCCTATCCTATCGTTAAAATAATCAACCCTGTGGCAATTAAGTTAACACTCCCTTCCTCTTGGCACATCCATCCTGTCTTTCATGTCTCCTTGCTTCGGCCTTGCCTTCCGCAGACCAGACTACCCTTGACACCAGTGCCAGTAGATATTGATAGGGAAGAGGAGTACGAAGTCAAGTGTATTCTCGATTCCAAGCTCGTCCGAGGGAGGGTGCATTACCTTATTGACTGGAAGGGATACGGTCCCGAGGACCGCTCATGGGAACCTGGGACTAATCTACACTGCCCTGGGCTTCTCAGGCGTTTTCACTCTCAGTTCCCTGGTAAGCCTGGCAGACCGTCGGGACGCCGGTCGTTGAGAGGGGGTTCTGTCACACTACGGCGTAGGTAGACAGAGGTAGGTTCATACATTAGCACACTGTATGCATGGGACCGCAGGAGAATGACTACATATCCCACAATCCTGTGTGTCTGGTCAGGTGGGCTCAGCACTCTGAGTCCTATATAGGCTCCGCCTCCCGAAGGCCCGGTGCTTGTCAATCAAGTACCATGACTTGGACCGTTGGGAGGAAAAAGCTGTGACTTCACTGAATGGGAAAGAGGAGATGTGCTCCTTCTGACTCTCCCGTTATTTTTTCCATTAAGCCGGTTGTTGGGCTCGCCTGTTTTCCGCCACTAGGCTCACCTGTCAGCTGGTGTACCACGCGCTGGAGCGCGTCTTCGAGCCGCTACCGGGCTCTCTCTGTGTGCCTCACAACGCGCTGAAGCGCGCCTTTGTGCCTTGAGGTGTGTTTGCACAACGCGCAGGAGCGCAACTTATCTCACTGCTTAGGCTTCCTTCTGTCCTCCCCAAGCATGCTGAAGAAACTCCATGAGCCTGAACTCGGCTCGAGATGATGTTCGTGTTTAGGGGACTTATTAAAAGAACCAGAGGGGAGCGCTATTACACCACCAATGAGCCGCTGAGAGGCTCGGATTTCCCTATCTGTTTTCTTTTCCTTGATATGGATACAACCTAGCCTGCAGCTCTGTAAAAAGCTGTCAAAAGGCTTGAATGAAGGGCCATACTTCTATTTTGTTTAACTGATCGGCACGCAGGAAAAGCGTGCCTCTCACTCTTCATTGCATTTGCTAGTTCCTTGGACTTACGTGCTACAGTACCGAAGAGGATCTCCACAGCTAAGTACACTGTTCTATTTATTGTTGCATGAGAAGCTGTAATACCCTTGAAGGAGAACTTATTTATTTTTATGCTTTATTTTTGGGATTTTGCATTCTGTACAGTAGAGTGAGTGCGGCAAGCCTTAATGTAAGTACAAACACATAGTCTTATTGTGCCTTGTTCGGTTTGCATATGGTGGTTGTCCTACATGTGTTGTGCTTGTGTTTTACTACAGGGAACACGGGGCTAGACAACGGAGTGACAAGAATAGGAGTGAAGCCTACAACTCTAAGTGTCTTCCCATTGAGTGTTTCGCAGCCGCATCTTTATTGTTTCCTTTGTCCCTTTTTTCCCTTTCCCCTATTACGGTGTTGTCTGCTGAGTGATACTAGCGTACTCGCAGGTCGCGCCCTATCGGGGGAAAAGGTTACACAGCATCACCCCCGCTGTATCCGGCTTCGAAGGTTAGTGGTTACCTGTCTGTGTTTTGACACCTACATGGAGAAAATGGAGAGAGCGCATGACTGGTTTGGTCTGCCCCAGAGGGCCGACCAAACAGTCAGGGCCTGCAACATTGGGCAAGCCACTCCTCCCCTGCCCTCGAGCAGACCCGCCCAACCGCCCGCCCCCAACCAAACCCTTCTGATTTTTCGCAGTGCGAGAAGCAGAAACATAAAATATTATGAATACGTGCGAGAAAGCAGTGGGTCGACGCTCCTCCACCCACATGGAGGAGCCACCCCTGATGTCAGGTGTTGCGTGGTCAGCAGATTTCATTTTGCACATATATTTTATTTTAATTAGGAAGAACACTTTGGCAATGTTTTCCATTTGTGTTTATTATAGGAAACACAAGAGACTTTGTTGCATATTTCTTGTGCTGACTGTCGCTGGGTGAAGCAAAATTTCTTGTACATTTATCTTTCCTCAGTGTTTCTATGAAAGCATTGCATATGCTAACAGCTGATTTTCGTAGATGACAGTAACTTGTAAAATGCCAGTAAATTGTTTGAATTTTATACCCTGATAGAGGCAGACAAGGCAGTGCATAGTGCAGAACCTGGCCTCATTAAATGAAACTTGTGTTATGCTATGATCATCTTCAAAGACATGTGCATTGTGTTCAAGGCACTACAGGGAAAAGGCCCTGTGTCTTTGCAACACAGACTAAAAGATATACTCCTGGGAGACATGTTCGTTCTACCTCTGCCAACTTGGGGGCATATTTACAAGCTCCTATCACCACCAGAACGTCACTTTTTTTGACGTTGTAGCGATACGGGTTTTGCCTTATTTACAAAGCAGCGTTAAGCCACTTAACGTGGCTTAACGCTGCCTTGTTAATAAGGCACCCTTTCACGCTATTCTTAGCGTGAAAAGGGTGGGCAATGGGTGTTGCGTGGGCATTACGTCGCAACACCCATTGATTTTGACGCTGACCATATTTACAAGAGTGGCTTAAATATGGGGCAGCCCCAAAATTTAGACCAGGGAAAACCTGGTCTTAACAGGGCGCAAGAGGAGAAATGTTTTATTTCTCCTTGTTTTTGCTGTTTTTATGTGTGCGGCATTGTGCAGCACACATAAAAACAGCAAAACGCAATGCATGATTGTTTATTTACAGGAATGTGTCCCTTACTGCACATAAACAATCCTTTTAAAAATGACGAGTTTCAACTTCTATGTGTGCTGCACAAAGCAGCACACATAGAAGTTACAAATTGCCATTTAAGATTGCTTATGGGATACCTTCCTGCACATAAACAATCATTCCCCACAATGCAGGCACCCTTGCACTATTGTGCAAGTGTGCCTGCGTTGGCACTAGGCAGCTGAAATTAGCACCAGCTCAGGGGGAAATGCAGGGCTGCACCGTATTGTTGTAAATACGGTGTAGCCCTGCGTTTCAGAAGGGGTGGAGCGAGGCGTTAAGTCAAGAAGGCTAACGCTGCCCTCCGTCACTTCTTTGTAAATATGCACCTTGGTTTGCATAAAAGTCAAGACAAGGAGGTCAGGCCTTCACAGTCAAATCGGCCCAGCTGTGGAATGAGTCACCACCCCTACTTAGGTCCTTCCCGGAAATGTTGCAATTTAGGAAGGCCTTGAAGGCCTTTTCCTAAGTAAGTAGACTCGCTACCCATGTGCACATTATTGGCAGTATAGTACCTATATGTAAGCTTAGCGCCATGATACCAGTTTGGTGACAATCACGCTCTATAAATGCAATAAATAAATATGCTATGTTATGTTATGTGTATTAGTACAGCTCACGACTCACCCAGGAGGGTATCGTGGATTTTTAGTGTGTTGAATTCTACCAACGACTGCAGTATGCAGAGCCCATGTTAAGCAGCCCAACTCTTAGAATTGCTCTTCGATAGTTTTCACTTGCATGCTGCTACTCTGGCGAGTGTACAAACTGAGTGGACTTACTTTGCCAACCAGTAATGCTGGCTGACCTCAAGCTGGTGACACTGAGGTCTGTTGGAGGTCCTGGGAGTGATCTTTATTTCCTGTGGAAAGTCACTTTGTCCCCACTACCGCTTGCGGGGTATATGCGCCACGACTGCACATATTCAGACAACCCCTGCCATATTGCTCCTCCTCCCCATACCCTTAAGGAGGGAAATTGGATTGCGCAGTTCATAGACCTATACAGCTGGACTCCGCTGACAGCACCGCCTGCGGCAGAACGAAACCTGAGGGAACCCCCCCGCACATTATTCACATGGGAACCCTTCACACTCAGACAGATTCTATGGGCTAAGATGACGGGTGGCGCTTGTACCACCGACCGCCTCCATTGCACTTTCCCCTGCACTGCAGGGGATGCAGGACCCTGTTACGCGCCTGAGTACCACATACACGAGTCATTGATTATTAATAACACTTTGAGTTTAACACACCTTCATATCGCTGTATTTGCTACTTAAACTCTATTGCACATCATAAAACGAGAAGCAGCTGAAAGCACAAAGATCAGGAGTGACTGACCGAGAACACCAGAGTCCACTGCCCTTACTTGTAGGTGTTGCTGTGCCCACTGTTCATGTGCCTTCCACTTGTGCCTGCATAGTGCTGACCGACTGGGGGCGTACACTGTTTGGAAAGCTGTTTTTTCTTATGTTTCTGATGCTTTTCTCATTATTAGGGGGGCAGCAGCCCTTTGCATGCAGCAGCAGAAAATGGACACTTATCTGTGGTGAAATTCCTTATAAGGGAAGATGTTGATATTGCCCCGAAACCAGAGGTGAGTGCTGCTGGGGGCATGTGTTCGTTTTTATCACGCAAGGTTGTCTGCATTATATGCGGCTCAAAATGTAAACTAAGGAATGTAAAGTTACTGCTACAGAATGTTCATGAATTTGAACTGTGGGCCATCCGGTAAATGAAGTTACAATAGATCTCAAAACCCAGGCTGACGTCATCAAACAAAGCAACATTCGAGAACCATAATTCGTGATTGTTGCCGATGTAGTAGTAGGCTAGGAGAATTGTGTTTTTTCTTTACACTAGATCCGTGTTTCTAAACCTCTAGACTTCTGTGGACCCCCACTGAGCCATTACTGGAAGCCGGGAACCCGGCATAAACATTTTCTATGATTTGAAATGCAAACCAATGCACAAAAAATTGAGAAATAAGCATTCATCAAAAAAATACATAAATTTTTAAATGTTTTATTTAATTCACAAATATAAAAAAAATCAGAATTTTAATTAACCCTGGGCGGAGTATGCGTAGTGGTGCTCCGCGTAGTTCCACGGAGTTAAAAAAAACTCTGTGGAACTACGCGGAGCTCTGCTCCGCCCCGGGACCACAAAAGCCTTATAATTTAAAAAAAAACAAAACACTTACCTTGTCTTCTGCCTGCCCTCCTCCTCGCCGCGGTGTCTCCCTTCTTCCGTTGTCCTCCTCCTCGCGTCCCCTTATGTATTATGTCTTGCGTGAACTGCGCATGCGCAGTTCACGCAAGACGTAATACATACAGGGACGCGAGGAGGAGGACGACGGAAGAAGGGAGACACCGCGGCGAGGAGGAGGGCAGGCAGAAGACAAGGTAAGTGGGTTTTAAAAACTTTTTTTTTAAGGGGGCTGGCCTTGTACTCTGCTGCGCCACGGAGTCAGAGTTTTGCCCAACTTCGCGTTCCCAGCGGAGCGCGGAGATGGTAAAAATCCGCAAACTCCGCTGGCGGAGCGGAGTACGACGCCTGAGGTTAATTTTAATAGGATGGTTGGAGCTTTTCTAAATTCAATTTCGGCAACTCATTGTCCATACTATATTCTGTTTGATGCACTTGCACTGCTCCCATGAATCAATCCAAGAATACTAACTTTGGGGCACATGTACGGCCATTTTTAGTGGTCGCAAGCAGAGATTCGGCCTGTTTGCGACCGCTAAAACGGCTTACGCAATGTACCAACCCTATTTTGCTAGTCGGTAGCCTATTAACGGCTCGCAAAAGAGGGTTTACGAGTCGCTATTAGGAAGGGTTGTGCCATCGGCTTTCCTTCCTAATAGCGAGTCACAAGGGCATGTATGATTGTTTTACGACCAGAATGTGGTCGCAAAACAATCACAGTTTACCACCTACTTCAAGTAGGGGATAAGGCAGTCACAAACTTGAACGGGTACCCAGGAGACCCCTTCCCCTTTGTGACTGGCAGTGAAAACGTTTTTTTAAGAACAGGCAGTGTTCCCACGGACCACTGCCTACTCTTAAAAAATGAAAAAGAAACGTTTCATTTTTCTTTTTGAAACATTTCCCATTTTCCTTTAAGAAAAACGGGCTGTACTTTAAAAAAAGTTGTTTTATTTAAAACCCAACACAGACATGGTGGTCTACTGTCCGCAGCAGGCCACCATCCCTGTGTTATTGCCCATTCCCAATGGGTCGAAAACAATGCCGTAGCTAGACCTTTGGCCGCCCATGACGGCCCCTGCGTTTGGCGCATGTAAGAGTGTGTGGGGGGGTTGCTGGCGATTCCCGCGATAGCCGCAGGTAAGAGCGGGGTGAGTACTAGCGATTCCTGTGCATCTGCCGCCTCGCGACGGCCGCAGTTATGCACATGGGGGTGGGGGCAGGCCGCCGCCCCCAAAACTCGTGTTGCCTGGGGCAGACCACCCCCCCCCCTCTTGCTATGCCACTGGTCGCTAATTGCAACCTGCCTAATGAATATTAATGAAGCAGGTCAGTTGCGATCCCATTGGGAATCGCTAATGTGTCTGAGACATATTAGTACATTTTATTTTACAACTCGCAAATTGCGAGTTGCTATCAATCACAATTTGCAAGTTGCAAAAATGAAATGGTCGTACATGTACCCCTTTATTTTAGCCTGAAATTTCAAATTCCCTTACATTCACAGAACATTTTAAGATGTTCAACTTTCAATTTTGCTTCTTCCTTTATATACTCTTTATTAATATGTTAATATTATGTAATTTTCTAAGCATTTGTGGATGCCTTGAGTAGGCCTCACAGACCCCCGGGCCACAGATAAGAACCATTGCAGTAGATGGCTCCTTTCCCGGACAACAGATGAAGAACTATTGCAGTAGATGGCTCCTTTAATCAAACATGCAGACATACCCCAACAATAGGTTTATAATGAGCATGAAACAAGTTTTAACCGCCGGTGTATCTATAGAAATTGCTATTTAATGTTTAGCATGCAAAATATATTCACAAATTGACAAAACTATTTGGTGATTATTTTTTTGTATATGCAAGTATTACGCATTCCCTGGATCCACAAGGCTGCATTAATGTATGTGCATGAATCCCCATGAAGCCCTAAGAGACTGTCACATTGTTTACATATGTAATTATTGACGAGCCAGCTCCTAGAGCCTGAAGGCAGCGAGAGAATGAAAGTAAGGTGAACTTGAATGCAAATTAAGGTGTAAGACAGAGTTGCTTGCCATTTTCCTATCCCCTTTACAATGGTGAATTCTGCTGCCAAGGCAATGCAGAAGAATGAAGTTTTCATTTTCAGGAAACTAGAGGGATAGTGTCAATGAATCAAAGTATTCTTTGCTCTGTAAGATCTGAATGAGTGGCATACGTATGGCCTAAAATATATTAATTACATTAAGTGCGAAGTCATGGGCTGCAAATTTCTTCTCATTCAAAGTTTTCCAATTTCTTATATCCTGCACCAGTCAGTAGAGCTATTACTGAGGTTTAAGGTAGTTACTTTGGGGGAGAGAATGTGGGGCCTGTAAGAAATTGGGTAATTGGTTGAGAGGGGTGAAAGCCTCACACATGCAACAACCACAATCCTTGTCAGGGTGAACCACAAAAGTTACTAAACTAACCTGTGCTTAACCCTCTGGTTGCTTGGCACAAAGCAGTCAATCTTAACTTAGAGGCAAAGTGTAGAGTATTAATGCAGCACACAAACAGTAATAATGTAAAAATCCAAAACACAAGAAAAACCCCAAACCCAATTTAGAAAAATAGAGAACATTTTCATTATAATAAATAAAATGACACCAAAATAATCAAAGTCCAATCAGTAGACCTGGAGATATTTAATTTCAAAGTTTTAGACAAAATAGAACCATTCGATTGCGCTGCACCACAGGAAAGTTCAGACCAATTGCGATGGAGTGCAAGCTGAGTACAGGGCCCAGGTTAGTCCCGCTGAAAAGTTACCTTCCCAAGTCCTGGCATAAAGAGTTCTGTTAGCATTGAAGGAGGCCACGAGGAGGAGTCTTTCGGTGGCATGAGCAAATGGAGCATTGCGGATGGTCGTCGCTGTAGCTTCTCTGTGGCGGTCGCCGTGGGCTGTCATTACTGTAGCACGAAGTGCATGTTTCATGTTGACGGTCGTCGCGGATGGTTGCTGTTAATGCAAAGAGCAGGCCTCACTGGAACTTTGCATGTGCTGTCATCACAGCCAGCAGATCTTTGGCATGAATGGGCATGAGGAGCCCAAACATCAGGATTTTCACCATCTTCTTCAGGAGGATCTTTCACTGATGCCAACCAAAGGTCCAGGACCTGGAGGACACCTTTTGGGGATCAGCACTCACTCCAGCAGATGCTCAGGCAGGTCCAGTTGGTGCTGGTCAGCTGGGCAGTTGCAGGGAGTCCTCTGGAATCGTGTTGTCCCTGTAGCTCTCACAGGAGGTCAGCCAACTGACCCTTGGAGTCACTCTGGGTAGCTTGGAATCAAGACAAGCACTACAAACGTCCTTCTTCAGACAGCAAGGTAGTCCTTCAAGCAGCAGGGTAGTCTTTCTGGCAGCAGGTCAGCCCTTTTTCTGAATGTTCTACAGGTTCAGGAGTGTTCTGATGAATGGATTTGGGGGTCCTTATTTTATACCTGGTGACAGCCTTTGTGTGGGGGAATTCTGTAACCTATCCCAAAAACTGGTTCTGGCCAGTTATTCCCCTTACCCTGGTCCAGGCCCCAAACTGTCTGGGGTGACAATAGGGAGGGCAGGCCTAGCTTCAGGTTACTTTGTGCATTCTATAAGCAAAGCTTGTTTGAAGTGAAAGTTAGGCTGGGTATAGCCCCTCCCCAGCCATCCTGTCAGGATGGCACATCCTGTCCACAACTATATCCCCTTTGTCTCACTGTCTGGAAGCAAAACAAAAACCCCAACATCAGAGCCATTCATGGTCATGTGACCAAAGACACTGGCAGGGAGGCACAGTTGGTTGAGACAAGAAAATGGTAACTTTTTTAATGTGGCATTTTCAGAATTATAACTTAAAATCTGACGTCACCATTAAAGAGGATTTCAAATTATAATTCATTTGAGTGTAACCATCATATCTCTATCTGCCCTCAATCTGAAGTTAGCATTCATTAAAGGTTATAAGGCAACTCTGTGTTAATCAATGGGAGAGATAGGCCAGACAACAGTGAAAAACTAGGACATGTAAAACATGTTTAAATGCACCCCGCCCTCTGAACCTTTATGGTCTAGCTTTGGGTGACTTATAAGTATTAAAAAGGAAGGTTTAGGCCTCACAAAAGGTTTATTTTGCCAAGTTGAAATGGCAGTTTACAGGTGCACACAAAGGCTGCAGTGTCAGACCTGAGACATGTTCTACTCTGCTACTTTAGTGGGTGGCACAATGAGTGCTGCTGCCCGCTAGTAGCATTCAATTTGCAGGTCCTGGGTACAGGTAGTTCCATTTGCTAGGGAGTTTCAAGTAAATTAAATGTGCTAATCGTGTGTAGTCCAATTTTATCATATTTGAAGGAGAGAGCACAAGCATTTTAGCACTGGTTAGTGGGATAAATTCTAATGCCAAAAAAAACGAGTTCAGCAAAAATCATGGGGTTAAGGTAAAGTACCACACCAAAGATGTCAGATCTAATAGGGCCAATAATGCAAATACAGCAGCATCAAAAAGTAATAGTATTAAGGAAGATAATCATGAATAATCTTTTATAGAAATGAGAATATGAACTACAGAATGTTTAGCAACCTAGGTATAATGCAGACTAAACATGCATTATCTTGAATACTGCGAGCAGAAAGTCCACTTCGAGGCCCCACGCGCAGAAAACAGAAATAAATCTTCATCATGTGCAGTGATATCTTGCAATTCACAAGTAAACCTCAGCAAAAGCTAAGAGATAAAATGTAAATACACATTGGCCTTGAAAAAGGATGGCCTTTATGCCACAATGGTGATTCACTTCAGGCATACGCATAGCCCGCAGGATATCTTGGGAGTGGGGAATTCTTTGAGGAGGGTGACTAGAAGATGTCCACTCAGGGCCGGCTCTAGGGCGATGCCATCGGTGCCACCGCACCAGACTTGGGGTGGGGGCACCCTGTTTGCAAGTATATTTTCGTTTTAAAAGCACCTGCTGCTGCGTTCCTTGCTTCCAGCAATTTTCAGCCATCAATAAAAACGTCAAGATCACTCCAGTAATTAATGTTTCTGCTGGAGAGAGATCGGAGGTTTTTCTAGTGGAAGTTTTAACTCATCGTATGGTAGTGCAGTGGGTTAATATGCCTGTTGCAAAGAATGTGTACCATGCAGATCACAAAGTGCATGTAATGTAAATAGGTCAGTGGGTTACTGCTTGTGTCCCAGGGATCCTTTAGTTACTTGCAGTTTGTAAGTTAAAATCCTAATATAGCATAGTGAGCTATCAACTGTCATCAAAGAGCTGCATGCAAACTCCAAGAGATATATTAGAGCTATATGTCTTTTTGCCCTGTCTTTCATTATCCTAAACTTGCAAAAAGGGTTCATTTGTGTAGAAATCAATTCTTATTATTAAAGAGAACCCCTAACAATGATGCTATGTTTTAAATTCTGAATTTGTGCTTTTCCAGACCAAGGAATCTTAAACTATACTGCCTACCAGTATAGATGACATGTGACTCCTACACCTTGTAGTCCTCTGTCTTGAGTAACATTCCTGTGCACTGATTTATACACTTATGATTGTCTCTGTGCCAATGTGTGTGTGATTTAAAGTGCTCTGACACCCTACACTGGTATGAGTGGTGCTATAAAACTAAATCAGTCTGAGAGAGAGTGGTTATAGAGACTTGAGGAGCACTGTTAAATGGTGGTAGTGAGGGAATCCGTGGTAGATGTGGTCATTGGGGGGCACCAACAAACATTGTCGCACAGGGCGCCACCAGTGCTAAAGCCGGCCCTGTGTCCACTACTGGGGCTGGATGGCAGAAGTGTGTACAGGCTACAGACAGATGATTACAGGGTAACATTTTCCTTATGATTCTCATACTTTGGCTCAGCATGTTAGTGAGCTGTAGATGTTATTGTTCCAGCCTCCCTTCTCAATTGTTTCCAGACAAGGTAGCCCTAGAGACGAAGACTTCTTTCCAAAGGTAGTCTCTTTCTTTCATTTAGGTCAATTGATCACACTTCACCTTGCACCCACCAACTCATGTCACTGAAGAGGAGGAAAGGCTACATTTTCTGGATCCTTGTAGGTCTCTCATTTTCTATATTGACAGGATCTCGGATATTAGGGTGAATGACCAACTTTTCCTTGACTTGCTGGCTCCAAGATGGGCAAGGTGATTCAGAAGCAGACTATTTCCCTCTGAATTGTCCTGTGCATCAAGATTTGCTATGCCCTCATTAAGAAGGAACATACAGAAGGCATCAGAATCCATTGCTCCAGTGCATTGTCTCGTATTGTTGCCTTGTTGGACATATGCCATGCTGCAAAGTGGGCTTCTGCCCATACTTTTACCAAATATTAATGCCTTTCATTCCTAAGTCTGCAAAGTTGGACCTTTTGCCATATAAGAGTTGCAGGACTTCCTGATTTGACCATCTTTTTAGATCCATCACCTTGGAGGTACTGCTTGGGTATTGAACCAGGAGGTGAGGAATCTGAAAGTAAAAGTATCCATCTGAAGCATAAATCACTAGACTTTGATAAAAAAAAATTAGGTGGATACTCCCTATTTGCAAATTTCTTGCCGATCCCATGCACCCCGACGTTTTGAAGAGTCATCGGTTGAGGTCTCAAGTTAGCCTTTCCAAATAGGGAATTCTTGTGAAAACCTGAAAGAGTGCAACAAAGTGCACACTTGTGGCCCTGCAAAGACTCTGACTATCTTGGCTGTGTACACCCAACAAAGCACAACCTTCTTTGACACCATATTTTCACTGTAGCACTCCAAAAAAAAGGTTACTGTTCAAGGGGAGTCAAAATACCATTTCAACACTTTATTTATTTATTATAGCATTACAAAAAATATAATACAAAATCATTTTTATAAAATGGAATTGGATTTACAAGAACTTCTTAAAAACATGTCATCAGCAGAATCTTATTTTAAATGACCAACAGCTAACATGTTTCCCAAAGGTTTGCCTTTTCCACTTTCTTAGGGCTGTGTATACCAATCCAGATTGATCCTAAATTATAAAAATAGAAAAAAGAAAAAAATATGATGAGGACAAGATAAAAAGTTAAAAAAGCTGTTCCACACTTGAAAGCGATCTAATTATTTTGATAGAGACATTATACATGTGTATTCATATCCCCATGCTTATAATCCATATCATAAGGATTTCTTGTCCAATGATTTCACATAGATTATATCACGTACACCTGACACCATTTTCTTTTTTCAGTTTCCGTGGATGAAATGTCACTATCTGATTACAGAAATGACTTAAATCATTGTTGGTGCATAAAGGTTGGCACCCTATACACAGAATTGTATTGTATTACTGGCTTCATCTTTTCAATTGTACTAACATCCATCATTTGAATTCAAACAGAATCATTTCGTAACATACATTGCGATGTAGTCAATCTAATTGTTCCTCAAATCGAACACGTAACCTTGTTATGGTAAAAGGGGTGGGGAGAGTGCAAAGGAAGTTCTTGCCATAGATAAAACTTTGTTTAGCTAGAAACCACATATTTTGTATACATACACAATTAGATACAAAGCGAGCTATTTTGTTTGGCAACTCCTAACAGTACAATCCATGCAATATTTAAACAGCTCAATTGTTGGCCCTTGTTTTGAAGAAAGGCTGTATTTATTTATTTATAAAGTTTTATATAGTGCAAACATGACCCAAGAGGGTATCAGAGTGCTTTACATATGGTCAGGGAAAAGAAACAGGTAGAGCAAAACAACAACATATTCAAGAACGATACAGGATGTCGCAACACCAAGGTTAAGGGAGAGAGCCCCCTAAAGGAGAAAGGCTGACATGTCAACAAATAGGAGCGTAGATAGGAAGTTGTAAACATGAGAAAAGAGAATGTGCCATACGTGGTCCAGAGGATACAGTTTGTGAATTGTAGTTAAGAAAATAATTAATCAGTAAGGCTTTAACTTCTTTTTTGAAAGCCGCAGTTGAGGGATTCAATCTGGTTTCAGGGGGCAGGGAGTTCCAAATTCTCTGCAATACCCGAGAAGGTACGGTTGTAGGTTTTCTTTTATGAAATTGTTGTGGTTTCAGCAATAAAGTGCTGGTGTTTCTAGATAACCCATGATAAGTTACAAATGACAGGGCTGCAAGTCCAAGTAGGGCCAGGAGGATTCTGTTAATTATTCCTACAGTGCCTCCTTGCACATTCAGAAGGTCGGAGAAGCTATAATTCCTGACTAATGCATTTTAGTGCAGTGATGCGGTCACCAGCACTAAAATGTGTTAGTCTAATCCCTGATGTGTGGCACTTGGCAGGGCTGGTTCAGCTATGTGACTCAAATCACTGGGCACACAGAAGGGAAACTGAAAACCGCAGCATATTCTGGCTGAAGTTGGGAAACTTGCTTTGAACCTTGGCCAGGCCTATCGTCTCCACAACATGAAGTGTTTGTGAACAGCGGGCTGTGTTCTGACCCAGGAAGGGCCAAAGCTTCCAATTAAGATGAAGAACTGTTTGATACAATAATACTAATTCATTGCGTCACTCAGCTCAGGTAATTGCAAAAAGCCATTCTAGTACCTTCGATGCTGTAAAAAATGTAAAAATGTTTTTCTCTATTCTGCTGCTGGTTAAAGGACTAAAACAAGCATATAGTGTGTCCCCTAAAAAAAAAACGCACACAAAACAGCTCTCTTTTTTCGCAATAGTGAATGCTAGAATCCTATCTTGTTCCTAAGTACATGTGGCAACCTGAGCCCTCTCCCCTCCCCCAGCCGATCTGCTCTCTCCAAAGCATTGACAGCCCACACTGGTCAGGGCAAACGATCACTGAAGAGGTGGAAGAATCCCGGGCTGAACTAGTTTCAATTTACAGAGCAAACAACTTTTATATGGTAAATGCTTTGCCAGAGGCTGTTGGGCATTATTTAATTCATTCAGTTGATTTTTCCATGACTCTTTGTATTATCTACAGCGAGTATCTGCAGCCGCGAGATAACTCCAGTTTTTGTGAAAGCTACAGTGGAGAGTTGCAGTGTAGGGCTTTGTGGGTTATCCAGGAAATTTTTAACTGAATCCTAACCTCATACGGGAGCCAGTTTAGAGATTTCAAATCAGGAGAGATGCACTTGTTTCTTTTGGATCCTGTGATGACCCTTGCAGCAGAGTTAAGAGAGGCCCTTAGCGGAGCCAACTTGTATCTAGGTTGACCACAGAGGGTTGCACTTCCATAGTCCAACCTGGAAATGACAAGGACTTGAACAGCAGACTTTAAGTCATCCGGGGGTGGGGAGGAAGAGTTTCATTTTTCTTAAGATGCTCATTTTGAAGTTCGCTCCTCTGGTGGCAGTGCTGATGTGCTACTGCATGTTCAGGTCTTATCCAGTGTTAGTCCCAGTGATCCTGTGTAATCAATAATGTGTGGTATACAGTTAAAAGCTGTTAATTGTTTCATATATTCTTCAATAACGGGAGATTGCTTGGGTGGGGCAATTAGGAGGAATTCCGTTTTGAGAGCGTTTAGTTTGAGGTGGTTGGAGGTCAGCCAGTTTTGGGTTTCTTGTAGAGTTGTGTTGACAGACCTGATATCCTCAGGGGAAGAGATTTTCAAGTACGGTTGGGTTTGATCTGTATACATCTGATAGTGGATGTTAGATGATATCAAATTTTCAGTTAAAGGCTTCATGAACAGGTTGAAGAAAGTGAGTGAAAGCGTGGACCCCTGTGGTGCCCCTAGTGTGGCTGGTGTGGAATTGGACAGGTACTGATTGAGCTTGATTCTTTGTGTTCGTTGTGGAGAAACAAGGTGAACCAGTTTAAAACGGACCCAGATAGTCCCATCCTGCATTCCAGAAGGTCTAAGAGGCTGTCGTGTTTGACAGTATCAAAAGCTGACAAGAGGTCGAGAAGATTTAGAAGGCAAGATTTGTTCTGATCCAGCATTTTGTAACGCATTGTCAACTATGTGTGTAAGGGCTATTCTTACCTCCAGTTCAGCTTTAATTCAATTGGAGACTACAATGCTCCTTAATGCTCCTTTTATTTATAATGTCTTTCATCTAATTTAACTCCAGAAGTCTTATGGTCACTTGCTACTAATCTAATTATTCTTTTTGATATTCTTTATATTTTAAAGAAACAAGATGGCAAACTTTCAAGTAAGCCAAATTATATTTCTTTGCTTTTTGCTCTGAATGTAATTCAAGTTTCCATGTAGACCTTCCTTACCTACTATACTTGCTTGTAGCATTCACATTGCTTTCACTCGCTTCATAGCTGTTTAACAAGCCCACAAATCAAAGTGAATTTTGGCAGGTTCACTACACTCTGGCCATATGCCACAATCTACAAGGAAAATGTGAACTGTTTTTAAACTAAATGCTCCTTAATCAGAAAAAGCCATGCATATTATTTATGTAAAAGCCTTTCAATTTCTTACCTCAGAGACTAACTGATTATTTATCCATCTTTATTACTTTGAAAGCATCAGGCCTAAGTGCAGGAGCAAAATCATTTCCTGACCATACAATGATAAGAACAAGTTTCAATCTGGAATAAGACAGTTCTATTAAAAAAGACCACTCCCAAAATCTAGCCCTCTTTTCTTATCAAGATACTTAATCAATCACCTATCGGGATTCTATAATGCATAGCCTTACATCCATCTGCAATCTTCTTTAGTCCACAGGAACAGCAACTGCTTAAACGTTTTTGTAGCCCCTTTTAATTAACAAATGATTTATTGGAATGTGAGACATCTGTATGTATCACGCCCAACATAACTTTTACCTACAGCACCCATGGCTTTCAACAAGCAAACGCAATTAGCTTTTTTCTTTATCTGATTAAAAAAAAATCCAAAATAAACAGGCAGTTCACTTTTAGGGATCCTTCATATTTGAATCTAAAACAATAGACTACAGCATATTTAATTTCTTCTACCCATGTTGTCCCAACGCTGTTTAAATCAACCATAATAAAAGCAACATACTTTTACCTCCAAAGAGGAACAAGCATTGGCTAAGCCAATAGGACTCGCTTATGGGCGAGTTATTGCCTTTGGCAACTGGGTGGGGATGGTGAACGGGAGGGCAGGTGGGGGTGGTGAACATGAGGGCAGGTTGTTGGTGAATGAGAGGGCTGTTGGGGGTGGATAACAGGACTGGAAAAAAGCATTAATCTAAAATAGGTCCAGTTACTTCAAAAAGAAGATCAGATATTGGGCAGATAGCTGGTGTACATCAAATCAGAGAAAGAGAAAAAGAAATTTAATGAACAGTCTGCCTGGGTTGCATAAAAGCAACCTGTATTGCCAAATCTGGAATGACAAAGAATAGTGACTGAATTTTCAGACTGAAACAAATTTTCAGACGATGGGGAGGTATTATTATCTACCTTATTTTTAAAACAAATCTTGGCAGATGGACTATTATAAGACAAATCAAGTAATGGAAAAACCAGTTAGGAAATACAAATAAACTCTTTAAAGACTACTGAGCAGTCATTCTGCCATTATCATTACATGTTTGTTGTGACTGAAGTAATAAAAAAGGAAGGTTGTGTGCTGATTTGTAAGGGTGCTCGTAAACAGGAATTACCAAGCTGGTTGTTGCAGGCAAACACAGACTGCACTTTCGAGGCCTGCTCCGCATTCCAGGCATTCCTCTGCCAGTATAATATGGGAGCCCACGAGAGGGCCACCCTTGCTGCAGTGAAGCTGCATTCAAACTTACAATTCTACACAGAAAATACAAAAAGTGTAATTATGTGGAATGGCATGGTGTTGTGGAGTGGCAAGTAGTGGAGTTGAATTATGTGGTGTGCTGTTGAATTTAGTGACATGATGTGTAAATCTATGGTGTGGATTGGTTGTATGTGGTGTGTTGTGGAATTGTGTTGTGGAGTTGAATTATGAGGTTTTGAATTATGTGGGGTGGTATGGAAATGTGTGGAGTTGAATTGTGTGGCTTGGAACTGTGTGGCGTTAAGTGAAATTATGCTCATTGGAATTATGTAGCATGGTGTGGAGTGTATTTATGTGGATTGTTGCTATGTGGCATATAGTGGATTTATGTGGGGTGTATTTATGTGGTATTGAGTAGAGTGTAATTATGTGTCATTGATTGGTATTATGTGTATTGTAATTATGATGTGTGGTATAGAATTGTGTGTTGTTAAATTGTGTTGTGTGCAATTATGTGGCATGGTTTGGCATGGTATTATGTGGCATGGTATGGTGTAGTATTATATGGTGTAGAATTATGTGGCATGTTGCTAAGTTGAATTTATTTTGTGGAGTGTAATTATGTGTTTTGGAATTTAGTGGATGTAAGTGGATTGTAAATATGTGGTGTGAAGGATAATTATATAGGTTGGAGTGTAATTATGTGTAGTAGAATTATCTGGAATTGAATTGTGTTGCGTGGAGTGTAATTATATGGTTTGGAGTGAAGTGGAATTATATAGCAGAGTGGTATTATATGAAGTGGAATTTTGTGGCATGTAGTGGAGTGCAATTATGTTGGGTTTATTTTATTAATTTGTAATTATGTGGCATGGAGTGGAATGATGTTGAGTGGAAGTGTGTGTAGCATGTTATTATGAGATGTTTAAATGTGATGTGTGTACTGGATTTATGCAGCATGGATTTGTGTGTTGTGGCGTTGTGTGACACCTTCAGCCAGGTCTGATGCTTTACCCAACTGCGCTTTGCATTCTGGAACTTACAGGCCCATACTTATAATGGGAAAAGGGAAGCTATAGGCTCCAACAAGCAAAGTACTACCGAACAGCTATGTCACTTATCTACATTATCAATATTTCAGTATTCTTCTTCTATTCATCGGCAAGCATATTTTGGAAAATAGGGGAATACCAAAATGATGTGTTTAAAGTTACAAGTTTGTAATCAGAGTTCCTAGTAAAAATTCTCGTGTTAGGACTGCATCGAAATTTAAAGGGCTACAGATCAGTGCCAAAGAGTTATTGATTTTTCACACACAACACATGGTGTTTTTGCCCTCAAAATCTGAACGTTTTATCACCTTGAATGGCCGTGCACTGGATGACTGTCTGCTAGATATTGACCTACTGCTGTCATCTTGCGGCAGTTTGCTGCATAGACCAGGGCAGTCTACCTCCTGGAAAACAAACAAACATTCGACAAGAATCAGCCGAGCAGGGTCTGCCAGGACTTTCAAAGCAGAGCATTGAAGTGGAAAAGTACAGCACAAGAGCTGGAAGTGCTGACCAGCTGCATCAAGGCGAATGGCTAGGCCACTTGTATGTTGACTTTTTGTGCATTAAAATGGTATCCAGTTAAAGCGGTGTGGCAGTGTAAGAAACTAAGGGGGAGAGTTACAAAATCTCCACACAATGCATCGCAGCCCCCCCCCCCTGTGAGGCTGTGCTGCGTTGCACAACAGGGAGGGAGCAGGAGAGCGCCATATTTTTAAAGATATGCTCTCTCCTCCCCTTTCCCTTGCGCCGGCGCTGATTTCAGCTCCCGTGCGCTATGCACACACTTTAGCGCCGTAGTGCTAGGGTGTGTGCATGAGTGTAGCATAGGTTTTGTACAGGAAGGTTACCCTTCCTGTACAAAATACTTTGCTAGGCACGATGCAAAGCTTTTCCCACTTTGCATACGTGCTGCACAGTGCAGCACGCATGCAAAGTCGGAAAATGAGGGAGAAATGAAAGCATTTCTCCTTTGTTGCGCCCAGTTTTCTCACGCTAAACCCAATCTACTGTTTTTAGTAAATTGGGTTCAGCATGAGAAACCTTGGGTGGTTGCATGGGAACGCCATTCGCACTACTTTACTTTTACGTTATTTCCAGCACTAAACAAGTTTAGCGCTGGAAAGTAAATTAGGAAAAAAAGATTTTGCGCCGTTTTGCGTCACTTTTGTGACGCAAACACGGCGCAAAATCTTAGTAAATCTCCCCCTCAGTGTAACTAGTTGTGATTGCCAGCAATGTAGTTACTAGCTAAAATGAGAATTAGCTCGTTCAGGCTCATTGCTAATAATTTAAAAAGAAGGGGGCACATTGGAATGGTATTGCATCATATCACAGGAAGCAGCTGCTGTGGTTTCTGAGGAAGCAAGGCTGATTTTCTAATTAGACTGGAAGCTTTTTTCTCCTTTCTCCAAGAGCCTTCGTGCATGGGAGGGGAGCGAAGGTAAGAGAGCGAGAAAGAGCTGTAATAAAAAAACTCCACAGCTTCTCAGATATGGAAGGGCAGAGAGAGAGCAGGCATGGCCTGCTGGGAATTTGCATATCGCTTTTCTTTCTCATCAGCTCTTTCTCTACGTTGCAATCTCTACTTAAGCAATCGAAATTTTGGAGTCCAACAAATAAAAGTAAACAGGTGCCCTCCGAAAAAAGCATCTGACATTTGATCTCGGTCTTTGAATGCACTGCAATATGACGAGATAACAATAAGATTTTCAGGCCTGTTTAGTGGAGGTCAGAGCGATTGAAAACAGGAGCTGCTCGTGTTAAGTGCTGTTAAAGAAAGATAGAAAGAGTTTCTGAAACATGTGCTATAATGGGACAAGCGTAAGGCTGCAAGTACTAGGGCGGTGGAAGGGAACAACCCACGAAAAGGAGGGACAAATAAGACAAATTAATCACTTGGAAGCAAAGCTTTTTAAAGGACACTCGAAGAAGCAAATGAAAAGCAATGGGCAGGCTGTAAGCCCACGAATTATATACAATATGTGTCGAAGCGCTGTCTAAACGAGACCTAGAAAAGGTTAAGGCATGGGGAGAGCAGGCCCCAAAGCCATATTTCCCCGTGCTGCTGCATCACTCTTGCTTCTTTCTTCTCCTTACTTTTTCCCCAGTTTTTGAGTGCCTTCTCATTGCTTTTCCCTCATTTTCACTGCTTTCTCCTTGCTTTTTCGTCTGTTTTTTCAGTGCCTTCTCCTTGCTTTCACTCGTTTTCACAGTTTTCTCCTGTGTTTTCCCCTGTTTTTTGGGGGCCCTTTTCTTGCTTTTCTCTCATTTTCACTACTTTCTCCTTGCTTTCCTATCAAGACATGGCTGTTCGAAAGAGCCTCCGGGACCTGCCAGTGCTTGGATACCCTGTCGGGTGATTATCCGCACTTTCCAGGCCCAGCTCTCCCGTGCTGCTGGATCGCTCTTGCTTCTTTCTTCTCCTTGCATTTTCCCATTTTTGAGTGCCTTCTCCTTGCTTTCTCTTGTCTTCACTCCTTTTTCCTTGCTTATTCTCTCATTTTCTGATTGCGTTCTCGCTTTTCCCTTGTTTTCACTGCTTTATCTTTGCTTTTGCCCCTGTTTTTTTTTAGTTCTTTTTCCCTCGTTTTTTGAGTACCTTCTCCTGGCTTTTCCCTCGTTTTCACTGCTTTCTTCTTGCTTTTCCCCCTGTTTTTAGACTACCTTCTCCTTGCTTTTCCCTCATTTTCACTGCTTTCTCCTTGCTTTACTCTCATTTTCACTGCCTTCTCCATGTTTTTCCATCATTGTCACTCCCGCCCACCGCCTATCAGCATCCCCCCTCCTCCCAAGACCTTTCCCTTTGCTTTTTCTCCCGTTTTTTGAGTGACTTCTCCTTGCTTTTCCCTTCCTTCACTGCTTTCTCCTTTTTTCCCCTCATTGCAGCTCCAGCATGCTTCCTGTTTTTCCCCACCTAGCCTCATCCACCACCTCCCGGCGCTCCTCCCTCCTCTCAGAACCTACTTAATGGAGCCGCAGCATGACCCCATTGAGTAGGCTCAAGGCCCAGCTCTCCCCATGCTGCTGCATTGTTTTGGCTTCTGTCTTCTCCTTACTTCTCTCCCCCTTTTTGAATGCCTTCTCCTTGCTTTTCCTTCATTTTCACTTCTTTCTTACCCTGTTTTTCGAGTGCCTTCTCCTCACTTTTCCCTCATTTTCACTGCTTTCTCCTTGTTTTTCCCCCACGGCCTTCTCCTCACTTTTCCCTCATTTTGACAGCTTTCTCCTTGCTTTTCCCCCCATTTTCTGAGTGCCTTCTCCTTGTTTTTCTCCTTGCCTGTTGGGCGATTAGCAGCACTTTACAAATTCATATTGATTGATTGAAAAGAAAAAAACACTTCACTGCTATTCTCCAAGTGAGGAAGGAACAATACCCTCTTTTATTCATAGTCTCGCTCCCCAGTTTTGCCCCTGACATATCAATAGTCTAAAACACCTGTCTTTTGATGTAGAAGAAAAGGTCAAGATTTAAAGGCGATGTTGTAATTTGGTTATCTTCCTTTATTCTGGTACAAAAATAATGAATCTGTTGCGCAATTCTACAATTAAAGTCCTTCCTATGTATTACAATTCTCCATGACACGATTTCAGCAACAAAGTGACTCCTCCAGACATAAACACGCACAAAAGTAGCCTATGTATTGAAAAACTCTAATCCATTACAATGATAGAAAACATCAAAGTGTAATAGTGAACAGTGTAAACTACTGTATATTTGCTCAAAACTCGCATCCTGCAGGAATCGAACTCCCTTAATTTTGAGGGTTCGCTTACAAGGGACACTCCTTTCTTACCACTCAGCAAGCCAACTGGGCAGTGCGACATCTGAGAGAACGACTTACTAGACTAGTACTCTTCTTAAATATGTTTCACTAAACTTATCTGTACAATCGGTGCTCTAGATTTACTGAACAAGATCTCTTCATATTTTCCTATATGGAACTACATTCAAAGTAAACTTAATTTATCTTTGGGTATAAGCTCTGTCATTTGCCAAAATTCTGAGTCACTTGATAAAACACTCTAAGTAGTCCAAGTCCAAAGCCAGTTTCTCTATTTCTTCATTTGGAAGGTTTGTAGCA
Organism: Calotriton arnoldi; assembly: GCA_963921515.1. NCBI lineage: Eukaryota > Metazoa > Chordata > Amphibia > Caudata > Salamandridae > Calotriton > Calotriton arnoldi. The sequence continues at coordinate 795,845 of CAWUFW010001083.1, read as the reverse complement.
TGCAATTTTTCAGTCCACCATACTTCAGAATGCTGTAAACATTCTCACTCTCCCCACCTCTTCTACCTGCTGAAATCTGTTTAATACCCCACATACTAAGATCTTTCAAACCTAGTTCTCCATGTTCAGCAATAAAGTGTTCAGACAACCAATGTCTTTTATCCTTATTTCTTCTGGCTCTTATGTGTTTTGTTTTACAGTTAATGAGAAAGCAAATATGGTATTCTTGTTTAGTGCTCCAGTTCTTGAAGTTGCAAATATCATTATGTACATATTTAACAGTAGATGCAGGTATTGCAGTTAAAGCACCCCATCACATCCTTAGATAGCCATGTTTCTCTGTTTATATGCCTTTTGTATTTCATGGTGTCACTCGGGCTAAGGTAGCCCTGTTAAATTTTAGATCTTCTACGAGTGATCACAGGATAATCACCTATGTAATTACTGATATATTTATCTGCTTTCCAGGATCTTGAAGCAGACATGGGAAAAACAACTAAGAGCTTGTTTTTTTTAGGTTTTAAAAAATCCATTATGTTTGTTGTTCATTGTATTGAGTTATCATCCTAACTTTCCTTTGGTTAGTTTTCTCCTTGTTCCATGGCTTATTTATAAGTAGAGTTCCTCTTGAAACACCTTTTAGTTTAGCTCTACCTTTTCATATAATTTTTTGGGGATAATCCCTTTCCGTAAACCATTCTATAGATGTGGTCTCCTCCTTTAGCTACTCATCTGCTTCACTGCCGTTTCACTTTAGTCTTAGCATTTCATCATATGGAATATTATTTTTTGACTGGTGTGATGACCAGAGGAGTAATATAAAATGCTGTTAGATGAAGCTTTTTTCCTGAATGGTCTGCTCATTATTTTTCTACCTTTATTATAGATGTCAACAACCAGAAATTAATTGATTGGTCTTACTACACTCAACTATTAGTTTAATATTATTTATTTCATTTAAAAAATGTTAAATACGCCATCAAAGTTTCTGTTGTTCCATCCCAAAATATAAGGATATTGTCAAGTAATCATATTTACAGTAAAATGGATTAATGTACATCTGACAAGGTTTCATTCCATGCATGTTACCTCTCATAACAACCCAAAAAAAAGGTTGGCATACGAGGGAGCACACCTGGAACCCATTGCTGTTCCCCATACCTTCTGGTAGAGGTATTTTTAATATAGAACAAAATGTGGCTAAGGGCAAATTTTGTCACTTCTAAAATAATCTGTATATCTGTATATTTAGCAAATAACTACTGGATTTGCTAAAAAAAAAAGTCAAAGCAGTTAAACCTTTCTCATGATCGATATCTGTGTATAAACTTTTGTCATCAATGGTTACTAACTGGACGGTGTCTTCCCATGACACATCATTGTGTCTATTTAATACATCTTTGTGGAAGAGGGTCCAAAAAGGTGTCTATATATTCCGATAATCCCTCAGTCAAAGATCACATTCTGATTATAGGTCTGCAGGGTGTGACATTCCTGATTTAATTTTTTTTAGGAAGAAGTAAATCACTGGAGATTTAACATTTAAGTAGCTGAATTTTTCCATATCAAGGATGTCACAATGTAACTATTTAGGAGGAAACTTTTGCATGGGATCTTGATCATATTTTAACTTCTGAAAAGAGACAGGTTTATAGTCAGAGGGGTTATTTAGTTGTGTTAAAGATTCTGCATTGTAACCCACAAAATCCATTAAACCAACGTTTCCTCCTTTATCTGCCTAACATATGATAATTGATACATCATTCTGTAATGCTTTCAAACCTTTTCCCTCTTTGTTTCCAATTTGTTTTTTACATTTGCCTTTTTCTAAACCATTAGATACACGCGTATGGCGCACATCAATCAGGTTATCTCAGGACATTTGAGGAACAAATTACGGTTTCTCTTTCAAACCACTTTGAGATAATATTGCATTTTCAACATTCAAAGAGGTGACTAGCATGTGCAAGTAAATAGTTTTATATTTTTTCAAGACTACAAATCAACTGTGTGCCTTCTAAATCCCAAATCAATACATTGGAAATATTTGGTGTCATAATGATAGGCTAGTGCTTCACTGGATTTATGTAAAATATATATTTTTTTATTTTGTTGTCTAGTGAATCTAAAAAAGAGCCACTTTGACATTTAATATGTTGAGATGTCTGCTCGGAGCAAATGATAACCCCTTATTCAAAGGTTTTAGTTCTGACACAGTTCTGATAAGTGGTCTACTGAAAATATTCTTAGCAATATTCTATTTTATTTTTGATGCAATATCTTTGTTGCTCTTGTTTTTATCCCTTCCTCTATATTTTTATTGTCTTTCTGTTCTTTTCCTGCTTTCTCTTTGCCTTCCATTTCTTCTCCTTGTGTTGTTTGGTCCTTCCTGGTTTGATACATCTCTTTTATCTCTACAAATCTCATTCTTTTTAATTTCTCTAAATAAAGAATTTCATTGTGGCCCTAAATGTCCTTCTAAGCTTTCTTCCCCTCCGAGGTTCTATTTGAAGTTACTGAGCCGATTGTACTAATGCTGTCCTTCTTTGTGATCCATTTTTTCATTTTTTGTGGTGGTGGTGGGAGGTAGATGATTATATTTCCAAGCATAGTTATAAATTCAACCTGAGTTATAATCTCTCATCATTCAAAACTTCTTTTTTCTCCTCTGTATGTACTCTTGATATTTGCTCAGTACCTCCTCTCATTGTTTATAGTTTTACTCAGTACCCTCTGGTAATGTGAGAGACATAATCTCTTCTTTAACTGATTCTATTTCTTTCTGCAGGCTTGGCATTTTCTCTTGTTCTTTGTTTTCCAATTTCTTAACTTGTTCTACCATGAGGTCCTCTACAACAGAAAAAATATTTATTCTTAAGCCACAAGGGATTCTCCTCATCTCTATGTATTTTCTCAGTGTCACTGTTATGAGAGATTTTAAACAGCAAGGGGACCACATAGATATAACAAATAAAACATGCTGTCTAAGTATGATGTTTTCGATTCAAATATGAAGTGACCTTCCAAAGTGGTCTGTTTGTTTATTTGGATTTTTTATAATCTGATAAAGAATAAAGCTAATTGTGTCCTAATTAGCTTGTTGTGGAAGCAATGGATGCTGTAGGTAAAATGTATTCGAGACGTGGTCCAAACAGATGTGTCACATTCCAGTGACTCACTTGTTGATGAGCTGATTAAAGGAGCTATAAAAAGGTCAAGAAGTTGCTGTCCATGTAGGCTAGAACAGATTACACAATAAGGTGAGACTATGCATTATAGAAACCCAATCGCTTAGAGATGAATCATCTTGAAAAGAATAGAGAGCTAGATTTTGTGACCGGGATTTTTTTAATAGAAATGTCTTGCTCTAGATTGGAATTTAGTAGCTCTTTATTGTTTAATCAGTTAATCTCTGAGGTAACAACGTGAATTGCTGTTACACAATACCAATATGTACCGCACTTTGTTTGAAAACAGTTCACAGTTTCCTTGTAAATTGTGGTGTCTGTCTGAGTGTACTGACCCTGCCAGATTTGTGGACTTATTAAACAGCTATGAAGGGAGTAGAAACAATGCAAATATTACAGGCAGGTATACTAGGTAAGAAAGGTCCAAGGAGAAGCTTGAATTATATTCGGAACAAAAAGCAAAGAAATATAATTTGGGGTGTCTGAAAGTGTTCCATCTCGTTTCTTTTAAATATACAGAATATCAAAAAGAATGTCTTCTAAATTAGAAGAAAGTGACCGTAAGAATACTGGTGTTAAAGTAGATGACAGAAATTGCAAATAAAAGGAGTGTTAAGGAACAAAACACTTGCAGTTTCTAAGTGAATCAAATCTGAACTCTAAGTAAATACAGCCTTCCCTCACAACGAGAGCCAACAATTGAGCTGTTTAAACATTAAATGGGCCATACTGTTAAGAGCTGCCTAAAAATAGCTCACTTTGTATCTATTTGTTTCTTAATACAAAATATGTAGCTTTTAGCTAAATATAAGCTTTTATCTATGGCAATCCCTTCCTTTTCTGCCCCTCTCAATTCCACCATAATGAGTTTACCTGTTACATTTGAGGAACAATTAGTTTAGGTACATCGCAGTGTATATTTCTTTTTAATTCAAATGGTGGATGTGAGTACAATTAAAAAGAGGAATCCAGTAATATAATTCTGTGTATAGGGTTGCACACCTTTCTGCATCAATAATAATTTAAGCAATTTCTGGAATCAGATAGTGACATTTCATCTGTAGCAATGGACATAAAGAAACTGGTGTCAAGTGTACGAGATATAATCTATGTGAATTCATGGGACAATAAGTCCTTATGATATGGATTATAAGCATAGGAATATTAAATATGTATAATGTCTATAAATAAAGCTAGATTGCTTTAAAGTGTGTAAGAGCTTTTTAACTTTTTGTCTGGTTCTGGTTATGTTTTTACTTTCTTTTTTCTATTTATTTAATCTGGGATAAATCTAGATCAGTCTACACAACTCTGAGGAAGCTGAAAAGACTAAACTCTGTGAAACATGTTGGCTTTTGGTCATAGAAAAAAAGATTCTGTTGATGACATGTTTTTAAGATATTCTTGTAAATCCAATGACTTTTCATCAAATGATCGTGTATCATATATATATATTTTTTTAGTTCAAAGTATTTTATTAAGTTTTAACATATTAGGAGTATAGTGGCAAACCAAACAAATGTACAGTTAGAGAGGATGTACAATGAGAAGGAAGGGGTACAGTACAGGCTGTGCATAGTTAGGTGGAACAGAGGATAAACTGCAAATAAATAGTATAATACAATGAATATACAGCATAGGTATGAAGTACTCTACCATATCGGATGTGTATACTGGGAGTCTGGCCCGGATATGACGTATAGATGGGTTAAGGTATTGAGCTAAGTGAGCTGGTTGTGAACCGTAATTACACTGAATCTGAGTTGTATACGAGATAAATATTGGTGAGTTTGAGTAAAAATAGGCAGAGGGATACAGTATGGCAACCAGCGACCCCCGAAATGCACAGTGGAGAGCAGAAAGGAATTGTCACACAAGTATGTGGAGTGGTGTTGAGTGATATTAATTATATGGTATAGTAGCGAGGAATACTGATATGTATGAAAGGAGAAAGTAAAATATATGAATATAATATGTAGGTGTGAGACACATAGATTGGATCATGGCGGTTTGTAGGCAAAGTCCCTAGCGTCTAGTGTCTGCCAGATTGAGAGGCGCGAGACTCTCCATGGGGAGATTTGGAGGGCAATGTTATCAGCACCCCTCAGGAAAGAAATCCATTCTTGCCATTTGGTGAAGGATACCGCTGTGAAGTTTTTCCAGTTGGATAGGATTAGTTTGCATGCTAGTGTAAGCATTAGGTCTAACAGTAGGCGGTCATTATCGCAGGTGAGTTGGGGGTCCAAAGGTCCTAGTAAGATGTATGCAAATTCTCTCGCTGGGATAATCTTTAATGTGAGTGTGATATAGTCAAAAATCTTCGACCAGTATGTTTGGAGTAGCGGGCAGGTAAAAAGCATGTGTTCTAGAGAGCCTTCATTTTGTTCGCAGCACCAGCAGGTGGGGTTTTTGGTAAGGCCGAGTTTAAAGAGTTTCGCCGGAGTCCAATAGGTTCTGTTGATTAGCATGAATTTAGTTTGTGCTAGTATTGGCGAGATTTTGTGTGAAAATGGGGAATTATTAATGGCAGACCAGTTGAAGGCAATGTTTATTTTGGTAGGTTCGGATTCCCATTTCTGTTGGTTGCGAGATAGAGCTTTACTTTGGTTTGGTAAGAGGATTTTGTAAATGCGTGATACTAGGTGGCCTACTTTGGAGAGCTGACTTAAAAGGGCAACAATAGCAGGTCGAGAGCTTGATAGATTTAGTTTTGTAAGTCCTACTTTAAGCTGAAGGAACTTGTAAAAATCTAGGTCAGTAAGATGAAACTTGGATTGTAGGGTTGAGAATGGCAGTGGGGATGCGTTATTGAAGACGTCTTGCACAAGGTTGATGCCTTTGTTCGACCAATCTTGCCAGAAGAATGGAGAGCCGTCGATTTTGAGGGCTTGGTTATACCATAAAGATGATAGGTGAGTACACTTAATTTTATTCTCAAGTTGAGAGTCTTGGCGGAGGATGGCTCTTTGGTGTTTTGTATGATGTTTCTAGAGTGTAGTAGATGGGCAGTATCCATCGTGGCTAATGCAGAGAGTGGGATATTCTGTATAAGGGATTTTTCTATCATCACCCAGGGTGGAGTGTATGATGGGTTGTCAAAAAACCAGTGCGTGCCCTGCTTGCATAGAAAGGCCGTTTGATAGTTTCTGAAAATGGGTAGGGAGATACCCCTGTTACTTTTGGCCAGGTTAAGTTTTTTCATAGAGATTCTGGGCTTTTTTCCCTGCCATAAGAATTTGCTGAATGTTTTATCCGTGTTTTTGAGGAATTCCTCTGAAAGGGTCATTGGAAGCATGCTGATAAGGTAATTGACGAGTGGAGTTAGCATAATTTTTATGGTCTCTGCTCTACCCCACCATGACAGAAATTTGGGAGACCAGGCGTCTAGGAGAGAGTTCATTTTGGTGGTTAATACTTTTTCATTAGTGTGTAGAGTAGTGATAAGATTATTTGAAAATTCAAGCCCTAGGTACTTGATCGTTCCCGGTTGCCAAGCTAGTCCTGACGAGCCCAGGATACTTTTGTCCCCGTAGTGTTTGAGGAGTTTTACCTCAGATTTATCCTTATTTAGGGAATAACCAGAGATTTCCGAGAAGAGCTGTATGGAGTTCATGAGTGCTGGAATCGCAGACGGGGCATCTTGTGAAACAATTAATACGTCGTCTGCGTATGCAGGTAGTTTTACATTGTAGTCCCCGAAAGAGATGCCTGTAATGTCCTTATTTTCCCTAATGTGTTGGAGAAAAGGTTCTAAGGCAAGGAGGAATAGGGGAGGAGAGAGGGGGCAGCCCTGTCTTGTTCCCTGGTGTAGGTTGAAGGAGGGAGAGGTTATGCCACCTGCTCTCACATTAGCGACAGGATTGTGGTAAAGAGCCATTATCATTTTGATCAGATTGTCCCCTAGGTTAAATTTTTCTAGTACAGCCTTTAAATATCTCCAATCTACCTTGTCAAAAGCTTTTTCCACGTCTAGTGTGATGGCCACCGTGGGAGATTCAAGGAGGCTTGCTTTTTCAATAGTATGGCATAAGAGACGCGTATTGTCACTCGACAGCCTGTGTTTTAAAAAACCGACCTGAGATGGATGTATCAGCTTTGAGATGTGCTGTTGTATTCTAACTGACAAGATAGATGCATATATCTTGCAGTCGAGATTTATTAGGGATATCGGTCTGTAGTTTTTGGGGTGAAGGGGGTCCTTGCCTTCTTTGGGAATGACAATTATGGTTGCTTCCGCCGGGGTGCCGGTGACTTGGCCCGTTTCTGAGAAATGGGTAAATAGATTCAATAATGGAGTTAGCAAGGAAGGGCAAAATGATTTAAAGAATTTGGCATTGAACCCGTCAGGACCTGGGGCTTTCCCTGATTTCAATTTATTGATCGCCTGTAGCACCTCCTTTTCTGTTATCGGGCCGTTTATTGATAAGCACTCCTGTTTTGTTAGATTTGGGAGTTTGATGTTATTTAAGAAGTCGTGACATTTCTCGAATTTTACATTGTCATTCAGTTCGTATAAAACCTTGTAGAAGTCCCTGAAAGTATCTGCTATTTTTTGCGGGTTAGTGATAATATTTCCTGCTTTGTCCTTGATGGCGCTAATGGTGAGCTTCTGCATTTTAAACTTTAGGTAGGAAGCGAGGATTTGCCAGCTCTGTTAGACTCGCATAGTTTGATACTCTTTTGTTTATTAATCCATATCCCTGCCCTGGAGCTAATAATTTTGTTGTATTCGTATTTCCTGTTAAGAATTTTATTAAGAGTGACCTCGCACTTACTAGTGATATGTAGTTTCTCTAGGTCAGCAATTTCTTTCTCTAGTTTCACTAAATTAGAGTTCGTTTGTTTGTTCATACCCGCTCTGATTCTAATTATTTCACCTCTTACTGTTGCCTTTAGGGCCTCCCACCGTGTTAGTTCCGATGTCTCGCCTGCTTTGTTTTCCTCAAGGAAATTAAGGATCACCTTATTAATTGTCTTGACATTATCCTGATCTGCAAGTAACTCATCATTGAAACGCCAGTTAAATTGTTTTTCCTGAGGTGCGGGGTCTATGATAGAAAGTGTAATACACGAGAGGTCCGAGACCACCCTGGGTTCGATAGAGGTTTGATCTACCTTACAGAGAGTATTGTTGGATATCAGAATATAGTCTATACGTGAATACGACTTGTGGGGAAAGGAGTAAAACGTATAGTCTCTCTCTGTTGGATTTTGGATTCTCCAGGCGTCAGACAGATTAAATTTCGAGCAAATTTTCTTTAGGATCTTATGTGATTTATTTGGGACAAATGGAAATTTGGAGTTTTTGTCTAGGTGTGGATCAATAGGCAGATTGAAGTCGCCAGCTAGGATAATAGTGGCTGTGTCTGGGATTTTTTCTAGTTGTGAGTGTAGATCCTCCCAGAATGATGGTTCGTCTTTAGTAGGTGCGTAAACATTAACTGCAAAGAATTCGGACTTGTCTTTAGCAAGTTTCGAAATAATCCATCTTCCCTGGGAGTCGTTGGATTTTGAGAGTAAATTGATTTTGGATTTACTGGAGAGGAGTGTTAGGACCCCATTTTTCTTCCCCACTGCGGCCGAGTATGCAAACTCCGACGAATGACTGCCGGCGAAGCTTTCAGATAGTGAATTATCCAATTTTGTCTCTTGTAGGAGGATTATATCTCCTTTAAGTCTGTGTAAGTATTCTACAATCTTTCTCCTCTGTACCGGGTGGTTTAGGCCTTTTACATTCAGAGATACTATCTTAATACACTGATTCAAGGCTGTCATACTGTGTGTCTTAATACGGTAGTACGAATCAATGACATCTTTGAATGCGAATGTACAAAATAAGGCCATAGTGGGATTAAACAGTACCTCAAGTGTGTGTAAGGATGGTATAAGAACTGCGAGACTTGTGTGACAAAAAACAAGGAGTGAAAAAATATAGTAGAAGCATAGTAGAATAGTAGTAGAAATGATAAGTAGAGAACCCCCCCTCTCAAAACCCCACCCGCCCACCCCCCATAGATGCCAACGGGCGTAACGATACGAGGAAGGGCACTCCCCCGGAGGAACAGGTATATTCGTAACCACCCCAGTCGAGCTAGAGCCTGACAATGCCTAGTATTGTCTAATATAGTCCAGCATTGATAAGTGTAACATATTCTAACATATTCTAACACAGTCTAACATTGTTTAACATTGTCCAGGCATCATGGTCAAACATTGTTTAATAGAGATTGAAGCTGACCATCATAGCTTAACCTATCTAGTATGTCTAATACTATTTGGTCTCGTCTAACCCTGTTTGGCCTTGACTTCCTTATTTGTAACTTGCATTTCCGTACATCCCCTAACATTGTGCGTTGTTAACAGACTAGACAGACTAGACATTGGCAGCGAGCAAAAACGTCTGAGTTATAACTAATATTTCCCCTTGACTATTATTGCCTAACATTGTTTGACATTGACTAGCATATCTAATATGCTTAGCATTGACCAGTATTATCATTTCCATAGTATTATCAACATTGCTCAGCTTACCCTATCTGAGACTAACCGAGATTACCTGAGATTGGCAATCTCTTCCCAACCTAAACATTTAGTATTGAACATGGAGCAGTGTACATTGCTAGCAAAATGCCAGTAAAGTGGGCCTTGTAAAATGAAGGTGTTAATGCAGTTGGATTGGTACAAGTAATGAGTATGTATAGAACAGTTTTAACTCAATAATGCATTTTAGATAAATTTAGGGTCTAGGATTTAGCATTGAAATGAATCTACGTTGGACTGCCTTTAGAGCAGTAGGGAGCATGGGTACAGCACGCTAATATTACATTCAAGAGTGAGAAGTGTGCAAGTCCTTGGGAGTTGAAGTGTCCATACGTGTGTCGGCCTTTTCATTTAGAAACTTGCTGAGTGAGTCTGGGTCCGTGAAGATGTGTGCAGTCCCCTGGGCGAAGATCCTGAATTTTGCTGGAGCGATGAAAGATCCCTGTAGACCAGCTGCTTTTATTTTCGGACGGAGGTCCAGGAAACCCTTGCGAATGTCCACTGTTAGCTTAGAGTAATCCTGTGAAATGAATATTTTGGTGCCTTTCCATAGAATATGATTATGCTTTCTCATGTGGCTTAGAATCAGTTCAACATGCTGATATCTTAGTGGCTTACAGACAATTGGTCTGGGAGTTTTGGTATTGTGGGATATCCGGCTTGGGACCCTGTGGGCTCTGTCAAATTCCAGCTCTTTATCGAATTTTATATTGGTTGCCTGGGAGAACCACTTCTCTAGAAAAGCAATGCATGAGTGGTCAGCATCTTCTTCCCCCTCCGGTACGCCAAAAATACGAAGATTACCGCGTCTATTTCTATCTTCCAATTCCGAGATTTCCTTTGTGAAGGAGCGGGAGGAAGCGTTGAGTGCTTGGATGGATTTCCTTATCGTATTGCCAGTATCTTCCAGTTGGCTAATTCTGTTTTCTGCTTCAGTGAGTCTGGTGTTTGTTTCCTTCATGTCTTGGCGAATAGCTGCGATTTCATTCTGCATGCGGTCAGTATTTGCCTTTGTGGATTTGGCCAGGTCGTGTACATCCGCTAGTTTTTTAAGGATCGTTTCGAGTGTCGCGCTAATGTCCTGTTTTCCTTTTGTTGGTGAGTCTGGGTGTGGTGGATCAGCTTTCACCCTTTTTAGGGATTGCTTGGTTTCCTTGTCTGACATTATGGCGAGCTTATGTTGCCTAGGGTTGTGGCGTAGAGCTGCCAGAGCGGTATGATGACTAGCTTGGAACACTTAGGACTTGGGTTTTGGTTCTGGGCTTTCGTGGTACACTTGTTGCTCTTATCACACTTGTCACACTTGTCCTGCTTGACTTGACTTGTCCTGCTTGACTTGCTTGACTAACTTAGTTACTTACTTGATCTGTTAGCCACTTACTGGCTGATACTCTCGCTAAATTAGATTTACTTGGTGCACACAGTGACTTGAAACTTGTGCAATCACCCACTTAGTGTGTCGTAGGTTCTCTTTGGTATATTTGGAGCACTTGGTTATCTTGACCCTGGTACTTGGAAGTTGACTCTTGTTTTCAGTCCAGTGGTGCTTAAGTACGTTTGATAAGAACCAGTGTAAGGACTGCAAGTGTTTTATGACCTTGAGTTATTAGTAAGGATGATAGCAGTACGCGGGATTTGCGGAGTTTGCGTTATTTGCTGATTGGTGGATTGGTATAGAATAGCTGGCGGTTACTGGCTTGCCAGCTTGCTGGTTGTTGGGTGCTGGTTAGCGGAGCTGATCAAGCGAGCTCAAGTGTGGTAACGTGGCAACGCGGTAAGTCAGTGATCTCTGGTTTGATAAAGTTGTTCTGTTAGATTAAACTGTCATGACACTGTTCTGTTAGATTAAACTGTCATGCACTGCCATGCACTGCCTTGTACTACCACGCAGATATGAGTTATCTCTCTGTTCTTTCTGATCTCACTGTAGACGTTGTCAATGATCTTGCAAGCTTGCGAGGTGGACGGATAGCAGATCCTAGTGGGAACTTAAGAACATAAGAGGTAGACAAGTCGCTGGAAGACTTGTTGGTGTTTGTGGCAGATATTGGCAGTTATTGATGATCACTGGGTGAATAGTAGTGGCAATGGTAAGAGATTGGCAAAAAGTTGACAGGAGACCAGCAATTAGCAATTAGCGATTGGCAGTTAGTAGTGATTAGTGATCAACGGGTAGGTTGCAGCGAGTAAGTAACCGATGCGCAGCAAGCGAGTAACAGATGAGCAGCAAGTATGTGTACCACCCAATTTCGGCAGTCAATTTGCGCAGAGCACAGTAACGTGAGCAATACCTAGGACCGCTTGGCCTCAACAGTATGTCAAAGTATGACGAAGACAGCTCAGACCCGGATCAATGTCAGATCAATGCTTTTAATGCTTTAAATGCTTGATGCTCTCAATGCTTTTTAATGCACATTAGACCTTTCTGTAATGAAGTGCCATAATTTGTATCTGGGTTGTCGTGTTGGTGATGATGTGGCGTGTTGCTATGCTGCCATTGCGCTGTTGTGATGAGATTATACCCCCACAGCACACCTTGTACTCGGTAAGATCACTGTGCGCCCGTCTCCTTAGCTGACGCCATTTTAAAATTGGGCAGTTGGAGATAAGTCGGAGTTGCAAGAGAGTAGATTGCGTTGTATGACATCTGCGACATCGGAACAGCGAAAGGCAAGAGGCGTATGCGCTTGGCCCCTTGGTGGATGCAGGTAGGAGCTTGTGATTAAGGATTAAATTCTGAGTGCACACGTCTCCGAAGCTGACGCCATTTTAAAGTCAGGCAGTCTGGGATATGTCGGAGTTGCAAAGGAGTAGATTGCGTTGAATGGCAATTGTGAAATCGGAGCAGCGAAAGGTAAGAGGCGTATGCGCTTGATTCCTTGGTTAATGCATGTAGGAACTTGTGATTAAGGAGGACTTAGGCATCTTATGCGCACAGCGAAATGACCTGCAAAATATCACCGGCCGCCATTTTGTGCACCTTTAGCGCGCGAACGGGCCGAAGCAACAGCATTTAGTCAGGGAAGAAGTACTTGTTCTTATATCTGCACTGCGGTAGCTGGATTGTTATTCCTGCTCTTGAAGGTGCCGTACAGGGAGATGTTGCGTTGTATCAGTATTTGCGGGAAAAATCACTTATGTGCATACGCCCTACCTCATTCCAAGCGATCTGAGTTACTGCGGCCACGCTGCGGACGTACTGTACAGACCCCGTATGCCTTCAGATTTTGTAGACAAGATTGGGAGTGGAGGTGTCAGTAAGCATTCACAGATGTTGGGACGCCTTTACGTCTCTCTGCAAATAGGTGGAATCAGTAAAAAAGAGAGGAGTATATTCCTCCGGAGTGGAGCGAAGCAGTTATGCCGCCATCTTCCTCTGCGTCCAAGCCACGCCCCATCTTGTATCATATTTTAATCATAAAAACATAATTCTATATTATTATGAAGTGAAGTTATGTTATTTTGACTCCCCTTTGACAGTGACCCCTTATTTGGGGTATTACAGTTAGAATAAGGTCTCAAGTTTGTTTGGAACAATACGATTTCTCCTCCTGGAGAGCATGGAAGAAAGAACAGAAACTGACATCTGAACGTTTAACAGACAAACCTAAAGCCCACTCTCCAGACAAACCAAATAACTCAGTACCTCATATTAGAAAACAAGTAAAAAGTCAAACAGCCTCACTAATTTTCAGTATCTATAGAAATGAAGGACAAGCTGGATCAACACCATCAACAGCCTAATGGAATCACCTAAGGTGTAAAAACATACATCACCTCCCCACAGGTAATCAGCTTTCAACCTTTCTTTATACTTCCTGTAATTGAATCCTATCTCAATAGCCTACCCCCACCATATACTTAAAAACCCTCCATTAAATTTAACCTTGATTTATAGCTAGGGACTATTCTCTCTCCTATGTTTTTTATTTGAAGGACTCCTTACACTCCATCCTCTGCCTGCCTTAGTTCCTGCTCTGTCACATGCCTGTCTGCCTTTCTGAGTAACCATTCCTACAATATGTAACCTTTTCTAGCCTATCTATTCATCCAACTATCACAAATCACAAATTCTCCTCTGTGTAACTTCTCTTTGCAATCGCACAATAAATAACCTCCTCTACCCTATTTAATATTCCCGGTTTTTTCAACTTACATTAAATCACCCTAATAACCACACCAAACTTGTATTGCACCACTATAAATTGGGGGAAATGCTTCAAACAGTTCCCTCCTATCACACAACTAACCTAATAACCAACAATATGCTAGAATAACTAATAACCACTGGGTTAACCACTGACTTTGGGTTATGGGGTAGTGTGCTACCTGCTATAAAGCATATCAACACCTCCTCCGGGTGGTATGTGCTATATAAATGTAATTACACTACAATGCAATCAGAATGAACCTTAAGGTAGATTGGACCTTAGTCCCAATTGGTCATTAGTTGAAGACTTGGGCACATCCAACCTAAATATTTGCCCAAAAACTATTGTTCAAGAGATTGTCTACATGTAGTGGAAAGAAGTGAGAGGGATATATATGCCAGAGACAAAAGAGAGATGGGACACTTTCTTCATACAACAATTCTTTGCCCCCACATACTTTGGTAAATTATTGAGGTACTAGACATGGTCTTTCAAGTAATGGGGTTGGAGGACATTGAGGGGCATTAAAGGTAAATGCTCTATACAAGCCCTGGTAAATATTGTGATAGTAGATGGTAGTGGATGGATCAAATGGTCAATACAAAAAGACAATGAAAGGTACGTTAGAACTAATGTGTGGGACACAAACAATTAATTTACAAGACTAAGGTATGCTTCAAAAATATTAACATTATGTTGGGAAGATAAGAGGTAGATCTCTAGGGGAATATACAGGAAGAGAATGCGATCTAGAGGAAGTGTAGGTGAGGGATAAAGAACACTAAACTTGTCAAGGGTCACTAGGGGCCTGATTCACAGAACTAACTTACGTCAAAAACGTAAAGTTAGTACTTTTGGTATTCACAGAATACACTTACTCATTTTGGTATTCACAGAATGAACTTACTCATTTCGGTATTCACAGAAGTTAGTAGTCCTAACTTTAGGACTCCTAAATGCCTTCTGTGAATACCAAAAGTCTTAAAGTTAGGATTTTCTCAGTTTAGGAGTAGTAAAGTTGACTCCTAACTTTACTACTCCTAAACTGAGAAAAATCCTAACTTTAAGACTTTCGGTATTCACAGAAGGCATTTAGGAGTCCTAAAGTTAGGAGTCCTAACTTCTGTGAATACCGAAATGAGTAAGTTCATTCTGTGAATACCAAAATGAGTAAGTGTATTCTGTGAATACCAAAAAGTACTAACTTTACGTTTTTGACGTAAGTTAGTTCTGTGAATCAGGCCCTAGGTATTCTGTGCAGCAATTACATGGTCAGGGAAGAATCATAATGGATTCCCTCTGGTACCAGCTCTTTGGTTTGTGATTATTTATCCCATGTTCAATGATGATGTTAAATACGTCTAAGATGGTAAAAAATGTTCAATAAACATAAAAAAGAAAAAGACCTTTTAAATAACATGTGGATGGGAACTGGAAATGCAATTAACATATTTTTAAATAGATATTATTTACCATTTTCTAGACAGCATTTACATTTGGCGAAATACAAATTACTGCTTTGTCTCTAACTGGCACTGCCTATAGTAGTTTAAAGGAACGCTGATTTGCAAACATTATGAGCTACCCAGGAAAAACAAGCATGGGTAAATTCAGTAGATCTCACTTGTGATACTCATTGGCTTTGCCAATCTTTTTTTTATTAATCAGATGGCCGCCCCACAAGTGCTCACATGGGTGGTGGCCCTATTGGAATGATTTTTCTTAATTTCAGAGAAAATCATAACAAGATAGCTGTCATGTATGCTCACTCATGTGTGGCATCCATCTTTAAATGTAGAGAAAAAGTGTTTAAAGATGGCCACCACACATGCATGCAATGGGTTTTGGGAATAAGTGGCCATTGGGGCCGGGGGTGCCTAATTTTTAGGTCTCGCCTACGCAGCGCGCATGCGCTGCATAGGAGAGACCTTTAGAAATCGGCACAGCTTTCCCTGCAAAAACGTGCACGCGTTGCATTGCTTCCAATGGCAACGCGTGCACGTCTGGCGATTCACTTGCGGGAGCGAGCAGCTGGCGCCATATGTTAATTATCGCGCCTTGCCGCTCGCTCCCGCAAGGGAATCGCGCTGGCCCCCTCCTTTCGCCCCTCCCTCTGCTGACGCGCGAGCTTGTGCTTGTTTTGTTTGTTTTGTTTCCAGTACAATAGAAGACGTTTGTTTTGGTTTCAGAAATCATTTGGAAACACTTGTTGTCTTTAAACATTTAATTCCCGATGTGTTTTGCCAAATCACCGCAGGGTTCTCAATCTATGCCAGCTCAGCAGCAGTGCCGGGAGCTGTTCTCTTACTGAGGAATCTGTAGTGATCGAATTAAAACAGCAGGGACGCAAAGATACATGATGGTTTACAGAAGCATGCAGTGGCTGCGGCTGGGCTTTATTACGAGTGGCCCCTAATTATGTGTGGAAATACAACATCTAGGCTTTTATTACACACTTTGCTGGAGCGAGGTCCGCGAACTTTATCGGCCGCGCTTGGTTCATGCGTGTGTTTTACAAAGGAAAGCTGTGGGCTGCCACGAGGCAATCAGGGAAGTTGGGCTTGCGCTCCCAGTGTGTTATGGCTGCAGAGGTCTTGTTTTTCTCCTCTCCACAAACCTCCGTCAAAGCGGGTGACAGGAGCGTGTGAAAAATGCGTGTGTGCAGCGGAGGGGAAGGCAGTGTGCACCGGGCTCTGCAAGCTGCACAAGAGGCGGGAGCGCGAGGGCGCCGGGGACTTGCTGGAGCCGGGGCACGGGGGCTGCGCGCATGGCTGCGACCGGGACCACGAGCTGCCGCCCGGGGCTCTGCCTGCTGCTGCTGCTGCTACTCTGCGCCCGGCACATAGGGACAGGAGCTGGGCTGCTGCTACCGTCCACAGCTACCGGTAAGTGCAGGACACCCTGACCTCCGCTGGACACCGGCAGCCCCAGTCTGCCACCCCCACCTCCGCGTGCATAGAGTGCGCACCCCCGGCAGCCCCTGTGTGGTGTCCCCAGTGTTGACACAGCCAGACATTCACTATGCGTGGGCCTGTCTGATTCTGTGTCTGGATCTGTATTTGTGTGTGTGTGCGCGCATGTGTGGGTCTCTGTGTGTTTGTCTGATGGCCTGTGTCTGGATCTGTGAGTGCGTCTGTCTGATGGTGTGTGTCTGGATCTGTGAGTCTGTGTGTGTATGTGCGTGTGTGATTGTATGTGCGTGCCGTGTGGATCAGTGTGTTGGATGGTGTGTCAACAAGCATTGGCATAGCCAATAGGTCTCGCCTTTGGGACCTTTATAAGTGTTTAGCCATCCAACAGTTAATGTTGTTGCAGTAAGGATATTGTGCTGCATAACTAAATACTTATAAGGTCCCAAAGGCGAGACCTATTGGCTATGCCAATGCTTGTTTAATAAAGAGAGTGGAATGTGGGAAAGGAGTATTAGAGAGCAGGACAATACAGAGAGGTACAGAAAATAGTCGCTCGTGCGAGGTGTGAAGTCAGAAATGGAAGGAAATGCTTCTTGGGCAGAACACATCAAAGGGAGAAAACCATAAAATCAAGACTATGGAGGTGAGCAATAGACAATCACAAAGCCTCCTTCAAGTCTTCATTGGATACAATAGATGTTTTTCCAGCAGTCAGCTAAATCTGTTATGGGTAAGATCTAAAAAATGCCATCTTTGTATCTCACTGTGTGGGTGAATTATCACTCAGCATCCAGCATCTTATTAATCTCCAAAGCCCATAAAAATGTTAGGACATGAGCAAGTAAAGAACAATGCAATAGCATTCCAGCTTTTTGCCTGGAAGGGAAACAGAAACAGCATTTTTGTACGCAAAAGGAACTTTGGAGTATAAGTGAATAGGACTTCATTAAAATTGTTGATATTCACAGCTGACTTTTACACCCTTACAAAATCGACTGTGACATCTCCATCAGAGGATAAATAGTTGAAGTAATTCCTACTAGATGGAGCTACACATGAAAAGTGCTAGCTTTGCCATTTCTTTCATTGTGGCATATTTTGATATTTATTTGTCTCGTGTCTTGTGGTTCATTAAGGTGGCCCAACAATGCTGAAAGAAGCACAGAGCAATAATTGAAATTTTAGCTCGGTTGAGACCAGTTGTGTATTTTCAAAGAGATAATACATTGGTAATTACACACTGATAAGAGAGGAACCTTTCCACTTCAACCATATAGGTGTCTGTCTTGCACTCTTTAGCTTTGCTCGTCAGTCTGCTTAACACCTTTGCATGTTTGCACATAAACTCATGAAAACATCAATTTAATAAGGATCATTTTGGACCTGGCCCCTTATTGCAGAGTTACTCCAGATTTTTGCCTTCCCTTGCTGAACCTGTGTTTGTTGGCTTTTAGGACTCTGCACACTTAACTCCCGCTAACCAATGCTAAAATTCTTGAGCTCTCCCTTGAAAGCATGGTAGCATTGGTAGACACATGATTGGTCCATTTAATTTACTTATAGGTTCATAGTATATGATACTACCCAGAGCCTGTAAATTAAATACTACAGATGGGCTCCTGCACTCATTGTGCCACCCACTAAAGTAGCACTGTAAAACATGTCTTAAGACTGCCACTGCAGCTTGTGTGTGTAGTTTTAAACTGCCATTTCAATCTCGCAAAATAAACCTTTTGCCAGACCTAAACCTTTCTTTTTAATACTTATAAGTCACCCCTATGTTAGGCCCTAAAAGCTCATAGGACAGGGTGCATGATATTTAAAACAAATAGGGCATGTGTACTTAAGTTATACATGTCCTGGCAGTGAAAAACTTCCAAAGCCATTTTTCACTGTAGCAAGGCTATTTCTCCCATAGCCTAACACTGGGTTACCTTACTACACTTAATAAGTGATAACTTCAGTGGGGGAGCAGGTAGAGAAATACTTCTTGCACTCATTGAATTGTAATTTAAAATCCTCTTTAATGGTAAAGTCAGATTTTAAGTTACTATTCTGAAAGTGTCACTTTTAGAAAGTTGGTGTTTCGAAATTGGGTCTGTAGTTGGCAGAGTTTTGCACCCTGTCCAAGTAGAGACCACAATCTTAGTCAGGGCAAGCTAGATACAAACTTTAAATTAACTGGTGCTCACTTTCTGGTAGCTTGGTACAGAGCAGGCAGGCTTAACCTAAGAGGCAATGTATAAAGTAGTTGTACAACAAACACAGAAACACAAGGAATACACCACAAAAAGACTCCAAACAGGTTAGAAAGATAGAGAATATTTATCTGAGTAAAACAAGACCAAAACGATAAAAATCCAATCAGTAGAGGTTGAGATATGAATTTCTACAGAATAAATGCAAAAACAGTGCTTTGAGGTCAATAGCGCTAAACGGTTACTTGAGGTCGCGAGAGACCAGGATGAATCCAAAGTTCAGGCCGACCACGATAGAAGGCTGGCCAGCTACGAGACTCACGCAGGTTCCACTGAAAAAGTACCTGGGATGGAGCAAAGCATCAATGCTGAGGGCACTATGCGTCAATCTTTTCCACGCAGTCGGGTTGCTGCGTCGTCGTTGAGCTCCAATGAGATCCAGGCAATGCGTCGTCGTCGGTCATTGCAAACTGTTGAACTGCTGTCGTCAAACAGCCTTTGCGTCGGCATCGAAGGGTGATGTGTCGATTCCAACCAGTGCAGTGGTGATGATGCGTCGATTTAGTAGCAAAATACCCGCTAACCCACTTCTGAGGCCCAGGACTGGAGGGGGCACCTCAGGCAAGTGTAGGACTGACAATTGGCAGAGTCTAGCAGCACCAGCAGAATTGCAGGAAGTCTTTTGTGCCCCTGAGACTTTAGAAAACAGGAGGCAAGCCAGCAAGCCCTTGGAGTCACTACTTGTGTCGGTGGCACAACCAGTGCTGCAAGCCCACTAATAGCATTTACATTACAGGCGCTGGGTATATGGTATTCCACTTTAGAAGAGACGTATAAGTAAATAAAATATGCCAATCAGGTATATACCAATGTCACTGTGTTTTAGGGGAGAAGCACATGCATTTTAGCACTGGTTAGCAGTAGTAAAGTACTCAAGGTCTTAAGGTCGACTAAAAGATACAGCAAAAAGTGAAGGTACGCACGTAACAAGTTAGGAGAAGATCACCCTAAGAATGACATGTCTAACATGTGTCCTCCACCTGAAAGTGTGGAGATCTACCCAACCTCTAGGGAGTTCTCATCACTAAGGCGGAAAAACCTGGACAGACAGTCAGCATTAACGTGGTCTACTCCTGGTCTGTTGATTCACCCTAAAGTCCATACCCTGTAGGGAAATGTACCACCTCAACAATTTTTGATTCTCACCCCTGATTTGCATGAGCCACCTAAGGGGCCTGTAATCAGTCTGAATTAAGAAGTGGGTGCCAAACAGGTATGGTCTCAACTTCTTAAGTGCCCAGACCACAGCAAAAGCTTCTCTCTCTATAGCACTCCACCTCTGTTCCCTGGGGAGTAACCTTCTGGAGATGAAGGCTACAGGTTGGTCCATGCCCTCTTCATTTAGTTGAGATAACTCTGCCCCTATGCCATGTTCTGAGGCATCGGTCTGAACGATAAACTTCTTGGAGAAGTTTGGGGCCCTGAGACTTCAGGGAGTCAACTCCAGTTTGGCATGCCTGTGTCCAAATCACATTTATGGGATGCTTCTTTGAAGTCAGCTTTGTCTAGGGGGCAACAATGGTACCATATCCCTTGACAAACCTCCTATAGTACCCAGTTAGGCTCAAGAAGATTCTGTCTGGGTTTTGGGGGTCTCCCAGGCCATGATTGTCTCTATCTTGGCCTGGAGGGTCTGCACCTTCTCACTGCCCACCAGGTGGCCCAAGTACACCACAGACCCCTGCTGTATCTGGCATTTACTGACCTTGATAGTCAGGCCTGCCTATTGCAGAGCATGAAGCACTTCTGGAAGTGAAAAGGGTGGTGCTTCCAACTGTTACTGAAGACAGCTATCTCATCCAGATAGGCAGCTGAGAAGGCCTCCATACCAGTGAGTACCTGGTTCACCAACCTCTGGCAGGTGGCAGGAGCATTCTTAAGTCCAAAAGGCATCACTCTAAACTGATAGTAACCCTCTGGAGGGGAGAAGGCTGACCTCCACTTGGCAACTTTTATTAGGGCCAGTACCATGATGTAAGATCAAAGGTACTTAAGTACTGGGCAGCCCCTAAACTCTCAATTAGCTCATCCGCCCTAGGGATGGGTTGAACATCAGTCTTTGTCACAGAATTTAGCCCTCTATAATCCACACAGAACCTCAGTTCAGGTGTGGTACCTGCTGGGCAGCTTTTGGTACCAGAACCACAGGACTGTACCGGGGGCTGCTGGATGTTTCTATCACCCCCCAATTCCAACATTTTAGAGACTTCACTCTTGATGCTGGCCCTCACTTTATCCGACAACCTGTAAGACTAATTCTTAACCAAGAGGTTGTCACCTGTGTCCACATCATGGGTACACAGGTGGCTAGTCCGAGGAATAAGGGAGAACGGAGAGGAGTACTGTCCCAACACTTGGTGACAGTCGATCTGCTGCTCAAGAGTTATAGTGGGGGAAAGGATTACTCCTTCCACAGATCCATCCTTCTCCTTGAAGTCCAAGATGTCAGGGATAGGTTCACTCTCCTCTTCCTTTTCTCCATCTGTCACCAACAGTATGGTGATCTCAGACCTCTCAATGTGGGGGTTGAGGCGATTAATGTGAAGGTAGTCTTACCCTTCTTCTTAATCACCTGATAGGGCCCAGTCCAATGGTCCTGGAGGGTCCTGGGTTCCACAGGTTCCATAATCCACACTTTCTGTCCAGGCTGTAATTCCACAGTGGTAGAATTTTGGTCATGATTCCAAAGAGAGGGACAACGGGGCAAGTTTAAAGAGGTCCAACATACGAGCCCCAACAAGGCTGTATACAAGAAGGGTATGGAGTTCCTCTGAGTCCAAGTAAAGGAGCAGGGAGATACTAAAGGTGGGGGTAAGCCATGAGTAGCCCCACACTGAAGAGAAAGGAAGGGGAATTCCCCTTTTCGGAACTAGGGCTCTCACACACCTAACAAGCTAGGTGTCATGATTCATCATATGAGCCTGCCCCTCGTCAGGTCGGCGCTGCAATACCTGACGGGCACCCAGTACGGGGCTCTTTGGCGGGGATCTTTTGTTCCTGCTGTTGGGTGCAGTGAGGGTGAGGGGCCTAGTGTGTGTAGATGTGGGAGGGAAGTGAGTTAAAACAGGTCAGTTAGTCCTAGCAGTAATTTATTCAAAAGGTAAACTGCCTGATTAAAAGTATAGAGAGTGGCAGTGAACTAGAGGCAATGTATCTAGCTGTATGTGCCCTACTCTCGGTCGGTCAACATGTTTCGTGCCATGAGTGTCAGGAGGATCTGGGCACTTCTTCAGGACCAAAGTGAACGCTATCTACACAACGTGGTAAGTGAAAACTACATACCACGTTCTCAGGTCAATAACCTGCAACAAAAACAAAAAGAAAAGGAGATTGTGTTTATAGAGGAATGCAACCACTGTACATGAAGCGTATCTCGTAGACCTGTTCTTAAGGTGCCGTAATGGCACGTGTGCTAGGTGAATAATATAGTCACACTCGCAGTGAGACCACCGTGTGATGGGTGAGAATAAGATTAAAAGGTAAGGTAAGGACTCTCATGCACAGAAGGTATACTATTAAAACCAAGGGTTCAGGATGGAGTCATCCAGATAGAGCAGTAAAACTAACATAACGGCCAAGACAGAAACCTAGCTCACCTCTACTGTTGTCTAGTGATTACTTGCAACAGTATCCGGCGGTCAAAATGGACACCAATTTGGGTCCTGTGTAAGTGGGGAAAAAAGCAACTGAATGAAGCAGAAAAAAACTCAATATTAAACAAACCAGAAAACGGCTGGGTGGCCGGACCCTTCAGTGAGTAGTAAGCGAAGAGCAAAAGGTCCGGAAGGTATTGGCCTCTCCCCTTAGGCCAACCTTGATCCTGTGTAAGCCAAGTATACATGGGCGTAACCACTGTGTAGTGTAGACGCTGGTGGGAGTATTGACCCAAGAACCTGTCACAAATGCCCACCAACGAGTCACACCAACAGCCGTGTGGGCCGGTATACTAAGAGAGAAAAGCACGGGGGTTGATGGCCACGAGGGGGGATGTCAACTATAAATCCGGTAACTCAATTAGCCGCGCAAAGTCGACTCACCTCCGTTATAGTCCAGGACATCCTGGGTGTCCAAGCCTGGAAACAACGAGTATCTACTCACCAGCGTCCAAGAGCGCTCCGTCTGCGACCTACCCTGCCGCCGGAAACCGGGATGGTACACAGTGCCGTGAATCCAGCAC
Source organism: Calotriton arnoldi (assembly GCA_963921515.1). Lineage (NCBI taxonomy): Eukaryota > Metazoa > Chordata > Amphibia > Caudata > Salamandridae > Calotriton > Calotriton arnoldi. Next base: position 772,619 of record CAWUFW010001083.1, on the reverse strand, counting down.
TGATGTAGCCATCGGTCGCGATCAACGTGGGAGGGGTCACGTGAGGATGCGTAGTCTCGCGAGGTTTGGGTGCATGAATGCGCGTAGTACAGGGTGAACTGTTGACGTCGCGGCCATCTTGAGATGGCAAAGTACCTTCGAGTATAGATGGTGTACTAACTCATTGGTCAATGGTGAATGCCAAAAGGTTCTGGGTACCCTGAGGTCGGTAGGGTGCAGAATGCTGCAAAGGTCATGTAATTATGGTGCAGCCGTATCTAACACACAGTTGTCACAAGGTGTGTCTTAAGAGAAGTGTAATCTCGTGTGTCATGTTAATGCTGTGGTGGTAACTTTGTCGCTGCCTAAGTCGCGTTGCTGCTACAGTCGTGCGGTTCTGTGGGGGCTTAGATATATGTGTGATCTCGTGATGCTTGAGTTATATGGTGGCGAACTCGATCTGATCTGGGGTGGTTGGCATGGCCATCTTGGGATGGTCATTTACCCCATACTGCTCAATTGTACGACCAAGTGCGTACCTACAGGGTAAAGCAGGGTCGCGTTGACCAGTAGGCAGTTATGGTCTCCGTCTGTAGTACCACTTCTTTAGTACTTGACTAAGTATAGGTGTTTATTCATATTGGGAGTAGAAACAAAGCGCACATTGGAATGATCTACATTGTGACTAGTGTGCTAGGCAAAAGTCAGTATCTGCGCCACGTGCCAGAGGGCATTGGACTGGTGTGTGGGATTCTAGATGAAGCGCAAAACAGAAGGTATTGGGTACAGTAGGTGCACTGAGTCCGTAGGGTACAGACGTCTAGGTTTAGTACTACCATTACCTGGTGCCAACCTATGCGCAAGGTGTGAAGCAATACCCTCCAAAATGGATACAACCTAGATGAGTGAACCCCAAGGAATATCATCATTAAGCCCATCACTATGGGTCGAAAGTCTGTGGACCCATCTCTGCTCAATTCTGAATAAAGATGACTTGGATATCTGTGTGTGTGTCTCCAACACAATCCAACGCAGTGAATCAGGGGGGTGTTTAGCATCCTTGAAGTGTATGTACAGCCTACTGGTAACCCTTTGGCACCGTATGTTGCTCTTGTGCTCGGTTATCCTGGTCTTGACTGATCGCATGGTCATCCCTATGTATTTTAAGCCGCATGGGTAGGTAATCATATATATGCAATGGTTAGTGTTGCAATTAGTGTGTTTCTTTAGTGTCCATTTAAAGTTGGCCGAGAGAAATATCTCTTTGGCCGCAAAAGTGAGTTTACACACTACGCAGGAACCGCAAGGGTGGTGTCCTGTCACTGCTGGGAGTAACCACAAGGTCCTCTGTGTGTTGGGTGTGGTTTGTTTTGGCCTCGTGTGTATCAGAATGTCTTTCAGGTTGCGTGTCCTCTTGTATGCAAACCTAGGCCTAGGTATGCATAGGTCACCTGTACCTAATATACCCCAGTGTTTTAAGATGATTCTGTCTTGGCCGTTATGTTAGTTTTACTGCTCTATCTGGATGACTCCATCCTGAACCCTTGGTTTTAATAGTATACCTTCTGTGCATGAGAATCCTTACCTTACCTTTTAATCTTATTCTCACCCATCACACGGTGGTGTCACTGCGAGTGTGACTATATTATTCACCTAGCACACGTGCCATTACGGCACCTTAAGAACAGGTCTACGAGATACGCTTCATGTACAGTGGTTGCATTCCTCTATAAACACAATCTCCTTTTCTTTTTGTTTTTGTTGCAGGTTATTGACCTGAGAACGTGGTATGTAGTTTTCACTTACCACGTTGTGTAGATAGCGTTCACTTTGGTCCTGAAGAAGTGCCCAGATCCTCCTGACACTCATGGCACGAAACATGTTGACCGACCGAGAGTAGGGCACATACAGCTAGATACATTGCCTCTAGTTCACTGCCACTCTCTATACTTTTAATCAGGCAGTTTACCTTTTGAATAAATTACTGCTAGGACTAACTGACCTGTTTTAACTCACTTCCCTCCCACATCTACACACACTAGGCCCCTCACCCCCACTGCACCCAGCGGCAGGAACAAAAGATCCCCGCCAAAGAGCCCCGTACTGGGTGCCCGTCAGGTATTACAGCGCCGACCTGACGAGGGGCAGGCTCATATGATGAAGCATGACACCTAGCTTGCTAGGTGTGTGAGAGCCCTAGTTCCGACAAGGGGAATTCCCCTTCCTTTCTCTTCAGTGTGGGGCTACTCATGGCTTACCCCCACCTTTAGTATCTCCCTGCTCCTTTACTTGGACTCAGAGGAACTCCATACCCTTCTTGTATGCAGAATATTGGTCATACCACTCTTTCGTCATAGCCTGACTGGCTTCCAAGTTGTCTGAAGCTTGCTTCCTCAACTTAGCCATCTGGCTTCTGAATGCCAGCATGTAGATCACTACATTCTGGGGAGTCTTCAGACTCATAGATCCTCTGACAGGGTGCACATACAGAAGCTCAAAGGGGCTGAAGCCCACTCCCTTCTGTGGTACCTCCCTGTAGGCAAACAATAGGCATGGTAAGAAGATGTCCCACTTATTCCTCAAAGCCTCAGGCAGGCTTCTAATCATGCCTTTCAGGGTATTGTTGAATCTCTCAACAAGCCCATTGGGTTGTGGTTTCTAAGGAGGGGAGAATTTTTAGGTTACTCCACACTCCTTCCACATTGACTGCATGTCAGACACAACTTCCTTGGGAAAACCCACTCGGGTAAAACTCCCCATCAGGGCCTTGCCACTGCCGGTGCAGTCATGGTTCTCAGAGACATTGCCTCTGGGTACCGAGTGGCATGATCCACCAACACTACGATGAACTTGTTGCTTGATTCAGTCTTGGGATCCATAGTCCCTACAATGTCTATGCCCAACCTCTCAAAGGGGGTGCCAATGACTAGCAGTGGGTTAAGGGAACTTTAAGCCTTTGCCCTGCCTTCCCATTAGCCTGGCAGGTTACACATGTCCTGCTGAATGCATCTGAGGATGTCCTGATCTTGGGCAAAAAGAAATGTGGGACAAACCTTACAAAGGTCTTGTCTTGGCTTAAGTGTCCTGCCAGGGGAATCTCGTGAGCCAGCTCCAGTAGGAAGGCGCTGTAGCATTGGGGGACCCCCAGGGCCCTTGCTGTCCCGTGCACAGGAGATTTAGGCTCACTGTAAAGGAGGTTACCCTCCAGAAAATGGGATAACTCCCTGAGACATCATCTGCTGCTTGAGCTTCAGCTTGTTTCCTCATGCCCTCAAGGGTTGGACACTCCCTCTGTGCTCTACATAACTCCTCCTTGGTGGGTCCTCCTTCTACATGCCATCCAGCAAGTATAGGCAGGTCACCAAGGGAAGCAATGCCCTCCTCAGTGGGCTCCGGGGCGCTCACCACAGGTGCCCCATCCACCTCACTGGAAAGACACTCAGGGGCTGGTTTACCACACCCTCTGCCGTTCCCCTTTTTAGCAGCTGGGTGGGCCAGTGTTCCAGGCTCAAGCCCTTTTTGATTACCATCCTGGACAGCCATGGACCTTGTCGTTGAACAGATCCAATCTGGTAACCCCAATATCTCCACATGAACCCTGAGCTCCACTTCCTTCCAGAGTATGCTCAAGGTAATTGCCCAACAAACAGTCCACAGGCATGGCAGGGCTCACAGCAATTTTCAGAAGACCTGTAACCCTCCTCCCCCTCAAAGGGAACAAGAGCCACTGGATAGTGACCCTTTCTGTTGTCAGCTACCTCAACTTGGTGGAATGTATTTGGAATTATCTGCTCTGGGGACACCAGCTGACTCCTTACCATAGTCATGCTGGCACCTGTATCCCTCAGACCCTCAACACCTTGCCCATTGATGGTAACCCATCGCTTGAACTTTGTAGTATTTGAGGGCACATGGATCTTAGAAACCATCTCACTGTCACCCAGGGACACTAGGGTAACCCCACTAACCCTCCCCCCCCCAATTAACTGAGAAAAACCCCTCCTTCAGCACTACGCTAGCCACACCTGGATTCTTTCCTCCAGTGGAAGGTGGTGCTCTTTTGCTCTTTTTGTATACTTGGGATCCCCCTTGTAGTGTCTATACTCGTAGCACTCATAGCACTTGATGGGCTTGGGCTGCTGACCTTTGTCAGGGTAGTTTTTCTTCTGGTGGCCAGATTGGAAATGAGAACCTTTCCCCTATTAGTTGTTTTGGGGGCCGTAAGAGAACTCTGTCTTTTTATCCCCCCTCCCCCTTTCTTCTGTTGAGAACCCTGACATTTTGGGAGTTCCCCTCAAATGCATTCTTGGACACTCTGGTGCTGACCCAGATGTACACCTCCTCAGCAAATTTCCTGGTGTCAGTTAGCTTGCTATCAACTAGATGTTGGCACAGCTCTGAAAAACAACTATCAAGCATGTGCTCCTTCAAAATCAAGTTGTACAGCCCTGAATAATCATCAACCTTGCTGCCTCTCTTGGGGGCGTGGCTTCACAGCCGAAGATGGTGGACGCGTGAGCCGAGAGCTCCGCATCAGCCTCGTCCATCATCCTGTGAATCGGTGATTCCGCCCGTGCCTGGAGGCGCTTTCCTGGGGGCGGAACCAGCGAGACCCTGTGCGCTACCCATCGGTGCCTCTTCGACCCTGGACTGCAGCCGGGAATCGCGGAAGTGCTGGGGCGGCCCGGAGGTGCCGAGACAGTAATGGCGGCCTGACGGGGAGAGACAGCCTGCGTCAGGGTGAGGGGCGGCCGTCCTGGGTCCATGCGGGCCCCCACCGACGCACTTGGAGGAGCGGGAGACGGCTCAGTCGCGGCGGCCGACCCGGGGAGCCTGTGCGGAGCGAAGGGCTGAGGACCGTGATCGCCAACTGTTCCGCCTGGTGCCAGGCTCGGCTCCCCGGGGGGAGGTGGCTGCCAGTGTGGAGGTTCTGCGCGGCCGGGAAGCTGCCCAGTGGAATGCTCCTGAGATGACTGGAGTGCTGCCGGTGTAAAAGTTGGAGGGGACGCCGGTGGGGTGACAGGGTGCTGGCTGTGCGGTCCGGCCTGAGAGGGCGGGGGCCAGGAGAGTTCGGCCCGAAGTTGTCCCCCGGTGCAGACAGAGAAGGCGCGTGAGTGCCCATCCAGGATGTCTCCAGATGCTGCCTCTTTGAACTGAGGTTGGGCCCGCGTGGCCCCCGCGCCGGTCGTGAGGCGCTTGGTGCAGTGAGTGGGGACAGGCGAGAGGAGTGGTGCTGCCTGGACCCCCCTGGGCGGCTAAAGCACACCTGGTGGGATTGCCGTTTGATGCACATCTTCTGGGGGCAATAACTTTGCATGGAAACCCCCCCCTTCCTCGACCTGAGGCAGAATTTGAGGCTGGATGACCTCCTAGAGGCTGGGACTGCGACCTGAGATTCAGCTGCGGTGACCACGTGCGTTTCTGCCAGCTGCGGTGGAGGGCTGGGATTGGGGCACCTGTGCCGGCTTGCGGTGTCTCTGGTCGGGTGTTGGCCTGGGATTGCTCCTTTGGCGCCTGCTGGACTGTCCCGTTGATTGCGGTCTCTGACACAGTGAGAGTGGAGTGTGGGGATACACATATACCCCGTGACAAGACTGTTCTCTGCCCTGCCTAGGTCTTTGCGCAATCCTAATTCGCAGGTGCTTGGCTGCGGTGCACGGAGCCCTAGGGTCCCTGGTCGGATAGCTGGGTGGCAGAGCCCGGGGACACTGGCGTCTGCGGTGAACCCTCCTGGAGAACAACGCTTGCGTTCCTCCACAAGAGCCCAAGTAGCGCTGCAAATGGGGAAACCTAGAGGGAAGCAGGCGGTACCTCCCCCGGACCTAGAAGAGACTGCGGCTGACACTGTTGTGGTTGACGACGGAGGAGACCAACCAGAAATTCCCATTCACCAACAATTTGCTAAGATCCTCGAAGCTATCGCCGACACAAAGGAGACCCTGCACCAAGACATCAGTACGGTGGCGGTGGGCCTGGGGTTGTTAAGAGCTGAGCACGCTAAGCTTTCGGAGAGAGTGAAACAAACCGAACAATCCTTGGGAACGCTTACTCCAGTGCATCAGGCCCTCGCTGCGCAGGTCGGGGATCTGACCACCAGAGTTACGACCTTAGAGAGACGGGCAGAGGACGCGGAAGGACGCAATAGGAGGAATAATGTGAGGGTCCTTGGGCTTCCGGAAGGAGTGGAGGGGGCGGACATGGTCCAATACCTGGAGAAGTGGCTCCGAGAGGTGGTAGCGTCGGAGGGGCTCTCCCAGTTCTATACCCTGGAGCGTGCTCACCGGGTGCCGGCGAAGCCACCGGCTCCTGGGAAACCACCGCGCGCTGTGGTGGCCAGATTGCTTCACTTCCGGGACAGGGACCTGCTGTTGCAGAGAGCACGTACAGCGGGGCCCTACTTGGTGGATAATAACAAAGTGTCCCTGTTCCCGGATTACACCATGGAGGTCCAGAGGCGCCGTACCTCCTTTTTGGAAGTGAAGCGGGCACTACGTGATGAGGGGATCCAGTATGCCCTGATGTTCCCGGCTAGACTCAAAATAATGCTGGATGGCAAAACTCATTTCTGCGAAGATCCCAAGACGGCCTGGGAATGGGTTGAGGCCTATAGAACTGAAGGTAATTCTAAATCGCGTAAGGAGTACAGACCCGAACAGACAACCCAGAGGAAACGGCTGCGGAGGCGTCAGAGACGTAAGACCACAACTAGACCGAGTCCTTCTCAGACAGCACTGGAGAGGGCAGAGGCACTGCAGGCTGTGTCCGTCATGATGCGTAGTAGAGACACCTCCCTGGACAGGGACTCAGAGGCGAAATATGGAACAGAGAACTCTGAGTCTGACGACTCCCAAGTCGATAGTGGTTCCAGGCCGGTAGTGACCCTCAGACGGCTGATGAACTTATGTGACTGGTGATATGTCTGTCTTCCAATACTATAGGATATTGTGATGTTGGGGAGTGGCTGGGTGGGCCTCTGGGTGGGCGCGCCTGGGCAGGGTTGGAACGGCCCCTCAGGCTGTGAAGTCTACCTGATTCTTACACTGTTGAATACTTCGAACGAGAAGTCCACGCTCCCCTGTAGGCACTGGTGCCTGTAGCCTGGTGCCTTAATTGTCTGTTGTGAGTAGTTGTTATGCAGTATTACTGTGAGTTTGGGCAGCTGACGGTTGTCAGACCGCTCGTGGGTTGGGGAGTTTTATGGTTGGGATTGTTGTTATACACCAGAGGATCTAGCGTGCTTTTGCAGGTGGGCGGGAGGGGGAGGTGGTGGGGGGTTACCATGTCTAATAATGGCTAACAGGGCTGAGCGAGTCGAGGAATATAGATTCCTAACGTGGAATATCAGGGGTATGGGTTCCTCCTTGAAGCGCTATAAGATACAGAATTATATCAGAAGCAGGGGCGCACACGTGGTCCTCCTCCAAGAGACACATCTTACCGAAGTAGAGGTTGCTAGACTCTGACGTAGGTGGAGGGGACAGCTGTTTGCGACCACATATTCAGCCTTTGCGAGAGGCGTGTTAATATGGATCCGCCCCGGGGTTCCATTTACCCTCACTAGGAAAATAATTGACACGGACGGGAGGTTTGTGATCATCTCAGGTGCGTTGAATGGGAAGGAGATGTCGATATGTTGTGTGTATGCACCTAACCGGGAGCAACTCCCCTTTTTTGAATGTTTATCTGGTAAATTGGCTGGAATCTCAAATGGAGACTTGGTGGTGTGGGGAGATTTCAATTGTGTGTATGATGTGGGGTGGGATAGATCGACTCCTCCACTGACGAGTACTTTGGCCGCTAATACGGCGAAGGGGTTAGGAGCTGGGCTGCGGGTTGGGATTTGTTGGATATGTGGAGACTGCAGAATATGCAACGCAGAGAATATTCCTATTACTCGCACCTGTATTACTTACACACCAGGTTGGATATGTTCTTCTGCTCGGCTGCATTGTCAGCTATGTTGACGGGGGCTGAGTACTTGGGTAGGTCATTGTCGGATCATAGTCCCCTGCTCCTGCGATTTACGCCCACCCTCGAGAAGACCCCCATCCCCTTGTGGAGACTAGACCCAGGATTATTAGAGGATGATGGTTTCCGACAGCTACTGTCTGCAGAGCTGGTGCACTATTTTGCGGAGAATCAAGGGACAGCCAGCTCCCCATTAGTAGAATGGGAAGCATTTAAGGTGGTGGTATGGGGACACTGTTTGGGACAGAAGGTGGGACTCCGGCGAATGGTGACCCAGGAACTGGATGACTTAGAGGGACAAATTCTGACACTGGATAGGGAGATTGCAGGTGGGACTGGCTTGCAGGGTAGGCTGGCGGACGTAAAAAGCCTCTATAATGCTACATGGGACAGATTGAGGGCATTAGACCTACCGATCACGCCAACATGTGGAGGGGGGTAAGGCTGGGCGATTGCTGGCTTGGCTGATTAAACCGGAAAGCAGGGGTACGCCTATCCCCAGTATAACAGACGGTCAAGACCGGATACTTTCCTCTCCAAAGGCCATTAACACTGCGTTTCGAACGTATTATGAGACGCTTTATGGGTTGCCGGGGGTGAATCTGGAAGAGGACCTACTTACTTATCTTGAGGGCTTGAGACTGTCGAGTTTAGATCGCAAGATCGGAGACTCGTTGGCGCTCCCAGTTAAAGCGGGAGAAATTAGAGCTGCAATTAGAGATATGGCTAGAGGAAAAACACCGGGACCTGATGGCCTCCCGGCCGAGTTTTACGCTACTTTTGTGGATATTCTTGCCCCAAAATTAGAACAGATATATTCCATTGCACTTCAGGAACAGCAACTACCACCTACAATTAGAGAGGCACTGGTGATCCCACTTCCCAAAACCAAACACACACACGCTCACTTGACCGAGTTTCGACCATTATCCATGTTGAATATAGATTTCAAGATCCTGAGTAAGGCGCTGGCGGCTCGGCTTTTGCCCCACATGAGGCATCTGGTTCATGAAGACCAGAACGGCTTTATCCCTGCACAGTCCACGTCCGGCAACCTTCGGCGGTTATACCATGTCATGTTCCACCCTGACATAGGAAATTTCCCTGATGCTGTCGTAGTAGCGAAAGATTTAGAAAAAGCCTTTGATTCTTTGCGCTGGGATTTTTTACTGGCGGTAATGGATAAGATGCAGCCGGGGGAGGGGTGGGGAAAGTGGATTCGCCTTTTATACGCAGAGCCTAGGGCCCGTGTGCGTACTGGCCACGTAGTATCGACCCCGTACTTTATCCATAGAGGCACTACACATGGGTGTCCTCTGTCGCCCCTGATTTTCACACTGGCGATGGAACCATTGGCGGTGCGATTCCGACAGGAAGGGAGTGGTTTGGGGATCCCTCTTGATGGGGCTACACACATAATATCGCTCTATGCGGATGATGTGCTGATATATCTGCGGGATGGCCTCAATGGGATCCATACTGTGATGCGCATATTCGATGACTTTGCGGCACTCTCTGGTCTGCGCGTGAACAGGCAGAAGACTTCTGTGTTCCCGCTGCAGCCCGCACTTCCGCTGCCGCCAGGTTTCCCATCTGGCCTAGACTGGACACCGGTCTCCTTCAGATACCTGGGGGTACGGATTTACCATTCACAAACTGATCTTTTTGACGGCAATCTAGGAGGGGCCCTGAGAACACTTCGGACGAATGTGGCCTTCTGGCGGACGCTCAAACTTCCGGTCATGGCTAGGATAGCGTTGTCCAAAATGGTCATATTGCCACGACTCTTGTATTATTTTGTCAACCTGTGTGTTGTGGTGCCCAAACAATGGTTCAAAACTCTCGATGGGATACTGCGAGATTTGGTGTGGGATGGTGGCCGAATAGAGTGTCGCTGGAGACCATGCGGCTCCCGTTGGCGAATGGGGGGCTGGGGGCCCCGGATTTCGAGGGTTACTATCTGGCGGCCCAGCTCCAGTGGCTCGCCAGATGGTTGGATGGGAGAGACCTGTCTACGTCATCGCTTACCCCTGATGCTCTATGCAAGTCACTGCTCCCTAGATTGCTTAATCGCCGCCAGAACCTTAATGATATGGGGGCTTTGCTCTCCGTGGCGGTGACCTGTTGGGATAGATGTGTAGCACGTTCCAAGGACACAATGCTCTATGCACCCAGCATACCACTCACGGGGGTCCCTCAGGCGGGAAGAGGTCCACCCCTTACTGGCAGGCAGCTGGCGGGATGGGAGGAGGTGGGTGTACAGACAGTTGGGGACTGTTACAGGGATGGCGAACTGTTGCCATTGAACGAGTTTTTGGAATATCATGAACTCCCACCAGGACAGTTTTTGAACTACCATAAAATTCGGAGGGCGGTGACGTAACTATGGGGTGTAGCGGGGAATGAACCAGATACTCATCCTGCCCTACAGGCGCTATTGACTTTGGGCTCGGCGGGGCACTTAGTGAAATGGTTGTACTTGGCAATAAGGGAACTAACACCTCCGTCCCTGCCTGGCTTGCTAGAGAGATGGGAGACCGCACTAAATAGACAATTGACTGAGAAGGAGTGGGAAAAGGTCTTGGGTGGTCCAAAACAGATATCCCGAAATGCAGCTTTTAAATTGATACAATTTAATATTGTACATAGAACTTACCTTACCCCACATAGGTTAAATGTGGTATATTGCAGGGAAGACCTAGCCTGCGCTAGATGCTCAAAATTGGATGCAGATTTTGACCATATGATTTGGTCCTGCGGGCGGCTGGTAGGTTAGTGGTCTACTGTTGTGGCTATGCTTAATAAGGTCTTCTCTAGATCCCTGGCATGTTCCCCAGAGATTTGTCTACTTGGATTATTTCCGAGACCGAAGCCGCAAAAACTCGGACATCGGTTTATAGATCTGGCTCTCATCCTGGCTAGGAGACGGATAGCGCTTAGTTGGAAATCACAGCATGCCCCGCTAGTGGGGACCTGGGAGGAGGACGTTACCCGCTGGGTCAGAGCAGAGGAACAAGCCTTGTTACGAGACGATAAGGTTACAAAACGACGTAAACCACTGGCAGAACCCTGGGCAGATATGGTGAGAATGTGGGAACAACGACACACTCCGGAACAAACTCCGATCCCCTCTTCCTCCGACCCTGAGGGATAGCTAAAGGTGCTCCGTTAGGTATCAGGGCTCTGTTTTTCTTTCTTTTCCCCTGTCAAGGTTGAGACCTTTCCCCCCCCCTGTCGACTTTTGATTGGATGCTTTAAACTAACGTCACAAGCTTAGGTGAGCGGACCTCTGGTGGGTTGGATTTAGAAGTTGTTATATGTTTGTTTATTATGATTTTTCTTTTGAAATGGTATAATGTATCGTGTGCATACTATTGGCTTATTTGTTGCAGAAGAGGGTACTGTAGACAGCAACGACATGTTTATGGGTAACCCGATGGCAAAACCAATGGAAAAAACGGACGCTCATTAACCCCCACGGGACTGGATCTACTAAATAATTTGATTATTATAAAAGTGCCGGTATCTACTGAAAATTACGCAGTTACGTAGTACGGTATTGATGAGCGCTATTGAGCTTGAGCATGTATATTGTTTTGAAGGAAGCTCTGGTAATATTATTCTTATGATGTTTTTGAAATGCTGAAAGGGCTGCCCTCCTACCGTGCTATTACAACGGTATTGATCCTTTTTTTTTCCCTTTTGTAAACACATGTATAAATGCTAATAAAAAGATATTAAAAAAAAAAAAACCTTGCTGCCTCTCACCCAGCCCTTCAGTGCCTTGCTGGCATAATCTAAAAAATCCACCCATGTTGGTCAAGAGATCTTGTGGCTGCCCCTGAATCTGAGCCTATACCTCTCGGTGGTCAGTGCAAACTTACTGACTAGGATGGCCTTCATTGCAGTGTAGCATGTCTGGTCCTCTACTTCTAGTGTAAGGAGTGTGTCCCTCCCCACCTTGGGCATATACCTCCACAATCTACCACCCCAGAACTCCTCTGGGACATTGTGCACTCTCGAAGCCACTTCATAGGCTGCAAACAATTTATCTATGTCTTCCCCCAACACATAACTGGGCACCAAATCCTTTGGGATCCTGACTCTAGACTCACCCATGGACAGTGTAGGTATGCTGCCACCATTGCTGTTGCTGGATCCCATTTGTAGGACTCTTATGTCCAGCTCACTGAAGTTTAGTTGATGGGACAACTTCCTCTCCTCCAGAGCCAACCTACTTTCCTCCAGAGCTTGTTCTTTCTCCAATTTTAGTATGGATAGCCTTTCCTCCTGCTCTAACTTGCCAAGCACTAATTTAAGATTTTTTTCTTCTCTCCTGTTTACCAGCTCCTCTGGGAACAGGTTCTTTGAGGAGACATTGCTTCCATCACTGGTAACCACTGTGGCTCTTGGCAAGTTATTGTTCCCTTCCACAGGCAGTTCCAGAGCCACTTCAGACTCCAGAATTAGGCCACTCTCTCCCCCAGGAATCTCCTGCTCCTCCTCTGGGATGTAATCCCCTGCATCCTAGGTCTCCACCCAGGCCCTCAAAGCTTTCTGCAGCTCCACCTTCCTGGCAAAGCCCCTTGTAGAAACTTGAAAGTCCTTGCAGAAGTCCTTCAGCTGTGCCACAGTGTACGATTCTAACCTGGCCAGCTGAAAATCAATTCCTGCAGGTGCAGGTACAGGTGTGGTCTCTCTCTTGGGTGAGACATAATTTAGCAGAAAAATAAAAAAGGCAATCAGGGAGAGTTGAAAAAGGCTTGGTTGGTCTTAGGTATAGAATTGTAGTGAACACTGAATTACTATATGGTACTGCCCAAACACTAGTCCTATCCTCACCGCTGATCACCAATGTTAGAAATTAGGGGGCAGATTTACAAGCCCCTTGCGCCTTCTTGCGCCGCCATTGCGTCACTTTTTTTGACGCAACGGCGGCGCAAACAATGCGGCCTATTGACAACGTGACGCATCTAGGGAGATGCGTCACGTTGTAAAGCCTTGCGTCACATTATATCTTCGTCAGGTATAATGTATGCAGGGTGGGCGTTCTCACACAGGAAGGCCTTGTAAAAGTGACGCAGTGAAATCTACAAGATTTCACTGTGTCACTTTTAGGACGCCACTGCGTCAAAACCTTATGCCTGCTTGAAGCAGGCATAAGGAGTGACGCAGTACAGTAAGTATAGGCCTCAAAATACATTGCTGGAGTTGCGTCGTGCTTGCAACACAACTCCAGCAATGCGTGACTTTTGGGCCAACAGATGCGTCAGAATTTCTGACGCATCTGTTAATCCTTGCGCCATGGAGCACTGTATTGTAAATACAGCGCATCCATGGTGGCGCATGGACATTTGACGCTGGCGCAAGGAAACTGACGCATCTATGCAGATGCGTCAGTTCCTTGTAAGTCTGCCCCTAGGTCTCTAGTTGGCAGAGGTTTGCGCCCTGTCCAAGTAAGGGCCTCAATCCTAGTCAGGGTAGGCTAGATACACACTTAAAATTAACTTCTGCTCACCCTCTGGTAGCTTGGCACAGAGCAGGCTTAACTTAAGAGGCAATGTGTAAAGTATTTGTGCAACACACACACACAGAGTAACACAATGAATACACCACAAAAAGACTCCACACAGGTTTAGAAAAATAGTGAATATTTATATGAGTAAAACAAGACCAAACGACAAAAATTTAATCAGTAGAAGTTGAGATATGAATTTGTAAAGAATAAATGCAGTGCTTAGAAGTCAATAGCGCTAAAAGGTTACTTGAGGTTGTGAGGTACCGGGGTGTATCCAAAGTTCAGGTCAACCGCAATGGAGGGCAGGCCGGCTACGAGTCTCACACAGGTCCAGCTGAAAAAGTACCTGGGATGGAGCAAAGTGTTGACGCAGCAGGCACAATGCGTTGATCTTTTCCACACAGTCGGGTCATTGCGTCGAGCTCCGTTGAGATGCAGGCAAGCGTCGTCGGGCCGCGCAGGCTGTAGAACCGCTGTTGTCGAACAGCCTCTGTGTTGAAAGTTGATGCATTGGTTCCAATTAGCGCAGTAGTGACGATGCATCAGTTTTGTAGCAAAACGGCTGCAGACCCCACTTCTGAGGCCCAGGACTAGAGGGGATATCTCAGGCAAGAGCAGGCTCAAGATGGCAGAGTCCAGCAGCACCAGTAGAATTACAGGAAGTCTTTTGCGTCCCTAAGACTACAGATAACAGGAGACAAGCCAGAAAGCCCTTGGAGTCACTCTGGGTTCAAGTGAGATGGGTCCAGTCCTTGTCCTCAGCAAGGCAGAGATCAGCAGGCAACAAGGCAACTCAGCAAAGCAGAGAAGCAGTTCCTCAGAACAGTCAGTCCGGGCAAAGTTGCAATCCTTACAGCACAGCAGTCTTTACTCCAGCCAAGTTCTTCCCAGGTCCAGTAGTGTTCTGTCTCGATAGTGTCAGAACCCCAGTACTTATACCCAAATGTGTGTTTGAAGTGGGGGGTGACTTTTAAGCAGCTCCTTGAACTGTACAGGTCCCCTTTCATCCCAGCCCTGTCTTTCAGGCTATCTGTGGGGTATGATCATCCCTTTGTTTGGGACACAGTGCACTGTCTATTCAAATGTAAGTGTTATCTCCCATTCCCCTTTCCTGCCCAGAAAGGCTATCAGAATGCAGAGGAACGGAGATGAGTCCTCGGTCACACCAATTCTTCCTGTGTTTGTGGCTGTCTAGAGGGAATGCACAAAGTGTAGCTGTCACCCAGCCCAGACATGTATTGGAGACAGGCTGCAGGCACAGAGAGCTAAGTTAAGAGCAGAGAAATGTCCACTTTCTAAAAGTGGCATTTCCAAAATAGTAATGTCAAATCCAACTTTACCACTAAAGAGGATTTATCATATCATTCCAAAGAGATGAATAATGATTTAGCTACTCCTGTCTAATCAGGAATTACAGCTTAAAAGCTTTTTAAGGAATTCCCAATGCTAGCCTATGAGAGAGGTAGGTTTCACAGTAGAGAAAAACAAATGTAGCTGTTTGTCACTACCCGGACATGTAAAACCTAAAAGTATATGTCCTACCTTTTAATTGCACAACACCCTGCCCATAGGGCTACCTAGGGCCTACCTCAGGGGTGACCTATGTGTAATAAAAGGAGAGATTAAATACCAAGTCGAAGTGGCAGTAATCTGCACGCACAGATCTTGCAATGGCAGGCCTGAGACCAGTTTGAAAGGCTACTTGTGTGGGTGGCACAACCCGTGCTGCAGGTACACTAATAGCATTTAGATTACAGGCCCTGGGTATATGGTATACCACTTTACAAGGGACTTATAAGTAAACGAAATATGCCAAACAGCTATATATACCAATGTCACCATGTTTTAGGGGAGAAGCACATGCACTTTAACACTGGTTAATAGTGGTAAAGTGCTCAGAGTCCTAAAGCCAACACAAAGATACAGCAAAAAGTGGAGGTAAGCAGGCAAAAGGTTAGGGGAAGCCCAACCTAAGGATGACAGGTCTAACACTTGGCATTTTGCTGCCGAAACCCAAATGTGCCTTTCTGCCAGAGTCCAGGGTCACATGACTTTGGATGACTCTCCTGTGGTGTGTTGTGCATTCCTTACATACATGATGAGAAAACAGGCCTGGGTGTAGAGGGAGTGGTTCTTCCCGACAGGATGGCTTCGAAGGAGTTGTGCTCTACCCTGATTACACTTCCAAGGACCTTCCTGCAGAACACAGGTCTGCCCTTGCCTTTGTGCCCCTAGCCAGGTTGGAGCCAAACCTAGGGATGAGGGGAGAACAGGCCGGAACTAGTTTGGGAGTGGGCCAGTGATTGCTCCCATGCTGGCACAGGGATTAAGATTGGCACTCTCAGAACCCCTCATCAGAACACTGCTGTACCTGTGAAGAATTCAGAAGACGAAGGCTACCCTGCATCTATAAAAGGAAGACTAGACCTGCTTGCCTTGAACCTGGTCAAGAAGTGACTTCAGGAGTGATTTGGCAACCTCCCTCCTGTTTCAGCAACAGGTACAGATCAAACTTTCAGAGGCCTTCCCTTCAACTGCCCAGCTGAACAGCACCAACTGGACTTGCCTGAGCCCTGCTGCTGGCCTCTACTAGAGTGAGTACTAATTCCAAAGATGTATCCCACAGGTCCTGGATGCTTGTTTGGCATCGGAGTATATACCAAGACAAACAACCACAAGAGCAGTGTAGGCTATCTGGGAATTCACTCGTGTATATGTATTCCCTATTTTGTAAATTCAACCTATTGCCCTCAACTTTTAGTGACACCACTCCTTGCGAATCACACTGTATCCAAACTTTTCAACACAAAATGAAAAAGGAGCGCTAAGAATCAAAATTGGTTTGTCTCATTTGAGTAATGAAAGTTCAAAGAGAAAGTTTTTCATCCCAGAGTCTCAAATATCAATCATCCAATCAAAGTCAGTCCATCATTGAGCGAGGAGTCATGGATGAGCAGGGTGAGTCCTTGCATTAGGCCCACCGGGTGGTGGATCGGTTCCACCGCTATTACACCGATCTTTACACTTCGTGAATCATGCATGATGAACAAGCTACATCTGAATACCTAACACACGTAACCATGAAGTGGTTGACTACTGCTCACAGAGAGTTGCTTATGGCACCTCTTCGGCCCACCAAAATCGCTGCTTCATTGAAAGATAATGCCGAGCAGGAAAGCGCTGAGCTCAGGCAGCTTGACAGTGGCCCTTTCGAGGAGATGGTGTGAGACGAATGTATGCCCCAGACAATGCGTGAGGCGTTACTGGTCACTGCTCAGGCTGGTTAAACCGGCCAACCAATGTGCGTCCTACTGGCCGCAGTCTCTCTTGAATACGGATACTGAGCTCGTTGCCAAGTAAAAATCTACTCGAGCGGCAGTAAAAGACAGCTCGCACTGTGCAAGATGCCGTTTTCAATGATTGCACAGTGCGGATAAGCATCCGGCACTGTGCAATCATCGCGAACAGCGCACTACGCAGCTCGCATAGTGCTACGCGTAGCTCGCGTAGTGCGAACTGCACTTTGCGTAGCTTCGCGTAGCGCTACTTCACGAACTACGCCCAGGCTTAGACTTAATGCCCCAGACATGGAGGCCTACTGCAGGGCATGGCAATGCATGTTTGCCTATTACTGGCTTCATGAGCTGCTGGATTTACCACATCTCAGACTAGAGCGTGTTGTGGCATCCTCTCTATCGCTGCCTCAATTCTTATTTGATAGACCGGTGCGTCGGTTTCACATAATCGACCTCATAGTTACCTCGCAGAGTCTCGGGAGGAAATCAATTGACTTGCAAAAGAGAACCTTGCTTTACTCCCAGCGGCTCCCTCTGGAATGGTGCTGGTGGCAGCGGAAGCACTGCAATGACTTGGAATATGGTACATGGGTGATGTCTTTGAGGATGGGGTCCTCTGTGACTGTGCACAGGTCAGTGCACAGTGTGAAGCACCATCCGTACTTGAATAATTTCATTCTTATCGGGCGCGCCACATGATCTGAACATTATTGGATGACTCCTTTGCGGAAACATTGGAGCTCCCGTCTCTCACCTATCTCCTACAGGCGACGTCGCCATTGTGAGCGACGCAACACTATACTGCTTCTCACAGGAGGCCCGACGGCCTCACATTCCCAAGGATTACTGTGACTGGCAAGAAGACCTAGGTATAGATATTTGCGAAACAAAGTGGGCTTACTGTTGTTCTGTAATTCTAACCATTCCTTTGAATGGTCGCCATTGACTTGTGCACTTTAAGTATCTCAATCTGGTATACCATACTCCTACAATACCATATTCTGCTACGGCTTGCGTGAGGATTCCAGTTGCTCGCACTGCGGGACGGATGATGCTGACATCACGCACATAGCGTGGCACTGCAGTACAGCATTTTTGGTTTTGATATTTAAGATTCTGAAAGAGATCACTGTAATACCCAGTCAGATGCTTATCACAACCTTATGCCACCCCGTAGTCGCCCGAAAGATATATGGCGCCCGCACCAAATATATTTGTTGCTTGGGAGGAACGACGCCAGTGGGGAGAGAGAGTTGAGAGATGCTGAATCATATATTCCACGCAGTGCCATCACTTGCCTGATTTTCGGATGCGTGCTGGCTTGTATGCTGTGTATGGATGACGATGCGTTCGCGGAAGGGAAGTGGCTCTCCCCCCCACCCTCCCACGGCAAATGTTCATCCATCCATATAAGGACAGTATTTGGAGTGTGCATGCTTCTCTGTTGTGTTAACTTAACACCTGTGTTGGCTTCTCATATACAGCCCGTCACCCTATATGCCTCATCTATGCCTTAATTGTACTCGCAATGTACCTGTGATGCAGTTGTATTTGTTGTTCTTCGATTTGTCTGTGCTGGAAATGTCAAAATATATTGCCTAAATGTTTATTTTTGCTAAAATGAAAATAAAGTTTAAAAAACAAAACTCCAAAATTCCTCATATAGTGACCAATTTTACTCAGACAGTTTTTGTGAAGAACAATGGAAAGAATATTGTGGTATGTGGCATCTGGCTTTAGGAAATAAGCTCAAGTGAAGAGGTGAGATGGAGGTTCATTGTTGACTAATGTTCGTTTTTTATAGACCGTTTTTCACATTTGGTGATTCTAAACTTGAAAGTGACAATTACAAAGGATTTTTGCAAATGTTACCATAGGGACTGTATTTTTCTATCTTAACACAAAGCTATGACGTTTTGTATGATTTCATCAAAGACCCCATGATCTCCGTAACAGCTATAGGCAGGCTCAGACCCAGAAAACCAGATATATCAATATTTGGTACTGTAGGGCTGGCCTTACAGGGCTGGCCTTAAGAGAAATCTAGCGTCCATGACTTGGAATATTGTTTATCCATGATGTTGCTTCTTGGTTGCAACTGCCTTTGTTTTTTACTTTACAGCACAAAAATTCCCCTCTTCATCGAGCCATTAAAAATGATCATTGTGATGTAGTGAATATTCTCCTCGAAGCAGATATTGATACCAACACCTTGGATCAGGTAAAATAAGCCGACATGTTTTCTTCCTATTGTGTGTACAATGGCACTCTTTTACGTTAATATAATGTGATCTTGAGACAACAGAACACAATAAAACTTGTCCAAGATTGAAGGTACACTACACACTGGTTTAACAAGAATAAGAATGTGGCTGATTAGTCTCAATTTAGACAGATGCCAAATGGCATCCATATGCTAATTTCCGTGCTGGTAGGTAGGCCTACTCCTTATCTAGAATATTTAAATCTGTAGAGCAACAATCTTGTTTGTTCTTGTCATCATTCTTTACTTGTATTTTGTGCTACTAAAATTATGCAATGCCAGCTTAATTTAAAGAAGTTGATTTGGGCGATATTGCCCACCATAATGGCAACGCAATGAATCCAATTCATTTTGCCTTTTTTGTGTCTGGATTTATTTTGTTTTTTCCCTTTGGTGAAATTTGATTTCACCTTCCTGCTCCTCCCGACTTGGCAGAGCAGGACTTGATGCCTGAATCACCAAATACAGGCAACATTTATACTGTGATGTCGGGTGGCAAGAACAATGGAACAGGAACACTTGTCTTACTGATCTTTAAGCTGGAAACCTTGAGTATAGAGTGAATTTGGTGGAGAAGTGGCTGTTGGTCTGGACAGTGAAAAGGCAGAGGACTATAAATCATATATCAATAGTGTTAGAAAGGGGGGTCTCTAGTTGGCAAGGGTTTGCACCAAGTAGGTACACTTCTTCCTAGTCAGGGTAAGGGGGGTACACTTCTAAAATAACCCCTGCTCACCCCCTTGGTAGCTTGGCACGAGAAAACAGGCTTATCTCAGAGGCAGTTTGTAAAGCATTTGTGCAAGTATACAGTAACACAGTGAAAACACTACAGATGGACACCACACCAGTTTAGAAAAATAAGTAAAACTTTATCTAAACCAAACAAGACCAAAAACGACAAAAGGAATCCAACATACAATCTTGTAAAAGTAGTTACTTTGCAAGATAACCTTTAACTTGCAGAAATAGAAGAACACAGTTGCTCCGAGTCCGTAGCTCCGTCCAGGGCTACCGCGATGCTGAAAAAGACAGAGTCTAACAATTCCAGCTGACCGCGTCGGTGCGGGGTCAGCTAAAGCAAAGACAGGCTCGAAAACAGTACCCTTCTTGTTGCACCCACACAATAGTACGAGATGGTCAGGGCAACCGTCACGGTTGCGTGGCAAAAATGGAAGCGGTGCAGGGTGCAGTGCCCTCACGATGTGGTGCAGTCAGCGGCTCGTTGACAATCGTCCAGACGGCGTCGGTGAAGCCAAGGCTTACGGTGCAGGGTGAGGCGGTGCTCGATGCGGTGCTGGCAGGTTGCGGTGCAGGCGAAGGAGCCGATAGATGTTCCGGTCAAGCAGCGACGGTATCGGTGGATGTCCAGGCAGGGTGAAGTGCGGCGGTGCGGAATGCGGTGCCCACAGAACGCGGTGCGAGCAACGGCTCGGTGAAGATCGTCAAGACGGTGTCGGTGAGAACAAGGACGAGATGCGAAGTGTGACAGTGCCTTCTGCGGGGCCTTCAGGACACGGAATCCTGCGACGGACTTGCCCTTTTCTTCTGCGGCGACAAAAAAGATTCAAACATACAATCTTGTAAAAGTAGTTACTTTGCAAGATAACCTTTAAATTGTAGAAATAGCGGAAGAACACAGTTCCTCCGAGTCGGTAGCTCCGTCTGGGTCCACCGAGATGCTGAAAACGACAGCGTCTAACAATTCCAGCTGACTGCGTCGGTGCGGGGTCAGCTAAAGCAAAGACAGACTCGAAAACAGTACCTTTCTTGTTGCGGCTGACACGATGGTACGAGCTGGTCGGGGCAACCGTCGCCATTGCGTTGCAAAAATGGAATCGGTGTAGGGTGCAGTGCCCTCACGATGCAGTGCAGGCAGCGGCTCAGTGACGATCATCCAGATGGCGTCGGTGAGGCCAAGGCTTACGGTGCAGGGTGAGGTGGTGCTCGATGCGGTGCTGGCAGGTTACGGTGCAGGCGACGGAGCTGGTCGATGTTCCGGTCGAGCAGCGACGGTGTCGGTGACGTCCAGGCAGGGTGAAGCGAGGTGGTGCGGAATGCAGTGCCATAGGATAGACGGCATTGGTGAGACCAAGGACGCGGTGCGAAGTGCGGCGGTGCCTTCTGCGGGGCCTTCAGGACACGGAATCCTGCGACGGACTCGGTGACAGAGTCGGTTGCCCTTATCTTCTGCGGCGACTGAAACCTGCGGTTCCAGAGATAGTGCCCAGAAGGATGGTGAGGGCTTTGCTGTTCCTGAGACCTCTTGAACAGGGGGCAAGCTCCACTTCCAAGCCCTTGGAGATACTTTCTCCAGCAGGATACACACACAGTTCCTCTCCTTGGCAAAAACAGCTACTGCAGGCCAACCCCAGACAGCACACAGCAAAGGGGCTGCAGCTCTTCTCCTTTGCAGAGGTCCCTCTTGAAGTCCAAAAGTGATCTAAAGTTCAGGGGTCTGAGCCCCAACTTTTATAGTCCATTTCTCTTTGTTCTCTGGTGTCAGAGAGGCTCTGTGCTTAATCAAAACAAGTTCTGTCCTCTCTGGTGCAGCTTCCGGCAGGAGGTGGAGACAGCATTGTGTAAGGCAGCCCAGGCATATTCAGGTGCAAGGAAATCTCCTCCCCCTACTCAAAATGCAGCCCAGGTCTATTCAGCCCAGCCCTGACTTCCTCAGGAAAGGCAGGACACACATCAACACCCCCCCCCCCCTCAGTGGCTGTCTGAGAGAATGCACATCCCCAGCCCCTGTCACTCCAAAGCCAGACAGTCAATCCACAAACCAGCAGAAGCACACAGGATGGCTGAGCAAGAAAATAGCCACTTTCTAAAAGTGGTATTTCCAAACACACAATATAAAAATCATCTTTCCTAAAAGATGCATACTAAACTCCATCTTTCTATCTTGTCCCAATGGGAAGTTATATTTATAAGATGTTATAAATAAACTCCCATTCTATCCTATGGGACAGATAGCCTTTCAATAGTGAAAAAAACTATCAGGACATGTCATACACCTCAGTACATGTCCTACCTTTCACATACACTGCACCCTGCCCATGGGGCTACCTTGGGCCTACCTTAGGGGTGACTCACATATAATAAAAGGGAAGGTTAGGGCCTGGCAAGTGGGTGCACTTGCCAGGTCGACATGGCAGTACTAGACTGCACACAGACACTGCAGTGGCAGGTCTGAGTTATCATTGAAAGGCTGCTTGTGTTGGTGGCACAATCAGTGCTGCAAGCCCACTAGCAGCATTTTGTTTACAGGCCCTTGGCACACACAATGCACTGAACTAGGGACTTAATAGTAAACCAAATATGCCAATCATGGAATCACCAATCCATAACAAAAATTTACAGAGGGAGCACTTGCACTTTGGCACTGAACAGCAGTGGCAAAGTGCCCAAAGCATCTAGACCAGCAAAACGAAGTCCAACACACAGCAAAACACAGGAGGCAAAAGGCAAAAAATACAGGGGAAACCCACGCCAAAGATGCCAGGTCTAACAAATAGGAAGAATGGGGTCAGTAAAGTGTACACAATAGAAATCTTGGCCTGGGAATTTCTAACAGAAAGAATAGTCCTCAGAATGGACTATCAGAAGAAGAGGATGAAGTCCTGTATCACCTAAACTAAATCATGAAATCCTGAGTTCAGAATCATCGGATTAAGCGGTTGTCACTCTATGCACAGAACTGTACACTGTTGTAGAGAAGGTCATCTAATGTGTAGTGGCAGATGGTGAACTTTGAAAGTAGTAGGGAATAAATACTTGCTTCAAATTTGACAGAGTGAGCATGCAATGCAAACTAGCCCTACTTTCATTAGGCTGGCTTGGGTGGGTTCTTCTCCTAGAAAATTCTAGAAAAAAAGAGCAAAATTGAGCATTTTACGCCACAGTTTTACCATACAGTGGCTAAATATCCACAAGGAGCACCGATTAAATATCCAAAGACTTTTTGGTGCACCATGCAAGGTTTACCCTTCACTGATGACAAAACAATGGCTTTTTCAGCATATTTCCCATCAACATAATCTAAAGATCTCTATGCATTGGAGGCAAATACCTTGTTAATCAATGCCACTTGTCCTATCATTTAAAAAAATTTATACTTCATTTTTCTTAACTTTATTTTTCCATCCTGCCTATTCCTAGACATATGTTATGACAAAGATCCACGTGGAAAAGGCCAGATTGAAAAATCAAAAGTTATAAAAATCTCACAGTAACAGATCATAGACAGCAGTGCTAGACAAATCCTTCAGGTTTACAGAATAATGCTCCAGCTAACTTTCATAGACCTTAGAACTTCAGGCAGGTGAAAAAATTGAACAGTTTCACCAATCTTAAACTTCACTGCCATTCACAATAGAACTAGACGGTTTGTACAGCCTCATACAGTCATGCTACTGCTCAGTTACATAGAATTTACAGGCTTATAGACAGGCCTCACTAATATACATGCTCTGGCCACAAACAGCAGTAGTAATACCAGATGATAAAATGCTTCCAAACAGGTCATGAAATGACAGTCATAGCAGTGAGAGGGTAAACAGCCATTACATCGAGTTTTTTACTTCGCGATACCATTACAACGCATGCATTACCACGCATGCGTTGTACATCGCAAAGTAAAAAACTACGCATTTTTTTAGAACGCATGGTCATTTACCACGCATGCCTTTACAACGAATTTCGTTGTAAAGGTATGTATAGTAAATGACCATGCGTTCTAAAAAAAATTTAGACGATCCTTGTCGTTGTAAGGAAACAGAGGCTGTTCCCTTTTCCTCATAATGACGTGCACCGCCCCTCAGAGACGACGTGAAGCAGGAAGCAGGAAGAGAGAGGAACTACGAGGAGAGAGAGGTAAGGGGGATTGGGCATGGGGTGGGGGTTACTTTTTTAGGGTTTAGGGGGGTCGTGCTGGGGGTAGTGTTTTAGGGTAGTGTTGTGGTGTTTGTGTAGTGTAGGGTAGTATTTTAGGGTTTAGGGTAGTGTCGGGGGGTCGTGCAGGGTAGTGTTTGAGTGTAGGGACCGGACTGGGGGTCGGGGGGGTCGTGCTGGGGGTAGTGTTTTAGGATTTAGGGTAGTGTTGTGGTGTTTATGTAGTGTAGGGGGTCGTGCTGGGGGTAGTGTTTTAGGGTTTAGGGTAGTGTTGTGGTGTGGTGTATGTGTAGTGTAGGATAGTGTTTTAGGGTAATGTCGGGGGGTTGTGCAGGGTAGTGTTTGAGTGTAGGGACCGGACTGGGAGTCGGGGGGGGGGGGGTCGTGCTGGGGGTAGTGTTTTAGGGTTTAGGGTAGTGTTGTGGTGTTTGTGTAGTGTAGGGTAGTGTTTTAGGGTTTAGGGTAGTGTTGTGTTTGTGTAGTGTAGGGGGTCGTGCTGGGGGAAGTGTTTTAGGGTTTAGGGTAGTGTTGTGGTGTATGTGTAGTGTAGGGTAGTGTTTTAGGGTTTAGGGTAGTGTTGTGGTGTTTGTGTAGTGTAGGGGGTCGTGCCGGGGGTAGTGTTTGTGTTTAGGGTAGTGTTGTGGTGTATGTGTAGTGTTTTAGGGTTTAGGGTAGTGTCGGGGGTCGTGCTGGGTAGTGTAAATGTAGTGAGTGGACTGTCACTTACCTTAGAAACTTTTACCACGACTATAACTTTACCACGCATGTTTTTGCGTTGTAATGGCATGCGTGGTAAAGGTATAGTCGTTGTAAAAGTTTGCGTTGAAATGGTATCTCGTTGTAATTGACAACGCGTACTAATACCCGAGTTGTAATGGTACGCGTTGTATTGGTACGCGTTGTTACGAGTGCTACTCCAGTGAGAGCCCTGTGATTTAAAAAAATTATTAACGGCTCACCATGAATTATCCCTTAAATATACACATTAAATATATTTCAGACATGCAGTCATTCTGTCCGAAACATTAGCCTCCCAGTTTCTGAAAGTACCGACATTTCACCATCCCTTCCAAAATGTTTATTTTGCAAAAATTAACTTTTTTTCCCCAACCAGATTCTTTTCATCTTGTCCCTAAATACTAGATTTTTAATTTTTAGGCAAATTAATGTAATCTCCAAATGTCATCAGGCACTCACATGTACTAGTGTCACACATGGATAGATTTTGCATTTCATGTCCATTTATCATCACATGCCTTGGATGTTCACCACTATTATGCCAGGGATAGTCAGAAGTATGTCAGGAATGGCCACAATAAGTCAAGGATTGGCAGTATTGTGCCAGTGCCACCGTTATGCAATGGACAGCTACCATTTTGTCAAGATCACCACAGTATGTCAAGGATGAGCGCCATTATGCCAAGGATAGTCGGAATGTTGTAACAAATGGCCATTAAATGTCAAGGACTGGCCACTGTTATGCCATTGTTCAGCTAGAGTGTTGTCAAGAATGCCCACAATATGTTAAGGATGGGTTACTATTAGACCATCTATAGATAGAATGCCAACCAGATTCTTTTCATCTTGTCCCTAAATACTAGGGGGCAGATTTACAAGCCCCCTGCGCCACCAGTACGTCACTTTTTGTGACGAACTCGTGGCGTATTTCTCTGGCCCATATTTACAAGGACAGGAAAAGCCACCCTGCGTGACTTTTCCTGTCCTTGTAAATATGGCCCCTTTACACGCAGCACTTTGCGTGAAAGGGGTGTTCCATGGGTGTTGCTGTGTGTGTTCCCACGCAACACCCATGGAACAAGACACATTTCCAGATTTACAAGGAATCGTAAATCTGGAAATGCGTTAGAATGCTACGCCTCCCCTGTGGAGGTGTAGCGAGGCGCAACGAGGAGAAATGTTTTCATTTCTCCTCGTTTTTTTCCTCTGTCAATGCTTGCTGCATTCTACAGCACGCATTGAAAGAGGAAAATGCCTGTATTGATTGTTTTTGTGCAGGAAGGTGCCCCTTCCTGCAAAAAAACAATCTCCCCATGGCGCAGGCAGCTGTTTGTGCGCCAGCGCAGGGGAGAGCAGAGGAATGCAACATATTATTGTAAATATGTCGCATTCCTGTGCTTTGGAAGTGCTGCAGCGTGGCACAGCCAAAGGGCTTGCGTTGCCGCGCTGCGGCACTTTCTTGTAAATCTGCCCCTAGATTTTTAATTTTTAGGCAAATAAATGTAATCTCTAAATGTCATCAGGCACTCACATGTACTAGTGTCACACATGGATAGATTTTGCATTTCATGCCCATTTATCATCACATGCCTTGGATGTTCACCACTATTATGCCAGGGATAGTCAGAAGTATGTCAGGAATGGCCACAATAAGTCAAGGATTGGCATTATTGTGCCAGTGCCACCGTTATGCAATGGACAGCTACCATTTTGTCAAGAACACCACAGTATGTCAAGGATGAGCGCCATTATGCCAAGGATAGTCGGAATGTTGTAACAAATGGTCATTAAATGTCAAGGACTGGCCACTGTTATACCATTGTTCAGCTAGAGTGTTGTCAAGAATGCCCACAATATGTTAAGGATGGGTTACTATTAGGCCAGCTATAGATAGAATGCCATAAAGAATGTCAAAATTATGTCAATGATGAGATACCATTGTGCCAAGGATATTCAGAATGATGCCAAGAATGTCCACAAAATGTCAAGGATTGGACACCTTTATGCCAAGAATACCAGAAGGTTGCAGTGAATGCGTACAATATGTAATGGAAGCTGCCATAAAAGGGATTAAATACACTAAAGAAGAGCAGGCATGGCTAAAACTCAGAGAATTAGTAAAATGTAAGAGCATCAAACTGTCTGGTCTCTGATTGGCTCCAACATGAAGTTCTATAGAACCTTGAGCAATTAATTTCATCCCATATAATTCCTGGGCAGCACACATCAAAGATCTGTTTGTCGGCAATATCTCTGTTTCTTTTTCACCAGGCCAATACGTTATCAGCGGTTTCAGAGTCACTCGTGATGAAGTCTCTACCGTGATTAAAAACTCAAGGGGGCATATTATCAAGAACGGCGTTAAAAATTATCGCCGGTTTAGCGGCAGAAAACTGCCGCTAAAGCTGCGATAATGGGCTTGATAATATGCCCTTGAGAATTCCAATAGAAGCCCATGTTCTGGTGTGAACATGGGCTTCTATTGGAATTCTCCAGGGCATATTATCAAGCCCATTATCGCCGCTTTAGCGGCAGTTTTCTGCCGCTAAACCGGCGATAATTTTAACGCCGTTCTTGATAATATGCCCCAAGATCTTCTCATGAACCAGGCCCTAAAGGCCTGCCGACTACTCTGCTGAAGCAAAATCCTGCACTTTAGGGTACACTTCTGTCTGGCCTATTTAACAACATCATGTTGACAGACCAGAATCCACCTTCATGGAACGGGTCCCTAACACAACAGATTTACAACAAGCATTGAAAATGCAATAGGTCTCGCCTTTGATTAAGTTAAAGCCATTTGCTTTGCTAATGGTATTGTATAGCAAAGCAAATGGCTTTAACTTAATGAAAGGCGAGACCTATTGCATTTTTATTTATTTACACAATAAAGTAAGCAGAAATAGACATGCACATAAAACACACGTGCAAACATACGCACGTAAAGACATGTAACCATTGTAGATGTAAAGCATGTACGCAGCCCTGCTTCAGACACAAGCATACATACCTGCACACGCACACGTGCATTGCACCCATAAACAGCCGGCGATTCTGCACAGGAGAGACGTCCCAGGCAGAGACATGCAGAGAATAATTTATCTGAAATCACTTCTCTGCGCTCTCCTGAATCGTGCCCCCGGGTAAGAAGAGAGCATATTTGTATTTCTCCTATTGTAAAAATATGCAAATAAACTCAAGTAGCATGAGATATTCATCAAACCAATGCCCTAATATTGACTGGACTTTGTGTTGATATGCCTAGAGTAGAGTGAAGAACTGTGCAACACTTCTATAAATACATTCACTATTTCTGGCTCAATATATGCTATTGTCACACTGTGTGATCAGTCAACCAAGATCTGTCTAAAAACTAAACCATAGTACATAATGCACGAAGTTGCTTATGCCATTAGTACGTAAACTGGGACAAGCTTAGGAAACCGCCAATATTTGGAAGTTCATTGATGCCGAATCTAAAGTCTGTACATTTAGTTCCACAAAACAATCTACTTGCAGAAGAACCTACCATTAATAATTGCATGTATCATTCATTGTTCGATGTTCATAAGATTGATTTGTGCCACAAGGCAGAAGAGAACACGCAAATAATGGAAGACATAAATGATACTGCTCTTACCTTCAGAGAATCAAAGCAGGCAATAACTCGACCATTGTCCACATGGCAACTCCGTGACGGATGGGCAAACTTGCATTCTGCATCGGATCGAGAACAAGTACCTCTCTGAAGTTCTCGACAGACCTCCAGTGTCAACCATTTTGTATCACGGACCAGGGAGACGTTAACATCCATATTAAAAACGAATTTATAAAGCAGGCAATCACACCCTTTCAAAGGCCAGTGTTACTGCTTTTAATGAGGGGTTACAGCGTGAATCCGAGTTAAAAGTAAGGGAAACAACGAAAGTGTTGCTTTGGTAAAATTTCAATGGGTAAGCACTTAGGTTTTTATGTAATAAGATTGTACTAATTAAAATAATAATTAAACGTTGAGCCAATCACAAATATAAATCTTATAACTGCAAATCAAATTAGAGGCCAGCTCTTAAAAGTGCAATTGTTGAACTTCAGATCGAAGAGTTGTTTGTGTGCCACTGCCGAAGAAGTTACTGGAAAATTAGCTGGCAGGCTTTCAAAAAGATTCTGTGCTCTCCAGATAATGGTTTCAATTATTCTTGCGAAAAAAAGCAGAAGTCGTTGGCAGAGAGAGCTTCAGTTTTTGCAATGGACGTTTTGCGCAGAAGAAATGTTTTCTTTCTTTGTATTTCCGAATAATTCTAATCACACCGTTCACATAAGCAAAAAATATGTGATCACTGCCAACAAAATGCGTTTGTAATAAATATTTTAGCAAAGTGGCTGTGTACACTGACTGCTTTACAATGAAAAAATAGGTTATTAATAATAAACATGATCAATTTTCATAGCAGGCACACGGGTAAACGTTGATCGTGACGCGTAAAAAAGGCACAATAGGTGACCATCAAATAAGGGACGACGCCTGGACAAACAGCCACGCGAAAAAGAAAAGAAAGAATTAAAACAAGGCAGGGTGGCCAAGAAAAGTTACAGCCTTGTGTAGCGCAACTGGTGTTCATGTAAAGCACTCTGATACCGATACCCTCGGGTGAAGTTTGCGCTATAAAAACAAGGCAGCGTGACTAGTTGCCATGACAATGGAAAGCTTGGAATAAAGATGGCGTCGGACTGTCCATACGGACACGCGCATGCTGTTTGCTATGGACAAATGGCGAGAGCAGCCATGTTTGTCCATGCAGACGCGTGCATGAAAGCCCTCGGCAGAATTGATTCCAAAAGGTTCTCGCAATAGCGAGAGCAGCGCATGCGCTGCTTCCAGGCGAGACCTAAAAAGGGGCCGACAAGCTATCCCAAAAACTACCGGCCAATTGCTTCACTCGATGCAGAAGGCAAACTTTTTGCCATACTTCTTCTGGGTAAATAATCGATTGGGTGACTGACAAGAAGCTGCTGTCTGTAAAGCAAACCGGATTTTAGGCACTTCTCAACAACAAACCTCAGCTCTTACTGTACTGGCCAATAATGTCATCAAGAGCAACAAGGCCCCCTAAGCTTGTTTTATTGACTTTAGCTCGGCATTTGACAAAGTCAACCGCAATTGTCTCTGTCTGTCGGTCTCTCAAAAAATATTGATTGACAAAGGCACCGACTAGTCAGTACTACGTCTTAACATTGTCCTGCATAAAGATATTGGACAAGAGTCAAATTATCAACTAAGAACAATATACTCAAGTTGTATACTGGAACCAGGGCTGTGTATTGCCATCCTTTTTGTTCTCTTATTACATCTCTGAGCTTTTGTACTTTTTGAACAACTGGGTTGGCCTCCCCCCAAAATGATACAGCTACTTCATCAGTCACTGAGCATATGCTGACAACTTGGTGATCTTCTCTTTGACACCTTCTGGGCTTCAGAGTCAACTCTTTAATTTAAATCTCTTCAACCACGCCAGCGGCCTGATTATCAACACCCTTTTTTTTTTTTTTTAAAAAGGGCAAACATCTTATCTGAAAAATTGGCTCTTAACACATTGATTGTGTGTGTAAATACAATTATCTGGGGATTACTAATGACTCCAAATGAAATTGATCTGATCATATGAGGAAACTAAAATCAAACACTTCTATCTGACCTTTTATCCCTCTCCTATCCCTCCGCTACCCTTCTCAATCCAAATAACTGACTAACTTATCCATCACTCAAATTACTTTCATATTTCTACCATTTTTATGCAAAACATTAGGCTGTTACTCAACTTATGGTCTTTCATCCCTCATGCTATTCTCCGATTAGAATTCAACTTAAAAACTGTCATGACGTTGCATGTAGCGTCATTGATCAGATTCGGTCCGCACAGGACGATACCTTAAAAGGTGGATACAAGAGGACTTAATTGCCAACAACTCAAAACAAGGTGCCTTTACTAGCCGCAGTATCGAGAAATGTCTTGACGACCATAATCTACGTTCCCTGGCTATAACATCTTGTCCTGCGAGAAGCAGCTACAAACGACACATAGGAACCTCTCTACACCAATGAATCTGTCTTAGTGACATTAAGCTCGTTTTGAAATACACACACACTCTCGTATTGTCAGGCTCATTCTGTTCCGTCAAACAGCCATACCTTGGCTCAGACCGGGAAGCCATTAAAAAATGTAATACCTTCGGTTTTGTCTACTGTATATTCCAATTGGCGAATGTGACGGTTCTTGGAAAACATCCACACACCATCACACTCCTTACAGACTGTGCAACTATAAATTTGAATTGCTGGTCCATATACTATGCACCTGTCCAAGCTTACTGAATCTAAGGAGGTGAAAGCCAGGTCTGGTGCCTTAGTGGACTAATGTGCCCACTGTAGGGGCCTGTGTTTGACCTCATGGTCACAGGTTCAAATCCTGGCGAGTCCACTCAGCCTTTCATCCTTCTGAGGTCAATATAATGAGTACCATTGAGTTGGGTAACAATGAACATCTGTTATTCAGCGCCTTGATACCCTTGGGAGATAAGTGCGCTTTACAAATACACATGTTATGTTATCGTACCTTCGTCAGTTTTTGATTGAAAACGATGTAAGAACAGTCAAGGAAGCAACTAAATGTAGATTCTCACTTCAGATAAACAGCTTCGTTAGTAAACTTTGAAAGTTTGTAGACTTAGCCTCTCTCGGGTTGGCAGGCTAAAAAAAAAGCTAGGCAAGATTGCTTGTTGCTGACCTGAAGTTAGGCTTATCCATTGTTGTTTGCTGACTTGAATTTTACAAATAATTTGAATTTGTGTTGATTTTTATTAATACTTTGATCGCTGGATTTGGGCATAACTATGACCGGGTCCAATTGATACTGGTTCAAATATACTCTTTCCACAATGGAGTACACAATCCCCAAAGGAGGGACAGCCGGAAGAAAATCCACTGGCTATTGTGTTCTGAAAGAAGTGGAGGGATGAGAATAGCAATAAATAGATTAAAAAAGACCTTCTGTAGGAAATATGTGGTGAGCCAGAGAAGCCAGTTTTGGTTCACATCGCCTCACCATGGTAGCTGACAGTGCCTGCATATGTACGACAGGCATGTCAAGCTTCTATTAAAGCAGCTATAGGAGCAAGAGAGAGAGAGACATTGGGTGCATGTGTGTGTTCGTCTGTCTGTCTTTCTGAGGCAATGGGGTGGGAGACACTGCCAATGTGTCAGATTTTCCAGGGCAGGGGTAAGCAATCACCCTGAACCCTGATGTGAGCTGAGCACACCCTCCTGTATCTCCAACATCCTCTCATTGATTTACCCTTCAGATGGAATAAGGCATGCGGGATGCATTGTTCTCTGTGTGCATCCCTGCCCTCACCGCTTTCAGCCTGCTTCCTTCTCCGGGTGGTGCTGGTCTGTAAACCCTTGGACTCTCCCCATCATCCTCAGCCTGCTGAAGGTGAGGGCTACACCTCATCAGGGCTCAGAAGGCAGTGAGCTGTAGCTAGCAGCTCTCCATCTCCTCTGCTGCGTTGAGGTATAGCTTCATGGGGCTGCCTCTCCAGGGACTATTGGCCCCTTCTTCCACAAGTGGGCAGTGGTGAAGAGTGGCATAAGTCTGTGCACATGTGCAAATGTGAATGAGTATTTTGTGAGTGTGTCTTTGGGGAGTGAGCGCAGGTTTGTGCGTATGTACGTGAGTGCATATGTATGACTGATGCATTGCTATGAGGGGAGTGGCCCTGGCATAATCTGAGAATTTAATGGAGGGATTCCTGACCCATTTTGGCTGCGGTAGCATAAAATGGCCATCTGTTGAGAGCATTCATTGCAGCAGTGCAAAAAAAGCAGAGGTATTGCTGACAAACAGATCTTTGATGTGTGCAACTCAGGAGCTGTATGGAATTAAATTAATTGCTCATGGTTCTATAGAACTTCATGTTGGAGCCAATCAGAGACAGACAGTTTTGATGCTCTTACATTTTATTGATTCTCTGAGTTTTAGCCATGCCTGCTCTTCTTTAGTATATTTAATCCCTTTTATGGAAGCTTCATATTGATTTTTAAGGTCTTTGATTTGTTTGGCGCGATAGACTGAACAGGGCCTAAGTAGAGCTTTTCTTAGCGCTGTTAGGATTGTATTTTGAAAATGTTTCAGCCAAAGGCCATGAGGAATGAAAAATCTGATACAAGATACAGAGGGCATCCTCCTCCCCCCATAGGAAACTGGCTCTATATATACTACACCAAAATGAGGTATAGTGTGTATAGAGTCTAGGTGACCCCAGAGGTAGGCAGAGGTTAAAGTTAGATAGAACCTTACTCTCTATTTGTGGTAGAGTGGTCGAGCAGTAAGGCAGTATCAGAGGACAGTGTTAAGCATTTGATGTACCCACTCAGTCAGCAAATGAATTCACACACTCAAAGACTGAACTCTAGACCAATTGTTTTTGTATAAAAAAATATACTGTTGTTTTATTTTTAGAACTAAGCAAGCCTGGCACAGGTAAGCATTAAATACTTTACAGTAATAAGTTGCTGATTGTAGAACAGTTTGAAAATGCAATAGGAATTGTACTTTGTTTGATTTACAGGGGATACAGTAGGTTGCAATACTTAGCAAATACAGTACATTGAAATGAAGAGGCTTTTTCAGTAAATTACGGGTAAGTTACTTTTTACGTTACTTTTCTAACTCAGTGCTGGATACCTAGATCACTGGGACATTTTCTGCAAACAGGTAAGTTAATACGTTGTGGTTATTCGTGCGATTTTTAAAGAATATTTTCAGATTTCAAAACTCCGCACTTAGAAAGTTTTTGGAGCAGTACATTGAAATGAATAGGCTTTTTCAGTAAATTGCAGGTAAGTTACTTTTCACGTTACTTTTCTAACTCAGTGCTGGATACCTAGATTCAGCACTGGGACATTTCCTGCAAACAGGTAAGTAAACACGTTTTGGTTATTTGTGCGATTTTTAAAGAATATTTTTAGATTTCAAAACTCCACACTTAGAAACTTTTTGGAGAAAAAGTGTCAATGTTATCCTATGGAGGAAAAACAGGTTATCGGTTCACAGATAAGTTATCGACTGTGGGAGTTAAGGTTCTGGGGTTAGACTCAGGGGTCCCCCAGGGTCAGTGATGCACTCTTGTTACACCCTCAGCGGCACTAGGGCGGCCGGGTGCAGAGTGTTGAGGCTCAATGTTATCCTATGGAGGATAGGGAGTCTCCGGTTGGTGGCTGCTGGCAAGCAGGCCACTGGGTTGTGGGAGCAACGCTCCTAGACTTTAGCTCAGGGCAAATGGGGAAACAGCTTAGCACAAAAGGGGCACCCTCAGCGGCACTAGGGCGGCCGGGTGCAGGGTGCTGTTTCGACGTCGGAAGCCCTGTTGTTTCCAATGGAGAACCTCTGGTTAGCAAAAGCACTGCAGGTAGGGAGACAAAGGACTTCTGGGTGCGACCACCACTTCGAGAGGTAAGTTGGGAAGTTAAGGGTTGGTGAGGCACCGTTGGTTTGGGCACACAAGGCCGTGGGGCGTCGGGTGCAGGGGTGCCTTTTGGGGTCGGATCGGCTTACCAGCTCCGGGTCGCGGTTACAGGGGCCTTCTGGATTTCGACTGCAGGCGTCGGCTGGAGGCTTGAAGCAGGTCAGGGGTCGCCGGATCTCGGTTCAGGATCGCCGGGGTGACCTCCTCGTGGTGTTTGCCCACTCGAGCTCGGGCCGTGGACGGCGGGTGCAGAGTGAGGCAGATTCGCAGTCTGCGACTGCTGCCAGAGGTTGCAGTTTGAACAAATCCGGTGTTCACGGGAGAAGCAGTCTTTGGAAGGGAAGGCAGGCAGGTCCTCCGAGGTTTTTGAGGTTGCTGGCTGCAGGACACACCGGGATTTCGCAGGAGCAGGTTCGAGGGGAGACAGGCCGGTAGGGCTGGGGCCAAGTCAGTGGGCGTCTTCCTCTTGTTAGCAGGCTGCACGGCTGTTCGGTCCTTCTTCTTTTCTTCTTGTTTCTTGGCTGGATCTGAGGAAGCAAGGTTCAGGGTGCCCCCTAAATACTAGATTTAGGGGCGTTACAGGTAGGTAAAGGGCAGGGACCAATGGGTCCCTTCCCTGGGGTGGGTTCACCCCCTATCGTGCCACCCTCCAGTGGGAGGGGGGCAGGAGCCTGTCCCTGGTTGGTTGGGTCCCCCCATCCTAAAGATGGCTGGGACTCGGAGTTGTGCTTCACCTCGCCTCCCCCACCTGAGGGGTGGAGTTGGCAGAGGTGGGCACACCTCTTTCCCTCACTTGTTTTTCCCGCCGGTTCTCCCGCGCAAAGTGGGGGGTAGAACCAGTGGGGACCAGTTGCTGAAAGCAGCAAAGGGTCTGGGGAGGCTCACAAAGGCGGCCTGCCTTTGAAGCTTCCCCTCCGTTAACCCTGCCCATCCTGGGGGAGGAGGCTTGGCACCTTGGCCCAGGATGTGCATTGTTTCAGGCCCCGGAGAGCAGCAGAAACATGTCTGGTGGTGGCAGCTGAAAGCAGCCACTCAGCCTGGACACTAGTGGTGGGTTCGTTTTCAGGGGGCATCTCTGAGATGCCCTCTGTGTGCATTTTTCAATAAATCCCACACTGGCATCAGTGTGGGTTTAATGTGCTGAGAAGTTTGATACCACACTTCTCAGTTTTCAGTGTAGCCATTATGGTGCTGTGGAGTTCGTAATGACAAGCTCCCAGCACCATATACTCTTAATGGCATCACTGCACTTACAATGTCTAATAATGGACTTAGACACTGGAGGGGTACAGGGCTCATGCACCAGTACCCTCACCACTGGCATAGGGCACCCAGCGAGAGGGGTGACTGATCTATGCCAGGGCAGTGGGTTGTAGGCATGGCACACAGGGATGTGTGCCATGTCGACTCTTCACTTTGTTCTGCACCAAAACACGCAGCCTGCAAAGGCAGTGTGTGTGTGTAAAGGTACAGGGCCTCTAAGTGTGGCACAATACGTGCTGCAGCCCTTAGAGGTCTTCTCTGGTCACAGTGCCCTGGGTACCTGTGGTACCATTTACCAGGGGCTATCCTGTGGCCAGAGATGCCAATTGGGTTAGTTTTGGGGAAAGAACACAGGCCCTGGGAACCTGATTGGCAGGGACCCAGGGCACACCAAGAAAAAGTGCATCAGTAGTCTGGCAAAAAGTGGGGGGTTACTGCAACAGAAACCCACTTTCCTACACCCCCCCATGGGACAGACCTGCCCATAGAAGGACAAAAAGTGCTCCACCGCTCCCAACTACCGCTCAGTATGGGTGTATGATTTTTATGGAACTGGCTATTCAACACACTGGCCTATCCTCAGGTGACCAGGAGGTTCTGTGGCAGCCAGAAAGTCCTGCACTGCAACCGCTTAAAGAGCAAACAGCTGCAGTTCTGTCACTGGGCTTACATGCTCAGCAGATGATGAGATATACATTTTGTGAACAACCTGACTGCACCAGAGATGCAGGTTGCCTTAAGGTGATTGGGACATACTAAAACAGGCATATGAAATCCTCCATGGCTTATGAGGCTGTCAAGAGACATCGGACAAGCCTAATGTAGTTGTTTCTTCCTGTAAGGCATCCCACAGCATATATGGCCTCAATCTGGACCATGGCAGTCTGAAGAACAGACCATGTGAGCAAACTGCATCATGCAAGTAAAAGCTTCTTTCATGAAGACATCTTCATAGTTGCCATAACGTCAGCCTGGCGCCTAAGTTAGTTCAGGTCCTTTGCACCTTGGAGTCCTACACAATATTTCATAGGAACCAGCTGGTTCTCCACACTCACCCATCCTTAATTTTTAAGGTGTTTAATCTGATTTGTGAGATTGTACTTTCTTCCCTTATCCCCTCCTCACCTAAGGCTATCCAGCAGAGTTTGGCCGTTACACGTGCCTTGTACTTTTATCTTTACTGAACCAGAGGTGTAAATTCATTAAGCCACCTATTTGTGGCCTTTGGATGAAATTAGACCAGCTGGGGAGCTGCTAAGGTCACCTTTGCCAGATGCATAATGTCACACATTACACATAACTACACTCTGCATGGAACTCTGCCTCCATCTGGTGTCAGGGCATATTCCAACACTCTTCAAGCAGTGGCAGTCTCCAGGCAAGTGCATGACAGTGGAATATTACGAGTGCTATGTTGGTTACTCAACACTCAATCTGATGATACTTCGCTCTTCAAGCTTACCCCCAGAGTGATGTAAAATTTGGCCAGGACGTTTTGCTTAAACCTTGCCTAGTAGATCTTCCAATACTGCATTTTCCTCCTTCTTTCTAGTTCTTAGTTGCTGTGAATTCTACCCACAGACCAAGAATCAGAAAGCACAGGATGTAAGGGTGCAATAATGTTGCCGTTATAGAAACTGTCAATCTTTGTTCATAGGGCCCTTTGCCATTTACAGTGCACTTCAACTGACTGATTGGCTCCTGTTTGTTAATTAAAGTAATTAAATCCTGTTTACCAATCTGATGCACAGTGGCATCCTGTAAATTAAAGCTTTTTTCATGGAAGACTGCTTTGTTAGTGACCATAACATTTGCCAATATTTATGTGAGTCGTAGGACATGTCCTTCTCAAAATCCTTCTTGAGATAAGCTAGGAATGGGTAGTTCTCTACCCTGACCCCTTTGTCATTATCAAGGTGGTTTCAGAGTTTCATCTAAACAAGGAGATTCTTCTTCAGGTATTCTTCCCACATTCCCATGCCTCTTGGTCTAAAGAGAGTCTGCACACTTTCGACACTAAGCATGTCTTGTGCTTTAATTTGGATCAAACCAGGCCTCTGTGTTAACTAGACCGACGATTTGTGTCCTATGTTTGCTAGGACCACCATTGCCAATATGGAGCTCAACTTCAATAAAGTGTACGGGCACACTTTACCAGGGCTGTGATGGCAATGGTGGAATTCCGCAGGCATGAACCTGTCAGTGTAGTATGCTGGCATCTCTATGGTCTACCCTACACTTTTTATGGCTAATTACGCCCAAAATACACTGCATAGGAACTTGATATTCTCTTTGGGCATAAAAGGAAATATATAAGACGTCTTGGGAAGCTTTTTGTCTAAACACCTTCTAGGAAGGGGTCTAAAATACCTATAGCAATATTTACATATAAGAAGTGATATTTGTAATATAAAATACAGTTATTTTTGGTTTGGATCAGCTCAATAAAAGGTAACACAATGGTGTCCCCTAAGGATTTAGGAGGGGGTTTCTCAGAAGAGAAGGTGTTGGAAATACATAAATTACTGTATGTTTTTTAAAACATATAATCCAAGTAATTCGGGGTTATCTCCGTTATCTCCCAATTTTTCAGACCCAGAAAATAATTAAATGAACCTTCTTGTGCGTACTGTCTGTGTGCAGAAGCTGAGCTGCTCACCCGATTTGAGAATGGGCATCGAGGTTCATTCAGCTCTAGAACATAGGAAAAAAAGGGAAGGGAGAACAAAAAGCAATACACGCAAGGAATGTGACACATGCCAGAGGTGTACAGGTATTAAAATTCATGGCAAGTGTAACAAACATATTGCAAAACACAAAACATATCAATCAGTACGCAGAACAGGCATGCATCGTACCAGCAGCCATATCCGCCAGCTTAATGCATCGGAAGATATAAGGTAAGAGGTGTGTTGCGGGATAGAATAAGGGACACTCGAGCCGGTATGGTGTAGTGAGGGTTTTATTTTTCCCAAGACACGCTTTCTATGGATAGCCAGGTTTGGGGTCTAACTGTCCAATCCGATCTGGTCTTCCGTCCTCTGGGAAGGGGTTGGGTCTTCTCCTTCTGCTCGTGGAACGTCCTCTCAGATGCCTCGGTTGCTGGGGAACAGCTCTGACCTCGTCGCGGGTAAAGAAGGAGAGAGCAGGTGTCAGTATCAGGATACTGTGATTCTCGTTGTGGGAATGGGAGTGAGGGATACACTCGTGAACCACTTCTAAATATACGTGTGGGGTGCTAGGCCTGTCGGAGTGAAGTGATAGTGTAAAGGGAGGGACACACACACACGTTAAACGCGGCAGGGGGGTGCCGAACTTATTTGGCGGGGCTCTCCCTCCTCCCGACCCAGCCCGCGAAACGTTCACGTACCTGGGTAAGCCACGCTCCTCCTGGAGCGTGGCTGGGCGGAACGTGTTGTCGTTGGCCTCCTGGCTCTCCTCCGGCGTCCGGTAGTCCCACAGCACGACACCGCTTCTCCCGTCTCTCGCGTTCTCTCGCCACAGCTCCGACGTCTTCTCCGGCTCCAGCGGTCTCTTCTCCGATGTCGCCACCCTCCGTCGAGGGGAACTCCCAAGCTCTTATTGGCCCAGGCATAGCGACGTCACTGAGAGGGGGAGAGTTCCTCCCACCTAGGCTTCCCCAGTTAAAGGGACCGCCGCATCCTTCTGATTGGCGTATGTCCGCCGCGTAGGATGACGAGGTCCATTCCTCCGGCTGTGGGAAAACAAGAGGTGAAGAGAGGGGTGTTGGGGTCCACCAGTCCACTGCAGTCCCTTCCTCGCCCTGTTCCGACCCCCCCTCGTCACACACCCCCCCACCAGGACTCTCCCGATCGGGGAGAGGGAAAACCCGGGACAGATAGTCAGCGTTCCCGTTGTCCTTCCCCTTTTGGTGGTGCACCGTAAATGAGAATGGCTGGAGGGATAGAAACCAGCGGAGGACCCTGGGGTTGTGTGACCTGTTACGGGCCATCCACTGCAGGGGGGCATGGTCAGTGTACAAGGTGAATGGTCTGCCTTCGAGGTAGTAGCGGAGCTTGTCTACAGCCCATTTAATAGCTAAGCACTCCCGTTCTATGGTAGGGTATCTGGTCTCCCTCGGGAATAACTTCCTACTGATATACAGCACCGGGTGCTCCACCCCATCATTGGCCACCTGGGACAATACAGCACCCAACCCGGAATTGGAGGCGTCCGTGTGCAGGATAAAGGGTTTACTAAAGTCGGGAGCTGTCAATACCGGACTGGACGTGATGGACCCTTTTAAGGTATGGAAGGCCTCCACCATTTGCGGAGTCGGGTGGGATAGGCAACGAGGGCTTACTTCCTTCTTTAGTGCATCTGTGAGGGGTGCCGCGATTGCTGAGAATTGCGGGATGAAGCGGAGGTAATACCCTATCAGGCCTAAGAAGGCCCTCAAGTCTCTCCTGGTGGTGGGGAATGTTGTTTCCTCAATGGCTCGTATCTTTTCTTTCTGTGGCGCTATCACCCCGTTTCCTAACAAATAGCCTAAGTATTTGACCTTCTGAAATGCTATCCTGGACTTTCTGGAGTTGATGTGCAACCCTGCTTGTTCGAGAGCGCCGAGGATGGTATTGAGGTGTCTGAGGTGTGTCTCCCATGTAGAGCTGTAAATCACAATATCGTCCAAGTAAGCTGAACAGAAGGACTGGTGGTCTAGTAATACGGTATTCATTAACCGTTGAAACGTAGCCGGCGCTCCATGTAAACCAAACGGGAGAACGTTGAATTCATACAAGCCATCTGGGGTGGAAAAGGCTGTTTTACGACGATCTTCCTCTCGAAGGGGCACTTGCCAATAACCTTTAGTCAGGTCGATGGTAGTGATAAACTTGGCGTCCCCCAACTTCTCGATTAACTCGTCCACCCTCGGAATGGGGTAGGCATCAAAAGAGGATATGTTGTTCAGGGCGCGAAAATCCATGCAGAAACGCGTGGAACCATCGGGTTTCGGCACCATCACTATTGGGGAGGACCAGTTGCTTCTTGATGGCCTTTTGACACCCAGTCGTAGCATGTCCTGTACATCTTTTTGTATCATGTCCCTTTTTGCTGCAGGAATCCGGTAGGGATGTTGTTTAATGACCTTCCCCGGGGTTGTTTCAATACAATGCTCGGCTAAACTGGTCCTTCCGGGGATGTCCGAGAACAGGTGAGCGAAGGACTTCAACGCCGTGCAGAGTTCTGCTCTTTCCCGTACCGTAAGATCCTCACTAACGACCAGCTGCCCCATTGTGCTTCCTGTCGGTTCAGGGTTTGGTATGGTCAAGTGGGCGCTTTTGGTCACTGGACCCAACCATTTTTTTAGAAGGTTTATATGATACGTCTGTCTCTTTGTGGGGGATATTTGTAGTTGGTATGTTGTTTTCCATATGATCTTCACGACCTTGTAGGGGCCCAACCACTCGGCCTGGAATTTCTTGGTAGAGGAGGGTAAGAGGACTAGGGCCCAGTCATCTAGGGAGAGCCTTCTCCACTTCTTTCCTTTATCGTAGTAGACCTTCTGTTGTTTCTTGCGTTGTTCCAAGCAAGAGTACGCTATCTCCCGGAGCTTTCCTATTTGGTTTTTCAGTTGTTGGGCGTACTCCAACACTGTTCAGGTTCCTGTGGCTTCTTCCTGTTCCCACGCATCTTTCGTCATGTCCAACAAGGACCGCGGCTGTCTTCCGTACAGAAGCTCGAACGACGAGCACCCCAAACTGCTCTGGACTTGGGCCCTGATGACATATAACGCCAACGGTAACAAGCGATCCCACTCTCTGCCTTCTACAGAGAGCATCTTCTTTAAAGTGGTCTTCAATGTCCTGTTGTACCGTTCCACTAGTCCGTCTGTCTGTGGATGGTAGACGGACGTTCGGATTTGGCGAAGATCCAGAGTGCGGCATACGTCCCTCATCAGACGGGATACGAATGGGGCGCCCTGGTCAGTGAGGATCTCCTTCGGGAAGCCCACTCTCGAGAAGAATTCCACCATTCTGTCGGCAATGTTCCGGGTGGTGGGTGCCCTTAACGGAAAGGCCTCAGGAAAACGGGTTGCATAATCTACAATGACTAGGGCCTACAGGTTCCCTTTTTGGGTCTTCGGCAAAGGTCCGATGAGGTCCATCCCCACCCTCTCGAATGGGGTTCCTATGATCGGCAAGGGCTGTAAGGGGACAGCTGGGGGTCGTTGTAGGTTCTTCTTCTGGCAGACCCCACACTCCTGGCAATGGATTTGGATGTCTTTATACACGCCTGGCCAGAAGAAGTTCCTCAATATGTTCTGTGTCGTCTTTTCGGTCCCTGTATGCCCCGCGGTGAGATGTGAATGTGCAAAAAAGAGATTCTGACCTCTAAAAGGTGTGGGAACTAGTAGTTGGGGAGGGTCATTGGGGTTTCCCTGGCGATACAACAGTCCGTCTTGTATAAGAAACCGGGGATAGGTCGGGGAAGGGTTATCTTGGTTGGAGTGTGCGTTCTCCCAGGCATTAAGCAGGGTAGCATCATTGGCTTGTGCGAATTTAAAACTTCGATCCAACACCCAGGGTTCGGGGGTAAGGAAGGCAGGTTGAGGTTTAGAGGTCCGCACTTGGTGGATAGACAAAGTGTGTTGAAATAGGGTCAGGAAGTCAGGGTTGTCGGTGCCTATGATAAGGTCTTCCGGTAACGTTCCTAGAACCCCTACCTTTATTCTACAGGGGGGTGACTGTTTGGGACGTAACACTATCGAAGCCAGGGGATACAGACGAACGTCTCCATGTACACACTTAATCTGCACTAATGTATCTGGGATGATCTGACTGGGATAAATGAGGGACTGTTGTATGACGGACTGTTTACACCCGGAATCCAGGAGTGCTTTTACCTCCCTCCCATTCACCTGTACACTTACATGGAAAGCGCCTCCCATCTCTGCCGTGTATAGTATGGCCTTTGGGATATATCCCACCTCCATTGGTTCCTCCGTGGTTTTCCGTCGGGGGCAGAGGCGAGCGATATGGCCCCAGTCCCCACAATCGAAGCATTGGGGGCCCCGAAAAGTGGGAACGTCACTCTTGACGGGTTTGGGTTTCATGGGTTCCATCAGAGGCCGTGGTTTCCTTTCTGTCTTCGTTGGAAAGGGGCGTGAGTATTTTTCTGTTTCCCAAACGGGGTTTCGGGGCTGGGCCCTTGAATACGTAGCTGCCATCTCAACAGCCTGTGCAGGGGAAAGATGGGGGTGCTGCCTTAGCCATCTCTGTGTGTTATAAGGCAGGGCTTCGAGGAATTGCTCTAAATAAATACGGTCCATAATCATCTCCTTGGTGCTGGTGGAGGGGCGTAGCCATTTATCTGCCGCCGCTTTTAGGCGAAAGTACAACGTTTTTGGGTTTTCCCCCACCAGTCCTTTCTCCTTCCTAAAA
The DNA here is from genome assembly GCA_963921515.1 of Calotriton arnoldi. Taxonomy (NCBI): domain Eukaryota; kingdom Metazoa; phylum Chordata; class Amphibia; order Caudata; family Salamandridae; genus Calotriton; species Calotriton arnoldi. The sequence continues at coordinate 729,779 of CAWUFW010001083.1, read as the reverse complement.
CGTACCCGATACGCTTCAGCGTCCAGACCAAGATGGTCCAGTATAATGTCTTTGACATCTGCGTAGGGGGTGTCTCCGGTGGCGTTAGCCACCTGGTACGCGGCCTGTGCCTCTCCCGACAGCAAGGGGGCTAGAAAGAATGGCCATTTGTCCTCCGGCCTCCCACATGCACGGGCTGCACGTTCGAAGTTCAGGAGGAAAGCGTCGGGGTCCTCCCCAGGTACGTACTTCTGCAATGACACCCCTGCTGGCCCGCGGGGTGTTCCTTGGTAGGCTCTGGGCATAGGGGCAGGTGCTTCTGCTGCCGCCTTTTGCGCCCCCTCCATCTGTGCTAGCACGGCGTTTTTGATAACATCGCGATCGGCCTGTGCAGATGACATCTACGTTTCGACTGCCCATTCCAGCTTCTCTTGTCCCGATACGAGGTGTTGTATAAGGGCGTCCACGTGGCGGTACAGATGGATGGTGTTAAGGTGCCCGTATTCTCCACCAAATGTTGCGGGATAGAATAAGGGACACTCGAGCCGGTATGGTGTAGTGAGGGTTTTATTTTTCCCAAGACACGCTTTCTATGGATAGCCAGGTTTGGGGTCTAACTGTCCAATCCGATCTGGTCTTCCGTCCTCTGGGAAGGGGTTGGGTCTTCTCCTTCTGCTCGTGGAACGTCCTCTCAGATGCCTTGGTTGCTGGGGAACAGCTCTGACCTCGTCGCGGGTAAAGAAGGAGAGAGCAGGTGTCAGTATCAGGATACTGTGATTCTCGTTGTGGGAATGGGAGTGAGGGATACACTCGTGAACCACTTCTAAATATACGTGTGGGGTGCTAGGCCTGTCGGAGTGAAGTGATAGTGTAAAGGGAGGGACACACACACACGTTAAACGCGGCAGGGGGGTGCCGAACTTATTTGGCGGGGCTCTCCCTCCTCCCGTCCCAGCCCGCGAAACGTTCACGTACCTGGGTAAGCCACGCTCCTCCTGGAGCGTGGCTGGGCGGAACGTGTTGTCGTTGGCCTCCTGGCTCTCCTCCGGCGTCCGGTAGTCCCACAGCACGACACCGCTTCTCCCGTCTCTCGCGTTCTCTCGCCACAGCTCCGACGTCTTCTCCGGCTCCAGCGGTCTCTTCTCCGATGTCGTCACCCTCCGTCGAGGGGAACTCCCAAGCTCTTATTGGCCCAGGCATAGCGACGTCACTGAGAGGGGGAGAGTTCCTCCCACCTAGGCTTCCCCAGTTAAATGGACCGCCGCATCCTTCTGATTGGCGTATGTCCGCCGCGTAGGATGACGAGGTCCATTCCTCCGGCTGTGGGAAAACAAGAGGTGAAGAGAGTGGTGTCGGGGTCCACCAGTCCACTGCAGTCCCTTCCTCGCCCTGTTCCGACCCCCCCTCGTCACAAGGTGACTCTGAAAATGGCAATTATAGCATCACTAGAAGGGTACATAAATACGCAATTGCCCCACAATCTTAACAGCCAAAACAAAGTTTATACTGAGATAGATTTCCCTCAGGGCGGTTTGTCATCTAACTTAGAGTTTCTTTGAAGAAGGCTAGTGTCCCATTCCTTCACCTGTACAGGCTTTTGCTGATGTAAGCGCAGCAGATGTATTGAGGTTTCCTTGGCTTGGGCCCACTTAGACAGCTCAAATTTCCATTTACGGATATCAGGTTCTTGTTAAGACCCCCAGTTAACTGCTGTTGTACGATTGGCTGTGATCAATGCTAGATCCAAAAATTTACAAACAATTTTGGCGTGTTTGGGATGTGGCATTAAGCCCAACAGACAAATCTAAGGGTCTAGCCTAGCAAATGACCTTTATTTGTCCAGGTCAAGAGTAAATTTGTTGCCTAATATCGACCAATGATTGTACAATACCACACCATGTGTATGAATGTAGAGTCTGGGCCAGCGCATCTCGGACAAATGTCCGGTATTGCAGGAAACATCTTATGTAGTTTGGCAGGGGATAGATATGTACGGTGAAGATAGTTGAATTGCAAGAACTTAAGCCGGACATTCCTAGAAACCCCTTCTACATAACTGAGTACTTTCAGCCAATCTCAAACTGTGAGTGTAATTGCGAAGTCAGAGTCCCAGCCAGCCCTAAGATCAGATAGCGATACCAAGTGAGTGAATGAGAGCACTCTGTAGCGATTGGAAGTCATATGTCATGCTCCGCCTCAGATTAAAATGGATCTGTAGTGTGCGGACAGTGTTGGATTCCTCTTAAGAATGTCACCAAGCGTGTCTCATAGCTTGGGTCAGGGCAGCGTGAGTTAAAAATTGACTGGTGGGTACTGGTTTCTGAAGCTGTAGTTCCTTGAAGGTCATCAAATGACCAGAGTTATATAGCTGACCAATTTGAGGGACATCTGCATTGGACCACTTCGTGACATTGATTCCACAGGCAGGGCAGTGCTCATTGCACAGCACCCATATAGACAGTGCTGGTGCGTAGGGATGAAGCGCCCCGGATCTCTGAAGGTATCAGCACCAACAGTGTTGGGCAGTGACCAACAAGCAGGACGTGCCACTGGGGAGCGGACCCTTTCCAAATAAGAATTCTGCAATCGTGGTGTTCCTCAGGGAAAGGATAAGAAATTGTAGCTAAGAAGAAAAAAATAGACTTAACCATGGGATTGATCCATTGTAATGGAGCAGAATTTGAGTACATCAAGATCACCATCCTCAATTGACAAGCAAAGGTTTGATAAAGCTCCTTTATGTTTGCCTGTATCCCAAATCAACTCTCCCAGCAGGGAAGTCAGTTTACGGAAGAACCGGTGCATAAGGACCACAGATATGGTGGTAAAGTAGTGTAGAAAACGGGGTAGTAAAAACAGTTCTGATAAGGCTATCCTGCATATAGAGGACAGAGGTAGTTTCCTCCAGATGTTCATGGAGGCTGGCGCGTTAGCAAGTGCCCTGTTCAGGTTGCGCGCTAATATATCAGGGCAATGTCTGTAAATGTTAATCCCCACGTAACTTACTGAGTGTGAGTACAGCTCAACACCCCGCCATGTCCAACCCTGACAAGGGGTCAACCCATAGGTCAGTCAAAGGAAAGATATATGATTTCGCCTTCCTTATCGATTAGAAGGCCTGATACTCTGCCGCAGGTCTCCAGGACTTTGTAAGGCTTAAAGTAAACAAGAATAATGGAAAAAGATACAAAAAAGCAGCAGATCGACCGATTTGATACTATAAAAAGCCATAGCTCCAGTTACACCAAATGACTAAAGATTGGTGACTAAAGTCAACGTGAGAGACTATTGAAAAGCAGCTATATGATTTAATTTTTTTGTTGCGGTTTGATATAGTGCAATTTCGACCCAAAGGCATCGGAGCTCTGTACATGAGCACGTTAAATTACACAAGGTCACATTCATTTTTTTTTAGGCACGGAAGGATTCAATGATTTGCCCAGATGAGGAGCCAAGACTCGAATTTTGCTCCCCAGTTTCAAAGCCGGGAGGTCTGGCCGTAACACCACATCATTGCCCCTTTTCTCAATCTCCTTCTAAAGGTGAGAAGTGCTGAACTATAGGTCTAGGACTTTGGGAGAAGGTCCCAAACTTTAGCACCTTCTACTTTCAGCGACCTACCTCCACATGTTTCTCGATAGTATTTGGCCAGCCTCAGCCTGGGATAAACACTCGGATTGGAGAGCCTCATTGGAGGCTGAAAATCATTCAGCTTGGATGAACTGAACAGATCTGGCCCCTCGACCATTTATCACATCAAGGGCCAAAATCGGACTCTAAGGTGGTCAGAGTCTTCATCCACCTATATTCATGATAGATTGATCTTAGATGTGAGAAAAACACTTATTGTCATGGCGGACTGATCATATTTTCGTAAGCCTAAAAAAAGAACTATTTAGGTCTGTTCTGACGTGCCTCTACCTGGAAAGCAACTTTCTGCGGATATTAAAAAGTGCTCCCATGCAGCATTGCAGTCAGGGGGACAGGACTTCAGCCTTGTACACAAAGAGGTGTTTTTTTTCAGTGGGCAGAGATGAAAATGACCCATTTTTGTGTATTGCATGGATCTGAGGTTCATTAGACAGGCGGCTATTAGACTTTACTAACAGATTCCTAACTCCACGGGGACAAAGGCAAAACCTCAATTATCTGGCCTGAGTGGAGGGACCAGCACAACCTAGGATCAGAACCTGCGATTTAATGCCATTCATGCTGAGCGGATTTTTCTGTAACACCCCTTCTCAGCCCTCCATCGCAGGTCCACTGTGCAGATAAAGCAGAACCTGCATGTCATCGCATACACTTTTGGGCAAATCCCACAGTAACCTAGAGAAAAGGAAGCAGACGCATAGGGAAGACATGCCCGGCCCTTGGGCAACCTCACAGAACAAGGAAAGTAAAAACAATTACTCTGATTAACTTGTTGATACCTGTCTGAGAAAGGACTGAGCCAGTTCCAGAAATTCTCTCTACCCAACCCACACAATGGAGGTCAGCGGTCAGGTCTGCAGTATTAAGGCCACCGTCATATCTAATAGGACCTAAGCCGCAGGTCTCCTCTGGCCTCAGCTTCTCACCCATGTCCATCACCGTTTTCTTCTCAACTCTGTCTTGTTGAAACCCAGATTGTAAATCAGAGAATTTAACTTCCATAATTGTTGCCATAAATGCAAGTGTGTAAATTGGCAGGGTTTACTGGGCTCTTTTAACCTCCATACAACGACAATGCAATAACCTGTTTATGACTAACCAAGTAAATTCCTCTTAGAAGAAAGGATTTGATTACTAATCAGATCTTCTTGAAGAACTTGAGTGTTATTTTAAAAATAGGATGTAGACAGTGCTTAGTTTGTGCCTTTGGTGGGCACCGACACTTGTTTTTGGATGCCAGAGCTTATTTTTCATTATTTTTCATCATAAGATTTTTGCCAACAGAGAGAGAAAAGCAGGAAAGGCACAAAGAAAGAGGAAAATAGTGACAAATAGAGAAAGAAGAGGTGAAAAGCGAACCTGCAAGAGTGGTATAAAGGACAGGAAGTGCAAGGGGTGGAAGAAAAGTGTAAATTCGAATCAAGACTAGGCAGCCTTGTTGTTTCGCGGCTTCTGCATTTTGCAGGACTGGGGCAGGCTCCTAAGAAAACCTTCGGCTTTATTTACTTAGTTTAAAAAATATATATCTACAAAATAAGCACTGGGCCTGCAGACATAACATCTATTTGAGAGCCCGAGACTCATATGACTTTTATTCGTCCAGTATTTTGCTAGATAATACCGAAGAGTTATGGAAACTACAGATCTGTACAACATTATGCTCAGTCACCTTGGAGATTTTCTCACGGATACTGTCTATCTTCTTGAAGAAAAAACTTGCCAAAGGGCCGCATAGTTCCAGAAGAGGAATAAGTACACAATTGATAATTCTCTGTATGTGTCTTGGCTTTTATGGAATAGATCCTGAATCCTACCAGCACTGGGTGGCTTGAAAGGGTGTCTCTCCTGGCTGATGGGGGACTGAGAGGAAGCGTAGTTCAGCATGAAGTAAATGCTGCAGCGGGATTTTTCTGATGATTTTTTGCAGCAAAAGACAGGCAAACACTTTGAGTATGGGACATAGGTAGGTCTTGTACTCATACTCTTAAAAGCGCTGTTGTGCTTTGAACCAGCTCCGGCACATTGGCAGACAGAAGTTGCCAATATGTGCTTGCCTTGCCCTGTTTCTCAATTGCAGTTCAGTGTTGGTAAGTGGACCCTCATTTCAGAAACATTGCAAGTGGATATGGGTAGCTCTTTGGCTCGCGTGCCCATGAATTTAAATATACTCAAAAGCAATTTTAAGGTAAGTAGAACTGTGTGACAGCATCCCCTTCCACAACTGCTTTGCTCCTGTTTGTGGTGCAAGTGGCTATGATTTATTAACGTGTGTTGTGGCCTAATAACATTTGCAGTGCCGTGTTATTCCCCATTGCAACACTGGCACTGTACTGTGGGGGCAGAACCAACAGTATCAAAATATTCTGTTGGAAAACCAGTGTAGCACATGCAGCACAGCGGCTGTCCGTCGCCTGGTGCTGCACAGACACACAAGAGAGCCAGCAGGAGGAAACTCTGCGGAGGCTGCGGCTTTCAAACAGTGGGCCATGCCCGCTGCCAGGACCCTTACTGGGAAGGGTTTCCCCAGGATGGGGACAGGATACAGGGTTAGCCCAAAGGTAGGACAAGTATGCATTAGCCCTAAACTCAGCCGCAGGGGGTGATCCCTCATGGAACCTTGGCTCTCAACAATTGCTCTACTAATGACGTTGAAGGGCAGAGTGACTCAGACCCACTGATGGTGCTGTCTAGTACTGGGGAGATGCACAGTAAGCCTGCTTTGTTACTAAACCAATACAATCCTGTGACGTGTGGCTGATACTACATATTTCTTGGGTGGCTGGTGGCCCTTAGTCTTGATGCCAAGCCAACTGCTAGGCCAAGACAAGAATCTGAAGTAGGAGTCTTGGCAACACATTTTTAGTTGGAGGAAGGGAATGTGATACCAACTCCCTCAAATTAGATGACCAGATCACGCATTACTTGCCATTGAAACTGTTGATCTGATAGAGACTTCTAGCTGCAGATTACTAACATTTGAATTTCCCAGGCATCAGGCTGGATCTGGAAACTTTTTCTGAGCAATACCCTTGCAGCATCGTCGGGTGCCTCCATTCGGCTCGCATGATGCTGTCGGCGTCGGTTATGACGTTGCGGTACCTATATGAACGCCACCCAGGTCCGTTCTTTTCTTTCTGTGCCAGCTAAGCGCCGATCCGGAAAGAGCTACCCCTCTGTCGCTTCTTGACAGGCCCTTTCTCGACTTTTTGTCGAATTCAGAATTTTTTCTAACTTTGTGTGTGAGGATGTCTTTGAGGAAGACAGGGCGGTGCCTGCCACCGCATGATGTCGGTTACCGACCCTCACCTTGTCTGTCTCTGGTGTCTCGAGTGCCACCACTATTCAAAGTCGCGATCGGGCTATGGCTCCTAAGGCCTTGCGGGAGCGGGCTATGAAACTCCTTGCGGCCCAGCAGTCGACACCATCCAGCGAGACTCCGCGGAGGTTCCGGTCCTGATCGAGGAGGAGGTTGCGGGACCGCTCCCGGAGCCCAAAGTCCTCTTTGTCCCACTCGAGGTCTTCGGGCACTCGGGGAAGAGGCACTAGAAGAAGAAGAAGTTCAAGCAGACTTCATCTTCGCCTCGGCTGTTGTCCGTCGACGAAAGAGGTAAGGAGCACCGACCGTCTAGGCACGGTTCTGCAGAGACGTAGCCAGGGTCAACTTCGTGCCTCCCTCCCTTTCCGGGAGCTGGAGCGACCCCCGCTCAAATAAAATTATTTTACGAGGCAATGCACCGCATATTTGAGCGCGCCGACCCCTCTGGTGAGCCCTCGGGCCCCGCGAGGTCGGAAGGGGCCCCATCGGTTTTGACGCCATCGGCACCTGTGGGGCCTCAGGGATCCAATCTCGGATCCAGGTCGACGCCGGTCGTGCCATTGCGACCTCCTCCGGCATCGGACACGAAGTCGGTGCCAGCCCCATCCTTATTCCTGAGGACACGGAGTCTGAATGACGTCGCTCGACGCCGATTCATGAGCTGATTGAACCCAGGGGTTCTATGTTGTCGCCTGAACACTTTGAGGAGGTGTTGGGCATGGGAGGGGTTTATGGACCCTTTGGAACACCAGGATGGCTCTGCAGAGCAGTTGGACTGGTATGGGGAACTTGGAGTAGCCAGTGGACTGGACACTTCTCCAGATACTGGCATGCTCTCTCCGCCAACTGTGGCTACGGAGGAGGGGGCATCCTATGCCATGGTGGTTAAAAGGACAGCTAATGTCCTTGGACTAGAGCTGCCTTCAGTGCAAGTCAGGACTCATCTCCTGACTGAAGTGCTTCAGCCTGGGGCTTCTACCTCCCAATCCCTTTTGCCCTGTAATGAAGCACTAACTGATGTCCTTCTAGGCACGTGGTCCAAGCATAGCACGTGGGCTCCTGTGAATAGGACAATTGCCTGCCATCATCGCCCAGCTCCATGCGACCCAAAGTTCCTCAGCCAACACCCCACCCCCAAATATTTGGTGGTGCAGGCCTCCACATCCCAGGGTGCGTTCCCTTCTGCCCCTCCGGATAGGAAATCCATGAGGCTGGATTCATTTGGTAAGAAGATGTTTTCTTCCTCCAGCCTGGCATTGCGGTTGGTGAATTCCGCCTGCTTATTGGGCCATTTCTCCCACTCCATTTGGGAGACTGTTGCGCTTGTGCTGCCACAAGTCCCAGAGGAGGCCCAGGCTGTGCTCTCTCAAGCAGCAAGGACGGGAGAGAGGCAGCAAAATTCATCATAAGGTGTGGCCTTGATACGACGGATTCGCTGGGAAGATCGATTTCCACAACAGTGGCCTTGAGACGCGATGCCTGGCTTAGGACAACTGGCTTCTCGGGTGATGTGCAGGCAAATTTGATGGACATGCCTTTTGATGGAACCCGTCTTTTTGGGGAAAAGGCAGATTCGGCCCTAGTGAGGTTGAAAGACTCTCGAGCTACGGCCAGATCCCGGTGACCAGTCTACCTTTCACCCCTTTCGTGGCGATAAAATGCGTTTCGAGCTGTGTCAGCCCTATCCCAGCCACTGTCCTGCGCAGGCTTCCCAAGTCGTGCGGGGACATGGACGCGGTTTATTCTGACCTAGGAATGGAAGCCAGAAGTCGTCGGTCACCCTTCCCTCGGCAGCCGCAGCCTCCAAGTACTCCTAGTCTGACTCTGCAAGACCACACCACTCCAGTTGACGGGAGAATCCATCATCATCTCTACCACTGGAGGTCCATAACACCGGAAAAGTGGGTCTTGCAGATCATTCAGGAGGGCTATTCCCTACCTTTCCTTTTGTTTTCCTCCTCCCATTCTGCCAAATCAGGAACGGCTGCCGGACGATCATTTGAAATTGCTCCGGGAGGAAGTTACAGCTCTCCTGGCCAAGGCAGCTATAGAAAGGGTACTGGTTTCAGAAGTAGGCAATGGTTGTTATTCCCGCTACTTTATGATTCCGAAGAAGAACGAAGTGTTGCGGCCCATTTTAGATCTTCGGACCATCAATCTCTTCCTCAAGAAGGAGAAGTTCAAGATGCTTACTTTAGCTCAGGTCTTGTCTGCCCTAGACCAAGAAGACTAGATGGTAGCATTGGACCTGCAGGATGCATATTTTCACATCACCATCCTGCCGGGCCACAGGCATTACCTGCGGTTCAAGGTAGGCCGCGAGCACTTTCAGTTTACCGTGCTCCCCTTTGGCCTTACCAGTGCGCCTAGGTGTTCACCAAGGTGATGGCGGTGGTCGCAACTCATCTGCGCAGGTTAGGGGTTTCAGTTTTCCCCTACCTCGACGACTGGCTGTTGAAGGCGTCCTCACCCCAGGCTGTCGTCTCCCACCTTCAGACTACGGGGGACCTCCTGCATTTGCTGGGGTTCTCTGTAAACGTGCGGAAGTCACACCTGACTCCTTCTCAGATGCTTCCTTTAATTAGAGCTGTTCTGGACACAGTGCAGTTTTGGGCCTATCCTCCCGAGCAGCGAGTCCAGGATATTCAGGTTATTATTCCGATTTTTCAGCCTCTATCGTGGATTTCAGTGAGACTGACTCTGTGGCTGTTGGGCCTCATGGCCTCCTGCATCCTGTTGGTAAAGCATGCCAGGTGGCGTATGCGGGCTCTGCAATGGGACCTGAAGTTCCAGTGGGCACAGCATCGAGGAAATCTCTCCAACATGGTCCAGATCTCGGAAGTTACTGAGAGAGATTTGCAGAGTTGGTTGCCAAACCGCGATTGGGTCAACGGCAGACCCTCTCCCTTCCCTTACCAGATCTCACAGTCGTGACAGATGCGTCACTTCTAGGATGGGGCAGCCATCTGGGAGAGGTGGAGGTCAGGGGACACTGGTCTCCAGCAGAGTCGGGGCTCCACATATATTTGTTGGGGCTTCGAGCGATTCGATTGGCATTGAAAGCATTTCTTCCCTTTGTCAAGGGGAAGTTAGTGCAGGTGTTTTCGGACAACCCCACCGCCATGTGGTACTGCAACAAGCAGGGCGGGGTGGGGTCGTGGACCCTTTGTTGAGAGGCCCTGCATCTCTGGACATGGCTGGAACAGCAGGACATAACCCTGGTGGTTCAACACCTGGCAGGTTCTCTGAAAGCTAGGGCGGACAAACTCGGCCATTGATGCCTAGCGGATCACAAATGGCATCTTCAGTCAGGTCAGAGTTGGCGCAAGGTCTCTTTCAGCAGTGGGGAGAACCTCGGTTAGATTTGTTCGCCTCCGAAGAGAACACGCAGTGTCAGCAATACTGCGCTCTGGAGTTTCCAAGGCGGCTATCGCTCAGTGACTCCTTTCGTCGTGAGTGGAGCTCAGGCCTGCTGTATGCCTTTCTTCCCATACCACTCCTGCCCAGGGTTCTGAAGAAGATCAGGAGCGACCGGGCCGAAGTCATTCCTGTGGCTCCGGACTGGGTGTGGAGAGTTTGGTATCCAGAACTTCTGAAAATGAGCATTGATCCTCTGATCAGGCTGCCCCTTCGGGAGGATCTTCTGTCGCAGCAGCAGGAGACGGTTCTCCACCATAACCTGTCAACTCTGCGCCTCCATGTGTAGAGATTGAGCGGCGGCAGTTGATGGCTTTTGACCTTCCTCCCGAAGTATGTAGCGTATACGCCTGTTGTTGGCAGAAATTTGTATTATACTGTACAGAAAGGTCTAATGACCCTCTTTCTGCTTCTCTTTACACTGTTCTTTTATTCTGTTCATTCTAGCCCTTGCCCAACAGGGCTCTGCTTTGGGAACTCTCAAGGGTTATCTTTCTGCTCTGTCTGCTTTTTTGCAGCTGCCAGACCAGCCCTCTCTCTTTAGGTCTCCAATTGTACATAGGTTTCTAAAAGGGCTGGCTCACTTGTTTTGGTAATGCATTATCTGGTAGAGACTCTATCCTGCTGCAGATTCTCTACCGCCCCATCCATGCCTCCCCGCTTTGCGGACTAATATTGTAGAGCTAGGGTTACTCCCCTTTTCAGGGCTCTAGTTTTGCACATGACTACATCAGTTACTTCGTGGCTCTGCGCTTCTGGTGTGGAAAAAACGAAAAGTACTGACTTCCGCACGCCTGGGTGGCGCCTATATAGGTACCGCGACGTCATAACCGAAGCTACCGACGACGGCACGCAGTGCCGAATGGAGCCACCTGACGGTGCGCGCAAGGAGTATTGCTCAGCAAAAGTTTCCGGATCCAGCCTGTAGTCTGGGAAATTAAAAAGTAAGAAATCTTCAGCTAGATAGAGTCTCTACCAGATAATGCGTTACCGAAGGTAAGTAACTTGTTAGTTATTTTCATTAGGCAAGGTAGGCGCTCAAACCTTGTGAAGCTGCAGTGACCAGGACACCAGTTCGTTGGCTGAGCTGATATGTGTGACAACCGAAAGAAGTCAAGTGCCATCCTGTTCCCACTGTCAATCAATCAATCAATCATGTCACTTATAAAGCGCACTACATACCCGCGAGGGTCTCAAGGCGCTGGGGGAAGAGAGGGGTGGTGCTGCTACTGATCGAAGAGCCAGGTCTTGAGGAGTCTTCTGAAGGCCAGTAGGTCTTGGGTCTGTCGGAGGTTGGTGGGGAGGGTGTTCCAGGTCTTGGCGGCGAGGTGGGAGAAGGATCTGCCGCCGGCGGTCGTTTTCCGGATGCGGGGGACTGTGGCGAGGGCGAGGCTGGTCGAGCGGAGCTGGCGGGTGGGGGTGTAGAAGCTGAGTCGTCTGTTGAGGTAGGCTGGTCCGGAGTTGTGGAGTGCTTTGTGTGCGTGGGTGAGGAGCTTGAAGGTTATCCTCTTGTTGACAGGGAGCCAGTGCAGGTCTCTCAGGTGGGGTGTGATGTGGCTGCGTCGGGGGATGTCGAGGATAAGACGTGCAGAGGCGTTCTGGGTGCGTTGCAGCCGTCTCAGGAGCTTAGCCGTCGTTCCTGCGTAGAGGGCGTTTCCGTAGTCCAGCCTGCTGGTGACGAGGGCCTGGGTGACTGTTTTTCTTGTTTCGGTGGGGATCCACTTGAAGATCCTGCGGAGCATTCGGAGGATGTTGAAGCAGGATGAGGAAACGGCGTTGACCTGCTTAGTCATGGAGAGGGTGGGGTCGAGGATGACCCCTAGGTTGCGTACGTGGTCGGTGGGTGGCGGGGCTGTTCCCAGTGATGTTGGCCACCAGGAGTCGTCCCAGGCTGAAGGGTTGGAACCAAGGATGAGGACCTCCGTCTTGTCCGAGTTCAGCTTCAGGCGGCTGGTCCTCATCCATTCGGCGACGGCCTTCATTCCTTCGTGGAGGTGGGCTTTGGCGGTGTGAGGGTCTTTGGTGAGGGAGAGGATCAGCTGGGTGTCGTCGGCGTAGGAGATGATGTTGAGGTTAGTGCTGTCGGGCGACGTGGGTGAGGGGTGCCATGTAGATGTTGAACAGCTTTGGGCTGAGGGAGGAGCCTTGGGGTACGCCGCAGATGATCTTGGTGGCCTTGGATCGGAAGGGGCGAGGCGGACGCTTTGTGTTCTGCCGGAAAGGAAGGATGTGGTCCAGTCCAGGGCCTTCTCTTGGATCCCGGCGTCGTGAAGGCGTGTTCGTAGTGTGTGGTGGCAGACTGTGTCGAAGGCGGCTGATAGGTCCAGGAGGATGAGGGCTGCTGTTTCTCCGTTGTCTAGCAGGGTCCTGATGTCATCGGTGGCGGCGATGAGGGCGGTTTCGGTGATGTGGTTGCTGCGGAAGCCGGACTGGGAAGGGTCCAGGATGTTGTTCTCCTCGAGGTAGCGGGTCAGTTGTTTGTTGACGATTTTCTCGGTGACCTTCGCGGGGAACGGGAGCAGAGAGATGGGTCGGAAGTTCTTGAGGTCCTTGGGGTCTGCCTTGGGTTTCTTGAGTAAGGCGGTGATCTCGGCGTGCTTCCAGCTTTCCGGGAAGGTTGCTGTCTCGAAGGAGATGTTGATTATTTTCCGGAGATGGGGCGCGATGGCTGTACTGGCTTTGTTGAAGATTTGGTGAGGGCACGGGTCTAGCGGTGAACCGGAGTGGATGGTGTTCATGATCTCGCTGTTTTACATTCTGTATGTGAAGAAGGCAGTCTGGTATGTGTGCGCCCGTATGCATGTACGCTTGTGTATGAGAACAACCTGGGTGCGTATATACTGTGTTAAAATAGATGGGTTCCTTAATGTCTTGGTGGCAGGGCCGGACAGGCCGTAGCGGGCACCAGGTGTTTTCCCAGTGGGCTGGAAGGGTGGGGGCCGGTTTTGGCACAGGGGGCCGGTTTTGCAGCAGTGCTGCAATATTGGCCCCTGTACCAGCAGCAGTGTCCCCCCCCACCTGCGGCCGATCTGACTTCATTGCCAGGGCCGGTTTGCGTTCCCAGTCCGGCAATGCTTGGTGGACCTTACAAACAGCAATACCCTTTATATTGTCCACTAGGGAGAGCAATCCACAATCATTATGTAACACCCCAATAAATGAGTGGGGTACGCATATACTTGGTGTATGTACTCATCTGGGAAGTGGGAGGTAGGTGCTCTGGTGCATTTTCTGGACTGCTGAATGATACAGTGGAGGCACGATTTTTAGTGTGTTATGAAGGGCCACCACACATAGGGGAAACACATTATTATTCGCATCCCGTCTCAGGCATTATGACACCACCAAATATGTGAGAATAACCTATGTCCTGCTTCGTGACCATCATACCACGAGGAAAAAAGGATATAGAAGGTGAGAGGAGCTATAAAAAGGGTAAAACCTTTAAGTGCTGTACATACTAAATAGTGTATAATTCTCACAATTATTCCTTGAAGATTGTGTAGCTGTATAACTACATCAGGAAATCTAATGTAGTGTACTGAGAGAGGAAATATGTGCAAATGTTGTATTTAGGCCTGTAATCGTGTTTACCCAATCCTTCTAGTCACCATTTGTAGTTTCTTTCCAACTTGTATGGTATTATCTGTTTGTTATATATGTGAGCAGAATGACGGCTTTAAACTATAGATAATCTTCTCTTTTTGGACATAGAGACAACAAACTCCTCTGCACCTTGCAGCTGACCTTAGGAATATTGAAATGGTGGAAATGCTGCTAAAGGCAGGCTGCGATCTAGACGCTGTGGATAAGGTATAGGACAATGCTAAATATTGTGTCATGTTTTTAATGTAATATGTAATTATAGATGGTAATATGCCAGTCCTATGAATTTCAATCATTTATGAAACCTGATCAACAATTGTAAATGTAAAATGCTCAATGATACCTCAGTGTATCTGCAAGGAGAAGTAAACCTATTTTGCCCTCCTCATAATGTATGTTTCTGCTGAGGCCTTGGACTTCCTGGTATGTCCAAGTAGTAAGATGTAACTTCACTGGTATTGATCCCTACCATGGTCATTTGGTGCAGTCTTTTCAGCGTGGGTTAGATGAACAATGTCTGCTGCACATGCCCAAACTGAGGAAAGATGTCAGAGGGTAATCCTTTGGGACCACCCTTTTCTGACCCACAGGTTCTTACTCTTAATGCCTAGGTGTCATCAGTACTTTTTTGACTTTCTCCTCAAGTTTTCTAACGCCCCTCATTTGTTTAGAGCCTGGCCCTCCTTATTGCCTCACACCACTCAGGCTACTGTATTGTCCTATCCTGTTTCCCTTCAGTGCTTCGTCCCTCTGTTTTCCCCCACACATGTTTAGTGCCTCTTTTCCATCTGTGCTGTCCTGCCCTATTCTGCTCTAATTGTCTGCTCGGTCATAGAACCTGGTTCCTCAGTCCCCAAGTCGAATGCTCTGGCCGTAGAGCCACACCCCCTCTGACTTAAGATTTTAACTTTGAGGACATCCTTTGCTGGCCCTTCACATTTGATTATTTTCTCAGGAAGGTGGTGTGAGTGAGCTCTGATGTGACTCCAAACAGGCGTTTGGACTACATTAGTAGTAGTCATGGATAAGCATGACTAGTGGTCATTATAGGGTATCACTGCAACGCGTAGCTACTCTCCATTGCTGTAAATCACAGTCAGACAAGTCAAATAGCACAGTAGTAGGCAGGAGGGAACAACAGCCCTAAGAGACGCATAGCAGACGGAGAAGGCGCAATACAGCTGCTTTGGGTCACCGCCCTCTGCCATTGCTTTCACAACGTGTCAGTCATATCTTGGAATAGCCCAAATGATTATTTCTCTCTCATGTTTATGCTATTAGCTACTACTTGTATAATTCAACATCCTTAAGAGTACTTCTTTTGCAATGCTTGAGATGCATTATTCTCAGTATCAGCAGCAGATCGGGAAGGGACTATGGGCCAGATATATGACTCGCAGTTTGCCGGTCGGAAAGCCTGATGTACAACAGTGCCTGAGACACTGTTTGCAATTCTAAAATGGGTCGGGACCTGGCTCCTTAATATTCACGAGGCACGTCGCAATTTGTGACCCATTTAGTAATGGCGGGACTCACAGGGTTGGTAGCCTGCTGGGGGTCAGGAGACCAACATTTCTGTGACTGCTTTTTAAATAAAGCAGGTTTTTAAATGTAGCCTGTTTCCCTTAAAGAAAAACAGGATGCTTTTCAAAAATAAAAATGAAAAGTTTTCTTTTCATTTTATCAGAGTGGACAGTGGTTCGCGGTACCACTGACTGCTCTGAAAAAATGTTGGCATCCCCATTCACAAAGGGGAAGGGGTCCTTCCCCTTTGTAAATGCCTTAACACCAATCTGAAATTGGTAGTAAACTGCAAATGTTTTGTGACCGCATTCACAGTTGCAAAACATTACTACATACCAGTGTGACTCACTATTAAGAAGGGACGCCCTTGGCACGCCCCTTCCTAATAGCGACCCAAAAACCCTATTTTGCAAGTCGGTAATAGGTTACCAACTCGCAAAATAGGGTTGGTACATTTGAAGATGCATTTTACCAATCGCTAACGGCCCTCCGGTAAAATGCGTTGTACATCTGGCCTCAAATACTTCAATGGAGAAGCCATCTTCAAAAGAAAGACAGCCCCCCCCTAAAAGCAGCACATTACGCATGGTAAAAAATGTGTGCTTGAAGTATAATCTAAATAAGTACATAGAAGGACTATAATATTTTTCAGGTGTTTCTTTTTAAAAACATATCTTTTCTTGGCGCAAACAAAAAGTACAAAAACAATGATTTTATTTAAGTATAAGACTTGACAAATATGATATTTAAATGCATATCTAGCCAATACTTTAAGGGCACATTTGTTTTCTGATATGTGGCCTGTGCTGGTTCAGTTCAGTACAGAAACAACAAAAATAACAAACTGTTGGTACTTTGTAATGCTGCCCCCATTGCAGTTAGAGATGTTTTCCTTTCTCTCTGCTGGTTCAATACAGAAACCATTTTTGCAAGGCGACTTCCTTATTGATGTCTGTCTGTCTCTCTCTGGCTCCTGAATGCTGCTGATGTTGAGCTTTTTTGCAACTTTCTTCCGTCACAGACCCACAAGGTGGCAAACCTGTGCTGCTGGGGCACTGCTGATAGTACACTTTGCAGTCATTCCACCATTGGCACCGACCCTTTAATGATGGTGTGCCCCGGGGAGTACAAATGTTTGCCATTTTCCCACCCCCATATGCTTGGCTTCTTCCTCCTCAGACTTCAGTGCCATGAGTGAGGGCGGTGAATTTACATATGCAGCGGCGGCTCTCCTGCAATGGTGAAGGAGCCTCGCCCCACTTCCTGGCTCAGAGTCAGCAGGTGAAAAATAAAATGATGTTCTATGATCGTTTTATTTTTCATTTGCCGGCTCTGAGCCAGCACGTGCAGGGAGGGCTGGGCCGAGGCATGGGAGGGGGAGGAGGAGTACTATGTGTACTTCTAAGTGCTCAAGTGTGTTTGGCCGGCCGTCTCAGGCCGGCCAAACACACATGCGCACTTAGGTTTCTAGAACCTGGCTGAATTGAACAGCCGAGCTGGAGAAACCAATCAGACTCCCTGTCCTGAGTGGAGCGTCTTTTCACCCCACTCAGGCCAATGCCCATGCTGTTCTCATTGCATGAGAGCAGCGCGGGGATTGCACAGGGAGTCTGTCCCAGAGGCTGCTGGGAACAGGAAGAGCACAGGAGGCACGACGCGGGAAGTGGCCGGCAGTCGGCAGCTTAAGGTACGTTCTTTTTTTAAATATTATCACTAACACCCCTCCCCCATGCTTCCCCTCCCATGTTCGTCCCACCCGCTCCAGAACCCTTTGTTTGTGGTGGCCGCCACTGTACATATGGTGCATTTCTTAAATTATGGCACTTCTCCAGGGATGCTGGGAAAAAATACTCAATATCTTGCAGCAAATGAGAGAAAATATTACTTCAAGCATTTACCTTAAACAGAATTGTCAGTGCAATATCCAAAACGGATTTCTTTGTGAGTGGCGCTAATGCTGGCCCTTCTTGGCATATCATCTCTGGATGGTTTGCATCTATCGTTATATAGAATAATTGATAAGCCAAAGGAGTAGATATATTAATTTATTGCCTCTTTCACACAGAGGCGTAGCTAGAGCTTGTGGGGCCCGGGGCTATCCCTCAGATTGCCGCCCATGGCATTCGCAGGCGTGTGATTGTGTGAGCTTAAGTCTCGGACTCGAATTTTGAATCTCACCTTGTTGTGTGCAGATTTAGATTCTGTATATAGGTTTCCCGATGTATGCCCTTATATAGGTACAATTCACATTGCCCTTATTTGGACATAGAAATCCGGCCCTTATTTAGACATTGTCCGTACAAACCAAATACAGGCATGGCCACCTACATCCGTCCATCCACGTCACAACGAATTCTTGGAAAACCAGACCCTTAAGACTTTAGGAATTTCCCTCAGCTTGAATATTGATTTCTCCAAGAACTCATTAAGTATGCATGAACATCTATTCCTTAGGGGTTCATTGATGACGTTCCTCTGCCCGACTTTTACGTCAATACTGGCATTCCTAGACACCTTCAAGGTATAAATATACCAGCATTTGCCTTGGCAAATTGCGGTTCCCGGAGGATTCGATCCAACCCAGACTACGCGGTTCGCCACGGCAAGTTCGGAAGGAGATCGAGTTCCAGCCTGATGCACTGACCTGACGCTGCCATCCTCCTTGCAGAGAATCCAGCTCCAGTGCTCTCTGACTTCCCTTGCGGGGGGTTAGACTATCGAGTCCAGAAAAGAGATTCCAACCTCTCTCATTCTCAGGTATGGAGCTGACTAGAACTTAGAGAAACTTTTGGCAACTCTTGGCTAAACTAAAATATAGCTAGCTATACTTTAGAAACAGCACCTACTTCAAACCTCGTACTGCACTTAGGTTAGGTACACTGGGGTAGAACAATTTAGAAGCATCAGATGAGTATCACATTTTAGCATTATGTTATTTATGTATGTATTTTGATTAATATATGTCATAGCTACAAACCATGCTATTGCAGTATTATTTTATCTTACTGCTAACCTCGTACATATTGTACTTCGCAGTCTGTCTTACGATTGTAGCAATTCATATCTCTTGCATGAGAAATAAGACTGTTCAATAAAACCTTTTATTGAAACGCCTGTCTCTCTATTTCTGTGCAACTCTGTAGAAACGAAGCATGCACGATTGACTGAGTGAAACTGTTATCTATTGTTTCCACGATTCTGAGACTGTTCCGATTCTAACGGGAAACAAAGTTGTCATGTTTATGCGGTTGTCAGAGACTAATCCCTTCTTGTATATTCGAGAAGTTTCTAGTGACCTCTGAGTTAGCTGGCACACACAAGTAATTAAGTTTAATATACTCGATAGAGACATACTGACCTTAGTCCTATGTCAAATCTATAGTGTATGTTATTCCAATGCGCAGAGCCTATCAGGGATATAGGAACTACACTACAACCTCACTGTCAAATTTTATTTCGGGCACAAATATTTCTCACATGTATCATTGGAATGCTAGTTTTACATTGGTCTATTAACTAGTGCAAGTAAGTGTTAACTATCTGAACTCGCAGTTGTAGAGGGCTGCGCACAGCACCCGGGGCCACTCGCTAAGTATACTGGTGTGATTTTTTTAAATACTGTTAAACATATTTGTCATCCTTCCTGACTGTGACCGCTATGTGTGTCTCACAGGCTCTCCCGAGGCTTGCTCAGCAATCATGCTATCACGCACATGCTCACTGTGGCGGCCGGAGTCCGTAAGTCAGCTGACTCTAATGAATTTATGGTATAGGCCTGAGGCAATTGAGATTTGTGTTAGGGCCTCTCACACCATGTTATAGTCTGGTCCCAGGTCCCATGTGGGACAGAGAGAGCAGCATGGAGTTTAGTGATTCTTATTTGAGCTCTCTCCAAACAGCAGCAATGCCACATGTTCACAGACAGGTACTTTCATCAGCGTGCGTCGTGACTGTCACTCGAGACAGTCTACTTTTGCACTTACCTGCGTGAATTTGGATCTGAAGGTGGGGTGTTGGATTTAGGGGTCTTTCGACACTTGCTGTGCTGAAGGCTTTAAACAGCAATGCAGGGTGGACTAAATACCCGACTGAAGACCAAGCTGCTTCTGTGCCACGGGCAGAAAACAAAATGTCAATCTTTGCTTGAAGTGTCGTCTGGTGTATTTACACTTGGTGTGTAACTTGTCACTCGCTGTGCGACACTAGAGATATTTATGCCAGGACATCAGGGCAGGCTCTGGTGATGCTCATGCCACTACAACTCTGAATGCCTCGTGTGTACCCAGCAATACCCCTTCTACATTGGTGGGGTCCAGTAAAGATCTGTGTTCTCTACTAAACTGTTGTCTTGTATTGTCAGTGGCTCTTATTGCACAGCTTCGCTCCAGTGGTTCTACAGCCTAACCGCAGGTCCTTGCTCTTTTTGGTGTTAATTCTTAGCGGAGCATGTGACCTGCTTTCTAGATGTCCATAGCTGTCATTTTAATTATAGTCAGCTGCAGAAGGCGTTTGCAGCAGTGTTAGATCTTCTGAGAGTTTCTCGTTGCTCAAATGGGTCTAATTTCTGATATTTATGTTTCCTCATCTTCATTGCTTGATTTTTGCTCGCAAGAAAGTGTCAAATGTCACTCATAACCACACTGATATTATGAACATGTCACACATAGCAATCTGAAACCTTGGCAGCTATGGATTGCACGTGTCATGAAGTCATTTGCTGACTGCCTAACTTGGTTAGTCCCCCCACTTCTTTTTATAGGACTTGTGCCCACTGCCCTGCCACTCACCAAAGATCCTTTCCTCCCTCGTGACAACCGTTTAGCTCTTACCTTCCTCAGGCTCCAGTACTCCACAGTGGTGGCAGGGTCTCTACCGTAGGGGTTGGTTCTGCTGCAGCCTATCGCCCAGCACTGCCACTGCCCCAGACTCGACTCATAACTGCCAAGGTTTCAGATTGCTATGTGTGACATTTTCATAATTTTGGTGTAAGTATGAGTGACATTTCAATGTGTATGAGTGACACTTTCTCCCGAGCAAAATCAAGCAATGAAGATGAGGGAAACATATAAATATCAGAAATTACTCCCATATGAGCAAAGAGAAACTCTAACAGCTGCAAAGCACCAGAAATGGAAGGGAACTACCTTAGTGCCCATGTAACCTGATTGGACAGTGGCCTCAGACACTCGCCTCAGACACTCTGCATCGGGCAAGGCTCAGGGGAGTGAGGGTGAGGCACACATAAGTTACAGCCAGCCAGGGCGGTGTTGTGTGTAAAATGGTATGTCCAGTTATGAGAAAATCCAAACATGGCAGATGCTGACACACCAAAAGAGGACAGGTTAATGTTTGACATAGGCAACAATAGGAGTGTGCAGTTTCATTTTTTTTTATTAATCCACCATACGTTTTGGCAGGAGGAGCACTTCTTTATCAGTTTCCCAGCTGACGACGGATGTCCCATTAATGTTAAACACAAAAGCCTGGAACAACTATTAAAGTCAGAAAGACTAATGGTAATAATGTGGAAAGTGTCTAGACTATGACATTCCCCATTTGTAACGTTGAAGAGACGTCACGTCATGAGCACAAAGAAAGCTATATATATATGTACTGTAGCACATAAACAGGTAAGCGCTTTCAGCCAAACAGAGAGAGAATAAAAGAGAGCTGCATTGGAGAGACAGTGAGTTCAGGTGCCTAATGTCTGTGGACTGATGCTGGGCTGCATAAGTTGCCTTAGGTGATAAAATATAATGTGCACTGTTTTAAATCGCTTTCTGAGCATGTATTTGACAAGAATAACTTTCTGAATTATGTTGCTCAACGACACTAATGTATGTTGCGATTTTCAGTGCTACAGGACGGTGAATGCAAAAGCAGAAGAGCTAATAAAACATAATACAGATCGTGCTTTAAATTAATTTAGGAAGCAGTCACTGTATGGGACATCTATTCAGGAAAAACACAAACCTTTCCCTCCCAAAGCTCGAGGTTAGCACCTCTCAGTATGTAAGTCACAGTATCAATTTATGAAAAAAGTGTCTTACCATCATGAAGTATACAAGTCAAGTGCCTGCTGACGAGACCCTAAACAAGGAGGGTGGGTTGAGTTAAGAGTTAAATTTTTAAGATTTGTTTTCCTGGGATACAACTGCTTATGTCCGAACACAGTACTATGTGTATTAACGCTAGATTCTAGATGTGAACATATCCTTATTTGATAAGGTTGTATTATCTTTTGATTGTTTAATACTTACACGCAAGTATACGTGCTATGGCAATGTTACCACGGTTATATTGTGACTCTGGATGATTAATAACTAAATAAAAATATTTAATTAAAAAAACACACAAAAACCTCACCCCTCTACAATGCGCAGTGTTGATATAAATGATGTCATTTCATGTCATGAGTGTTCTTCTAAATGCTATGATTAAACATGCTACAAGTGATGTAATATAAAAGGGTATAAGTAGTGCATGTGCGAGTTATAGTTAATGTAGTCTGGCTAGCGAGTTGAGAAGAGGTGCGTGCACAAATAACCCCACAGAGGGCATTATGGGGGCACTTCTTCGCTGGAGCAATAAATAATAAAATTCAGAAGTTTACTGAAAAAAACAACAGTTGAAGTGACGTTATAGTTAGTGTGAGAAGTTGGCCTGGTATATGCTGTCCACTAATTAAAGTGGGCACCTTGCACCAGTCCAAACGACCCTTATTGATGATTAGGTTAAAGACAACCTTTATAGAAAGCTATCCTAGTGGTAGCTGTGGAGAGCAGCCTTCAGGCTAAGTCTAGAAGGAATGTAAAGCAGCTTGTTTTACCAGTATATAACCTCTTGAATGACCAAATGAAAGGAGAACCACACCAGGTATATATAAAATATATGTATTTATTACTAAACACTCTCTACTAACCTCTTTATGAGATTAGAGAAGGCACACAATATTACAGTACTAGAACGACAGTAAATAGCACAATACACAGTGGGCTCCAGGGGGAGACCAAACCATATATTAAGAAAGTGGTATAACAACCCCGACTTTACTAGACACAGTGCCTAGAGCACGTAGAATCGCTAGGACCCCAAGGAACCACCCAAGGTAGTGACACAGGGGACCCACGGAGGACGGGTGCAGTGTGGGAACACAGACGCGAGCTCCGTACAACTCTATGGGAAAGTCGCGGTTGGAAATTTAGAGTTTAAGGACACTTCGGACAGGACTTCAAGCAAACCCAGTTAAACTTAGAAGGTTCTAAGGCCAGCACCCTCGTGAGTACCGAGGTACCCGAGTTACCTATCCCAGAGGAGCTGGGTGCATAGGGGTCAAGTGGTGTCGGAAACCCTCGTCGTTTTCAATGGCGTGATGCGAAGAAGTGCTGCTGCCGTGGAGAAGAAAAGTGTCCGGTGTGACCCAAGCCTGGATCGGAGATGAGAAGAACCTGAAAGCAGAGGGGACAAAGTCTAGGTCAATTCACGTGACCAGGAGCGGAGTAATCGAATGCCCACCGATGTCGGGTGCTTCAGGTGCGAAGAGGTGAAGCTTGACTCTGCAGCCACGGGGACCAGGAGATGTCGACGGTGACCAGATTCCGCAGGCGAGCTGTCCCACAAAGGATGTCGAGTGCTGGGGGGTCAGTTTCCGGATTGGAGACCAACAAGCCTTGGCAACTGCAACCCACGCGGTCAGAGAAAAGATGCTTCGGTGAGGACCAGCAAGGTCCTGGGGACTCCCCAAGCTATGGAGAGTCAGGGCACGTCTGGAGCAACCAGGAAAGCCCACTGAAAGTTAAAGTTGCCTTCTCAGGGACTCACAGGTCAACGGACCAGGGATCGCGAAGGGACCTCAAGGAATCACACAATACCAGCCCACGGAACAGTCGTGGAGTGTAGGCCAGTAATCTTCGGTGTAAACACTGCTCGGGGCTTGGACTACAAATAGCCCAAAGCACAGCCTCAGGGATCGCCTAAAAGCATATGCTGCTGCAAATGTGCACAGTGTCCAGGGGTTCGGGTTGCACGGTCCCCACGAGGGCTGCGGGTCTCAGGTTTGCTGAGAGCACTAGTCGGCCTCGGGGAAGCTTGGGCACCCACCTCCTGTGTTGCAAAATCTTCGGAGTCCGTCAGGAGCTGCGTAGATGCAAACCGGTCAGATGCGTTGAGGTGCCTGCGTTGCAGGGGAGTAACTCCTTTACTCCAAGGGAGATTCTTCAGTCGTCCAGCAAAGCGTAGATCATCGAAGGTTACTTGGTTTCTGTAGCAGAGTTTAGTCCAGGTAATATCTAAAGTCCTGTAGTCAGGGTTCCTACTTTATACCCAAGGAAGGGTTGGGACAAACTCTGGGGACCCACCTATGGGAGGGTCAGGACAGAGGGGTGGCTACACCCATGTCCTTTGTCCAGTTTCGCGCCAGAGCAGGGGCTGATAGCCCCTGCAACCGGTTTGAGCTGGACTATGCACAGGGACACCAAATGTGTCCCCAGTGCAGACATCAAAGCACATTCTGAGAGTGCACCCACCCAGCCCCAATACACTAAAGCTTGTCTGGGAGGTGGTCACACCTCCCTGTGACAGGAAACCTATTGTCAAGCCTTCCCCTGCCGGAGTTTCGTCCAGCAGCAGGAGGGCAGACTCGTGTCTGTGGCTGGCAGCATCCATTTTGTGATGCCAGGGTTCTGTGAAGCTGGTACCGGGTGTACCGGTGTTGTCATATTTCTCCCTCTAGGAGGGAGGAATCATACTGGAGGTATGATTCCAAGGTGTTTGACACCAAACACGACATAATTCCTTGCAGCCGTTTTAAAGTTAGCATTTACTGCGAGGTTATAATGCACTTAAGAGTATATGGTTGGCTGCATCACAGACAACCCTGGAATAGTGGTTCCGAAGGCTGCAGAGGGGCTCTGCTCATGCATGGGCACCCTCTCACATAAAACCCAGCACCCTGCCTTCAGGATTGATAAGGCCTGCCATAGGGGTGACTGATAGGCTTATATGTGCAGTGATTAGGATAGATATAGTGAACCTATATCTAAGGAAGGGGTGCATGCACCACCTTACACAGGCTGCAGTAGCAGACCTGTTGTGTCATTTTGAATGGCCTCTCAGGGGTGGCATAATACATGCTGCAGCCCCTGGGAGGCCTCTGGGGTACCTAGGCCCTGGGTACATAGTATACCATATACTAGGGACTTATAAGGGTACCCCAGAATTCAATCTGGAGTGTGCCTAAAGTACATGAACAACCAATTTAGGGAGTAAGCAGATAGACTGGGGTCCTGAATAGCAGGATCCCAGTCAGACTAAGTCGAAAACCAGCAAAACACCAGAAAAAAAGTGGGGGCAACCATGCAGTCAGATTCCATCTTCCTACAGTTAGGAAAGGTAGTAAGATTGTAGCTTACATTAAAAAAATCTAGAAATTCAATTTAAAAAAAAGTTAAATAGATGTTAGGTAATGAAAAAACTCAAAAACTAACAGAACCCCAAAAAACTGTTATTCATCAGTTATAGTTTTTCTGAGCTTACTATAACTTGTGCCCCACCATGCAATGCTTATGATCTCACGTCTTATAATCTCACATATTACATCACTCATGACCTATTAAGTGACATTATTGATGACATCACTGAGGTCATCTTGGTTTTACACTTATTTTAATGTTTTTCTCTAATAAATTGTTTAGGTAGTGATCAGAACAATAGTCATTCAAATACACATGGCTTCTAACTTCAGCAACCCGTGCATATTTGTGCAGGATTATTTTATCCCCAATGATAAATATCATTTTCAAGGCCTATTTACTGCATTTTACACTAATCAGATTTTGAATGTGTGAAGGACGAATTGACGGAGAGAGGTATCTTGCAGATTTTGAAACCAAACATCAAATCTATTATTTTCTAATGACCAACAATACCCTAACGTCAGTATCATTTAACTATGAAAATGCATATACTGCCCTTTAATATTGTTTCACCAGCTTCTCATAGGAAGGATGTGCGCGTCAGCAATGGTGTGGGTGGAGGTGGGTCAGTTGGGCTGAGAGATTTTTACTCCTTGAGTTAGGTAAAGCCAAACTAGAATGGATACAGAGAGGCTTTGCCCCACATATGTTTTTAATTGATAACTGATCAGTTCTAAAAAAAAAATCTTAAACTTATAAGGTAGCCTAGTGGGTTAAAGCTGGTCAGTGCGTGTAATCTGCAGGCCACTGTTTTGGCTGGTTGTTTAGCACACCTTTGTAGATGAGTCAATACGTTTAATTTACTGTCTCATAGGAGCAGAGTATTAAAATATCAGTTTTGCTATAGCTCAGTAGACACCCTATTTTGACCGCTTTCAAAATAAAACTTGAGTTCTAAGTCACTAAAAGTCTGGGAGAAAAATCATATCCAGATAAACAAAACCCACACACATAAAGATACATTTCTAACTTTACTCCCACGTGTGCTATACTTATTCTTTCTTCACACACTCTTGCCTCTTCTTGCACCTACGTTTGTCCCTTCTTATGCTCTTTTTAACTCCTACTTTTACTTCTAATTATTCCTACCTATTGCTACTCCTATTCCTACTTCCTCCTATGTGCTCCTTCTCTTAATATTACTTACACCTACTCACTTCCACTTACTCCTACTTCTACTTGCATTTACTCTTGCCCATGCCTACTTACTCCTATTTGCTCCTACTTACTCCTACTCCTCACTTCTATTCTTACTCCTACTTACACCTACTCTTTCTTTTTCTTACTCCCACTCTTATTCCTACTTACACCTACTCCCTCCTACTTTTGCTCCTCCTTATTCCTGTTCTTATTCTTACTCGTACCTTCAGATGCTATTACTCCTATTTACACCTAGTTTTACTCTTCTACTTATTCCTACTTACTTTACTAATTATACTCTTATTCATACTCATGCCAAGTTTTACACCTTCTCTTACTTCTAGATACAACTACTTACAAATACCCCTCTTCAATGCATCCATCATTCACCCTCACCGAAGCACCTATCTATCTGTTCACACCTAAACTTACATTCATAAACCCACAACCAGGTCTATATCCATCCACCCACATGTTGCTCCCATCCAGCTAAGTAAACACACTTATCAAGTGTCCCAACCAGCCTCCATCGCGTGCACTTACAGCCTTCCTACCATCCATTCATCCTTGCAAATAAACACACAGCCAGGAATCAATCCTTGCACCCAACTGGCATTCGGCTGTCGTGCGTGTATCTGTGTTGCCTCACTGTGTGTTTGTTATGTATGCATTTAGGTACTATATGTATGGAAATATGTGCATGCATGGATGTTTCCTGTTGGTGGATCCAAACATATCGCACAACAGCATATGGACATTACAACAACTACTGAATACATCTATAACAAGTCAGACCTGCTGGCTTTGCCAGTAACGTTTGTTTGTGTTATAAATAACCCTCTTTCTGCTATCCTTTCTAACTAGCCTCATCTTCAATATTTGTACACTAGCTTTTGGCTGAAGGCCTTAAGTCAACAGCAGCCATCATTATGAGGTGCAGAACCCTGGCTAGACGTACTGTCGCAAGGACTAACAAGTGTGCCATCACTGGTTACTTTGACAGAGACCCCTGAGATGCAACCAGTAACTTGAATAACATGTGAAAAAGAGGTGGATACAAGGCTTCTATCTCCGCCCCCCACAACCCCCCTATTTCAACCTGGATTATTGGCAATTTTTCAGGCATTCCAAATAGACAAGAAAAGGGACAGAACAACAGAACGAGGAAAGAGAAAGAGGAGGGCAGGGGGCTCAAGATGGTTGGTCCTTTAGAAGCTCAGCATTTCAGAATAGAGTTAAAAGGGTGAGTTTAACTGTATTCATGATTTCTGTATTTGCGTCATACGGTGATTAATCTTTTGTGCTCAGATAGTGAATAAGATCTATATATGTTATACACCACACGTCTGCAGGCTGGCACATTTTAATGAAATCAAGTAACTGAGAATAAGGGCAACAAAAAGCTTACTTGGACTGTCTAATGTAAGTTACCTGGACTCTAGGGGACTTAATATAAGTGTTTGGACTCCAGGTGACAGGAAAGGTTCCAAAGTTACTGATGAGATTTTACTAGGTTTGTTGGCTAAAACAGTATCACTTGGAAAAGACGGGAACTGTAAGAATGCTAACAGCAGAGTGCCAGGCCTTGAGAGCAAATGGAAGAAAAGGCTAGTGAATACTGTTAACTCCAGTTTATATGCTCCAGTGAACGAATAGCCAACAAGTTGGTTTAGAGAAGATCCAGGATTAAAAAAGGTTATTATCACAACATCGCCAACATCATTTGGTCTCTCTTTCTACCTCCCTCAAGAGAGGAATATGAGGGATGGGAATTAGATGACAACATCTGAGACAGCGTGAGAGCTGTAGCCTGCAGCCCCCTTTCCTCTTATCCATTATTAGATACAAGCCTTTGGATGATCTAACAGAGAGCTACAACCTTGAAGCTTCTGTCTTCATGGTGGAATTGGTGGGAAGTTAATCCGCTGTCCCTTGACTATAGGAGGCCATGACCTGCAGATCCTCTGCTCCACAGGCAAGAAAACTGAGCTGAAGTCCAATGCGTTGGGAACACACAAGAGAAAGAATCAAGCTACTGAGGGCCAGTAATCCAGTCAGGGCAGATAACTGATAATTGTAGGTCTACGGATTGGCGCTTGTTCGATAGCGAATAGCCCATGAACTGGCGAAATGCCCATGATTGCAATGCAATGGAAAAAGAGAGTCCTAAACCAAAAGCTCGAGTACTGTTCCATGACTAGCTACGGGAATTCTAGAGCTGCGGCTAAAGCAAGGGTTCTAGGACAATGAGACCAAGGGGGTGAATACGTCTGAGTTGTAGAGTTGTGGTGGTCATCGGAACCCACAGAGCAGCATGCTCTGGCTGAAGACAGCAACAAGCCAGGAAGGGCAGAATAACATTCATAGGTCCGCAATGACTGGTCTCTGTTGATATGTGTTGCTGTAGTCCTTCTAAAACCAAGCATGTACAATAACTGCACGAGGCTGAAAGAAAGTAATGCTCTTAAAAAAATGGTGGAGTGACACGTCCCATATTTTGCTCCAGGCAGAGCATTGCTGGATACATTGTGAAGATCAATGTCATCACAGGAGGGGGCATTACATGAGGAGGGCCTTTGACTGTATATTTAACATGCAGCATTGTTAAAGGTCGGTGGAGAGGTCAGAGGCCCAGTCAAAACCATTTGATACAGGACTCCTAGTTAAGAAAAAGCTCCTTTTCGGTTTCTCTCAACCATTTTGCTTCATTGTAAACTGATCTAGTCCTACAGAATATACTCTTATGGTATTATTTTATCCATGTGGGGCTCAATTTCCAATAGTGACTGGCTTTGCAATGTAATAAAATGCACAGAAATGGCCCATAATATTATTATTTTCCCACTGAGACAAATAGCCAATGTAAACAGCAATAGCATTGATCATTTGATGGAATACAGATTGAACCAAATTAATCAATCTTGCCCAACCGATGTGTGAGTAGAGACACTCAAGATTGGATTACTGCGACGATCAGTGTACTGGTACTCCTAATCATACCCGCAACTGCCCACACTTTTTTACAAAGGGCAGCAATCAGCTTAATCGTTGGCATGGAAAGATAACATGGCAGTTTAGATTTCCGACTTACCATGTTGTCTCCAAGTATACAGAGTTAGGTTATAAATACCTGCCTGGCATGTAAATGTTTAGAGAAAAGACCCAGGGGCATATTAGCAACGAGGCGATAAACAATTATCGCCGCTTTTGCGTCCGTTTTCGGACGAAAAGCGGCGATAATTTTATCGCCTAATCAGCAAGGTCACGCTATTGCGTGAATCCTTGCATTATCGCCCTTTCCCCCAACGCCCATCTTTGCATCTCTAATGAGATGCAAAGTGGGCGTACCCCGGATGGACTACGTTGCAAATATCGCTGATGTTCACATCGCGATATTTACAAGGCAGCCCACATGATTTTAGCAGAGGTTAGATTTCGGCGAAAACGGCCGTTTTCGCCAAAATCTAACGTCTGCTAAAATCCTGACTTAGCCATCCCTAACATAGGGGGTGGATTCTGCTGATACGACCACAGGGTCGTATCAGCAAGGTTATCGCCGTTTTGCAGGGAACATCGCTGGATAACCAGCGATAATTATCGCTGGCCGTTGATAATATGCCCCCCAATTTGTATCTTTCAAACAAAATTACTATTAAGTTTCTACCTTAGGTCCTGTGAGTGAAACTTTAAAACCTAAAAAGGTGACCAACATAGAGTACCATGGGAACAAAATAAGGAGAAAATAGTTTAACTCAATCAAATCAATTGGGCGAGGACAGGTGGCTGCACCAGATAGCCAAAAAGAGGTGAAGTCACCTATTAAGCTCTTTGGGAAACACATTAAAATGTGATGTTTCAGTGGTGAATGCAGATGAATGGATAGATTAGACAGTACGAGTGCATGGATGGAGTGTTTAAGAGTCTGAATGGATGAATGTATCAGTACATGGCTGGCTAGATTGATTGTTGAGGACATGAGTGGATGAAGTGTGCAGTAGCAATGTGTGAAGTGCGGTGTGGGGAAAGGGGTCTTGTGTGTGGTTGGGATGTGAATTGGTCGGTGTATGGATGGAAGAGTGAGTGCATGGAGGGTTGTACTATTTTACCATCACTTGTTTATGGTATCAGCGGAGAAGCAAATGACTGGAGATAGACAGAACTCTTCTGTGGCTTGGAAAAATGGGTCAAATTTCCAGTGCCTTTTCCACTCCGCACAGCCGCCCAAAATGTCAAAACACCTGTACAAAAACTCATCAATGTAAGTAACTACAACGGTAAAGCATGGTGCTAGGAAAAAGAATGACAATGACATCTCTATATAAAGCATCAATAAAAATGTAGTCTTGACCTTGGCATCTCTTCAGGAGAAGGGACTTGACAATTTCCTCAGTGAGACACATTATTGACACTGGGAGGAGGGACGTTGATTCAGTCTTGAATCGCTGAGAACCCTTGTGATATGTGCTTCTTATAGTTCTCGGCATTAGTTGTTTTTACTCGTCAAGCTGTGTTAAAGGTTCACAGTGCCATTTTACACTGCACACACCCTTCTCATAGAAGATATTGTGGACCAGAAGGTGGTGAAGGGTACTCTTGATGAGATAAAGAAGATGCGTTGCTTCCACCAACCCTTTTCCAGTCGCGGACAAAGCCAAACCTTGAAAGCAGTGTTTTCAATTCCATCACAGTTAATCGCACATACATGGCCATTGTTAACAAACTATCAGTACATCTTGCTGTGTATCCATTTAAATCATAAGCCTGGATCTCAGATGGATTTTTAGGAAAACTGCTTGTTTGTGTATTAATCAGGGCATTGCAATTGGACTACAGGAAAGTTGTAGCCCAACAAATAACCCAAACGTGCCCAACTAACCTTTCATTGCTTTAACCATTAAAGTAAATGGGAGGAGAGAAGTCACCCAATGTTCGAAGCCGAGATGAAATTACTACTTATGCAGAGCAAGGGTCTTGTAGTTAGGTGGTTTTGCTGAATGACAGAAATAGGGGGTCAATCGGGACCCTTTTTGATTGTTTTCTTTTCACTTGTGGTACTAAGCACTGATAGGACCCGCCCCACTTAAAGCATGGATTGTTGGCTAAATTTACCCTCTTCTCTAGTCCCGTCTGAGTGAGATCCAGAAGAACCGTGTTGTTGACATGCTCATCTTCTAAGACAGTATAACACTATCGTTTAACTGGTGTACTTGTCACACCAGCAGAAACCCACCAACCATCCAGAGTTGACCATTCATATGTCAGGCTGTTACTTTCCAGTATCCTTGCTGGACTGTCGCACCTAAAATATTTTAACAGTTCTTCTTGGTCCCGGAATGAAGTGAGGGGGGGGGGGAGGTGTTTAGTGGTTGGAGTAAATACCCGTCTCGTGGAGGATCGAGCCAAATTTGGCCAACTTCCTTTAGGGAGTCTTGAGGAGGATTTGCCCCAATAAGAAAAAAATGAAAAAACACACCCAAAATAGTGCATTTTGCAGTACGATATTTGCATTAATTGGGTTTAAAATTGAGATGCTCCGAATTAAATCATTCAGTACATTTGTGATGTGCCAGGCAAGCCTTTCCCTTCCCACGAGTGTCGGGACTCGCCCACCTTTGAAGCAATGGCGGAGTTTTCATCACAGTTATCCTACAAACTAGTTAAAAAGCTTTATGTATTACAGTTAAAGAAAATCTAGTAATGTGTCATAGCTTTAAGCTGCAGTAGTGGGGTTCCACACAAAATGCTGCATTTTGTAAAATAAAATGTGCTTGTAGTAGTATTCCTGTGCAGGTGAACTTCAGCTAGCCATGGGATTTCAGTGCTTATAGTAGGATTCCTGGTCAGTTGTACTACGGCTAGCCATGGGATTGCAGTGCGTGTAGTAGGATTCCTGGTCAGTTGTACTACGGCTAGCCATGGGATTGCAGTGCGTGTAGTAGGATTCCTGGTCAGTTGGACTACGGCTAGCCGTGGGATTGCAGTGCGTGTAGTAGGATTCCTGGTCAGTTGGACTACGGCTAGCCGTGGGACTGCAGTGCGTGTAGTAAGATTCCTGTTCATGTGTACTTCGGCTAGCCATGGGATTGCAGTGCGTGTAGTAGGATTCCTGGTCACTTGGACTACGGCTAGCCGTGGGACAGCAGTGCCTGTAGTAAGATTCCTGGTCAAGTAGATTACGGCTACCCATGGGATTGCAGTGCTTGTTGTAGGATTCCTGTCAGGCGGACTTTGGCTAGCGATGGAATTGCAGTGCGTGTAGTAGGATTCCTGCTCAGGTGGACTACGGCTAGCCATGGGATTGCAGTGCTTGTAGTAGGATTCCTGTCAGGCGGACTTTGGCTAGCGATGGGATTGCAGTGCTTGTTGTAGGATTTGTGGTCAGGTGGACTTTGGCTAGCCATGGGGTTGCAGTGCTTATATAGTAGGATTCCTGTCAGGCGGAATTTGGCTAGCGATGGAATTGCAGTGCGTGTAGTAGGATTCCTGCTCAGGTGGACTACGGCTAGCCATGGGATTGCAGTGCTTGTAGTAGGATTCCTGTCAGGCGGACTTTGGCTAGCGATGGGATTGCAGAGCTTGAAGTAGGATTCCTGGTCAGGTGGACTTTGGCTAGCCATGGGATTGCAGTGCGCGTGGTAGGATTCTTGTTCAGGTGGACTTTGGCTAGCCATGGGATTGCAGTGTGTGTAGTAGGATTCTTGTTCAGGTGGACTACAGCTAGCCGTAGGATTGCAGTGCTTGGAGTAGGATCCCTGGTCAGGCGGACTTTGGCTAGCCATGGGATTGCAGTGCTTGTAGCAGGATTCTTGTCAGGCGTACTTTGGTTAGCGATGGGATTGCAGTGCGTGTAGCTGCTGTTGCTAAATAAATGACCTCAACCTAACAGCGCAGCTGTGTGGAATACAACACAATGCAGTATTGCATGGCCTATCATTTTGGAAAATGTGTGTTTCATCTTCCTTCACTACGTTTTCTCCATTCCACCTCTTCAGTGTGCATGCTCAGTCCTATGTAATGACTGAGTGTGAACTTGGAAGGGGAGTAATCAACAGAACCACAGACCTCACAATCACAGGTCAAAGGCACCAGAGCTAGGAACATCTAGTGCACAAAGCATGGACCACACGGCACAGTGTGGAAAGCTAAGGCTAAACACAGTGCAAAAGACAGGCTAAGAGACATACTATGCGAATGGCAGGCCGCTGGACATGCTGCGCAAAGCAGACCGTGGGGCCGAGGGTGCATAACCGTCCTTGGACAATGGGGGACTATCTTGGCCCCGCACGAGAAATGTACAGAGTCCTCATTGTGTGAGAATACGGCCCACCGAGGAGGAGCACCGACGTGTGCACACACTGGGGAAAGAAGTGCCCACACGGCCAAATCACCACTCACCCCAGAACACCCCAGAATGTATAGTGATTCTAACACGTGGCTCGAGCCATTGCCTTTAATCACCTCAAAAAGAGTCTTTATTTGGAGATATCATCAATTTTAATTTCAAATTATCTATTTGAACTCTTGGTTTTCAGCTTTGTATTCGATTTGTTACTTTGCCCTAACCATTCTGCAGGTAGGGTAGAACTTTACTGTACATCTCACATTAGTGTATAATGTCCAAGCTCACGAGTGACTGCTATGGCAGCCAGCTGCTGTTCCCCAGTTCAAATAGCAATGTAGGGCGGATGTTAACTGTGCGCTCGTTTATGCTGCACACCCAAGTATTTACTTAATGCTACTAGTTCTCAGATACACACGTGTGTTAACAAGCAGCACACCTTGTCTGTGCAGACTTTATGGGAAATGTACATTAAAATCGTTATTGTCCCTCAGGCTACCGAAAGTAAAATCATC
Organism: Calotriton arnoldi; assembly: GCA_963921515.1. Taxonomy (NCBI): domain Eukaryota; kingdom Metazoa; phylum Chordata; class Amphibia; order Caudata; family Salamandridae; genus Calotriton; species Calotriton arnoldi. Next base: position 695,819 of record CAWUFW010001083.1, on the reverse strand, counting down.
ATTGAAAGGAACTGTAAACATTCTGGACAGTGCACTGAAGGAAAATGAAACACAATATATTCAGCTTCATGCCAGGCAGTGTTGTAGGCAGCAACATGCGCCCCACCTTTTCTTTACGCCCGCATAATCCACAGGTATTAAGGTGTGCCTACACGTAAGCTCTACCCTGAGAAAGCCTCTCCTTTCCTAAGAGCCAGTTTCCATAAATGCACTCCCCCTCACTAGCTAAGATGCATCACTCCTCCGTGTCCCCACTGTCGGATCCTAGCGTTGGGTGACATGGCCTTCCCATCGCAAGCTTCAATGACTTGGAGCTCTCTTCCACCAGCTCTGTGCTCAGAAGCTTCCTTGTTTAACAACTAATCCCTCTGTCAGGATGTTCATCCTCTACAGCGCCAAGAGACTCCTTTGGAGTGGTTGTTGAACTATATAATTTGCCATAAATAAATACATTAATATACATCTTGTAAATTACGTTTTGAGCCCATTTGATTTCACTGGAAACTGCTCTGTTGCATCACATACCTTACATGCTGGTGACATTCTATATTAATAACAAGGTATTGTAATAGCTGTGCTTTTGTTAACATTTAACCAGTTGCTAGCAGCTGACATTCTCACATTTAATGCCTTCATGAGCTGTTCTTTCCGTCTGCCTCAATGACTCACTCTGTGTCTCCAGCAAGGTAAAACCGCACTCACCGTGGCCTCCAGAAGCAACCACACCCTCATCGTAGACATGATTATCAAGGCCCAGAGGTACCACGCCTGGCGAAAGGTAAGAAACGACACTGCCGCTGAACATGGTCTGTCATTGATACTTAGTAAAGCGCACAATATCCAACGGTTTCTTGGCGCTAAGATATGCTGGGGCTATCATAAGGTAATGCAATAGGAAATTCACCTGTATCAGCAGTGATATGCTTGTCTAAATAACCATGTTTTTAGATTTTTCCTGAAGAACCTAAACTCGGTTTCATGACGCAGGTGGTCTGGGAGAGGGGTCCACAGAGGGGTCCTGTCGAGCATAGCTCCTATCTCCCTTCATTTCTTCGAGGACCCAAAGGGATAATTGGGGAGTTAGAATGGCCATGGCCGCCTATTGCCGTCTACTTGAAACTCCCAACATTCAGCAACCCTTCAGAGAATAACCCAATTTTGCTTTTTTCCAAACAGCTACACTGTGTGCAGAGGGACGAGAATATCTCTGTTTTATAATCACTATTTTTTAAGGGGGCAATTCATAGAGGTATTTTGGTGTACTCCTGTAGCATTCTTTTACATACTCTTACATACCTTTGTGAATTTGAATAGAAGGAATAAATTGGGAATAAGCAGTTAATATTCATATATGATCTGTGCAAGTAGAAAGAGCTGTGTCCTCTATTCCCTTTCACTAATAGGGAGTGGGAGCTGTGCTTCATTTGTGCCGGTGTTTCCAGGTGCTTGGCAGTGGGACTTATTTCTCACAGTCCTCCACATGGTGGCGCTGTCCAGTTTTCATAAGACCACATCAGTAGAGCATTTAAAAATTCAATGTACATTAAGATAACAATACGTCATCCAGATCATTCTTTTACCTTTGGTGACAGAGAATAAAAAAATGGTCATATTTGTTGTAGTGTGATGGCTAGTAGATACCAGTGGCCCTGATTTGACAGTGCTGACAGGATGTGCGAGCTGCAGTGGCATGAAATATCTTGTGCCTAGGCACTTATATACATATATATTTTTTTATGTGCAAATTAAGTCCTGAGTTGTAGTTTTGTGGCTGATTCACAAAAACATGGAAAAGTAGGTAAACGAGAATGCCTGTTGTACTATTTCCTGTACTTATACATTTCTTTGTGAGTGGGCCCCTATATGTTTTAGAGGAAATGTATTCCTAATCTAGTAATATTTTGCTTTAAATTCCTGGTAACAAAACGAGCAAGTGTATTGCATGGGATTAGTGCATGGATACACAAGTCAGGCTTCAGGAAGGAGCACACTTTTCAGTTGAAGCCACACATGATCTTCAGCAGCCCTTGTAAAACAGTTTGAGGCCAAGACTGTATTCTTTACACCCTACATTAGTTGTAATTTCCATTGACAAACAGTGGGGGCTTGCCTAACCAAAACTACACTTATTGATTATGTTTGGTGCTGGTTTGCCTCCAAAATATTGATGCTTGACAGCTGCATGAGTACTGCTCGAGTCCTGGCCCGCCAGATGCTGTTTGTCATTTGCGGGAACTGTAGGCCCTGAGCACATAGGAATCTTTTTCTTTGGGTGTCCTACTTGTTGTTCTTACTCTTTTTATACCATGCTTTAAGGCTCTTACACAACATGCCAAAAGGCCCCCACATTTCTTGAATCGTTACAGATTTGACATATAGCCCTCTACATGTTGATTATTTAGATTAAAAAAGAATAATCTTGTGGCAGGCCAATGAAAGGAGGCCACTGGCCCTGTGCCAAATTTATTTGTATTTCAGTTCCATCATCTTGGGTTCTGTACATCCTCATGGGCTTATGCCCAAATTGGAGCAATTGGTATTGATGATTACCAAGTGCACACCTGGCAAGCAAGGGCATAGCTATCAGTGGTGCATCCAGTGTAGTGGGACCCGGGCCCCTAGGAGAGAGGGGGTATAGCCTGTCCGGACCGGCTGCAGTTAGATTACAAGTAATTGGCTTCGAATGAGTAAAACAGGGTCTGGCTGGACCCTTGCACTGTTTACTCTTAGTGGTGTGGGATCAGGATGCAGGGATTAGGGAGAAGAGGACAGAGGATAAGAGAGAAATGAAGAAGAGTAAATGAATAAAAGGGAAGGGTGAAAGACCAACAGGTGAGGAAAAAGTGACCAGAGTGAAGGAGACTAAAACAAGTAAATGAGAAAGGGGCCACAAATAAAAATGTCAGGGGAAGAACAGTAGGATGGAAATGGAAGCTAGAGAGAGCAGCGAAAACAAGATTTATATGTAAGGGAAAGGGAGGAAGGAGCTAGAGAGAACAGGTTGATGAATAGGAGGTTGGAGGACAGAAGGTGCATAATGAGAGTGGATAAAGGAGAACTGGGGAAGAGAGGAAAGGTGAAAAGTAAGAGAAGAGAGGATTGAGGGGAAGCAAGGGGAGAAAAAGTAAGAGAAAGCAAGGAACGAGATAATGACGAGTGAGGGGAAGAGGCAGAGGAAGAAATATGAAGGAGAGAGGGTGAAAGGAGGACAGAGTTGAAGGAGGGATAGAAAGAAGGCTAGAGGGCAAGACAGAATAAGGAAAGTGGAGACCTTTAGATACTGTTAGTGCAGCAGGTTGACACCTGGGTGCATCCTAATTATGGCTCCCTTTTATTACAAACCCAGGGTACAGATGGCCCATTTTCAATTCTTGCATTAGCGCCCATTGTGCCCATAAATACCACTGCTGACGAGTGAGCATGTGGCTGTTGCAAAATGAGTTCCGCTCATTTAATACACCCAGATGTTTTGCTTTTTGGATTACCCGGCTTTGGACTTTTTACTGTGGGTGATTCTCACTACCTGTGTCTCACCCACAGTAATCACATTACAAATGCACTGCACACGTTTTCTGCCAGTGTCCGCCTTTTAAGATAAGGCCACTGTGACAACACAAACAGCCCTAACACATGTACATATGTGCTCATGTGTAACCAGCCAAGTGCCCCTTACCCTGGCTTTGTCGCAGTGGCCTTATCTTAAATGGCGGACACTGGCAGGTATGCACATGTGTGAGGGCTGTGCATGTGAGAATACTGTTGTGCACAGCCTGGTAAATGCACACGCGTAGCCTGATGCAGAGGGGGACTCTGCAGAATTAGACATTGATCTGGGATAGGCCTTAAAATGTTAGTGTACACTTATAGGGAAAGTCAGTGTAGTTTACTGTTTTGTCTGCAGTGATACTTTATAATACACATAGGGGCATATTCACAAGGATTCAACTCCGATTTATCGCCACCTTAACACAACAAAAGTGGAGATAGATTTAACACCCCATTCACAAGCTGGTGCAAACTGCAGACAACGCCAGTATTCCCGCGATAACTGCACCAAAATCTAACACCACGGTGGACACCACCAACTAACCCTAATGAGATGCAGAGTAGGCGTTCCCGTGCAAAAACACACGAAAAAACAACAACACCACTTTCACAACGAACTGACAGAACTGCGAAGCAAACCAAAAACAGGCGATAAGCTGCGGTAGCCGCAGGTATTTAACACCTGCCTCAAGCAGGTGTAAAGACAGACGTCTACCTGCAGTAGGCAAGGGAGCCCTGCACACAGCCATACCCGAAGAACAAACAAAGCCATGGAGCTACTCTACATGCAGCTCGGAGCCCCAACAGGGCCACAACACCCACCGCCACCACCCCCAGGACCGCCACCACCCCCAGGACCTGGACCCGCCCCCCCCCCGGACCACCACAGAGGCAGCGTAGAGTAAGACAGCGTACCTACCGAAAACGCACCACTCTCACAGACCTAACGCCCGCGGAAGTCATTGCCCACTACAGGCTCAAAAGGACAACCATCCTACGCATCGTGACCCACATCGCCCACAGGCTCACATTCTCACAGGCTGACGGTCCCAACACAGCGGAGAACAAACATCCCTCAGCAGACAAAGCTGCTGGCAGTGCTGCACCTGTTGGCCTCTGGGACCTTCCAACCAACAACTGCCAGAGTCGGAGGGGTCTCACAGCCAGCCCTATCAAAGTTCATCACACCTGTCCTGGATGCCATCATCAGCTTCATACCCCAGTACCTTCACTTCCCCAACACTGCGCAGGAACAACTGGAGACTAAGCAAGGCTTCTACGCCATAGCCGGATTCCCGGCCGTGTTGGGGGCAATCGACTGCACACATGTCCCACTTGTGCCCCCTGCGGATACTGCACACCACTACCGCAACAGGAAGCACACGCATTCCATCAATGTGCAGGCAATAGTGGGCCACCAGGGACTCTTCACCAATGTCGTCGCCAACTACCCAGGCAGTGTGCATGATTCCTTCATCTTCCGACAGTCCATCATCAACCAGCGCTTCCAGGATGGCACATATGGAACGGGACTGCTCGTTGGTAAGTACCAAATCAATACACCACACATCCCACAGCCACCAACGCACAAAGCACAACTGTGGGGATGCACACGTGACCAAACCACATCCGACATGTCAAACTACACGACCACCTAACAGACACGACTACACCACTCCACAGACTTCACATGGCACCACAGCCACACAACAGCTGAACGTGTGGAGATGCAGAATGCAGCCATGACACATGTGAGGCACTGCTCTGCCCTCATGACCCTACCCCAGTCTCCCGCAGGTCAGCATCCCGCAGCGGTGGGCCCGTGTCGGCCGCTGTGCATCCGGGGCGACTAGCCCTGTGTGACTCAAGTCATCCCCCCTTGTAGTTCTGACATTGCATGTCTGTGTGCCTGATGACTGTTGGTGTAGTTGCCAGCACCAGCTACTCCCTGAGGGCTGGCTTACACTCACCCCACACACAGCCAGCACAGGCGTCACTGAATTGGTGGGCCTGCCATCACATCCTGCCGAACCAAGTATTGTCTCTTTTCTCCCTGCACTGTCACAGGTGATCAAGGATATGCACTCTGCCCTTGGATGATGACACCCCTCCGGGACCCGAACACACCCGCCCAGAGGCAGTACAATGTGGCCCACATACGCACCAGAGGCATCGTTGAACGCACATTTGGCCTGTTGAAGTCACGTTTCAGGTGCCTGGACGGCACTGGTGGGAAGCTCCTGTACAGCCCAGACGTCGTGTGCAAGATGATCGTTGCATGTTGTGTGTTGCACAACATCTGTGTTCGCACCAGGGCCCCATGGATCCCAGTTCCAGAGGTACCGGACGATGATGGTGGTGATGGGGCAGGTGGCCCACATCCCACTGCAGCTGCGGCAGGAATGGCCCGTAGGGACTCCATCATTGACACTTACTTCTCATGAGCACGTCACATTGCGACCGTCTGTGGCATTCATGGGACAGTAGCAGATGTCCAATTGCACTGCATGTGTGAATAAAACATATTTGCAGGTTACAGGTTGGAATTGTACATTGTCATGTTACATATCCCTGGGGGTTCAGATGTGATTTGCCAGGTTGTGCACATTTTCCGGACCAGTTGTGTTCTGTGTTCAGTTGTGGAGGTGTTGCTGTTTGTACCGGAATGTTGTCAATGTCGAGGTGCACTTCTACTTATGTGCGTATGCTGCACGGTGGGTGTGCCGCTCCTGCGGCTCTGATTTGTCTGCCACTGGTCTCTTTCATGCGGTGTGCCTGTAGGTTCTGTTCTTCCACGGTGCTTGGATGTTGTGGTGTGCATGTTGTCCTCTGCAGTTGGCCAGGGTGCATCCGTGGTACTCCGCTGTTGATGTATTTTGTTCTGTGGCATTTTCCGTATGCTGTTCTTGTGCTTTTTCCCGCATTGCACGTGAGTATTGCTGCTCTCGCGCTGGTTGTCACTGTTTTCTTATCGCGCTTTGGCCCATCGCAGCCTTTTTCGCGTTGTGGTTTGTGTTTCTATCTCCGTCGAGGTGGTTGTATCGCGAGCATTGGCCGCGGTGTCGGCCAACTATCGCATGCTACCGCCGTGTTGTGAATTCCACGTTGTCACAGGGTTATTTTCCCGCGATAGGCTGCGATGTTGAAAGTTGCGTTGCGCTACTCTTGCGGTAATTATCACATGTTCTTGTGAATATACCCCATAGAGTGCAGTTTCATTTCCCTTTGGCCCTACAAAGTCCAGTGACATATCAAATGAGGTGGAACATGTGCGCCAAAATCAAATCTGCAAGTTTCAAGAAGGTATCTGTACGACTTATGGGTCATCCAGAATTGTCATATTTCTCTGGCTTAGCCCAGGCCGTTTGTCATCCTGCTTGGCTAGGTTAATTACATTTCTCCCCAACAGAGGGAACAAAGGTTACCCCACTCAAAAGGAGTAAATAACAGTGCTATTCCTCAGCTCCTGAGCACGAGGGGTTCAGATGAAAATCTGTTTCTGTTAATTACCCTCCACACTGTACCAGGGCTGGGGACAGCCCAGGCCCACTGAACAAAGGAGGAAGCCCAGACAACTGTAGCCAACACCGGAGGGGGCTTCTCTTTGAAGTGTTGGTGGGAATGGCCCCGGCAGTGATGCCAGCAAGGGGCAGAGCTGAGACCCCAGGAGCAGATGTGACCAGTGAATCTTGGCTGACAGCATCTTGAACTGTCCCAGCATGCTGTGCAGGAGGGTTGGGACATGGGTGGAGAGGTGATGTGGCATCCTCGGATTGGCCAGGGGTGTCTAGCTTCTAGAACCTTCTACCCCCACCTCTAAAAACTCTTGCAAAAGGGAGAGAAAGGGCTGTTGCTGGTGCTTTCAGTTCTTTCTCTGCTAGTCCCTGGGACTGTGACAGCATGGATACCTGCAAGAAAGAACCCCCTGATGCCCAAAAGGACCACGGACTCTGCCCCAGTTGACTCGATTACTACTGCGTCTCTCAAGGGAGCCAGTGAGGCTGGCCCCCTTAGACCTCCTGAGGATTCGTTGGGGTAACGATCTGGACTTCTGCGTCTAGAGACAAAGATCTGGAGGAAAGCTGGTGCAGGGAGCAAGTTGAACCAGCCCCATCAAGGTACAGCACTGTTTAGGCCAGGAAGCATGCTGGAACTGCACATGGTAGCTACAGATCGCCATCAGGAATAAAACGAGCCCCTGATAGTTGGAATCGGCACAACTGAGCCAGAGTTATGGCCAGTTTAAGATTGGTGACCTTTGACCTACAGAGGAGCGAGCCCAGGGGTGGGCTGGGGCTCAGGTGTTAGAGCAGGCTTAATTTATTTAATTCCACCAGTAAAGGAGCGTGCAGTGTGGCCCCCTCCTGTCATCTTTAAGTACCCCCAGGGGCCCCCATCTCCCTGGGGGCCAATGCAGCAACGATATGGCCCAGACCGGTGAGATGCAGTCTTTGGGGCCTGATATTCCAAGCCAGGATGCAGAAGGGGGAGCACCATCACGTCCCCCAATGGAGGTGGTCTTGCTCTTCCTCCTCATGCCCTTATCTGGGGGGAGGAGTGGACAACAGTCACCACCGTAGCAAATGCTCTGCCCACAGGAGAGGGTAGGGGAGAGGAGCTGCCACTGCAACAAAGGAGGATGCTGCTCCAGTGGAGAGGTGGTAGGGGCAGCCAGGGGTAGGCTCCCTGAGCAAATGGAGGCATGTGGGATGTCCAGGTGGGACAAGGCACCCCCAAAAGGGAAGAAGAATAACAAAGGAAAAAGCTATGTGACTCTCTCCGGCACAGTGGGAGAGCCGGTTATAAAATAATCACTGATCCAGGCTGGAGTGCCCCATAATGCCATGTGGGACTGGTTAATTTGTATATTTTGTTTTGCCTTGTGGTGGCCTTTGGAGGACAGGGGAACCACCAACAAATCTGGAAAGTATTGTGGGGGGCTGTAGGAGTTACAGCAACCCCCAGAAGAAATGTTTGTAGAAGTGACCCTATGTTTTAGGGGTCAAGGAATCCATGACCCTCTGGGATTATCACAGACTTTTTCAAAGCATTCCCAAAGCTGGAGCTTTTGTTTTACAACTGGGAGTGTAGCACCCGCTAGGGGCTGGTCCTGTGGCTGCATTAAATGTGTCCTGAAGGTATGTAAGAAAGAAACATGGAGTGAAGTGCTTTCTAAGGGCTAGATTTATGGCTACATTTTATGTGGTCAGAAAGTAGCACTCTCCAGGGGCTCTTTTTTATGGTTGCATACCTGAAAGTATATAAAAAGTGGACACAATTTGCTTTATTAATATTCATTGCATTTACACATGGTTATTGTTCATTATTGCACTTACACACAAAATGATGGTGTTTTTAACATGTGGTTTGTTGCTCTTGTAATATGGTGAACTCTTGATAAAGCCAATAGACCTGTTTTATCTAAGTTAATACCCCCTTTATTGTGATGTGTTGTCAATAGGTGGGGGAGCACTGAGGTTTTGGGGGTAAAATGTGATTTTCAATGTCATCTGTGGTATTTTCAATCTTCCTTATATATATGTATTTGTAAATTAATGCATAGTATTTAGTGGTGTGTGTGTAACAAATGTACTTTTCCTTTTTTCTAAAGAAGCACTGACTGGGCAATCGTTTATTGAGTTTTATTATTGTGTGCCAGCAATTGGGGATTCCTGGCCCACACCACCTCCTCTGAGTAGGCATTGGACAGCTGTGTTTCACTACCCTGAGAGAGCCAAGCGTTACAGTGGGGTGTTTGGTTCCCAGTAAGGGGAAAATGTGGGCCTATTACTTGTGCAGGTCTCGTCCTGCACAACGAATACCCAATTTCCTACAGTGGTGTTGTACAAAATAGTGGGGCGGAGGAGGGGGGTAATGGTGGCTGAGGAGGAGATTATTGAAGAGGCGTATTTTTATCTCTGTTCGAAAATCTAAGAATGATGGAGCCAATCTCATGGGTGGTATAGTTTGTTTCAACTCCTGGTGCTCAGTTTGGTAAGACTTTCCTCCTTGTCTTTTCCTTTTTGCAGTTCTTTATTTCCATTTTGGTGATGTCTTTGCTTATTGTGTTTCATAATGAGTTTTCCTGCCCAGTGGAGCGAGAGGTGCAATATTCTTTATTTCTTTGTAGACAATGCAGCAGTTCTTAAAGATTAATCCAGCCTTGGGGGGACTGGCAGTGTTGCCCCTCAGTGAGGGGGTGATGTTTGGCACTTCTTTAGTCCTTTGTTGAGTCATGCAACAGCATTCAAGATGGTCCTCAGCTGCCTTCAAGTGGATGAAGACATACGCATCAAAACATCTAGAGAACAGTGTTTTGGAAGAGAGAAAAGGAGCAGATTGGTTAACTTCTACCTATTGAACGCTGACAAGGAAGAGAGAGGAGATTTGGACTTCTTCTTGTTGGGAATCTGCAAAGCTGGCTTCAATATTTATAATGCACTTCACTGTGCCCAAAATCCATGTTAGGATGCAAAGAAAGAGGGATTAGTTGGACCATAAGAGAGGTTCCTTTAAATGAAAGTCAGTCAAGCACAGACATGTTCGAGAGGTTCTAAGCCCCCCTAGTATGCAGATCTTCCCTTTACTGTTTGTCCTAGCATTAGACTTGTGCTGCTCTGAAGACATAGAGTGGCCCTGTCCGGCACTGCCTCAAGCAGCTGCGAACTGAGGGGCATATTAGCAACAACAGGCGAAAATTATCGCCAACCGCGCTTAGCGCGTATTTTCTTAACGTCGCCTATCGCTGGATATTATCGCGGAGATAACATGCTATTAGCAAGGTTTATCTCCAATGCGATAAAATATCCAGCGATAGCGGCGAAATGCGTGAATATCGCTGGAAATCCAGCGATATTCACGCATTAACGCCATGGTGGACTTAGGCTGACAATCCACCTCCTATTCTACAAAAAGTAAGTCATGTTTTTAGCAGGTGTTAAATTCTAGCGATATTCGCGCTTAGCGCGAATTTTTTTATCGCTTCGCCTGCGTTGCTAATAGGGGGAAGTTGTGTTAGCGACTGTTTTCAGTCGCTTTTAGTTGGGAACGCCTACCTTGCATGTCATTAGCGATAATTATCGCTGGCATGCAAGGCGATGGGGAAACCGGCCGCTATCGCCAGAAAGCTGTCGCTAACGCCTGTTAGCGACAGCTTGCTGATAGGGCGATAAAAAAATCGCCACTTTAGCGGCAAAAAGTGCCGCTAAAGCGGCGATAAGGCCCTTGCTAATATGCCCCTGTGTTCATTCAGACTTGGAGACAGGGGAGTTAGGAAAGCAGAGTGAGTGTGCATGCAGTGTATGTCATCGTTAAACAATAAGTACCCCACACTATCAAAATAACACGTGTGCACACTACACCTCCCCAAATATGAACCCTTCCCAAGCCCGATGGTATTGGCGTGTAATGCATACAGGTGTGGGGAGGTGAAGCTCATCTTCAGTGGGCCCGCTGACTCACTGCAGCCAATTCACAAAGGTGTTTACGAGTGCCTGAGGTACTACAGGTACACATGCTCATAAATACCTATGTCAATTAGCCCTCAAATGTCCAACTCCCTAATGGTAAAAGTGCAACGAGGGAACATCCTTTTCTGTTTGTACTACTTGTTTATGTATTTTCCCTGAATATTCACATTTTAGATGCTTCAAGGCCAATTCACGAAGGCGTTAATAGTGTGTGAAGAAGTGCTACAGGAGTACTACTTCACATAATCATAAATATCTTTGTGAATTGCCCCATTTTGTTTTTATCCTATTCTGGCTTGAAATAAAGTGTTACAAATAAGGTCCCAATATGGTTTCTATTTATAGCAAGTGCAGTAGGAGTACATGCTTTGACTAAAGCTTAGCTAATGTTGCCTGCACTCAAGTGTTGGGGGAGAGGGAGAAATGTCTAAAATTCAGTTTGAATTTCTTTATCCCTTAGGATCGTATCGCTACTGGGCAAGAAGTGTATGACGATGTCCTCTCATTTAAGCAAGATCACTCTGTGCAAACCAGCCATATCCGTTCAGCGCTTTGGAATCTGTCTTACAATCGCTTCAAGCCACATGAGTGGAAGAAGTTGGCATATTTGTGGATGTTCACAGAGGCCCAGATTAAAGCTATCGAAGACCAGTGGACAGGTAAAACGACATATTTTACAAAGCGTCTGTAAACGAAGGAAGACCTTTAGGTTTGAATAGGATGTATATGCAAACAACATAAGCCCATTTACCGATGTTCATATGCTCCTGGTGCATAGGGCCCAATTCAGAAAGCATCTTTTCACGACTAGATATGACTTACTCCTGAAAACTCATAGTGCTGAAAGCGTGCTCATAAAATAAAAGGGCAGTGAATGCTGTTTAACACCAGTAGTGAACGGAGTCGTAGTCTCAGGGCTGTGGCATTTAACAGGTATCATCATGCGGTTCAATAAAACAGTATGTGAGAATAGAGTGATTTGATTTACTGGACAGAGTCTTGCAATGAAAAGTTCTATGCCTCACGTATGTTTTGGCAAAACCACAGTGAACTGTCTCAATGGGAAAAAAAACTTAAAATGGCTTAGACGGACAATTTCCAGTTTAAGAGCTAATTCTACCACTATCTACCCTGCATACATCATCCAAGGGGCATATCACTTCAAATCTGGATTTGATCACATTGGGATGTAGCGCTTTGAAGAACAGTTAACCGTAGTACAGGTTGTTGTGACACAATGAAAAGTCAGTTAAAGCGTCTTAAGGAAATTCTAAAGTTAAAAATACATACAAAAAGAATTATAGTGGGGAAACACAAGATTGGGGTTTTTCCTTATCGACCTGCACAAATATCGACTCTAGAATTTCGATTATCACAATTATCACCAAGGTCACTAAATGCAGAGTTAGAATAGTAAATCTGTATTTCCCTACACACGATAGCTATGATTACCTTGCCCGTATAATGGTAGTTGATATTTGTGAAGGTCGATATTACTGTCCTCTTTCCTGTGACACACAACCCAAACAACACAACGCAGACGCATTTCATTTAGACTGAAGGCAAGCTGTTGTCCCAAGGCTTTAGTTTAGTGTCAAAGTCTATTTGTTCCTCAGATATTTTGAGAAATGTGAGTGAGTGCAGCAAGTACAAACCATTATTGGCACAAGAGCTGTCAGGTCCCCAAGGACACGTTTTCTCACATCACTGTTGTCCATCAATCACCTTTGAGAGGTGAGTGTCTCACTAGGGTCTGTGGTCTCTCTGTCATGCAATACAACAGATGCCACTGCTCTCATTATGAGAACAAGAGTGCACAAAACTTCCATATCTGGCTAATTGCCCTAGCCTAGAGCAAGGGCACAAAATTGTCCTAAAGTCTATTAGTTGATGTCCTGAAACGTACTGTGCCTTAATGACACATACGCACATATACTAGAAAGATATTTGTATCATATACAACGCACCGTTAACTATGACCATTCGCAGTAGGTGCATGCAGGGCAAAAATGAAACCCGAGTTAATGAATTAACTGATTGATTTAGGATGTTAAATATTCTTAAATAAAGAAAATAGAGAAAGAAAGAAATGAGAGGAAGGAAGAGAGAAAAAGAAAAGGAAGGGACATGAGAGAAGGAAAAGTGGGCAGAGAAGGAGCAAAGGTGAGAATGAAGAAATGAAGGTAGGAAGGTGTTGAAAGAGGAAGAAATAGAGGGAGGATACAAGGGAAGGAATGGGAGGATGGGAAGGTGGAAGGAGATGAAGGAAGCAAGAAAGGAAAGATGCATGGGAGAAGAGAATAAAATAAAAGAAGTATCAGGAGAAAGAAAGAAGGAAACAATGAGAGAAATAATGGAAGAAGGATAGAAAGAGATGTAATGGGTGTTCCCCAAGGCACTATCCTCTCTCTCACCCTTGCAATCTCTACAGAGAAAATCTGGGCACACTCATTAACATCTCTAACATCTCACACCCTTTCTATGCAGATGACAGTCAACTATACTTAAAAGTCTCTTCACTCACAGACATAGAGTTCCTCACTTTAACAATAGTGAAAATAGAATCATGGATATCCCAGCGCCACCTGAAACGAAATCCACAGAAGACAGAATTCCTGCTGGCGTCTTCCGCTCCTCCCCAATAGCTCTACACCAGTTCAAACATGGCTAAAAGCCAGCAACACCCTCAATTGCCCTGGAACTTCATTCTTACGGACCGCAGAGACAACGTTGCACAATTCTAATCTATCGTTTTCACGAACACTCTTAAAGAACCTTGCCTTGAAAAAGCCCTCGGCCATCCGGCCACCGGGCGAAACACGTGTCGGCTGTTTTTTTGTTCCTTTTCACGTTACGAGGTGTAACAAAGAAAAAATAAATTAAGTAATAAAGAAATTAAACAAAAGGAGCAATCACTGTCTACTGGAACATAATGATTGGATATTATTTTCCTCAATCAAATCAGGATTAAGGGGTACAAACCTCCACCAACTACCTATAACCCTCAATTGCCAACCATCTATCGTAGACTGCACAAAATCACTGGGTTTTTACCTGGACCAAAACCTTCACCTCCAAGCACACATAAACAACATTGCAAAGGAGCACAGCTTTGAACCAAATTACTGTGAGGAGTGTAACATGTCCTTCCACCCAAACATTTCAAACACGTGGTTCAATCTCTCATCCTATCAAGACTAGACTATAGAAATGCACTTCTAACTGGGATTCCCAAACTCCATCTTGCACCCCTAAAATCAGCCCTCCACTCCGCTGCAAGGCTTGGATCAGATGCAGGAAAATATGACCACATCACACACAAGAAAAAGAAACCTCAAACAAGCTTTCTCAGGATGTGCCCTCAGGCTTTGGAACAACATTCCCCCTTCGATCAGAGCCAATCGCTCTTCCAGAGTCTTCAATCAGAGCTGAAAACTTTACTCTTCCAACAATTCCTCTTCACCTTCCCCGTTACTTTCTCCAATTAACCTACCCTCATGGAAAATTCAAACTTAAAAAATCCTCCCCTATATTAAACGTTACACAACAACTGGGTGGTTGTAAATAGGTTTCCAATCCAACCCTATATCCCACTTGCCTGAGGGAGGCACCACTGATCTGATGATTCCTCACAATTAAATTTCCCCCCACACGGACTAACACATTCTACCATCAGAGGCCTCATTGGTACAACAGGACAACTCACACCTGAAAACTCCCACTGATATCCTGGTACAGACTCCCCACCAACATTATTATCTTTATCCACTGTAACACTTAGAACATCTTCGCTCCGAAAGTTTTTTTGTTTGGGGATTCCTTTGACTAGCACTCTCGATCTTGCTGTGTTGGACACAGTAGAACAACACATGCTTCTATATACCTAACAAAATCTGTTGTGTAAACTTCTTTCTTCTCTGTAAAGTTTTCTGACACCCCTGGTGGGGTAAAGTCCATACCATATAAAAACACTTAGGGGCCAATTCCGATTCGGGACGGAAATCTCTCCGACCGAGCCGGACCCGGAGAGATTTTCGACCGAATCGGACCCTAGCAGTCCGACCGAACGAGTACGATGCGTTCGCATGCTATCGGACTCGATTCGGTCGGACTCCCATTGAAGTCAATGGGAGCCGGTCGTACAACGCGTACGAGGTGCGAGGCGAACAAGGGCGCCCCCTATAGCGGGTACGCGTCGAAGCGGGTCGCGCCGTACACGCACAGGTAGGGGGGACCCATGGGTCCCCCCTGTGTGCGACTCGCACGGCTAGGCGTACAGGGGGGTCCGACACGGCTCTGACTGCTCTTTCGAGCCGGACGGCGCGAGTCGGTCGGACTGCTCGCGGCGCGCATCGTACTTACCCGGCCGGGGAACGTCTCCATTGCGCGGTGCGAGTTGTGTCCGTGCGAGTCGGTCGGAGCGGTTGGGTCCCGCGAACGAGTCGGTCGGCGATTTCGCGTACGTTCGCATCGTACTCGCTCGCCCGGACGCACGTCCGACTCGGTAGGAAACAGGGTGTCGGAATCGGATCCGGTAAAGCCGAATCCGATTCGGAGCCCTACCGGCCGAGATCGGAATCGACCCCTTAATAAATATATAAATGAGGAAGACATAAAAGAGAGAAGAAAAGGAATGGAATAACAAAGAAGAGAAGGAAATACAACGAAATCAGTAAGAAAAGAGAAGGAAAAGAAATAAGGAATGAAAATAATGAAAGGAACAAAGGAGATAAGGAAAAAAGGAACAAGGGAGAGAAGGAGATAACGAAAGGCAATGAAGAATGAAAGAAGAAAAGGAAAGAAGGATTGAGGAAGAGAAGGAAAGAATTATTGAAGGTGAGAGGGAAGAAAGGCTATGAATAGAGGAGGAAAAAGAGAACAAAGGAGAAAAGCAAATGAAAAATGGGACAAAGGAGAGAAGGGGAAAGCAAAAGAGGAAAGGAGAAAATAAGAAAGGTACAAAGAGGGAAAGAATGAAGGAGAATGAAGGAGAGAAAAGAAGGAAACAAATCAACATGGAAAGGTGAGGATAGCGCGATACACAGAAAGAGTTTGATAGAGGAAAAAAGCAAAAAAAGAAAGAATAAATTATTCAATATATGAGTAGAGGGCTGTTTGGGGGAGCTAACTCATAAAAAGAAACTTTACTAAAAATAAAACAATACAGATGTGTATATTGTGTGTATATATACACACACACACACACGCATATATATATGCACACACACACATATATATATACATATATATATATATATATGTATATATAGATATATACATTTTGTTTTCCTCATAACTTTGATGCTGTTTAAGGTAAATCTTCACAAAACTTTCCAAAGTAAGTCACATCCAACTCAGCTCCTTCCTGCAGAGTTTTGGGGTGATCCATCAAGCGTGGGCCAAGAAAAGGAGAGGGGTCCCAAAAAGTGTTTTCCCTAACTATAACTTGCACCCTCTCCATGCACTGCTAATTATCTCCAAAATGACATCACTCATTACATGTTCTGTGATGCCATTGATAGCATAATAAAAACATCTGAAATAATATCATTGATGACAACACTGTGCATGATGGGGGGAAACTGTGCATGTGGGGGAGTCAGTTATGGTTACTTTAGAGCATGTGTTACTTCAGATAACTATAACTGGTGAATTCCAGTGGTTTTGTTAGTGTAAAACAGAATGTTTTAACTGACATTTTCAGCTGACTATAATTTCTCTTTAACCTTTATTTTTTTTTCAGTGAAAAAAAAAAATATATATATATATTTGACAAGTCTTCACTAAACGTTTCCCAAAAAAGAAAACAATACAGATGTGTATAGTGTGTGAAGTAGGACCCAGGTACCTGTAGAAATGGTTTCATTGGTTTGGGATTTTTTTGGGTTGGTATTTGTTGCCGTTCGATAAATCTTCACAAAACCTTCCCCCCAAAAAAGTTCATCCACCTCAGCTCCTTCCTTGAAAGTTTCGGAGTGATCCATCAAGCGGGGGCCAAGAAAAAAGGGAGGCCCCAAAACCTAAATTCCATAGGGAGTTTTTGAACAGTGCTACAGCCAAAATGGCTGAATGGAAGTAAACCAAATTTGGCAGAAACCTCAATCTTAGTCCAGAAAGCGTGCTTTTTTTGGTTTGATGTAAATCCATTCAATATTTTTTGAGAAATGAAGGTTCAAAACTTTGTATAGCTGGATAGTTGTGTCCCGCAATCATGCAACTGAAAAAGAAATAGAGCGATCTGATTGGCCTAGGGGGGCGTTTTTTTACCCCCATATGCAACCTCTCTCCGTGGGAGCTTGGCCCTGATTGGCTGGCCGCAAAATGAAAAGAAATGTTGCAGTGGCCATAGCAAGGACCTGGGGACTTAGGGGCACATGCATCAAGCATTTTTGCCTTCGCAAACGGGCCGATTCACAGAATCGGCCTGTTTGCGAATGCAAAAAATGCTTTTCAGATGCAACAAACCCTATTTTCCGATTCAGTAACATGTTACCGAATCGCAAAATGGGTTTGTGATTTGCTATTAGGAAGGGACATGTTTAGGGCGTCCCTTCCTAATACCGAATCGGTTCGGTTTGTAGGAATGTTTTGTGTCTGAAATGCGGTCACAAAATATTCGCACTACTTTAAGTAGGTGGTAACCCATTCGCAAATGGGAAGGGGTCCCAAGGGACCCCTTCCCCTTTGTGAATGTTTGTTACAGCGTTTTTTAAGAGCATGCAGTGGGCCCACGGATCACTGCCTACTCTTAAAAATGAAAAGAAAACTTTTCATTTTACTTTTTGTAAAGCATCTCGTTTTCCTTTAAGGAAAACGGGCTGCTTTACAAAAAGAAAGATTGCTTTATTTAAAAGCAATCACGGACATGGTGGTCTGCTGAACTCACTAGGCTGCCATCCCCGTGATGTTTGCGATTCCTAGGGGGTCGCATATTGCGATCTACCTCATTAATATTAATGAGGTAGAGCGATATTGAACCCCTAGGAATGGCTATCTGAAAATCTTTGAGTTTCATACATTGTAAATTGCGATTACCTAATTGCGATTCTCAGGAATTCGCAATTAGGTATTCACAATTTACACTTTTGATACATGTAGCCCTTGGTCCTCTGTTCTATTTTTTTTTAAATGATATAAAGGGCAGGGTAAGGGTAGCCTGCCCTCGTAGTTCTTGTGGGGCAAAAACAATAAAAACAAAAAAGTTTTTTTTTTTGTTTTTTTTGCTGCGATCACATGGTTTTCCCACGGGATCTCAGTAGAAAATATACAAAAATGGCAGCTGGAATTTAAAAAAGAAAAAATGACCCCAGAGCTGGGCCAAGGGTTGGCGCTTTGAGGGGGGCTTGTGGCCTCCTTCCCCAAGCCTCCCTAAGGCCCTGCAAAGCCCATCCCTCTGGCCCGCTTTTTAAAAACATGGAAGGGAGTGTGCGCCCCCCTCCCTGAACTTTTTTAGGCCAGGGACCCGATCTCTCGGGGCTGATTCTTTTTTTTAGGGATAGGGTGTCATGAATACCCGTATTACACATGTCCCATTCTCTTTCCCCATTAGGGATTCCACTAATAAAAGTCACATTAGTCCCTGCAGGGAGAATTGGACGCAACAAATGCCTACATGGAGATGCAAAATATATAGTAAACACATGTGAGAGAATCCATATCCAAGACTGAAATCAGTAAAGACTGTGATACTGTAAAAGGCTGAAATTCAGTACAAGCTTAAAGACTTTTCCTGTATCAGTTACTAAGAATTGATGCTTCACACAGATTGCGCCAACCAACAATCATCTCAGAGTTTGTTTCCGCATTCAGACCACAATATCTAGGTATACTTGAACCTAGTGTTGGAATATGAGCAGAGCGCATGGTTGAAAAAAGACTACATGATTGAACAACAGTGCATAAAAATTAAGTATAATGATACATGGATATAAGTAGAATCTGTATTGTATGAGCAGTGTGCTTAGTAGAACAAGAGCATATTAACAGTCGTATATGATGACTCATGGCTAACGTTCCACTGTCTTTCAACAATACACGCTGAACACCAGAAGCTGAAACCCCGGCAAGGAAGGAGTTGCACAGGTGTGACAACATGTGGTAGTAGTTAGCCACATTTGTTATTTTGTCCCTTCTGCCATTCCCTTTCATGGTCCTTGTGATGGAGGGTTCCTCAGTCGCCTCTTTGACCACGGAGGGGTGTGGTAGGACACTCATCCGTACTTCGCTACTGCTGGGTCAGACTTTTAGGTTAGTGACTCCTGATAAACCCTCCTTGCTTTTGCAACCCCCCTCTCTTATCCTTGTGGAGGGAACATATACCCTGGGGCCGATAGATTAATTAAGGGGAGTGAGTGTGCACCCTCTCTCCCTGAGCCTGCATCCTCCGGGGCTGGTAATTTAATAATGGGGTGAAGGACATGTGGCCCCTTTCCCCTAGCCTGCATGGGGCCCGAGAGACCCATCCCCGGGGCCAGTGTATTTATTTGGGGACCCCCCATCCCTCGGAGCTCAATCGCAGTGTCCCGGGAATCCCATCTCCCAGGACACTGTGGTTCCCTGACCAAAAAAATCTATTCCCTGTCTGCACTCTCCCAAGCAGGGACACACAACTTAGCTCCTGCCCAGGAGGGAGCTGTGAAAAATGCTGCTCCTTCCCCAGATGGGAGCAAATAAAATGGAGCCGGCTCCCGCTAGCACCACAATTGGTGCTGACTGGGGAAGCGGCTGGAGCTGCAGGGGCCCTGGGCCTCCCCCGTGGCCTCCACAACAAACACATAGTGGGTGCCTCGGCTGGGTACCGGGGCACAAACAATCTAAGTTGTTAGCTCCCACCTGTAGAGCCAACAGGTGCCATGACCCCAATCAAATACCATATTGTGGTGAATGCCCCGGGTAGTCAACTTGGCACCCATATATATATGTCACTGAAAAAAACAAAGGTTACAGGGATGATACAGCTAGCATCTGATTTTACTTGTACTAAACTACTAAACCAGTGAAATTCAGCAGGTATAGTTAGCTGAGGTAACTATAACTCACGCCCCGCAATGCACTGCTTATGACCTCACATATTACATCACTCAAGACATGGTCCGTGACATCACTTATGACTTCACTGATGACATCTTAAATGACATTGCCAATTACATCATCCAGTGAGTGTGAGTGTTTTCTAAAAGTTTAGGAGTGTTAAACATATATACCAAGGTACTACAAAAGTTAAAATAGTATACTTTGTGTACTACTAATGAGTGATACCATTTCTAATATATATGACGTGAGGGGCAGTGTGACTGTGTGTATGGGTGTCTGAGTGCCTGTATGGGTGTGTGAGTGGCTGTATGGGTGAATTAGTAGATGTGTGACTAGCTGTGTGGGTGAGTGAGTGGCTCTGTGAGTGACTGTATTGGTGAGTGAGTGGGTGTGTCAGTGGTTGTATGGGTAAGTGAGTAGCTGTGTGAGTGGCTCTATGGGTGGGTGAGTGGGTGTGTAAGTGACTGTATGGGTGAGTAAGTAGGTGTCTGAATGGCTGTATGAGTGAGTGACTGGCTGTGTAAGTAGCTGTATGGATGAATGAGTGTCTGTTTGAGTGTTTGGTTAAGTGAGTTAGTGTGTGAGTGGCTGTATTATAGAGTAAGTGTCTGTGTGAATGGATGTATGGGTGAGTAAGAGGATGTGTGAGTGCTTGTATGGATGTGTGAATGGGTATGCAAGTGGTTGAGTGAGTGTGTGAGTAAGTGTGTGAGTTCTTGTATGGGTGAGTGAGTGGCTGTGTTGAGAGCCTGTACGGGTGAGTGAGTGGGTGTGTGTAGCTGTATAGGTGAATAAGTGGGTGTGTGAGTAGCAATATGGGGGAGTGTGTGGATGTGTGAGTGACTGTATGGATAAGTGACTGGTGGTATGAGTAGCTGTATAGGTAAGTAAGTGGTTGTATAGCTGTATGAGTGAGTGAGTGGCTCTATGGATGAGTGAGTGGTTGTGTGAGTACTTGTATGGGTCTGCAAATGTGTATGAGTGGTTGTGTAGGTGTGTGAGTGCATGTATGAGAGGTTGTATAGGGGTGTGAGTAGGCGTGTGAGTGCTTCTGCGGATGATGTCATCAGTGATGTCATTTGAGATGTCATCAGTGATATCACTGACCATGTAATGAGTAATGTAATTTATGAGTTCATAAGCAGTGCATTGCGGGGCGTAAGTTATAGTTAGCTCAGCTAACTATAACTGCTGAATTTCACTGGTTTTGTATGAGTGAAATCTGAGCCTAACTATAACATCCCTGTAACCTTTATTTTTTTTCAGTAAATCTCCAAGGTTTTTTACATTTTATTTCCTAACCGTGAACTTCGAGAGTGAGTGTGTGAGTGAGTGTGTGAGTGTCCTAGTTGGTGCGTGAGGGAGTGGTGAGTGTCTCAATGGGTGCATAAGTGGATGTGTGAGTGTCTGTATGGGTCTGGGAGTTGCTGCATAAGTGTCTCACTGGGTTTGTGAGTGGGTGTGTGAGTGTCTGAGTGGGTCTGCATCAAACAAAGGTCCTTCCTCTTAACTATATGAAGTAAGTGCTTCTTTGTTTGGTGGAGATGTCCTCATAATCCTTGGCTTCAAGAACTCCTCACCAAAATCGGCAGGTAACGTGCTAGGGAGGCCGCTTTTTAAGCTTTCTATCCTCCTGGCAAAAGACAGGAAGACCTATGGATACTACTAAGGTGGGCGGGGCCAAACAGGGAAGCATCAAAGTGATTTCCACATTTGAATACTCTTAGCAATTTAAAGGGAGCACCATGAACTCTCACCAGGACAGAACAACACTCATCACAGTCACATACAGATTGCTCTCTAATAGTTCAATGATGTAGTCATCTCCAAAAATGAAGGATAATATCCAGAAACACATGTGTCTAGAGATTAACAACACTAACCTGCACCAACTTTGGTGAAACACTTCAGCAAAATTTCAAGTAAGCATCTAAACTGAACTTCATTTACCAGGATGCTAAGGGGTGAACTGTGCTGGGAGGTGAAGCAGTGTGCTCCCATCCCCCTTCTGTTTAAGAAGGCTCCCTTGAGCCACTGAGCTGATGAGCTCTTGGAGATGCACTTGCGTGCCAGGGAGAGGTACAGAGACCTGAGAGGATTGTGGCAGCTTTCTCAGCATCAAAAGTATGGGGGTAGGAGGAGCACTCCCTAATGATATTTCAAAAAATATAATTTAAACAATTTTAACCCTGGTGCAACACCACTGCTTGTGTTGACAGCACAAGCGGATGAGAAAGAAAGAACTAACAGGAAACAAGTCCTGATTGTGGTGCGCACACTTCACTATGAACCGGTGGTTCTAAACAAAATATTCAATTTATACCAAGAAATGTATGTAAACCAAAAGACGATAAACTCAAAAAACATGGTATACATTACATTTGCTGTATTAATCACGTAGATTAATGAACTTCAATAAACAAATTCGCATTTAGTGCCAGCTTAATAACAATAAATGTTATGCATCAAACAAAAATGTCATTTCAAAAATTATTAATGTCCATAATGCATAATTTTCAAAATCCAAAAACATGTGAAATTTGCCGTTAATTTCCCATTGATAACAAGACCAGATGGCAAGCCCAATGCATTTCGGGACTTGATGTTCCCTTCCTCGGGGGCGGGTCTGTAATCAAGTAGAATATGTACACTGTAAACTGTAGTTAACAATACATGGAGAAATGCAGTCCACAACATATACCTGGTGTCGATCAAAACAGTGTGCTATTAATGCTTAATATAAGATTATAAAAATAATATTATAACAATTCATTGTGCGGAGTAACAATAGATAGTATACCAAGAAGTATAGAACCAATGGTGGTTGAATAAGCTGAACAAGAGGAAAGAAAAAGAAAACCCAACACCATGAAATTAGAAAAATTAAAAAAACTAGAAAAAAGAGCCTGTGATGACTATTAGTGAATAATAATGATAAAAAGTGAATATCAATGAAAGAGAAGTGAAAAACGCCAAGAGTCAGAAATCGTGACCCCACAAGTACACGTGGCTCACCTTGAAATGTTTGTCAGAAACCCTGTAGGTTGCGTAAAAATTATTCTGTCAAAAAGAGAAACATGGAAAACCAAATTAAGAAATCCAGTGCCATAGCGATCGATAGAAAAATGCAGATACGGAGGTAATAGACCCTCACCTATAGTCTGAATGCTATGCTGCAAAGAAACTTCGGAACATGTAAAATCAGGATTCCTAAAGCGGGATAGAACTGCGATCATCAAAAGCACCGCAATGTACGCTGTGAAAATAAAATAGAATACCCATTGCTGCAAACTGGTCTGCCACAAAAGAACCACGGTTAGAATCAAACTGGCCCTACTCTTACCGGCAAACAACAAACATGGTGTCCTCCAAACGAGTATGCAAGATCTGAATGCAGCACGTGATAGATACGTAACTTAAATAAGCAGAGCGCATAGAAAGCGGACTTGAAATCTCAGTGGAAGTGAATGAAGAGTGGCATAGAATATATAATCCACATCAGAAAACCGAAAAGAACACCAATATAATAATAAGTAAAGCAAAAAGCCATAAAAGATGAACAGAATATTGAATGAAACGCAAGCTGTGTAACGACAAAGTCACGGGACGTGAAAGTAATAACTTTAACCAAAACTAAAAAACGGACCACTAAACTGATGCTAAAGGGACGTGATCCCGGTAAGTGGAAGGAAAACAGAAAAACGACGATCTGCATATCGAAAATGATGATAAATATGACGAAAGTACATAAAGAAACCAACATTAAAATGATTACTGAGACACAAACTCCGTGATAACAACATGACGAAACACAAAATAATATTCGAAAAAACTGAAGCTAGACAACGAACCACATAAACTGGTGCTAAAAAAACGAGATTCCAATAAGTGAAAAATGAACAGACAAGCATCCAAAATGGATGTTATATTAAAATTAAATTGTGTCACAAGATAACTTGAAACAATGTAAAAATGTAAAGAGAAGGTGTAAAGAGAAAGCCAAGAAAATTATGTATTATTAAAAATAAATGGAAAGATTGTTAGTGAAAATTAAAATAACCCATAAGTGATTCCTATAATGAAATAAACACAGAAGCACACTCTTTTCAGTATAACATGTGGTACAGGAATGCTTGAAACATTACTAATGAACAAAAACTTTATAGAAAACAACTCATATCCACCCTGTCATTGAGTCCTTTGGGAGCTTGAGTGTCTAAAACATTTATCCAAAAACTTCACATTGCAAGAGTCTTTTCGATTATCAAGCCCTTCCAATAACTGAACAAGTTCAATAATTTGACATCGTAGTTGGGAAATAGTATGTTCGGCCTCATGCCAGTGTACGGCTACACTAGATGTTTTGCTTTGTGTGCGTATTGTACTTTTATGTTCAGTAAGTCTTACTTTAAGTTTACGTTGAGTTTTACCAACATATGCTTTGCCACATGGGCATTTTAAACAGTAGATGACATTTGTGGCATTGCAATCAGAAGAATGTTTTAGCTTTATATTTTTACCAGAGCTAGGATGAGTTAAACTGTCCCCTACTATGATATTATTGCAATGAATACAATTGAAGCATTTCAACGTGCCCTTATACTGAATGTGATCCGTTTTAGTTGGTGACCTAGAAAGCAATTCTTGAAGGTTCTTGCCTCTCGTATAAGCAAATGTCGGTTTGTCATGAAAAAGACCGTTAAAATCTGATTCAGTGTGAAGTAATTCCCATCTGTTGTTGATGATCCGTTTTATTTGATTTGAACATGTCGAATACTTAGATACAAAAGTGGGTGTAGTAGACTTAGTAACCATTGACTTAGAAAACAGTGAGGTTCGGTCTTTGCCTTCGAGTCTGATAATGCTTGCCTGTAGGGTGTCTTCAGGGTAACCTCTATGGATGAATCTTTGTTTGAATTCAAGCAATTTGGATTTTACCGTATCAGGATTTGAACATATTCTTTTGATTCTGGTGAACTGAGAAAATGGTAGATTGTTGATGAGACTTTTGGGATGAAAACTAGTGAAATGTAACGTGCTGTTTCTGTCAGTAGGTTTCGTGTACACTTGTGTTTGAAAGCATCCTGCTGTTGTATCTTTAATCACTAAAACATCCAGATAATTAATCTGTTTTTCATTGATGATGTAGGTGAATTGAATTCTTGGATTCTTAGTATTCAGCTGACTTATCAAAAGTTTCAAACTGTCATGTGATTTTGTCCAAATTAAAAATATATCATCGATATATCTGCAATATTGTGCAATACCTGTTGTCCAATCTGTCTCATTCAAAATGTATTCCTCTTCAAATTTTGCCATAAAAATATTGGCATATGCTGGTGCGCCAGAAAAACCCATAGAAGTTCCAGTCAATTGGGCATAAAAGGATGTTTGGCATGAGAAATAGCTGTGATGCAAGCAAAAATGTAAAAGCTTCAACAAGAAAACTTTATCAATCTCAATGTCCTCCATTTTCAATAATGCCCATTCAACAGCTTCGAGACCTGCCTCATGTGGAATCGACGTATATAAAGCTGTGACGTCTATTGTGCATAAAATCCAGTGTTCTTGAATGTAGGGTTGAATCTTCTGCAGTTTAAGTAAAAAATCAGTGGTGTCTTTGGTGTACGTACACCAGTTTTGAACAAATATCTGGAGGTGATAATCCAAGAATGTCCCTAGTGGGTCAAAAAGAGACCCACAACCTGAAACAATTGGTCGAAATGGAGGATCATTTTGGTTCTTGTGAATTTTAGGAATCATGTATATCTTGGGTCTGCGTGGATTGGTGGTTGTCAAAAAAAGTTTTAGCTGTGTGGCTATTAGACCCATTTCTTCGAGCTTCGTTAAGTATGGCTTGAAGTATACCTTGTAGCTCGACTGTCGGATCACTGTCAAGTAACAGATATGTGGTGTTATCAGACACGTGCTCATTAACCTTGCCAACATAATATGTAGTATCCATGACAACAAGTGCTCCCCCTTTATCAGCAGGTTTCAACGTTAAAGAAGTGTTGTTTGCAATAGATCGAATAAGTCTCCTGTCATGTTCAGTCATGTTGTTGGTTTTCATCTTTTTATAATTCAATTTGGATAAATCCTGCAACACGATGTTTTCAAAAATATCCAACATTTTGTGTGTAACTGGAGATAGAAAACTACTCCTAGGTTTAAAGCGATTGATGGTGTCATCATCTTGGTCATTAGATCCCTGAATGACATTAGTGAAATAATGTTTCAAGCGTAATTTCCGCATGAACTTGTAGAAAGCAAACTGAACCTCCAGTTGGGTGCTTAAAGTTGTGGGAACATACGACATTCCCCTCGTCAATATGTTAGTTTGTTGTTTAGATAATGAAACTGTTGATATATTAATTATCAAGCTTTGGTCTTGGTGCTGCGTAAAGTTTTTCCTCCCTTTTCCTCGCCGAGTTTTGCGGTTGACCCTGATATTGTTGGTATATTTAATACCGGGGGATGCCCCGGATCTGGAACCTGTGACAAAAAAGGCATGGTAGATAGTGTTGGTATCTGGGCATTTCCTGTCTCTCCTGATTGTGTTGTCGGTCCTACTGTTGTTGTTTTAACTAAAGGTGGTCTGTTGATGGCGGTATCTTGATCTGTCGCCACACTTTCCTCAGAAGATGTTGTGGTTTTTTTCGGAGTAAATCTTCTTTGCGTGTAAATGTCTGCCCATGTATACACCTCATTGAGCTTATAATCAATTGTGTCTCTCCTGTATTTTCGAATTTTACCCTCCTGTAATTCTTTATTGTATTTATCAAGTTTCAGATTGATATCGTCCAGAGTATCCTTCCAAGTGTCATTATCCAAACGTTTTTCTAAATCACTCTTGAGATTGAATATCTCTTCATCCAATTCACGTATAGTTTTGGAGAGCTCTTCGATTATGAGTAATATTAAATCTAAAGAGCATTTGTTGAGAATAGCAAACCATTTGTCCATAAATATTGTATTAAGGTGAAATCTAAATAACATGGGTCTGATTGATAATCGTAGGCCTCTTGGTATCCGTTTGGCCCTGTGGTATTGAACCAGGGTGGATGCATGAAGTTTCTGATTCAAGTGTCGACATGTTAAATATTCAAGTTGTTTCAATTGTTGAGGAATGGACCCTCCATGTGGTTCAGATGATTTTACCTCCTGGATTAAGGCATAAATATCTGTAGCTTGTTCATTAGTGTAAGCTAAAGTGGTGGCTCGATTGTCAGTTATGTTCGTGATAAAATCAAATGACATTTTAACGGTAATTTGTGCTAATACCTACTCTTGGGTGCTACCTCCAATGTTGTCAATTTTTAATGATCAAAAGTATGGGGGTAGGAGGAGCACTCCCTAATGATATTTCAAAAAATATAATTTAAACAATTTTAACCCTGGTGCAACACCACTGCTTGTGTTGACAGCACAAGCGGATGAGAAAGAAAGAACTAACAGGAAACAAGTCCTGATTGTGGTGCGCACACTTCATTATGAACCGGTGGTTCTAAACGAAATATTCAATTTATACCAAGAAATTTATGTAAACCAAAAGACGATAAACTCAAAAAACATGGTATACATTACATTTGCTGTATTAATCACGTAGATTAATGAACTTCAATAAACAAATTCGCATTTAGTGCCAGCTTAATAACAATAAATGTTATGCATCAAACAAAAATGTCATTTCAAAAATTATTAATGTCCATAATGCATAATTTTCAAAATCCAAAAACATGTGAAATTTGCCGTTAATTTCCCATTGATAACAAGACCAGATGGCAAGCCCAATGCATTTCGGGACTTGATGTTCCCTTCCTCGGGGCGGGTCTGTAATCAAGTAGAATATGTACACTGTAAACTGTAGTTAACAATACATGGAGAAATGCAGTCCACAACATATACCTGGTGTCGATCAAAACAGTGTGCTATTAATGCTTAATATAAGATTATAAAAATAATATTATAACAATTCATTGTGCGGAGTAACAATAGATAGTATACCAAGAAGTATAGAACCAATGGTGGTTGAATAAGCTGAACAAGAGGAAAGAAAAAGAAAACCCAACACCATGAAATTAGAAAAATTAAAAAAACTAGAAAAAAGAGCCTGTGATGACTATTAGTGAATAATAATGATAAAAAGTGAATATCAATGAAAGAGAAGTGAAAAACGCCAAGAGTCAGAAATCGTGACCCCACAAGTACACGTGGCTCACCTTGAAATGTTTGTCAGAAACCCTGTAGGTTGCGTAAAAATTATTCTGTCAAAAAGAGAAACATGGAAAACCAAATTAAGAAATCCAGTGCCATAGCGATCGATAGAAAAAAGCAGATACGGAGGTAATAGACCCTCACCTATAGTCTGAATGCTATGCTGCAAAGAAACTTCGGAACATGTAAAATCAGGATTCCTAAAGCGGGATAGAACTGCGATCATCAAAAGCACCGCAATGTACGCTGTGAAAATAAAATAGAATAACCATTGCTGCAAACTGGTCTGCCACAAAAGAACCACGGTTAGAATCAAACTGGCCCTACTCTTACCGGCAAACAACAAACATGGTGTCCTCCAAACGAGTACGCAAGATCTGAATGCAGCACGTGATAGATACGTAACTTAAATAAGCAGAGCGCATAGAAAGCGGACTTGAAATCTCAGTGGAAGTGAATGAAGAGTGGCATAGAATATATAATCCACATCAGAAAACCGAAAAGAACACCAATATAATAATAAGTGAAGCAAAAAGCCATAAAAGATGAACAGAATATTGAATGAAACGCAAGCTGTGTAACGACAAAGTCACGGGACGTGAAAGTAATAACTTTAACCAAAACTAAAAAAACAGACCACTAAACTGATGCTAAAGGGACTAAACATTAGTTCACTAATGTCATTCAGGGATCTAATGACCAAGATGATGACACCATCAATCGCTTTAAACCTAGGAGTAGTTTTCAATCTCCAGTTACACACAAAATGTTGGATATTTTTGAAAACATCGTGTTGCAGGATTTATCCAAATTGAATTATAAAAAGATGAAAACCAACAACATGACTGAACATGACAGGAGACTTATTCGATCTATTGCAAACAACACTTCTTTAACGTTGAAACCTGCTGATAAAGGGGGAGCACTTGTTGTCATGGATACTACATATTATGTTGGCAAGGTTAATGAGCACGTGTCTGATAACACCACATATCTGTTACTTGACAGTGATCCGACAGTCGAGCTAAAAGGTATACTTCAAGCCATACTTAACGAAGCTCGAAGAAATGGGTCTAATAGCCACACAGCTAAAACTTTTTTTGACAACCACCAATCCACGCAGACCCAAGATATACATGATTCCTAAAATTCACAAGAACCAAAATGATCCTCCATTTCGACCAATTGTTTCAGGTTGTGGGTCTCTTTTTGACCCACTAGGGACATTCTTGGATTATCACCTCCAGATATTTGTTCAAAACTGGTGTACGTACACCAAAGACACCACTGATTTTTTACTTAAACTGCAGAAGATTCAACCCTACATTCAAGAACACTGGATTTTATGCACAATAGACGTCACAGCTTTATATACGTCGATTCCACATGAGGCAGGTCTCGAAGCTGTTGAATGGGCATTATTGAAAATGGAGGAC
The DNA here is from genome assembly GCA_963921515.1 of Calotriton arnoldi. Classification (NCBI taxonomy): domain Eukaryota; kingdom Metazoa; phylum Chordata; class Amphibia; order Caudata; family Salamandridae; genus Calotriton; species Calotriton arnoldi. Next base: position 666,118 of record CAWUFW010001083.1, on the reverse strand, counting down.
ATTGAGATTGATAAAGTTTTCTTGTTGAAGCTTTTACATTTTTGCTTGCATCACAGCTATTTCTCATGGCAAACATCCTTTTATGCCCAATTGACTGGAACTTCTATGGGTTTTTCTGGCGCACCAGCATATGCCAATATTTTTATGGCAAAATTTGAAGAGGAATACATTTTGAATGAGACAGATTGGACAACAGGTATTGCACAATATTGCAGATATATCGATGATAGATTTTTAATTTGGACAAAATCACATGACAGTTTGAAACTTTTGATAAGTCAGCTGAATACTAAGAATCCAAGAATTCAATTCACCTACATCATCAATGAAAAACAGATTAATTATCTGGATGTTTTAGTGATTAAAGATACAACAGCAGGATGCTTTCAAACACAAGTGTACACGAAACCTACTGACAGAAACAGCACGTTACATTTCACTAGTTTTCATCCCAAAAGTCTCATCAACAATCTACCATTTTCTCAGTTCACCAGAATCAAAAGAATATGTTCAAATCCTGATACGGTAAAATCCAAATTGCTTGAATTCAAACAAAGATTCATCCATAGAGGTTACCCTGCAGACACCCTACAGGCAAGCATTATCAGACTCGAAGGCAAAGACCTCACCTCACTGTTTTCTAAGTCAATGGTTACTAAGTCTACTACACCCACTTTTGTATCTAAGTATTCGACGTGTTCAAATCAAATAAAACGGATCATCAACAACAGATGGGAATTACTTCACACTGAATCAGATTTTAACGGTCTTTTTCATGACAAACCGACATTTGCTTATACGAGAGGCAAGAACCTTCAAAAATTGCTTTCTAGGTCACCAACTAAAACGGATCACATTCAGTATAAGGGCACGTTGAAATGCTTCAATTGTATTCATTGCAATAATATCATAGTAGGGGACAGTTTAACTCATCCTAGCTCTGGTAAAAATATAAAGCTAAAACATTCTTCTGATTGCAATGCCACAAATGTCATCTACTGTTTAAAATGCCCATGTGGCAAAGCATATGTTGGTAAAACTCAACGTAAACTTAAAGTAAGACTTACTGAACATAAAAGTACAATACGCACACAAAGCAAAACATCTAGTGTAGCCGTACACTGGCATGAGGCCAAACATACTATTTCCCAACTACGATGTCAAATTATTGAACTTGTTCAGTTATTGGAAGGGCTTGATAATCGAAAAGACTCTTGCAACGTGAAGTTTTTTGGATAAATTTTTTAGACACTCAAGCTCCCAAAGGACTCAATGACAGGGTGGATATGAGTTGTTTTCTATAAAGTTTTTGTTCATTAGTAATGTTTCAAGCATTCCTGTACCACATGTTATACTGAAAAGAGTGTGCTTCTGTGTTTATTTCATTATAGGAATCACTTATGGGTTATTTTAATTTTCACTAACAATCTTTCCATTTATTTTTAATAATACATCATTTTCTTGGCTTTCTCTTTACACCTTCTCTTTACATTTTTACATTGTTTCAAGTTATCTTGTGACACAATTTAATTTTAATATAACATCCATTTTGGATGCTTGTCTGTTCATTTTTCACTTATTGGAATCTCGTTTTTTTAGCACCAGTTTATGTGGTTCGTTGTCTAGCTTCAGTTTTTTCGAATATTATTTTGTGTTTCGTCATGTTGTTATCACGGAGTTTGTGTCTCAGTAATCATTTTAATGTTGGTTTCTTTATGTACTTTCGTCATATTTATCATCATTTTCGATATGCAGATCGTCGTTTTTCTGTTTTCCTTCCACTTACCGGGATCACGTCCCTTTAGCATCAGTTTAGTGGTCCGTTTTTTAGTTTTGGTTAAAGTTATTACTTTCACGTCCCGTGACTTTGTCGTTACACAGCTTGCGTTTCATTCAATATTCTGTTCATCTTTTATGGCTTTTTGCTTTACTTATTATTATATTCGTGTTCTTTTCGGTTTTCTGATGTGGATTATATATTCTATGCCACTCTTCATTCACTTCCACTGAGATTTCAAGTCCGCTTTCTATGCGCTCTGCTTATTTAAGTTACGTATCTATCACGTGCTGCATTCAGATCTTGCGTACTCGTTTGGAGGACACCATTTTGTTGTTTGCCGGTAAGAGTAGGGCCAGTTTGATTCTAACCGTGGTTCTTTTGTGGCAGACCAGTTTGCAGCAATGGGTATTCTATTTTATTTTCACAGCGTACATTGCGGTGCTTTTGATGATCGCAGTTCTATCCCGCTTTAGGAATCCTGATTTTACATGTTCCGAAGTTTCTTTGCAGCATAGCATTCAGACTATAGGTGAGGGTCTATTACCTCCGTATCTGCTTTTTTCTATCGATCGCTATGGCACTGGATTTCTTAATTTGGTTTTCCATGTTTCTCTTTTGACAGAATAATTTTTACGCAACCTACAGGGTTTCTGACAAACATTTCAAGGTGAGACACGTGTACTTGTGGGGTCACGATTTCTGACTCTTGGCGTTTTTCACTTCTCTTTCATTGATATTCACTTTTTATCATTATTATTCACTAATAGTCATCACAGGCTCTTTTTTCTAGTTTTTTAATTTTTCTAATTTCATGGTGTTGGGTTTTCTTTTTCTTTCCTCTTGTTCAGCTTATTCAACCACCATTGGTTCTATACTTCTTGGTATACTATCTATTGTTACTCCGCACAATGAATTGTTATAATATTATTTTTATAATCTTATATTAAGCATTAATAGCACACTGTTTTGATCGACACCAGGTATATGTTGTGGACTGCATTTTTCCATGTATTGTTAACTACAGTTTACAGTGTACATATTCTACTTGATTACAGACCCGCCCCCGAGGAAGGGAACATCAAGTCCCGAAATGCATTGGGCTTGCCATCTGGTCTTGTTATCAATGGGAAATTAACGGCAAATTTCACATGTTTTTGGATTTTGAAAATTATGCATTATGGACATTAATAATTTTTGAAATGACATTTTTGTTTGATGCATAACATTTATTGTTATTAAGCTGGCACTAAATGCGAATTTGTTTATTGAAGTTCATTAATCTACGTGATTAATACAGCAAATGTAATGTATACCATGTTTTTTGAGTTTATCGTCTTTTGGTTTACATAAATTTCTTGGTATAAATTGAATATTTCGTTTAGAACCACCGGTTCATAGTGAAGTGTGCGCACCACAATCAGGACTTGTTTCCTGTTAGTTCTAGCTTTCTCAGCATCCCCAGATGAATTTTGTTTTTATCTCTACTGATGAAGGATAATATCCAGAAGCACATATGTCTAGAGATTAACAGCACTAACCTGCACCAACTTTGGTGAAACACTTCAGCAAAATTTCAAGTAAGCATTTAAACTGAACTGCATTTACCAGGATGCTAAGGGGTGAACTGTGCTGGGAGGTGAAGCAGTGTGCTCCCATCCCCCTTCTGTTTAAAAAGGCTCCCTTGAGCCACTGAGCTGACGAGCTCTTGGAGATGCACCTGTGCGCCAGGGAGAGGTACAGAGACCTGAGAGGATTGAGGCAGCTTTCTCAGCAACCCCAGATGAATTTTGTTTTTATCTTTACTGATGAAGGATAATATCCAGAAATACGTGTCTAGAGATTAACAGCACTAACCTGCACCAACTTTGGTGAAACACTTCAGCAAAAATTCAAGTAAGCATTTAAACTGAACTGCATTTACCAGGATGTTAAGGGGTGAACTGTGCTGGGAGATGAAGCAGTGTCCCAGCCCCCTTCCATCTGCACAAAGGATTTTAGATCGTTTTACAATATGGAATCATTGAGAAAACACACTTGTTTTGCTTTTTCCTAGCCCAGGATTTAGGATCATATGTCCATTACAGATGTGGAGCTTCAACAGGGGCAGCTGCTATGTTTATATTTGTAAGTGCTTCGTGTTGAGGTTTAATTTTTGTGAAATGAGCATAAGGGCCAGAATGGCCCCAGGGACCCCATCCCCCGGGGCTCGGCCACAACTTAATGGGGGAGGGGGCTACACGGCCTCCCCTCCCCGGGCTGATTTCAGCCCTGGGGACCCCATCCACTGGGTCTTGCCACAATTCAGTGGGGAGTCCGCGTGGCCCCCCTATTAATTTTTTTATTTATTGCCCCGGGGAGTTGGCGGTCTCCAGGCCCGAGGGGGGTCTGCGCCCCCCCACAATAAAATTAGCATCAGCCCTGGGAGGTGGTGGTCCCAGGGCACAAATAAGCCCCGGAATGGGAGTCCCCTGCCACCCCCTTCCTCATTTATTCAAGGCAGTATGCCCCAAGACCTGGCCCATCCGGGGGCTTCTTGAAAAACAAGCGCGGGAGACTGCTCTTGTTTTTTCTTTTATTCATCACAATATTCTCGAACATTTGAGAATTTCGCTATGAATTCAAAAAATAAATTGCCTTTTTGCCCTGAGGGTCTCTCTTGGACCCTAGCACCAGAGTTAGAGTGTCAGAGTATTCGTACCCTGCCCCTTTTTCTTTTTTTCTGCGTTTGTTTTTGGGGCTCGGCTGAAGTAGAGTCCAAAGAAAGGCAATCAGAGCTCTGCAGATCTCTGCACAAGCTTGGTATTATTCGTGAAGTAGTGGCGGCCACAGATATACAAATTTGAATTTCCTTTAATTTCTCAAAATCTACTGAACGGATTTACACCAAATAACCGAAAGCATGATTTGCGGAACAAAACCTACTTTTCTTTCAAATTCGGTGTAATTACGTCCAGCGGTTCGGGTTGTAATCGTGTTCAAAGCCCCGATGGGAATTAACTGGGGAAACATACTTTTTTCGACCCCCTTGATTTTGACCCCTGTTTGACGGATCACCTCGAAACTTTCCATGCTCAACAAGACCTAACTTGACACTTTGTTTGGAAAATTTCATGAGGATTCGTCAAACGACGCCAAAGTTACAGGCAAGTCAGAAAATGCTTTCCCTATGGAAACATGGTCCTAACTATAACTACCTACTGTTGACCGCTAGTAGGTAATATATATATATATATATATATATATATATATATTTACACATATATATATATATACATATATATAGTCAGGGCCGGCTTTAGGGCAGTGCGACCGGTGCAGCCGCACTGGGCGCTGACCTGTGGAGGGGGTGCTGACCTCCTGTGGGGCGCTATGTTTAGCAATAACTTATGATTGTAGACATGTGGGGCACTTTTGCCCGGTGGTAGTGAGAGAATCCGAGCAGGTGGTCATGGGGTGTGGGGGCGCCAAAAATGATTGCTGCACCGGGAGCCAGCAGCGCTAAAGCCGGACTTGTATATAGTTTTTCACTGAAGAAACAAAGGTTAAAGTAATGTTATAGCTAGGTGATTATGTTGATGACAACATTAACATTTTGAACTTAAAAAAAACACAGAAATTCACCAGTTATAGTTAGCAGAACTAAGTATACCTTGCTCCTCCGCCTTGCACTACTTATGACTTCACATATTACATCTCTCATGACATGTTCTATGACATCACTGATGACAGCCTCATGGCCGCTCACGGTGGGGTGTTGGCCGCAGGGCCTGTGCTGCTAACCTCACGTTGTCCATTGCCTTAGACCGTGCGCAGTTGGGGGGTTGGTCACAGGACCACACCAGCCCATACACTAAGACCTCTCTCTGGAATGATGGGTGTGCATAGTATGGTGAGGGGAGAAAGTAGCCTCTCCACTATCATCACTCTCCTAGATGACGGATGTGCATATTAGAGTGTGTGGAAGGACTGGCCTCTCTGCTGCAACCCGACTCTTGGACGACAAGTGTGCATAGTAGGGTGTGGGGAGGGGCTGGCCTCTCAGCTGAGACCTCTCTCTCAGATGACATGTGAACATAGTAGGGTGTGTAGAGGGACTGGCCTCTCGGCTGAGACCCCTCTATTGGGTGACGGCTCTGCATAAAAGGGTGTGGGGAGGTACTGGCCTCTCTGTTGAGACTTCGCTGTTGATGACGAATATGTATAATACGGTTTGTAGTGGGACTGGCCTCTCCACTGAGACCTCTCTCTGGAATCACAGGTGTGCATAGTAGGGTGACGGCAGAAAGTAGCCTCTCCACTAAGGCCTCTCTCTTGGATGATGGGTGTGCATAGTAGGGTGTAGGGAGGGACTGGCCTCTCCTTTGACACATCTCTCTCAGATGACGGGTTAGTATAGTAGGATGTGTGGAGGAATTGGCATCACCGCTGAGACCTCTTTCTTAAATGACAGGTGTTTGAAGGGACTGGCCTCGTCACTGAGACCCCTCTATTGTATGACGGCTGTGCGAAGTAAGGTGTGGGGAGAGTCTTAACAATCTACTCAGAACGCTTCCCAAGCCGATGGGCGTAAATAATAGGCTCTGATAAATTCCATCTTCAGTAAGACGCCTTGCTACAGTAACAATTGTGCATACCAGACTGTATTCGGAGATCACCTACCCCTTTCTATTTTTCATGATCCCGCAAGAGTCTCAGGACATTGTAAAAAAAGTTTAAAAAATATTCTATTCATCACAGTACTTACGTCTTACACACCTCCTCTCAATAGGCACAATATGCATTTCTCCCAGCAGAGTGTATTTACAACTCACCTACTCCTTTTTACTATTCACGATCCTGCTATAGTTCCGCAAGATCGTAAATCTTTTTTAAAACAATATACTTTCATCACAGTACATATACCTTAGGGACCTCCTGTAAAAATCTAGGTGGGCAGGATGGCTTTCTGCTGTCCCCTTATATAGCTTTTTTACTTCATTTCCACAACACCTGCAATTTTTCACAGTAAACAGTAATGGTGGCCATTTAATTTTTAAACCTCCAACAGCCGGTCAATCAAAGGGCATGCTCTCGCGGTTGTATCTCGCTCCTGCGGGAGCTTGAAGGCTCACAGAAAAAACTGGCCTCTGGACCAATTAGCTCACAGGACTCTCGCAAGACTTTTGTGGACCCAACGATCCAGATATATAATTATTTTTTAACCTTCATTTCTCAACAACTACTAAATGTATTTACACCAAATCAAAACAAACACAATCTGTGGCCCAAGAGCTTCCTGCCAAATTTGGTGTAAATCTGTTCACAAGTTTTTGCTGTATCCTTGTCTAAAGAAGTCTATGGAAAATGCATGGGGATTTTGCATTTTGGGATCCCCTTTTTTCTCAGCCCCCGCTTGATGGATCACCCAGAAACCTTCCATGCACAAACAAGTCAGAAATTAGCACATTTTTGGAAAGATTTGTGGAGTATTAGCAGCACAAAAAATGATTTTCCTATGGAACAGCTGACGTAACTATAGCTAGCTAGTGGCACACGCCACTAGGATATATATATATATATATATATATATATATATATATATATATATATATATATTAGCGGTTCCTTGCTCAATAAAGGATCCCATGGCAGTTCAATCGTTTATTAAACCTGCTTAGGCACAAGCGCCAACGCGTTTTGGTGCTCGCACGCACCTTGGTCACGAAGCTGACCATGTTTTACCATACTTTTTTTGTACTCTTTTCATCATACACCAAAATCAAAGGACTACCAGAGGTTTCCTGGTATTTGGTCGCCCTCTTGGAGTGGCTTTCAATGCATATTAAAATGTTGTTTCACAATTCAAGATATGAAATCTTCGACTGTCTGTCTACCATGTTGAAAACAGGAAAAGAAAGGTGAAATTAGATTATGTAATGTATGCGATTTGCGATTATCAGCATATAATTTATGTAAATGCACAAAGAAACTACTGAATTTGTTTTTGAATCGTGAAACACACATATTCCTTACATTTCTGTGACAGAAAGTTCTGGGATCTGCGAGAAGCCACAAATTTACCACCATCCAGTGTCCCCTCAAGACTGATGATAAAAATGGTACCTCTCTTGGGTGGGTGGGTGGGCCTAGCCACTGCGAGAGGAAAGGGCCCAAAACACAATATGGACACATAACCTTTTTCCACTGAAAACCAACCCTTTTTTTAAATTTGGGTAGCTTTGGATTTTAGGTCCTAGCTCAGCCAGCTCCTTGGGAAACATACCAAACCTGCACATTTCTGAAAACTAGACTCCTAGGAGATTCTAGGATGGTGTGACTTGCAAGGCCCTCACCAGATAATTTTGCCCAGAAGCCTTTGCAAACCTCAAACTTTGGCTGGAAACTAACATAGTATTCACATTTCTGTGATGGAAAGTTCTGGGATCTGTGGGGAGTCCTACATTTCCTACCAACCAGCATTCCCCCAAGTCTCCCGATAAATATGGTACCTAACTTGTGTGAATGGGCTTAGCCTCTGCGAGTGGAAAGGTCTAAAAACGCAACATGGACACGTCACCTTTTTCCACTGAAACTCATCCCGTTTTATAAAATTTGTTTAGCTGTGGATTTTCGGCCCCAGCTCAGCAGGCACCTAGAGAAACTTACCAAACTTGCACATTTCTAAAAACTAGACACCTGGGAGATCCAGGGTGGCATTACTTGCATGGCTGTCGCCAGATAATTTAGCCCAGAAGTCCTTGCAAACCTCAAACTTTAGCTAAAAACACACATATTCCTCACATTTCTGTGACAGAAAGTTCTGGAATCTGTGGGAAGCAACAAATTTCCTACCACCCAGCGTTTCCCCAAGTATCTTGATAAAAAATACCTCCTCACATGTGTGGGTGGGCTAACAGACAACAACACAAAAGCCCCTAAAATGCTACTACTTGAAGATATCAGCGATAGGTGTAGCTGCAGTATTTGGTGCCGTGCACGTCCGCCAGCCATGGGAACCTACCAACCACAGACATTTTTTAAAACTAGACACCCTGTGTGGTGTGCCTTGGGTGGATCCTGATAGGGTTCCTCACCCACAATGCCCTGAAAACCTCAAACTTTGTCTAAAATCACATATTTTTCTCACATTTCTGTGACGGAAAGTTCTGGAATCTGTGGGAAGCAAGAAGTTTCCTACCACCCAGCATTCCTTCAAGTCTCCTGATAAAAATACCTTCTCAGTTGTGTGGGTGGGATAAGAGACCACAACACAAAAGGCCCTAAACTCTACTACTTGAAGATATCAGCGATAGGGGTAGCTGCGATATTTGGGGCCGTGCATGTCCACCACCCATGGGAACCTACCAATCACAAACATTTTTTAAAACGAGTGATGTGCCTTGCGTGGATCCTGCTAGCGTTTCTTACCCACAATGCTCTGTAAGCCTCAAACTTTGTCTAAAATCACATATTTTTGTTACAATACTATGATGCAAACTTCCCGAATGAGCAGGAATCCACAAAAGTTCTCAAAAGTTCTACCACCCCGCAGTACCCTACTTGTACCGATAAAAATGCTACCCCACTTGTGTGGCTGGGTATAGTATCCATTACAGGAATGGATTAAACTAAGGTCAATGGAATTCCTTGCAGGTTAATGCAATTGCATGGCATGTAGGTGTTTTCTAATAGTAGCAATACCAACATTAATGGGCATCATCATTTTTAAAGGGACCCTTTGCTGAACAGATTGCATTAGCTGATTGCATTAGCAGAGCTATGCTTTACCCTCAAAGGAGAGTCTTATGAAATTGAGAGCGAAGATAAGGTGTACATTGAAAGTAGTGAACTTAAAGATGTACACAGAAAAATATTGCATATTGACAAAGGACCAGTATTTTATATTGGTCTTGACAAAAGCCTTTGTGAACAAAAACCCAACATGTTATCGTGACCGATAACCAAAGCAAATGAACAAACAATGGCAATTAGGGACTAGCACTTACCCATTATTTTTAATGACCTTCTTAGGCATCCAAACAGCACACAGTAAAACCATAAATTAGCACTTAAGATGTTGTCGTACCAGATACACATCATGTTGCTTCTGCAGTTTAATGGGAAGTCAAATGTGACAATGTATATAAATCACAAAAAGTACGCCTGGTCAAAAGGAAACAGAGGAAAGTGTCTATGTATATGAAAAAATAATTCATTTAGGACAAGAATCCTCAGACAGCCTATTAACGCAATGACAAGTCACATAACATGAAAGCCAATGGCTGTAAAGGGCTAACAACACGTCCACTCTTGCTATACTTCTTTGTACCTCTTTTCAGGCATTTATGACGAGCTCTTCCAGCTGACAGCTAAACTGAGTCTAATGAGACCTAAAATAGGTAAAAACACCATATTAGACCCTAAGAAAATCATTGACACATACTACAAGAGGAACCAAGACTGTTGAATTGTCTCATTAACACACCAGCAATAATAATAACTGTTACCCAAAGGGCATCCTGAGGCTAATTAGATTCCAAAATAGCAGACCTGTCTTTGCCCAGCTGAATACAAGAAACACAGCTGAGATATCAACAACCTCCAAATATTAGTGAGGCCCAGGGATTTTTCATATGTCACAGTTGCATCATCTTTAAACTTGGTGCCAACAAACAAAAACAATCTGATGTGAAAACTCACCTACATACAACATCAATGAACGCCTTGACTGCTACAATACGTTTGTGCTAAATTCACTGATATGTCAATGCAAAGTAATGTACTAGACTAGAATTCAGAGTAATACAGGGGAATCAATACATTTGATCATAAAAACCTGTTCTCCAATCAATGTCATAAGACATGAACACTACAAAACTTTCTCATGTTTTACTATTGAAAAATGACCCAAACCATCAAGAGGAGGGGGGCCATCTGCTGAACTGATTGAAAGTTGTGGAGAAAATGCAAGTATTATATATAGATTGGAACGGCACACAACCAAGGGATGAGAAGTCCAGCAGCATAATGTATGTATAATGTATATGCCTCCCTACACAAAGGTAAATTTCTAACCCATTTCTGAAAAAACAGTAAAATAATAAAATGTATGTATTTAAATCCCTCCAAACTAATCTGTTACTACCAGATCACTCACTGCCCATACCCTGAGAAACCTAAAGGAGCTTTCTAACTGCAAACATGCATTGATGCCCAGAGTATTGTCTGTAATTATATAGTCATTTCATCCTACAAGTCACAAAGAGAATAACCTCTGTCTTCTTGTTCCACAAGGTGTCTCTGTAGACGTTGATGCGTTAGCTTACAGAATTACTCATGACCTGATCTCTACATATTGCATTTGACAGAGCAAAATGTAGTCTTAAAAAAGTTTAGTTAACTAGAGGTTTGAGTAGGCTGACCCTTTGCTCCATGCTGTAGTGGGCGGAAGCAAAATGTGAATAACGCAACAACAGAAGAGAGGTGGCTGAAAGGCCCTTTAAGTAGGTATGTTATACATATAATTTTAGAAAACTCAAAAGGTCTTAGCTAACGCCAGACCTATAAACACAGACCTGTACACAACATGGTATCATACACCCTCACACATCCAAGTACCTCTTCCAGTCCATGACACAACATATTATCTTCCAATCAAAAAACACGCACCCCTCCCAAGCACGAGCTTCGTAATAGCATGAATCACGAGAAGAGTTTCTTTATTTTTTAATGGATGTTCCCACTTAAGTCCAGTTTTATTTTTTTAAAGCTGGGACCGTCAAGCTCTCTTTGCACACTGCCATCTACTATTTATCATCCCAACTATGTTCCTGTGTGAAAATATTGGAAATTAAGGTCCAGATGTACTAAGAAACCGTTTTGCGATTCCCTAATTGCAAATCCTTGTGATTCACAATTAGGAAATCGCAAAACGGCATGTATGAAAGTGTGTTGAACACTTTCTGTGATTCTCAGTGGGTCGCAAATGGGACCACTGCCTGCTCTTAAAAAAAGGTTTTGCATACAATCCCGAAGGGGTCCCTGGACCCCTTCCCGTTTGTGAATGGGTTACCACCAACTTGAAGTTGGTGGTAAAATGCGAATGTTTTGCGACTGCATTCACGGTCACAAAAAATTCATACATACCGTTACAATTCGGTATTTGGAAGGGACGCCTGAACACGCTCCTTCCATATACTGAATCGCAAACCCATTTTGCGATTCGGTAACATGTTACCGAATCGCAAAATAGGGTTTGATACATGGGTATAGCCTTTTTTGCGTTCTGCGAATCGGCCTGTTTATGGACGCAAAATTGCTTGATACATGAGGCCCTTAGTAATGAACCAAACTTTTTCCTCTCTATTTTCAAGGCGTTTTAAATTTCTCGAGCATGCTCTGTGAAGTATTTTACATTTCATTTGCACTAAATGGCGCGTTTTAACAAGAGCAGAACATTACGAAACAGACCTATTTGTGTAAACACATGTTTTCCTGCCGGGGATCTATAGGCACTATTGACAAATAATAGATATTTTATTGTTACCCAGTCCAGTAGTATACATAGTCTGGGCTTTGTTATTGTAGCGTTTTTTGAAAAGTGCAAAATGTGCAAATGTCATGTGGAAATTATTTTAGAGAATTAGTGTTTTTAATGATGCAAAGAGTTTTAGCATATAGACTAATGATGCTGCATGTGGAACTTATTCCCTATGTCACTTAGAGTATAAATAATTCTATGAATAGTTTGGGCATATTTTCGTGTTAGATGCTAATATGTTTTTTTTAAATGGATGCAGTTTCTGGTGTTCTGCTCAACTTGCTCCTACTCATTTCCTCCTCCCAATCAGTTTTACACTGGGAGCCATCTCTCCCCTTGTTTCTGAGGCGCACCAAGTGAATGACGTCAATGTATTAGTAATGTGCAACAATGTTAGAAAGCATGTATTGTGAATAAAGTTTCCATGTGTACCTAATAAAGTATCATTTTCAAGGACTTTCTCTGGAAGTTCCTTTGTAGGTATGCTAATCCTATGAGCCATTTTTTAAGAAATGTTTCATTTTGTGCTGCTTTACAGATGCACTTATATTGTACCATGTTGTTTTTCTACAAGTACGACTAAAAAACCAAAAAAGTGAACTTTTGTGTAGCAAAATCTTTGCTGAGTGAGACTTGTGTGGATAAGCTTTGTATAGGAGGAGGATGTGGCGCAGCGGGCAGAGCTCACGATTTGGGAGCTGGGGATCCGGGTTTGAGTCTTGCGTCGGCTCAACAGTCTGTGATTCTGGGCAAATCACTTAATCTCCCCGTGCCCATGGACAGTGCCTGGATACCCTCACGGGTGAAAAGCTGCGTTATATATAAATCTACAAGTTTATTTATTTATAATATATACCTGTGCCAAGATGTGTCTTGAAGGGTTGAGAGAACCATATGGGCCCCTTGTAGAACAAGGAACATCCCACTACTTCACCTTCCCAAAGCTCCCTTGCCTTCAAGAATTATTTTTTGCACTTCAGTCCAAACATCTCTAAAATGCATTCCCCTTGAAGACCACATGTGTCAGTAAAACCTAGATGCTTCAGGACGGGCTTAAAATTATAACTAGAAGACAGTTGTTGCACTGGAGTGTTCTACCGTGGAACACTCAGTGACTCGCAAAATAGAGTATGGTCTTGTGCTTCACTCATACACTCACCCATCTGGCTGATGTGCCCGCCCCACTACCTTGTTTCTATACACAGCCAATTTCTTCCATCACCAGCTAATGAGATGTTCCGCACATCTGGTGGAAATGATTACATAAAGAAATAATTTCAAGTTCTAGTCCATGAGTTAGGGTCCAGGAAAAGTACACCAAAAAGGACAGAAATACATACTTTTTTAAGCTCCTATTTCCAAGTCAGCAGTTTTCCTTTTAACGTTTACTTGTTTGTCTTCAAGTAGGAAAATTGTCAAATAACAAACTCTGGAAGGTTCTGAAATGTGGGGTGAAGCCTTGTTGTATCAGGTTTAACTTGTTCGGAACTGAGGTTTTTCCCTTTGCCCTGAAAAATCTTTTAAAACCTTTGCCAGAATGTCTTTGTCTGAGTTGCAACATTCTTAGTTATTTGGATATGCATTAGGCACAGATTAAATTTGTGCCTTTGAATTTAAGCAGCTGAACCATACTGATCCTAAGGCTGGCAAAGCTCTGAGATCAGTTCTTGTAATACTCTCAATGCAAGATTCCTAGTCTTTCTTAATTAGGTCATCTCCGTCTGCCAGATACCGCAGTTCACCCATTCCTTGGCCACAAAAGGGATTCTGTAGCCACAGGGCTCAGAGCTCTTCAGCAGCTTCTAGCCAGATGTAGCATTAGTGTTTATATCAATGTCTGTCATGGGCTTGCACTGTCCTATGTCCTATGTCCTATGTCCTAAACAGCAGATAGTCTTGCATTAATCCTGTTAGCAAGATGAGCAGAGCTGAGCGCAAACCCTCGTAAAGAAATCCCATATCTGTAGATATTTACAGAATTCTCTGTTTGGGACATGATATTAAGTAATTATAGAATTCAAAGAAAGGAAAATAGATCCATCATATAATTGGTCTAAATGTTTGAGTGCAGAGCGTGGTTCATAAGACACAAAAGCATTGTGTGCAAAGTCTGGAAAGATTGTGCCAAAGAGAGGTAAATCGATCATTTTTAGAAATCCATAATATTGTGTAATTGATTCCAAAACTGTGCACGAACAGGTGAGGTCTTGAACCTCAGTATTTTAAACTATGAGGGAAGAACATACCTATTTAAAGACAAAAAATGTTTATGAATATGCTTCAGTAATATCTGGTTATCAATAAATTCAAATAATTGAGGTAGTTGAGACTGCTGCCTAGTAATAAAACTTAAAGCAAGGGAGAGACCATCCTCGCCGAGAGAGAGGAAGTTGTGCAAAGCGAACTGCCTTGTGTGGCTTTATATATTGCCATTTAAACTGAGATATGGCAATGTTAATTTTTGCGAAACACATAGCTGGAACAAATAATGGTAGTGCTCTGAACAAGAACATAAAACTATGAAAAATAGACATCTTGATTACATTGCTTCCTTTGATACCCAATGCTAATCTGTTCCATCTCTTCAATGATGCTATGGTCTTTTTATACACAGAATCATAATTAAACTGGATTAACCTAACCCCTGCATTGGTAGCTTGAGACATATATCAGGTATCTACACAAGATTTCTCTTAGACAGGATTTGAGTCTTATCTTGATTAAGATGATACCATGACATCATCCTAGATTTGTTTGCCTCCTGCTCTATTCCAGATAAGGTATTGATCGCGTCACCAGTTGACAATATCATATGACTATGCTGCCAGTTAAATATTGATTTTGTGAACTCTTAGTGCATTGATGTTCGTATTCAATTTCAAATATTCCAGGTATGATTTGAGATAGAGGGCAAACAAATAAGGGCCAGAGGGCAGCCCTGCCATGTTCCCCTAAAAATAGGAAGACTAGGTGACATAACCAACATACATGTCACCTAGGCTTTTAAACCCTCGTACACAGACTAAACTTTTCAGATAAAGATGAGTCCGAAACTAAAACAAAGTAAGACTCAGCACAGAAAAGGCCCGGAGAACCAATTTTAAGCCTTTTAAGCATAAGCATAATCATTGCCTTTGGGTTCCCTGTGACTCTAGCAATATTAAGTATGGTATTAGCAAGATCCATGTGCCTAGTTGTATGTAAAGATGGTACAAATCCATGCTGTATGGGTTCAACCTGTTTCTCAGTACAAGGTACAATTCTGCTAACCAAACTTTAGTGTAAGTGTTTGTATAAGAATTTGAGATTGGTTTATTTGATCCACAGAACCATGGATCTTTATCTTTAAAAAGAATAGCAATATATGTTAGTTTCCAAGATTCATGTGGTGGATTTCCTAAATTGAATGAGTTGAATAGCCTTGATAAAAATGATACTAGAACTTTAGAAAAGTTTTATAAATTTCAGATTGAATAGAATCTGGACCAGGAGCCTTGCTGTTAGGTAAATGTTTAATTGTGTTTATTATCTCTTGTTTAGTCATTGCTGGTTCCATCACTCAGTGTCATTAAGATTAGGGAGAAAATTATAGCTAAATATGATTCTATATGACTGATATTTGTTGTAGTACCACAATAAAGTGAGGTGTAATGATCTCAGAACGTAGCTAAGATCATATTTGGATCATGAATTGTTTGACCATGTGAGTCTATTATTACATCAATAGTATTTTTTGTAAACTGTTCTTTATTTTTGAGAGACAAAAGTCCTGCCAACACTTTCATTGTTCTGGAAGTACCTGATTTGACTTTGAAAAGTGTTGTGGTTTACTTTACCCCAAACTTTCTTTTTAACCCCATAACTGCTGGGGCTCCCCCCCTCCCCCCCACAATGCACAATGCAGGGCACTTTATTGACTATTTGGGGTAGTTTGCGTTTAGGGCTCCATAACGTTTTTCCACATAAAGTATCTACGCCAAATTAGCAGCCTTTTTTTCCATAATCCTGAGGATTGTAAAGGTACCCAGGGTTTTTGGATTCCCCTGGAGGGGACTGGGGAAATGGCCAAAATATAGCTAAATGACGAGTTTTTGGGGAAAAAAGAAAAGAAGTACTCCACAAAAAAGTGTCTGTTTTTTCCTAAAAATGGCATCAACGAAAGATTTGCTGTGCTAAAGTCGCCATCTTCCCAGTTTTCAGGAACATGCAGTGCTGAATCAAAAAACCACATTTTTTACCACAGTTTTGAGGTGGCTATTTTTCCTATTTTTGTGCTTTCAACCTACTTCCAGTTTGTGGTGTAAACCAGTGTGAAACCAATGGGTGATCCAGGAGGCTATAGATTTCTGAAAATTAGACAAAATTCTGAATTGAGCAAAGGGTCATCTGCATAGATCCCTCAAGGTTTTCCCGAATACATTTTTGAAATAAAGACATATTGAAAATGAGTAGAAAAAAACTGCCATCTGTGACATTTTCATCTATAACTTTTTGTCATAATGGCCAATTCACAGAAGCAATATACCTTTACGTCCGCTAGACCCTTCTGGTTGCGGGAATATATAGGGTGTGTAGGTTCTCCAAGAACCCAAGATACCTAGAGCCAATAACTGAGCTGCACCATACAGTGGTTTTTCCTTGTGTACCGAGTAAAAAGCAATTCATATGGTGAAATATGTCGAGTGAAAAATGGGTATCAAAGAAACCTATATATTTCTGAAATAGGCACAAGATATGGAGTTTAGGAGCAGTGGTTATTTGTAGATCTCTGAATTTGTGGATACCCATAATAGCATGTAATTCAGAGGGCACTTTTCAAAATGTCTTCTTTCTTACACACTGGCTTATATTTAGAATGCACCAATGCAGCAAAATCCAATTAAAAATGGTACCTCACTAGTACACGTAGGCCTAGTGCCCGTAACAGGAAACAGGCCAAAATGCAACGGGGATGCATGACATTTTTCCACTGAGAACTGCCCTTTTTTCGCAATGTGCGTAGCTGTGGACTTTGGGCCCTAGCTCAGCCAGCACTTGGAGAAACCTAGCAAACCTGTACATTTTGAAAACTGGACACTTAGGGGACTTACCTGGCTCTTACCAGGGTTTTTCCACCTATAATCCCTTGCAAACCCCACACTTTAACTAAAGAAAAAAAAATCCTCAGATTGCTGTGATGGAACATTCTGGAATCCTCAGGGAGCCACGAACTTCCTTCAACCCTCCCAATAAAAATGCTACCTCACTTGTGTGGGTAGGCCTACAGCCTGACAGAAAAGGGTGCAAAACGCAACATAGACGCATCACATTTTTGCACTGAAACCTGACCCTTTTTTGCAATGTGGGTTGCTGTTGGTTTTGGCCACTGAGTTAGCTGGCACCTAGGGAAACCTAGCAACCCTGCACACTTTTGAAAACTAGACAATGAGGGGAGTCCAGGGATACGTGGCTCTTCCTAGCTAATTTTACCCAGAAGTCCTTGCAAACGTCAAACTTTGGTAAACAAAACACACCCTTTCCTCATATTTCTGCGACAGAAGATTCTGGAATCTGCAGAGAGCCACAAATTTTCTACCAGCCTAAGTTCAACACGTGTCTCCCATTCAGAACAGTACTTCACTTCTGTGGGTGGGCCAAGAGACCACAATTTGAGGCAAACCCTCTATATGTCCCAAGGGGGGCAGAAATACACTATTGCCCCATGGGGGTAATCGCCTCCATCTGCCTCCCAAGGGAGACAGAAAGACTGACTGTGCCCTTTGTGGTGGGGGTATGGCCATGCCCAAAGTGGGCAGATCCCAACCCTATGTTTTTCACTGGGGTCGGGTGGGCTTTCTGCCCACAGGAGGGGGCAGATGGGGGTTATTACCCCATCTGCTACATGCAAGGGCAGAAAGACTAGATGTGCCCTTTCTGGAGTGGAGGCATGGCCATGTCCATGGTGGGCAGCCCCCACCCTTACGTTTTATAAAACAAAATCACCCTGGTGTCTAGTGGGCTTTCCGCCCGCCCCCCACACCCATGGGGCGGTTTGGGGGTAATCACCTCCATCATCCCTAGGAGGGCAGAAAGACCTTCTTGTTTGGGTGGGGGCATGGCCGTGCCCATGGTGAGCAGCCTCCACCCCTATATTTGTTTTAAATAAATTGTCCCTGGTGTCTAGTGGCCTTTCTGCCCCCCGCCCCCAGGGGAGGGGCAGATTGGGGGTAATCACCCCCATCTGCTCCCCAGGAGGGAAGAAAGACTGTCACCACATTTATTTTGGGTTTGGGGCATGGCCTAGCCCATGGTGGGCCGCCCCACCCCTATATTTTTTTTATAATATGCCCTGGTGTCCAGTGGGCTTTCTGCCCCTCTGGGGGCAGATTGGGGGTAATCACCCCATCGACCCCAAGGGGGAGCAGAAAGACTGTCTGCCTTGTTGTTGCTTGGGGGCATTGTAAGGTATTGTGGGAATCAACGGGCTATGATCAGCCTGAATCAACGGACATCGCAGAATTGACTAATTTTCAATAAACGTCTGCATAATCAAAGAGATATCTATTGTAGAATACGAGTTATGTGGTGGAGAATGTAATAAGAACCCAGGTTTATCTGGATTAATATGCCTCCAAGAATCAACCAATCCCAGTGAATTAATGATTTGCTGAAGCACGGGCCAGGAGGATCGAATTTGAATAGTATTGTAGGAATTAGTCAAAACCTCGCCCAACTGTCCTGTCAAATTAATATCTCCACAAATAATGAATAGTCCTTTCCATAAAGAAAGTTCAAATAGCAGTTTTTGGAATACTCAAGGGTCATCATTATTAGGACGAAATAGATTGCAAATGGTAAGAGCATGTTTGTTGAATTAATTTTGCTATAAGCCATTAAACCTGATTATCGCATTTTACTTTGTAACATTACCAGGTATTATTTCAAATCCATAGGGCGACTTGTATAGTAGAACCCTCCAGTGTAGCACAGTCAACAACTGTAAACTGCAGCTGTGCCAATTTGTTTGACTGGATGTTTTCCAGTAAACACAAAGTCTCAGAAAACATATACTACAGTTCCCATTGTATTTTCTGTCTTTTATCGGGAGAGCATAATCTGTTGACACTCTAAGTTAGAATTCATAGAGTCTTCTTTTTTTACCCTTAACTGAGCGGTCATACACAGACTTTGACAACATATCTCCATCCAGCTTGTTTCCAATTTGTGTCAGAGTCCAGTGCACACATCATTATTGTATATTTATCTGTGACATAACGGAGACTTAGCATCATACATGACTACGATACTACACAGTTCCCAGTATTACACTTCGCTACTGCTGTCAGATCCATTGATCTGACCGTTTCCATTTCCCGTTGGGTTTAGTAGCTCCCTGCATAACTCTCTCCAGAGTGCAATGTCCTCAGCTAGTTTCTCATTTTTCCGACAGGTTTTCATGTGCATTTCTTCTGCAAGAGACCACTCTCCCACATCCCTTATCCAGCTTTCTAATGTCGGGGCCCATGCACTCATCCAGCATATGGCCACCCTCCGTTTAGCCAGCACCAGAGTTAATTGTAGGAATCTATTGCCCATTTTCCGTTTCTTGGGTTGTGGAACCAGGCCCAGAAGGCAATGCTTTAGTTTGGCCTCCACTGGTATTCCCACCTCCATGCGGACCCTCGTTACTATATTAGTCCAGTACTGCTGTACCTCGGGACACTCCCACACCAGATGCATAAACCCCGAGTGGGCCCTATTACATCTAGGACATTCCTGGGGATGACTGGAATCTATTCAATGGAGCCTCACAGGGGTCATATACACCCGCTGCAAGAAATTATAATGCAACAGCTTCAGGCGGGCATTACAGGATACTTTGTGTGTTAATTCACATGCCCTCGTCCAGCTTTTTTCTGGCAGCGGAACCTGTAGGTCCTCATTCCATGCGTCCCATGCCTTAAGGGCTAGGGACCCTGAGTCCACCCTCATAGCTTTAAATAGCAGCGATACCAGCCTACACCCTCTGCTGCATGTGAGCTGTATATCAAGAGTCTCAGTCATGGGGGCGTTTCTATGTCGCGGAGCGTGATGGCCTCGATTTAGGGTAGCTCCGTAACCGCCCAACTTTTCCCCATCATCTGCTACAATTATCCGGCCCCCAGGAGGTGGGTGTTGTGTCAGAGCACGTAGGGGTGCTGTGGCCGGGAAATTCCTGCTCCTTTGGCCCTGTGGGCTGAAGTAGATCGCCGCGACGACATCGGGCCTGTCCGCAGCTTGAAGCCGGGACCTGCCGTGGTGTCGGAGGGAGCGTGGCAGCCTCCCGACACCGGCCTCCGTCCAGCGCGAGACCGTGGCTGGGGCCTGCGTTGGCTCGGAGGACTCGGCAGTGAACACAATATTGGGCACACCCGGAGGCAGTAGCAGGGGCCGTGCTGCGGGCGGTAGACGGCTGTCCGGTGGCTGCGGGGCAGCACTTTACATAACAAGATGCCGGGAAAGTCTCCGGTGAGTCGGCCGATTTGCCTGGCATTCGGGGAGTGCTAAAATTGCTGCAGACACCCCGAAGGCGCCTCAATACGGCGAGCGTAAGGCGCAACACAACGGTGCCATAAGTGCCTAAGAACTGACTCCCCCCAGTAACATAAAGGAGGTGGGTGCGGCGGCACTGGAGAGGCGGTGCTACTTTGGGCCCTGCAGATTGCAAAGAGGTGAGACCGGCTGCGGAGGAAGAAGGGGCCCGGTGAGAAATGGGAGTTTGGGGCCTGTAGGCCTGCCACGCGGTCTACTCCGGCGACCTTTGTCCTTGGGGTGGGCGCCCACGGGACTTGAATCGCCCAGAAACTTTCAAGCATAGGCGCCCTGAACCCCCTTGGCCTAACTTATGCCACCTTATTGCAGTAACCCCATAGACGTGCAGTGACTTTAACGTGGGGGCCCGATGCTCGGCGTGTGAGTCCATACATTGACCTCAGGCTGGCCCACCAAAATCACGCACTCTGGGCCCTGTTAGGATACCTCTGATTGCCTGAGCACTATTCGACCACCGAAATCACCTCGGTGCCCTTGGACCCTCAAGCAACAGTCACCTCTAGTGCAGCAGGGGTAGACCACTAGGGGGGCATCCTCGGCCCCTCCGGTGCCGGGGCAGACATCTGCGATTAGTGAAGCCATATCCTCTGAATCCTGAACGCAGGGAACAAATCCGGGAGTATCTCCACCGGGGACCTGTGGCCAAGTGGATTGACCGGAGACAGACCCGAATTACCGGGGCCATGTCGGGCCCAAAGAGCTCAAAAGTCACCCAGCAAACAAAGCTGGACAAATTCGCCCTCCCAAAACCCATGGACTCAGAGTCTCACCCCATGGGTAAAATGGCGGCAGGGCCAGAGGGTGATCATCCTGAGTTAACGCTTAAAGATGTGATAGACGCTATTTCGGGGGTGCGGTCGTCCGAAGAGCAAAGAATGGATGCTATCTCGACTGAAGTCATGCTTATCAGGGCAGACATGACGAAAATCAACGAGAAAGTAAAGCAAATGGAGCTCGTCACCTCAAGCCTCCTGGGAGACACATCGCAACTGCAGCAAGACGTTAAAAAACTTCAGGACTTTCGTAAATTAGCCGAAGATAAACTTGACGATTATGAAGGCCGCACTAGGAGGAATAACATCCGGATTATTGGGGTACCCGAGAGGGCGGAGGGGCCAGCGGCGGCCCTCTTTGTGGAGGATCTTGTACTTAATCATTTGCAACCCAAAGGGCTCTCCAAGTTCTTCGTGGTAGAAGGGGCTCATAGAGTCCCTGGCGGACGCCCGAGGCCTGGCGCGCCTCCACGCCCAATACTCTCCAGATTGCTGAACTTCAGAGATAGGGACGTGATATTACAAAATGCCAGAGTGGCCCCGCCTCTTCGCTGCCAAAACGCTGAGATCTCCTTCTTCCCGGACTTCACTCTGAGGGTGCGAAAAACAACGGAATCATTCCTCGAAGTGAAGAAGAAACTGTGAGATAGGGGGGTGAAGTATGCCATGCTGTTTCCAGCCCGGCTAAGGGTGGAGGGTGGAGGCAGAGGGCAAGGCGTGGTTCTTTGAGCACCCCGAAGAGGCCGCGGACTGGCTGGAGGGCTGGAGGGCTGGAGAGGGGCGAAAGAACATAATGCCAGATGAGTGGCGACCCGGAATAAGTGGAACACCTAACATTGTTGAGACGCAAGGTACTTTTGAACTGCCTCACTAGACCAACTGTTTACACTCCTGTGAAAGGGGATGAATGGGGGTGCTGATTGTTTGATAACAATCATGTGCTGTTGCGCTGCCACCCTATGATATCTTAAATGGGATGTATGGCCCACCTCTGGGAGTGTAGAGTATACTGACTAAGGGGGGGGTCGGGTGGCGGAGCTTTTCACCCCCACTGTTTACTACTTTTAGTTAAAGGTTTGGGCGAGAGGCACTCTGCATTGTTTGTTTGATGGCCAGTTTAAAGCCCAGAGTGCAGGGGAGCAGGGAGGGGGGTTTGTGGGGTTGGGGGGGGGTTATTTTCCGAAGTTCAGAGAAGATGACATTGTTTTTCCGCAGACAAAAGGAGGAAGTATGGGTTTTTGGGTGTATCGATGACCACGCAATGGGACAAAAGCCTTAGGCTCTTGAGTTGGAATGTTAACGGTCTGGGGGACAAGGTAAAACGCTGCATTGTACTACAGAACATCAAGAGGCATTCCCCAGACATAGTGTTCCTTCAGGAATCGCATCTTGTCGGTAATTCCTGTCAGGCTATTAACAGATGGGGCTATAGATTGCTGGTGCATTCGGGCTTTACTACAGGTTCCAGGTGAGTGGGTATTATGCTCAAAAAGTCCTTCCCATTGTCCGTACAACATATCTGGACGGACGAGCTGTGCAGATATGCAGCCATCTCTGGCAGTGGGAGGGCAAACCATTGACGTTAATGACTATCTATGTCCCAACGGGCCTGCAGGACCGCACTTTTAAGGACCTGGGAGCCATAATGCTGTCGTTCCCAGAGGGTCACCTCCTAGCGGGGGGATTTTAACTCTGTAGTGTCGGGAACTGTAGACCGCCATCCCCCGAGAGATATTGGTCCCTCGCGGCGATGGCTCCCTGACTTTATCGAAGCACTGGGACTGGCGGACGTGTGGAGGTCGTTCCACCCTCTGAGTTGCCAATACACTTTCCACTCAGGGGCGCACAACAGCCTTTCACGCATAGACTACCTTCTTGTGCCTGTATCCCAGATAAGCTGCGTTCGAGAAGTCAGACACTTAGCAAGGGGTATATCTGACCACTCCCCTATCTGGGTGGAAATAGCCTTGAACGAAAAAAGGGTGGGTAAGATCGCACCAATTAACCCCTGGTACCTTCGGCACCATGTGGTCAAGAAGGCTCTCCTTCTGGCCATAGATTGTTATTTCCTGGAAAATGTAGGAACAGTGGACTCACGCCAAACCGTCTGGGAGGCTTTCAAAACTGTACTGAGTACGGCCATACTCAGTACGGACTTCGGGAAATACTCAGCGTATACGATCAACTGGACTAAGTCTCTACTGTATATCCTCAGTGGTGATCCCCCGCCCCTGCCAAAGGACTGCCCGATTCAGGTGGCCCGAGATGGCTTCCAGTATTTGGGAATTTTTATATCGGCAGACTCCAAGACACGATATGACCGCAACTTGCTCCCCCCCCTCCAGAGATTGAAAAGAGATGTCACGCATTGGAGAGCACTCCCTCTTTCCCTGCTAGGTAGAGCAGCGCTCTTTAAGATGATGGCGTTGCCACGCTTCCTATACGCATTGCAGAACTGCCCTGACTTGGTTCCAGCGCGTTACTTTAAAGAAATTGAAGGCCTCCAAAGAGTTGCTCTGGGAGGGTAGACCCCGTGTAGCCTTACAAAAGCTAGTTTTGTCCTGGTATGATGGAGGGATAGGTCTCCCAGATATTAAAAAATACTACTGGGCCGCCCACCTGGCCGCAATTAACCACTGCATGTATCGGAGCTGGGATGCCCCAGGGTATAGAATGGACAAATGGCTGCTTCCGGGTGGCAACTATAACATGGCCCTCTATTCCAAAACACAAAAGTTTCCGTTAACGGGGCCAACCAAACACTCGGTGCAGATTTGGCAGGCGGCAAACAGGAGCTTAGGATGGGACCAGAAACTTACACGTGCCACTCCTCTGTGGGACACTGAACAGCTCGGCACCCTAAGAACCTCGAAAGGGTTTGACAAATGGGACCTGATTGGGATCTCAAAGGTCGGAGATCTATGGAAGAAGGGGGAGGTGGTGGCATTCGCCTCCTTGAAACAGGAATACGAGTTAGCTGACAAAGAATATTTCCGTTATCTGCAGGTGCGGCATGCACTAATGTCGAAGCTGCCTAAAGGTGAATCTCCCCCAGAGTCCTCGCCGCTGGACGATAGGGTACTAGATGGCTACATGCCCACAAAAGCGATCTCCCTAACATACAAAAAACTGATAAATAACTCCTCGGATCCTCTCAGCTTGATCAGGGGGCGGTGGGAGAGAGATGAATTAGAGCTCAACGACGAGGAATGACAGGAGGCAGTGTCCTCCCCGAGAGAAGTTGCGATTTCCTCCAGACTCC
This sequence comes from Calotriton arnoldi, assembly GCA_963921515.1. Taxonomy (NCBI): domain Eukaryota; kingdom Metazoa; phylum Chordata; class Amphibia; order Caudata; family Salamandridae; genus Calotriton; species Calotriton arnoldi. The sequence continues at coordinate 641,213 of CAWUFW010001083.1, read as the reverse complement.
GCCTGGTTCAGCTGAAGATCTTACATAGAGTTGACGTGTCAGGGTCCCGACTTGTCAGCATGGGAAGAGTGAATGAAGGGATGTGCAGGAGGCAATGTGGGCAGGAAGGTACATTCATGCATATAATATGGGACTGTGGATACATCCAGAAGTATTGGAAGGAAATGCATGAGTGTATGAATGAAGTTCTTGGGGTACGTCTCAATCCTGAAGCAAAACAATGTTTACTGAATGTCTGGGAACCCACTGATTTAAACAATAAGGGTAAAATATGGGTCACATTGGGCCTGATGGTGGCCAAGAGGAACATTGCCCAGTTGTGGGGTTCTGGAGTGCCGCCTACAGTAGCAACTTGGAGGGCGGACATGGACTGGTGCATGATCAGAGAAAAGACAGTGTACATCGCACGAGGGTGTCCAAACAAGTGGTCCGCAATCTGGGGTAAATGGAATGAATACAGGGGTAATATATGTGTTCCACCTGTTGTCCCCGCCCATGATGAGCCTCTAACACCCTGAGTCCTGAATCTACCTGTAGCACTAATGTGGTTCTTCACGAAAATGTTGTTATTGTAAATGAATACTGTATTTGTCCACCTTTTTGTACTCAGAAATGTCGTTTTCTCTCTGTTTAATAAAAAGAGTTAAAAAAAAAAAAGAGTCTCAGTCGTCTGAGACATGTTTGGATACATGGGCCATGTAACCCTGATCAGTTCCACCAGGCCCGCATATTGGAGATACTGCCCCTGTCCCAAATCAAATCCTTTGCACGCCTGTTCAAAAGTAATGAAGGTGTCGTTTATATATAAGTCCGCCAGAACCATACATCCGCCCTCCCTCCAAGCCTGGAAGGACATGTTCTCTACCATTTGTCGCACTGGGGCTAAGTGCCAGATGCTTAACTCCGGGTGGAATGGAGCATGCCCAAGCACCCGTTCCATGCACTTTTGCAATATGAATGCCATTTGTTTGACTATATATGGTAGTCCCGCACTCACACCTGCCCCCTCCATCAACATGATGGGTAAATTCTCTGGCTGCACCTGGCTGCTAAGTAAGCGTTTTTCCCAATTATCACCCTCATCTAACCACTGCGCCGCCTGCTGAAGTTGTGCCGCGTGGTAATATAGGTCGAATCTGGGTACCCCAACCCCCCCTCTTCGTATCGCTTGGAGAGGACCTTTAGCGCTACTCTGCAACGTTTCCCCGCCCAAAAGTGGGATATCAGTATTGAGTTCAATTGTCGAAACACCTTCATAGGGATATTGCACAGTGTGTTTTGTAAGGCGTACTGACATCTAGGCAACACCACCATCTTTGCCATGGCTATTCTGCCCATTAAGGACGGTGGCAATGTGTTCCAGAATTCTACTGAATGCCTGAGGGACTCAATTACCCTATTCATGTTCAGATGAAGTATCTTTGCGTCCCTGTGTGCTACCTGTATACCAGGGGCGGCTCCCCCTTGTGGGCGTTGGAGCGCCGACCCTCTCTTCAGCCTCAAAGTCACATTAGAAAAATGTAAGATTTAAAACACACACGCACACAAACTTGCAGTAGCACTCACTCGTGGCCTCAGATACACTGACTCTCACACACACACACACACACACACACACACACACACACACACACACACACACACACACACACACACACACACACACACACACACACACACACACACACACACACACACACACACACACACACACACACACACACACACACACACACACACACACACACACACACACACACACACACACACACACACACACACACCACTCACCTCCCCTGTTACAGTGGCTTAGCTATGCTGAAGTCCGTGGATTGATGCAGGCGCACTTTGCATAGCCTGGCTGCAATCAGTGAAATTGCCGGGCTGACAATCTCACATCCCTGGGGTCAGTGAGGTCATCAGCCAGGCAATTCCATAGCCTCCTGGGATGAGTTCCACCCCTTGATGACGTTTTCTTAAAGTTAGCCTGCGGTCGCTTCAGGCTGAAGCCCTGCAGCGTCAGGAGCTTCACGTCAGTCAAGGAGTGAAGCCATGCCACAGTCTACCCTTCCATTTGTCGTCGTGGGGTGGGGTCAGAGAGCATCACGGACCCCAGCCCACTCTGTGACGACAAAGGGAAGGGTGGGTTTAGAGGCTGCAGTTAGGAAGCTGAGCACTGGATTCTGCGCAGTGCATCAGCTCGACTTTCAATGCCCATTGCGCAGAATTCAATCCACAGCTTCCCGCGCTGCTGCTTCATCAAGTGCTCTCACAGAATCCAGCTCGACAGACTCTGCAGAGTTTAGGAAAGCCTTTGAGCTTTCAGCAGGCCCCTCCCATGATCCTTCCCAGGCAGACGAACAAAGTGCACTATTGAGGTGGGTGAGCCATGATCAAACTGAAATGGAGATCCAAAGGTCGACACTGGCTCAAATGACAGTGCACAGCCCGAGTCCTAGGAATGCTTGTCAAGAGAAGATTGAAAAAAAAAAAACATTGTTAGCGTATAAGTGTTTCAGAGTTCAAGATCGTGTTTTTTTTTTAACACGAAGAAGCGTTTCAGCGTACTGCATCAGATTATTTTGCATGAACTCTGAAACACTATACTCTAACAATGAAAATGGGAGTGTTTAAAACGCAGGCCCTTATATTTTACTTGGAAACGCCAAATTTCAAATACGACAAGAAAAATCCCACGTCATTTTCAAGGAAGATAAATGTAGGGATTTTCTGCAGAAATGGAGGAATGTGTTCCACGCTTGTTCTTGTCGCGGAGGCGCGTGTGCTGCACAGCAGCTGTGCATTAATGCGGGTCTGGATGGCTTTTGCAGTCATCTCAGATTGACAGCATCATACTGGAGTTATGGTGGATAATAGTCCATCAACGCCTTAATGTCTGTCATGCCAGGACCTCGGCACAGTAGGTGCCCACTCGCATCCCTCCACGCGCTGCTGGGGCTTCGAAAAAGAGCAAGATATGATTAATTCATTTTAAGTGCCTGTCGTTTTAAGTTAACATAAATATGATGCAAGTAATTGGCTAATAGTTCTCTGTTGTTCGTTTGTAATCTTCTCTTGTATCATAGATTCATTGGGCAGCGCAGGTGGGATCCAGACATTAGGGCCGTGACTACAGACTTATGGGGCGAGAGAACATTAGTATTAACCAGTCAGATTCTCTTTACTGAAGGCACTACATGCTTGTGTGCATTTGTATGTCTTTATCTATGTACCTATCTGTTTGCATACATTTGAAATTATATTTTGCGGCTCTAACTTTGAAGCACGGGAGTGATGTACAGAGTAATGACGAGGATCATGGGTAAAGCTTGTCGCAATAGTCTTTTTTTTTTTTCTATAAATATTTTGGGTTTATTTATAATGTTGTGGCCAGTCGTGTTCCACGGGATCGCACACTGTGCTGCTGGAGAGTTCTCTATATCAAGCACACTTACAATTTCATTCACCAGCAAAATCTGCCCAGGGTAAAACTTTTGTGCATGGTATCAGATAGATTTTTGGACAAGATTCCATGGTTTGCAGAGTGAAACAGAGTCTAGTATGCTAAAACGTTCTTTCTATCTACTTTTTCTGCATGGTATTCTTCTAATGGTACTAATCTGCCCACACAACTTCCTAGTTAAAACACAAAAACCACGAAAAGAGTGCAGTTTACTCCAAACCAAATCATACAACGGCGCTATCACCATCTGTGTCTGAATTTGTAATTAATAAGGTATTTAGATTGAGGCTCTTATAATCTTTCCAAAGATGTGTATGCATTTAATTTAGATTTCATGTAGAATTCCTTTAAAACTGCTCTGCAGCCTTCCTCTCAACTTTTAAATTGTGAATCTGACTTATCCCATGTTTAGGCAGGTGTAACATTCATTTTCCTTCATCTAACTTTTCAAGACAAAGCAATGTGTTTATAACAAATCCCTTGACCAGTGCTCTAGGTGATTATGGTGTATTGCTCACCCAAATGAGTACTCCTTTAGTATGAGTGACTACTGTGCCCTTGACCAGCCCATAACATCACTAACGTTTAAAGGCAGCTTACTTTCTTAGTGGGATACAGGCCTTGGCATCTGAACACCAGTGTGGAAACTGCTCACCAGCTCTCCCTCGTAAAATGTGAGTAGTATGTTAGGGTGTAATACTTACTGTTCTGGCTTAGTCACTACACAGGGTTGTACCAGCTCAAGGTACCCCTGGTTGTATGTGAAGTGTTTTTGCTTGTACTGGGATACATGTCTGGTATTGTATCCATGGTGCAGTCCTGCCTGCCTGTCTGTATACGTCCTCTAAAGTTGTTGGATGGCTCGTAGTTACTGGTAACCAGAGTCCGTTCTCTTCCCTCTCCCTGCATGCCTACCGTGCTGCTTCTCAGAGCTCCCCTCCCACTGGAATGCTTGTAAAGCCAAGTGCAGTGTTTGACATTGAATGATCATAATTTGAAGGGCAGTTAGTTGCATGTAACTGAACATTAACTGTTTCCAGAACGCAAGGTGTGACCTGCCCAAAGAGAACACTTGAACAAAGGCTGGGGCATGGGAAACGTCCTTTTGGTTTTTGCAGGCTGTGCAACACTGAATAATTCCTGCTTTTGGGTGACTACGAAGGCTGCTGCAGACAGAAGACATTCAGTGTGCATAACTGTGTTTCTCTTATTTACGTTTTTCTCATGATGAAATGCGCTACATAGGATATCAAACTTCCAAACAATTTTATTTGCGCCCAGATTTTCTATCATTGCGCTGCAGGGATTTAGACTTAATTCCTAATGCTTACACAGACACTAGAGAAACCTCCCATCTCTTCAACGTCCTCAAGGTGTTGTTTTAATTACACCTACCTCATTACTGCTAATGATAACGTGCGCCGTCCTAATGTGAAGGCAAACACAGTGACACAGTCGACAGGTGAGAAAATATGAGAAAAGTGCATGTGCGATTCATCAAGGTTTTAACTACCCGACATCTTAGCGAGCCACTGCGCGGGCAAATGCAGCCATTGATCCAGCACTGAATTCCAGTGCGCTGGCTTTACAGGTGCTCTGATATTCGTCACTCAGTGCACGTGTAACATGCAAGTGCGACCTCACTAGAAGAACTGCACGACAATTGGGAAATTGTGCAGTCCGCAGAGTGCACAAGAGTCGTATTTAGATAGTTTAGAGTATTTTTTTAGGAGGCGTTAAAATAGTGACAAAATGTTTTCACCTACCGAAATGTAAGGACAGAGTTGGTGCTTCAGTGGGTCAACATTTCAAAGTAGAAATCACTACTTGGAGTTTTTGATAAATATGATGTTGTACTTAATTTTTGTGTAGCTATCATTATTTTGTAGTGCGTTGGTGCTATTTATGCCCTGTATATATATGTATGTCTACATATGTATATAGTTGTGCATTCATTTATTCACTCTTCCTCCCCTCATTCAGGGCTTCCGGAAATGATTTTTCAACATATTAATCCCTGTCGCTCTAAACACTTTTAAAAAATCGCCTTGCCTGAAGCTTTAAGCGCTATGTACATGCTGTTTCAGGGGTATTGTTCAAGGTCCTTTGTTTTTGAATCCTCACACTTGTGTTGGTGCCCAGCCTGAAGCATGCACCAAAGCCTGTAACTGCCGTGCCCAGGTGCTCATATCTGAGAGAGAGAGAGGACGCAGTGCTTATGGCCCTTTCTGTCTTTCCTTTTTTGTAGTTTTATATAGCACAAACTCTCCCTCACACAGCTGCTCTTGGTTTCACTCCCTCACACAACTCCCCTCGGCTCTCTCATTCAGAATGTTGTAGTGAAGTCACTGTTGCACTTTTTTTTTTAAATGGCGTTTCTTGCATGAAAACAGAAAATTTATTTAAGGAAATAGTGTCATCATATTGATGTACAGCACTGCACAGTCAATGAATGTATTTATTGTATAGTTAAAACCATTACAAGTGTATCAGTGTGTTCAAAAGTTAATATGGGCAAATGATAACTTCAGCATACGCAAAGATTGTCCTCTATAGCTCATAAAAATTGGCAATTTCTTAAATGATAAATAATTCAATCGTATTGCTTTATTAACCTTCCTGCTTCCTCAAATTTGCTTGAAAATGCACCATTTATCTACTTTTTTTTCAAAATTTTCTCGGGGGGAGAACCCCCAAAGCCCCCTGTAGGGTGTTTGGGCTCGCTCGCTACGCTCGCTCGCCACAGTGCAGTACGGCAATAATTTTACGCCCTGCCACTTTCAATTGACACCAGCCGCCACTGCTGTATACCCAGATACAGCAGTGGCGTCTGGTGCCAATTGAAAGTGGTCCATCTCCCATCTCAATCCCAAGTTGGGCAGCTCCTCTAATCCATGATCTCTTAGCCCTGCCAGGGGAAACACCAAAGACTTTCGCCTATTGAGTTGAGGTGCAATCCCGAATATGTTGCGAAGTGATCTAACAACTGTAGGAGTTTCAGAATCGCCTCATGCGGAGATGCAACATAGAACAATGCGTCGTCCGCATATAGCGAGACAAGGTGAGTGCCATTCCCTATTTGTATACCCCAGTGGCCTAAATCTCGTCTGGCCCATACCGCCATCGGCTCTATGGCCAAAGCAAAAAGCAATGGAGACGGGGCATCCCTGCCATGTGCCTTGCCCCAGTAACCACTGCACTGACCTAATTTGACCCAGTTGCACCCTGACAGCTGATTCCGTATATAGTATTCTAACCCACCTGCAGAACCGTTGCCCAACCCCGGATATCCTAAGTACCTCCAGCAAATATCCCCAGTCCACCGTGTCGAATGCTTTTTCGAGATCGATGGAGACCAGCGCCATATCCTCGGGGGCTGTCTGTGTCTCGTGTAGTACATGTGCTAGGCACCGTATGTTCATGGACGTGCTACGGCCCGGGATAAATCCGCACTGATCCTCCTGAGCTAGATACCCCATGTGTGGTCCCAGCCTTTTGGCCAGCACTTTACATAAAATTTTTACGTCAGTGTTAATCATTGTCAGCAGTTTGTAGGCCGCCGGGTCCTGTCTGTCCCTGCCCGGTTTAGGGATCCTCCAAATTTCACCCTCGCGCATCGTTGGGGGTAATATCCCATTCTCAAAGGATTTATTGAATGTCTGTAGTAGTGGTTGGACTAACTTTGCCGAATATGCCTGGTAATATTCAATCTGTAGCCCATCGCCCCCCCGGAGCCTTAGCCTTAGGTATGTCTGCTATTGCCTCCACTATCTCGTCTTCAGTTATCTGTGCTTCCAGCTCTAACCGGGTTTCTTCGGATAACTTCCTTAATTGGAGACCCTCCAAAAATGGAGTGTAGGACTCAGCTCTGACTGATGGATCAGCCATCTGTACTTTCTCCAAGTGCTGTTGAAACTGTTCCAACATACCTGCACAGGTGTATACCAACTCACCCGACTGATTACGTATGCTTGTGATCAATGGGGGTGCTTGTTCCTTGCGCAGTATCCGTGCTAATAGCCGGCCGGACTTGTCTCCCTCTGCATGTAATCTTTGTCGATATTTGGTAAGTGTATATTTGTCCAGCCTATCCCATATATCTGCAACCTGCTCTCGCAGTGTGCGCTCTCACTCCTGGGTGTCTCCCTGACCCTGTAACCCCGACTGGAGCTCTGCTAATGAGTTCTCTCTGTCCCGCAGTTCAGATTGCAATTGCTTCCGTACGCCGTACGTTAATCCCATTCCTGCCCCCCGGACCACCGCCTTCATTGCATCCCACTCATTAGCTTTATTATCTGTAATGTTCCAATTGAGGGATATGTATTCCGTCAATGTTTTTGAGAGTGTCTCTCTACCAACCTGATCTTCAAGGAGATCCGAAGGTAGACGCCAACAGCGAGGACCCTGCTCCCCGTCAGCCCACTTCACCGTACAGCTCACTGGTGCATGGTCGGACAGAAAGTGTGCTAGGTGAGTTATTTCTGCTGCTAGGAATGCGGGATATTCCCTAGCTAAGATCCTGTCTAACCGGCTGTATGTATTATGTGTAGGCGTGAAACACGTGTATAGCTTCTGTGTTGGATGGTGGTCTCTCCAAACATCCCTTAAGCACAGGTCATGCATCACCTTCTGTAACTGTTTGGTCATTCGCTGCTTGGTGCCGCTCCTAGGTGGACATCTGTCCAAGTCAGGGTCCAATACACAATTAAAGTCCCCATACCACATAATTGGGGTGTCTAGGTCTGCAGTGATCAGATCCTGTAGTGTGATAAAAAAGGTAGGCTCATTAATATTTGGAGCATATGTATTCAATATGGTTACGCCTTTACCGTCCAGCTTCCCCCTTAATATCACATAGCCGCCCTCAGCTTTGGCTTACTGAAGCATAAATGGGGCGTCAGGAGCCACTGAGATCAGAGTACCCCTAGCGTAGTTAGAGTAAGAGGAGTGAAACACCTGGCCCCTCCATTTTTTCACCAATCGTGTTGCCCCAGCATCATTTAAATGCGTCTCCTGCAGGCATGCAAACATTATGTTGTGTCTTTTAAGAACCTAAAGAACTCTGTCATTTGGTGCAGGTGCCAAACCCTCTGACATACCAACTAAGGAACTTTACCTCCTGTGCCATGTTCAGGTATTTGTATTTCCTGTCTAACCGTGTGCCTGGACTCACCGCTCTCATGTGCTAACCCGCCCATTTTAATAACACAACTTGCATTAAACCATAAACCCACGGACAATACTCGGCTAACATCATGGACGATCCTGCCCACCCTCTGCTCGTGCCAGGACGTGCATAGCATCCCAGTAAGCCCAACAGAGGCATCAAGTGAGTTATTTGTCTCCAGTCTGCCCACCCTTTACTTATCAGTGGTCGCACTGCCATTCTGGTGTGTAAACCCCTCTTATACATCCATAGTCAATTTCTCAACATTCCCAGCCATGTCTATTCTCTCGTGTGAGTGCCCCAATCCCCGCCCCCCCTCTGATCGAGCATCCATCCATTTCTCACCATATCAACAAAGAGCGTTGTACATTTTTTACCGTACATCTATAGAGTGTTTATGTTGCTGTTCTTAATACCAGGGCTTTTGTGCTCATCGCTCAGTCCTTTTCTCCCTCAGGAGGCTCTTCCATCATTGTATTGGGCACAGTGTCCATTGTCAGTTGCAGGTTCTGAGTCTCCGCATCCAGCTCAGTAGGAACAGCTCCCAGTGAGTTAGTAGCCATATCTTCGTCCACAGGGGCATTCAGCTGTAGTGATCCATCCTTTCCCACTGTGATCCTCTGCTGCGAAGACTCAGATACGCTCTGCATTTCCACTCGACTTTTTTGCTGCCTGGGGCCCCTGTTTGGTCTTGTTCCCCACCGTCTTCTCTGTCCCCGCGTCTCTCCAGGTGGCAGCCCATCTCCCCGGATCTCCTGCCACTCTCAGACGTCCTCTGGGGAGTCAAAGAAGTGCGCCCTGCCCCCCGCCAACAACTTAATTTTAGCAGGGTACAGGAGCATGTATTGCAGATTCAATTCACGCAACTTGCGTTTTACCCCATGGAAGGATTTTCGAAGGTCCTGGACTTTCTTGGTGTAGTCCGGGTACACAGTGACTTTGTTACTTTCATACTGGAGATTCTGGTGCTCCCAGGCTGCCCGCAGGATGCAGTCTCTGTCCCGGTAGTTGAGGATTTTGCTATGATAGCCCGGGGCTGTGCCCCCGGGAGCGGGGGCGGGACAAGGGCCCTATGAGCTCTCTCTATTACAAACATGTGTGACAGTCCCTTGGGTCGCAACTGGGTACGGATCCAATGCTCAGCTGTTCCTGGCTCTGCTTTTTCCGATATACCCAGCACACGTATGTTGCTACGCCTTGCCCTACCCTCTGCATCTTCCGCGACATCTGCGCCACTTATTGTTTGAGTGTTACAACTTCTCCTTTCAGTTCCGTTATGTCCGCTTCGGCACTCGTGACTTTTTCAGCCACCTTACGGAGGCCTGCTTGCAGTAGGTTAACATCTATTGAGACAGTGTTTATTCAGTCCTCAAGTGCCTTCCTAGAGCCCTGGATAGCTGCCTTAAGCTCTGGGCTAGTGGGCTCCGGGCTCTCCCCCCGACTCCTGCTCCGCCTTTCCAGTCTGTCTGGTCAGCCGCTGGGAGGGGGGTGTCTAGGGGTGGTGTATTGCGTGATAGTATTGGATCCAGTCGGTTTCTGGGCCTTTTCTTTGCCCATTGTGATCCCAGCTACGTTCCACTTCTCACAGCACGACCGTCAATAAGGGCTGTGTTGTCGTTACTCCTCTTCAGGGAGAGCCCACCAGACCAATGGGCCGAAGTCCTCCCCGGCACAAGTTCAATTCGCTTCAGGCCCCACCATCAGGGGGCTCGAGACCGTCCTCTCAATCCTGCCTGCAGCCGCAGGGGTGACCTTCTTTCTGCTGTCTCGCCCTCAAGGCAGGGGGGCCCTTCAAATTTTTTGCTGTATACTGGGATCCCAGCGCTCAGTGACCCCCTTTACCATGCGTGGTCAATAAATGTTTAAAGCAACAGGCATAAAGGTCCAGTCTCCACACATCAGCAGTTTCTTAAGCTTCCAGGCCGGGCCACACCCAATAACTTCACCCATCAGCAGGGGTCCACCTGCCCCAAAGGTCGCCCTCTATAAGGCCTGCCCTTTACCCTGTTGATTTAATGCCATTTTTGAGATTCCAAAGATAAAAACATTTTTTTGCTGGGACAAACTCTAATTGTCCTGACATTTCTTTTTTGTATATTTTACCTCTCTCTGTACTGCCCCCCCTTTTATCCCACCTACCCACCCAGATAGCACTCGCAACCTACTGACTCCCTGCCAATAGAATCTAGAGGCAGCTTAAGCTCCCCTTTCTTAATCTCTCCCATATCATTATGGGGTGCCCAAACAAAAAGAAAAGTGGAAAGTAGACCCTATTCCCAACATTTCACCACTCTCTCAGCCGACCTTCTAGTCCATTTTAAAGTCCCTCCAAGTACTTAATTTTTCCCTGATTCTACCTCTCCAGTATTTTCCCTATCATTAATTTTGTTCTACATCAGTAATGTTTCCTTTTGATCACTAACTAATACATTTTTGAACTTTCAGATATGTATTGCAGAAATATGTTAGAGCTTTGTATATAATTTTCAGTTTAGCAGGTTCTTGAAGGAAGACCTGAACCACTATTATCTGCAATTCTCAAATTACTTTCGTAGCTTCCACTTGCGTTTCACTGTGGGGTGGCAAATAATCAGATGGTAAATAGAACTCATTCATTAGATCTGATGTTTTTGAAGGCCGTGCAACGACAGGCCAACTGGCAAAACATTAAATGAAACTACCAATGAATAGGAAAATGGCACATGAATATATTTTTCCCTGAATGGATGTAGGTTTGTGAAAAAGAAATTGTTGGCCATGCTGGAATTGACAATCTATGTCCCCGTCATTTAGCTCTGAGAAAGACTTCTGGAATAATTGAAAAGTAAATGTCATGGATCATCACCTACATTTCCCTTCGGTATTCCCAATACTCGAAGATTGTTGAACCTAATTCGATTCTCAATATCTTCTAGTTTTTCAACCAGATCCTTAGTTTCTTCTTTGCTACCCAATTTGTTGTTGCATATTATCAGTGAGATCCTCCAATTTTCCTGTCAGTTCTTCAACTTCTGGTACTCGAGTATACAAAACAGTCACTCATTTTCAGATATTGCGTACTGCCACTTGAGTCTTTAGATGGACTTTTTGATGGCTGCATGGTGCTTTCTGTAATCTTTACGAAAAATCTGCATTTTTGCGTGGAGAGTGGAGAGCGTGGGTTGTGATATAGCTTCTTTATCCTTTTCTTGACAGGCTCTGTGCTGCTTGTTCATAATTAGAGCTATGTAGCCTACTAAGGGGGATATTTACATGGAAATGGCGTGGCGCTGCACACAATCTAGCAGCGCCGCACTGCGTCATTTTGCAACACACATAGAAGTAGCAAATCGCCATTAATTAATGATTGTTTTTGTGTCGAAAGGGACACCTTCCTGCACAAAAACAATCATTGATGGCGTTTTGTTCCTTCTATGTGTGCTGCAGTATGCAGCAGACACAGAAAGAGCAAACAGCGAGGAGAAATAAAAGTATTTCTCCTCGTTGCACCACTCTAAAGCCTGCTTTTCACTGACTTTCATTTTGGTGCTGCCTCAGATTTACAGATTCTTGTAAATCTGGGGCAGCGTCAAAATGCAATGGGTGTTGCATGGAAACGCCCACAGCAACACCCATTGCACGCCCCTATCACACAAAGTGATGAGTGAAAAGGGCCCGTATCTACAAGGCGGCATTAAGCCACTCAAAGTGGCTTAGCGCCACTTTGTAAATATGGAGCAGGGCATAGCACCTCCAGAGCTTCACTTTTACCAACGCTATGCCCTTGTAAATATGCCCCTAAGTGTGAGCTCTTTAGCAATGTGATTCTATAGGAAACGGCCTCATCTATTTGGGAGCTAGGATCTGATTCTGGGAGATTAACTTGTTCAACAATGGTTAATGACCATATTATCTAAATTTACACCTTCTTCATCTGATTTTGTTTGCCATGTTTTGAGCTGTCAGATAACAAAAAAAAAATCTCAGCAACCTCAGATGATTCAGTATTTACTGAGAAAGGGCCCTCACCAGTAGATAGAATTGATTTGGGAAGGGCAGTTTTCTTTGGTTTCATGAGTCGAATTGCTGAGGTTAGACTTCCTTTCAGGCTGTTCAGCTTTGGCAGGCCCCTTAAATTCTGCAGTTTTGCAGTCCAGCCCCAATTTAAGAGCACCTCCGCTAGATCTTCCCCCTTTGTTGTAGACTGGTTGATGTTAGTCTGCATATTCCCTCCTTTATGAGTATTGGTAAACACTTTAACTACAGTTGGCCCTTTTTCTGCATTATCCCCAGCTACTGGGGTTTCCATTATTGAATTTGGCTCAGTCTCATTGGAAGCAGTGTTGCTTTTACATAGTCAGTTTCAAGTTCAAGGGGAACATTTGACTGCTGATTACATGTTCAGGAGAAACCAACGAATTACAAAGTTGCACTTTAATGTGACTGTGAGCAGTGTCAGGAATTTCAATCACCATATAGCCTGTGTCTTTGTCGGGGAGCAGGCTGCATCCCTCCTGTTGTTTCTGAGAAGCCCAGATTGCATGTGGGTCCAGGTTTCGACCCAGAAAGAAATGCTCAAGCACGTGTCTCCTCCGCTTTTACTAAAGGTGATGAGTAGGGGATTGCCAGTGCACCTGATTCTGTTAGTGCCAGTGCTACAGACACCCCTGCAGTGGATCAATGCTGCAAGGGGCATCCAGGTTTGCCACCTCCAGTTGTGCCTCCTTGAACTCAGGGCTTTGCACTGTGAAGCATAAACTTCCATGGACCGCTATATACACCCTTTGCCGGAGATGTTTCAAGCTGTCCTGACAAATTTAGCCAGTAAAGTTAGGTCTCCAAACACCGTAGCCCTGCTGCAAACTGAAATTCTAAGTCCAATTACCAACATGAAGGAGGGAGGAAAATAAGAAGCTAGTTATTTCTTCTCATGGTGGGGATTTCTTTTAATCAGGGTGCACAGTTCCACCATAAAAAACCAAAGCGGCGAGCTGTGCCATTCCCCACCTGGCACTCAGACGCCTTAGGCTTTGACCATCTCTCATGGGGACAGCAGAGGGACACAAAGTGATTCTGTCAGAGAGACCCAGCCTGTGACTGACCCAAAGTGACAGATTCTTTGGAGAACCATTGCCTGGATATGTGAGTATTAGGTTGGTCCCTAGCCATTGACCGACTGATTCCTCGCCTACTGTTGCCACCCACTGAAGACCTAGTGCTGGAGATATAAGAGCACCTGATCCACCAGTAGTTTTCTTGGAAATTTGTTAGTGGGTGTGCCATGCCAGGTCATTACTTAGGGCTACTAATTCATGTCTGAGACAACTGGATTTGCGCCTCCTGATTCGTAGCCAGGAAAATGACTTCACTTGGAACAGCAGCCAGGTGTTTGAAGCCTGGTTCATTTGATTCATGTGCTACACTGTACAAAGGATTGTAGGTCACTCACAGCAGCTCACTTCATTTGTTTTATACCGCACCATTTTGCACGTCTAGTATAAGGTAGATTAAAAACTCCAAGGAGGGTCGAGTTGCCCTTCTCCTAAGAGAAAGATATGAACCCAACATCAAGACAAGAGCAGTATCTAAATACGCAGGAGACCGGGGATGGTCTGGCCATTCTGCCGCTGCCAAGTTCCAGCTTTGCCTCAGTGGCCCCATTGTAGTTGTGGCCTCCCGCAGTCCACTATTGGGCTAGTTTCAGCATTTTTGCCGGAGTTGAAATTGGTTTCCAGTCTTGCCCTGAAGGCTACTAGGGCTTTGACCAAGACTTTAACTTTTGTGTTTGTTGCTCCTGTTGTCAGTATTATTAATTTACCAATGGTAGCTAGAGAGGCGGCTAGTGCTTCATTTATATCGGTGGTTGCAGGTGGTGGTCATCAGTACTCATTTTTGGAAACCGGGACATATTCTTCTTTATCAGACTTTCATCCAGAGCAAGAGAGAGACAAGCAAAACAGCGAGGGATATATAGTGAAAAATTGGAAAGCGGTGACAAGGAGAGATAGCAGCTAAGAAAAAAATTCCTCCACAGGTGAAATAAAGAGACCGTAAATGTAGGGTGGTGGCAGAAAGAAGCATGAGGTTTGAATCCAGGCTAGACAGTCTGACAGCCTTGGTACAAGACAAGCCTGGCATTCGGCAGCACTGGCATGAGCTCCTAACAAGAACTTTTAGACCCTGCACATATTCGTCATTCTTTATTGATTTATTTACAATTTAAGCATTGAAAACAGGTCTTCAAAGGGCCTGCCTGTCAAGAAGTGATTTGTTTGTTAATAAAAACAAGAATCATATCATGCAGCAATTCATGTGCAAATGTTTTATGCACTAATACAAGGTAAAAATAATGTAGATGAGCTGACGTGTCTGAGGTTTAGATTGCTCTAGAACTCTCCAGACATCCGTATTTCATTATTACATTCCTTCTTCTAGACCCTGGTTTACAAAGGCTTTGCACCACTGCAAACTGATGCAAATGAATGCACTGGTATTTACTTTTCAGAGCAAATGCATTTTGCTGCTGGAAAGGTGGCCTTTCTCAGCGCAAAAAGCGATTTGAACTGTTTTGCGTCTCTTTGCATTAAAGAGGCTTTGCTAGAGCAGCATATTTGTACATTTGACATTATATACACTGTGTGCCTTAACTTCATTAACATGTGTGTGAAGCATTAAAACGTATTAATGAAATGTATTCTCTGTAGAGACTAGATATTTATATACGTGTGCACTAAAGTTCAGTTTAACATGAAAGCATGTATTCTTTATTCACCTTTTTACACTTACACTTCCTGTTATATTCACATATGTAACAATTTATTCTTTTGCTCATTTTTTACATTTATTTTTCAAGTTACACGTGTGCATGTATAGCTTAATTAAAGTTAGCCTGACTACAGGCCTCAGTTGAAATGCCTTTTGCTTGCCATCATGTTTTTCATTTCTTGCAGGATTATTATTTTGTTGGTTAGAAAAAAGTTTATTGTCTGTATTAGACTGTTGATAGAGAGGCCGGGAGGGAAACCTGGCAGTAAACGTGGAGAAACAATGGACAAAAGAAGCTTTGTGTTCATCATATACCAGGCTTGCAAGAAGTTCAAGTTTGAGAACCGCAGTCTCACTTTGATGCGTTGGGAATTCAGTTATATTGCAAATACACTCAAGTAATGTTTTGATTGGTCCCTGGTGGTGTGAAAATCAGATAAGCATGTTTCTGCATCTCTTGTTACTTTTAAGTTGGTGTTCACACAGTTCGAGTCACAGCAGATTCCCTCTAGACTTTAAGCATTACAGATCTCTCTGTTCGCCATATTCTTACAAGTGTGAAGCTTTATGCTAAGCACTTATTTTCTTTTTCTAAGACTTTTTCTGAAGTCTGATCATGCTGACACCTTCTATGCTCCCGAATTAGAGACCCTTGTTACATGAACCGATATTTGAGATATGTTTAGAAGAGAAAAAAGGAAGTTTCATTATGGATCATCTGTTTACTTTTATTTGTTTCTGTATTATTGTAGCTATCACAATTCTGTATCATATTGTTTTGCATCTCAATCAACTGAGATATTTCACTCTACCTATTGTACTAATGTACTTATTGAACTTACACTTGGCTTGCATTTTTATTGGGTTGATTGGTAATAAAAAAAAAAACATTTAATCACATCTAGCGACTCCTGGTCCTTATTGTGGAGTCACATGGGCTTCACAAGTTAAAAAAAGGATTACTGATGTTTTCTCCCTTTCAATGCTTAATGTTAGCTATCAAAGGTCCATACAACCAATGGGCAAAAATCTTTAGCAACTTGACTGACAGATTATAGTGTAAGGCCCAGTGCTCCAACACTGCAAACACCGATATGAGTTGATGCAAAGCCCGGTCTACTAAGATAGCCAGACCAGACTGTTGATAAAAGAGTAATACCTCATAAAAAGCAGGTGCTTATGAGTTTGTCTAAGAATAGAAATTTGTACTTGAAGTATATGCCTTAATTGGAAATCCTAAGCTAGACAGCACACACTCACCTTTCCACCGTGGTGTGTGATTGTGCTTTGTGCAAGAAAGCCTAATTATAGTACCACTGTTGGGGACGCTTCCAGCAGCAGGCCAATGATAGAAGATATGGCTTTCCACTGTTTTCCCCCTTATACAACACATTTTATTGCCGCACTGTGTTATGTGACAAATAAGTAAATCCGACCCCAACTCTTTTTTCTCGGATGCAGGTATCATGTCTCTTCTCCTGTACTAGTTGGCTCCATGCCCTCCCAACTATGGATACCAGAAAACAGTTTGGTGGGGTGTGGAAAGGGGTTCTATGAGAAGAGGTTATATTATTGCATGCACGCACCTTGTTCCATGCATAGACTTACCCTGCATTGGTGATTGTATTGATTTGTAATACTCTACTACATCGTGTGACTGGGTAACTCCATAAAATAGAGCGTTGTATCAGAAGAACAGCAACAAATACCTAATTGACACTTAATTTCACAAAGGAGATATCTTTTTGATGTGCAGATATCTTCTTGACATGAACATGCTTACAATATAACCTTTGTAAAGTGTTTTAAACTTTCAAAATCTGCTTAACTTGGGATATGATGGTTATTTCACGGCTTAACCTACTAGTACTCTATTGTGCAGGAAGTAAGAGCTACAAGGAGCATGGGAACAGACTGCTGCTCATCTGGATAAACGGTGTTCTTCTGGCTCATCAAAATCCAGTCAAGCATCTGTATGAAGATCTGGTACGCATAGGATACCCACAGCTAGCTGGTAAGACATGTTTCCAGTTCAAGACATAGTGGACATCTTACTGGGCTTCTAGGCATGATTATCTTGTCCTTGAAATATTCAGATTGGAAGACATAAACTACTGAAGAATTTTAAGGCCTATCCAGCTGACAGCCATTGGTTGTCGCCACTTGACACAAAATCCCAGATTTACTAATCTTTCACTACGCCATAGTTACAAAGATATGGTGCTGTTCAGCTCTCTCTCTCTGCCGGCGCACTTGTAGCTGCATAGCACCAGCCTGAGCACCCTTGTCCCATGGTGCAAGGGTGCCTGCGTTGTGGGCAGGATTGTTTTTGTGCAAGAAGGAATAACTTTCTGCACAGAAACAATTCTTAGAGGTTATGGCTCTGTGTATGTGTGCTGTAGAATGCAGCACACATGCAAAAAGGAAGTAACAAGGAGAAATAAGGACATTTCTCCTGGTTACCCGAGCCTCTGGTAGATATACCATTTTGGCACAAACCCAGGTTTACAGACTTTAGCAAATCTAGGTTTTCATCAAATACATGCTCCACCGATGTAACGCCTCCGTGCAGGGTAATGCAAGCAGTGCAAGGTGCTGTGTTGCGTTACTTTGCAGGTGAAGAGTGAAGCAAGGCCTTAATTGATGTCACTTAAGCACTTGTGTTGACTTGCATGATGGCAAGGACAATGCAAATGCTTAGTAAATCTGCACCCAAGTTACCCAAGGCTTCCACCACTTGACTTGAGAATTCAGGGGTGGATCTTCTCCAGGGTAACCAAAAGCACAGATTCTCCCACCAAAGCCAACAAGTACCAGTGAGAAGTATTAAAAGAACTGAGTCAGACCAGCACTCCTGGAGAGGAGCTTTTGAAGAGTTTATGCTGGGTGGTGGATTCATTGTGGGCATCTCCTTAAATTAATTTGGGACTCTCTCTCACTTTCTTCTTACCTACAGGTAAGCCACAATCTTGGCCCCACTAGCTATGGCCGTCTGTCAAGGAAGGGAGGCTGAATATTGCCATTGTAGTCACCTCTATCCCAATTTGTGACAGAATAAGGACCATATATAACCAACACACCCACCTTACTTCCCTATGATGAGATCCCTACCTTATGAAAAATTGCTTAGCCTTCTTCCCTTACCCAATATGTAATGCAACAAGCCCCTGTATTCCCTCTACCATGCTCTACCCCTTAAGAATTGTAAAATTATAATACTAGGCTGCTTTCTGTCATTAACACATTTATTCATTTTTTTGGTGCAATCCTTGTCTATCCTCTTCATTTCTCTTAATCCTTAACCCTGTATGCCATTTTACATCAAGATTGCTACACTCCAGATGACTGTGACATTTACTGCATCCTTTCCTATTCTCTTTTCTTGCCGATTCCCTCTTCAATGGAATTACTGTTAGCACAGAGCAAGAACCTTCTCTGATTGTCTTCCTAGTCTCCTCATTTCTTCTACCACCAATTGCAGCTTTCAGTTCCCTTGTTACATTCTTCTGTCTATGTTCCTCTTAATATATGAAGATTTTGTTTCCCAATGGGTCCCACCGTGCATGAATTAAATCCACAGATTGTCTTCTGTTAACCCATAGGAACATGTAAATCTGGGGCCTAGTTGAACGATGGAGGTAATGACTCAGTGAAAAAATCCCTATCCCCTCAAAGCACTCAGGGAATGTCTATGGAAGGTAGTGCCTGGACTTTGGACCTAAATCGTATGGCACCACATGAACTATGCAACTTGGGAATAGGAAATAATATACAGAATTGGTAGGGGAGTGCTTTCCAAACTCAGAGTCTCTAGCTGCCTACCGTTGACTTACAGGGGGCCAGAGAATGGACAGTCTGATACTGCTTGCAAGTTCTTTCCAAGCGCTTACCTTTGTTCCCTCTCCCTCTGGATGAATGCTGATAAGTGCAGTAAGGGGGAAGGCTTGCAGACCAAAGTTATATGTAGAAACCTATCTGGATCCTTCTGAACTTTGGTTGTAAAAAGGCTGCAACAGTGATTTGGTCTAGACATCACATCTACACCATTAGCAGAGCAAACCGCTTCACTGAAATGACACGGTATATCAGTGATGTCAAAGTATGACAGAGTGATATCACCATGACCAACAATCCCAAACTTCCTTGGGCATCCTCGGCCACGTACCCAGAAGTCCTCCACACCGACATAAAGTTCTTCCATGAAAGCATCAACTGAACCAGATGCAGGCCATGCTTAGATTATAAATGTCAGATGTCTTGGTTTAAATGTGGCTGTACCATTAGTCATCAACTTGTGCAAGCTATTGTACCCTCACAAAGGCAACTACTAAGATTGAGATATGGCAACTATTTTTTAAATTGTTTTCATATGGATATCTCGCTCCTACTTCAAATGATCCACTCATTTAAAAAGACAAAACAAAATAGTATGAAGCTGCCTTGCATAAATCTGGGTTTCATCAAATTAATTGGGTGTCCATTTGGTGTCCTCAAACAATACTAGAAAGTAGCCATTTAGCCATCATTTTGAAATCTACATCCTTCAAAGTTGGTCTAGTCTTTCAAATGTAAAACTGACAATGTTTTAATGTCATGAATTTGCTTTGTCAACAAATGTTTTCTAAAGAGTCTGTCCGAGAAACGTGCTGGAAACATTAGCCCACATACTTGACCACAATCATTATGCATGCTAGTTAAACCAGTTCCAGCTGGTGTTGTATGTATAGAATAGTCTTGGCTAATAAGACAGTGTCACCTGTATGCATTAAAATATGGATATTCAGATTGCTTGCAATTAAAAGTGTCGGTGAGTTCTAGTGAATGGGAAGGGGGCTGTTAAGTTGAAAGTAGACATTTAATAATAGTATGCCTGACATATGTCTTTTCTGAGGTTCATTGGTATAAAGGAGGGCTTAGAAAGAGCTCCCCTCTTATTAGCTTACATTTTAGCCATTGTGCCTTGGTTCACCATACTCAGACTTCTTCTTCAACTACAGTTCTACTTTCCTCCCAGTAGGAACTATTTTAGGGTCCCCACTCTTAATTTTGTAGGGTGAAGGGTTAGGCATTTCTTGGTGCTGAGTTTGTGGCTGGACAGTGCACCTGTTTGCCAGACCTTGTGTCAATACTTTTCTAAATAGATAAACATACAGTGGGCTTCAGAGGAGTTTTACTTGTTCGTTCTCTCACTACATGCTAGTGGGTAATTGATTTACCATTCCATCTCCTAGGAGAGCTTCCATTGCAATGCATTATGGATGGTTTTTCTTTTTACATTTTTTAATGTTCTGGCAGATTGTATTCATTCCTGCTGGGGATAAGTATTATAATCTCCTAGTGGCTACTGTGCATACCACTGAGACTGCGTATTTCTTTTTATCTTAAGTTCCATTGCAGGGAAACATTCCTTATAGTCTTCCTTCTGTGTCACAGAAAACAATCTTATCTTCGTTTCATATAGAAAAAATACAGGACTGTAATTAATGCCCTACTTTTATGGAACCTTCGATTCACTTGCTTAGATAGCAAGGGAGCCTTCATTATAGTCTTGATTTTGTTTCTTGTGAAAAAATCGAATGGAATGGAAGCTTCCACCTATTGCCCTGCTTTTCTTATTATTGGAATTGTATTTATATAGGGCTGACTACCCCTGATGAGGCACTGAAGCGCTTTTCTGCAAGTAACACGCAACTCGGGAACCCAAAGTGGATTAGTGGTGGATTAATATAGGGAAATAAAAGTTGATAATTGGAGCAATGGACATAAGAATTTGTTAGTTAGATTGAATAGGAGGGATAAAGGAGGGAGAAAAGTGTTATTTGGGAGATCATAGTAGTAAAATGAGGTTTGTATGAGTCAAAGAGGGGATAGAGACAAGAAGAGTCTGGAAAGTGTAATTGGGGAGATTATCGTAGTAAAATGAGGTTTGGGATGAGTCAGAGAGTGGGAGGTAGAGGATATATTGAAAGAGGATTAGGATGAGACATAGAGCAGTGAATTGGAGAGGGTTGAAGGTTTTTTTTTTCTCTACAGTGGGAGTAAATTAATACATATATAGATACATAACTACATACAAGGTATACATGTATATGGAAAATACTAAGTAGATATAAAGTTGTACTATATAAAGTCCCATATGTACATGTATGCAGAAATATTTAGATAGTCTGACTTTCAAGTGTTGCTGTACATAAAACTAATTTTTTTATTATTATTCTTTTTGATAGTTTTTTTGTTTATTTTTATTTTATATTTTCCCCAATATTTAAATAGTGAAGCACTCATAGATACAATTGTTATGATCATATTTACACATTGTGATAAAATAAAACAATGAGCCATAAGCAAATAATCAAATAGCTTATATTTAAACTATACAGTGACTTGTTAAGAAAAGAATTATGTATTTTAACCATAAGTAATATATACATTTGTTAAGCAGACCTATAAGAATATCTATTTTTTTAAAAACAATAATTAGCATATATATTAAACAAAGAAATGCACGTATCTAAATACAAACATATAATCAAATTATAAATGTTTACATGCATATGCTGTACATGTGTGTTTTGAGTATGGTGGTCATGTAGGAAAGAGCCAACTCTTGAGTAGTCTCCTGAAGATAAGATAGTTATCCATGGATCTTAAGTTTGGGGGTAATGAATTCCATAGTTTCACTGCTTGAACGGAGAAAGGTGTACCACCTTTTCTTGTATGCTGGGGTTTAGAGGCAGGATGTCAATCTGGTGCGGAGGATTTTATTCATTATTCATTGTGGGTGATACAAAACGGCTTGAAGGTGGATGTTCTGGCAGCCAGTAACCAATATAGGGCCCTCATGGCAGTGGAGGTGTGGGCTGGTGGCTTTACATGTAGGAGTAGTCTGGCAGCAGAGTTCTGAAATCATTGTAGTCTTTTCATGGTTGATAAAGATGATCTGTGGTAGAGGCTTTTTGGCGGAATCAAGTTTAGACAGTAGAAGAGCGATAGTAGCTTGGACCTTGTGTGGAAATCCTAGGTGGGGGGAAGAGGTGTCACAGAGTTTTCATATTATTGAAGCTTGATCTTGCTAACTTATCCCCTCGTGCAATCATTGATAGCTTGGCTTGGAGTCCATGGTAATTCCAAGGTATCTTACTTCCTTGGATACTTTAGGAAGTGGACCCAGATTGTCAAGCCAGGCGCAGAGTGGATCATCATTTTTCCAATCGCCACATATGAGTATTTCAGTTTTGGATGCATTCATATTTAGATGGCTCCGTCACCCACTGATCAACGGCTCAGAGGCAACTAATGATTTTTGAGTTTGCAATGTCTTTGGGGCTTTCCAGTTTAAGAAGTATTTGTGTCATCTGCGTAGTTATAGCATGTGAGCTGAAATTCATTGATCATTGCTGGTAATGACTTTATATAGATATTGAAAAGCATGAGTGAGATAATCGAGCTTTGAGGGACCCTGCTTTTGTGAAGTACAGTTTGGTTGAGAAAGGGGGAGTATGGATGACATTTGTTCTTATGACATTTAAACAAATGTTGGGCTATAATGTAGGCTCTGTTGCTCTCTAACTTTACCTTCACTTGGTCAGATAGAAAGGGAGCCTTCGTTACAAGCTTTTCTTTCTGTGTACCATACTGGTGCTCCATTTGCCATTCTGTATGCACAGGCAATCTCTTTTCATAGGTCAGCCACTTCTTCCCTGATATTTTACCTGATTTTATTTGCTTTTTAATTACCTTATCCAGAGTCCTCATAGTCATGCAATACAGCACACTTCCCACTGGTGCCTGAACGCCTATGTCTGCTGTTGTAGATGCTATCTTCTTTACTACAGGTTTTAAACTTAGTTCAGCATTTAATGTGTTTTATTGGACAACAAAGGTAAATGTCATGTGGTTTTCTATTCCTAACTTGTATTTCCTTTTTTGCATAGCTGACCAGGAGCTGCCCCATATCGTAGATTTTGAGTAGGTTTGCTTCCTCCATTGGTTTAATGTATGCCTGCTCTGTCAGTGAGGAGATTAGGGCTTTTAGGAGTCAAGCATTGTGCACAGGCAATCTTATGGAATCTGCTAGCAGGCATGCAGAAGTGATGTTTGCTTGCACTGCACATTAATGCCAGTCCTATTAGCTTTGTTACTGCTAGGTAATCTAGACAGATTTAATTTGTGATGTATGTATAGAATGTAGCTTCTGTGCTTCTAACTGCAACCTGTGGCTTAACGCCACCTTGTTAAGAAGCCCGCCTTTCATGCTAGACTTAGCGTGAAAGGGGTGGGCAATGAGTGTCGCGGTGGGCATTCCACTGCAACACCCATTGATTTTGACGCTGACCCCTATTTACAAGGGTGGCGTAAATAGGAGGCAGCGCCAGAGTTAAGACCATGGAAAACCTGGCCTTAACATGGCAAAACGAGGCGAAATGCAGCACACATAGAAACAGCAAATTGCCATGAATGATTGTTTATGTACAGAAAGGTGTCCCTTCCTGCACATAAATAATCATTAAAAGAATGACGAGTTGCAACTTCTATGTGTGCTGCACAATGCAGCACACATAAGAGTTGCAAATCGCCATTTCTGGATTGTTTATGTACAGGAAGGGATACCTTCCTGCACATAAACAATCATTCCCTCAATGCAGGCACCCTTTCACTATGGTGCAAGGGTGCCTGCGTTGGCGCTAGGCAGCTGAAATTTAGCGCCAGCGCAGTGAGAAACACAGGGAAGTGCCGTATTATTATAGTCCCTGCATTTCTAAAGTGACGGAGCGAGGCGTAAGCTAAACCGCGGTCCGCCACTTTCTTGTAAAGATGCCCCTGTGTTTGATAAATTATATTTGTAATGTTTCCAAGACAGAGTGTTGTGCTGCACCAGATAGGGTGGCACTAACCCTTAATTTCCAAATCAATATCCGCTCTTATTGGGTACAATTCTTGATTCCACTGGACGAGACACTACTACCCAGATTAATTCTCTAAGAAGGGGAGGTAAAGGAGACATGCACACCATCAAAAGTATTTTGTCCTATTCAGTAAAATAATCCAATCGAAAACAGTTGTAACAGTAATTTGTATTTCCTAAATCTTCGTGATTATGTTTTAGCCAGGAAAAATTCTAGAAAAATGTAGCGGACAAAAGTGCCACAGATAAGGGAAAACCACCCAGGAAACAGTGTGCAAACACTGATTTCTGGGGGACTCCCTATGTTAAATACTCAAACTCGGATTCCCACCGGAATTTCGCCTCAGGTAAATACTGATGGCCAAGGAATTGTTTTTTCCCAGGCTAAAATGCAAGCCTTTAAAAAAAAAAAAAAAAATGTCTTTTATTGAGTAAAGGTATGGTGGGCATGTTAGGGGAGAGGATGTAGCTTGACAGCTAGAGCAGTCGACATTGAACCTGGGGAACCAGGTTCGAGTCTCGGCAGGGATGCTCAACATCCTGTGATTCTGGGCAAATCACTTAATCTCCCCGTGCCTACAAAATGAATGTGCCCGTCTGTAACGCAATTGGTGTTCATGCAAAGTGCTCTGATACCTTCGGGTCGAGTTTATGCTATATAAAACTAAAAAATAAAGCGGAATTAAGCCAAGCATTCACAATTAAGTTCACAACATCCAAGCTGGTTTTACTGACAAACCTATAATAAGGGCTTTTGTTGGAGGACTTATCAAGGTCCCACTGCTGTAAAAGAGATTAAGCATCTACTACGTTTCGTGACGATATTGACGCATTTCGAAACAGAAATTGATATGACTGCCAGTCGAGGGGACAACTTATATTAACTACCGGTAAGCTATATTACTGGCTGTGACAGAGAGCAATAATATAGGATTTTATTCTGAGTTTGGTGTGGTTATTAAAGATTAGCGAAAAGTGCCTTAGGGGGAATCTACTTATAACTCCCTCGCGAGGTTTCTTAATATGTGTGCTCTCCATTTGCTCACATCTAGGAATGATTACAATCGAGTGCATTTATTCCAACATTACGATTTGAGACATAGAATTGAACTCAGTACTTTAAAACAAAGGTGAGGTTTCTCTCATATGGTTCATGTTTTAATTCAACACGGTGGCTGGGCACATGAGGATTTATATATTTCTTCCTTGACAGTCATGTGGCCAGCTAGTACATTAGGTGGTGGCATTTTTAATGATAACACTAGACACACCTTTTTATCTTTTGACTATTCACATGCGCCGGTTTTTAGTTCACTTTGATGACGTTTCAACACAGGGTGTATTAATTTTTTTTTCCAAACTAAACAAATACCACACCACGTCTGTGTTGGTATTCTTTGGAACTATTTTGTCACCATGATGATTTGGGGCATCATCGGGTGTGAAATTTGTTCATTGATTCTTGGCTTTGGGCTGATTGTGATGAACACTTTTGTCTCTCTCTCCTTTTACTTATCTTGCTGTGTTTAATACACAACAAAAGGGCATTTGGATGCTTTGTATGCCTATTATGGCTCAATAAAAACGAACTGTATAATGTTGTACAATATACAAACTGTCTGTACATATGTTTTTGCAGCCTTGAGAAAGCCCAGGGGGGCGAAACGTACGTTGGCTGCTGTTGAGGTCTATGTATAATGAAATGAAATAAAACAAGTAAATGGACCTGATTCAACATTGATTGTGGAATTCTTCGAAAGGACATTCATTTTGACTGGTTGTACCACAGATCGTGGAAATTGGATGATAGTTACAATCAATTGGTGTGCCTTGGTGCCTTTTTGTTGGCTATTGTTCTAGGCTGATTTCAGTACTAGTTGATGCACACCCTGGTGGGTGGGTATTATGACACCATGAGAGCACCCTAAAATATTGTGAATTTAATGACACGTTTGGGATAAATTGTACATTGATGCTAATAGATGTGCAGGTCATGGGGCATACCCACAATCTTTGGAAACAGTATGTAATTTTGCTGATCTAGCACTCTATTGTATGTAACATTTTTCATGTGATTGTGCTTTATAACCAACACTGAGTGAGACAAGAAATATTTGTAATTGACACTATCTGTGTGAGTACACTGTAATATAAACCTTTCTTGAGATTATACATATTTAAGGATTAGGTCTAGCACTATTGACTATGGCTACTTTCGATGACAATAGAAATGCCCTTATGGATGACTTATTTAGTCTCAATCCCGCACGGGATTCCATTAGACCTAGGGACACAGTAAAGGAGGGACTAAAACAAAAATTCTTGAGATTGGAGAGGCTAAAAAAACAAGAGCTCTCCAGGTGGTAGGACGCAACAGTCCTACGAAAATATATTGACAAAGAACAAGTACCGAGGGGGCTCCGTATTTTGATCTTTCCTTCCTTTGAGGATTTGGATAAAGGTCATTTAAAGGAGTGGGAACAACTATTGTTTAAATCATCTTTAGGAATGATGGATATATTGATTAGGGATGCTGATCTAAAACGAGATAAACTATTGCTTGAGATTTCCATCTTAGAGAAGGAGATCCATGACCTAAACTTACCTGAAGCGACTGAACGCAATCTGGCGATCCTCAAAGAGGAGATTCAAAAACATCAACTATACTTAAAGGATAAGAAGTCAAAAAAAATAAGACGGGATGAGAGAGATTACCACAGTGGGAGGGTTTATACTTTTGCGAAAAAGTTCGATAATTTAAAGACTGGATTACATTCAGCAATAACAGATAATAGACCGCAGACCATAGAACTAACCAGCATTTCTGACACTTCCCAAGTGTCAGTAGTATGACTAGTGGTGAATCCTCAAGTGTACAGGGACAACCATCAGGGAGTGCTGCGGATCCCTTTTTTTTAGAACTACCAAGGTTCAGGAAGGGGAACAAACAAGACTTTCAAAAAGAGCGGGCCACAAGAAGACCAAGAGGGGGAAATCTAGATCAAGATCCAAATGTAAAAGAGAAAGTGGGAGTAACAACCAGATCGGGGGCATGGACCCAACAATCGTGAATGATTTGATGTCTACAAATGTCACTGATAAAATCAATGTTGTTAACTTATCGAGTCATATGTTAACGGATGTAGAAATAAACTTATTGAGCAAGGGTTTGGGATTCTGTCCAAGTGCATATCCTAATTTTACAACATTGCATGTAAGTTGTTTCAAATTTGCTAGAAATTTGAAGCTGCACAAGTTCTTCTTAGACAAACAACATCTGGTCCCTCAGAGAACTGCAACTGAAATTTCAGAATGTACTCAGACTATTAGGGACATAAAAGACATACAACTCTTATTGTCTTTGGATGAACAAGAGGCTTCTTCATCCATACAGGCATTGACATTGGACCTTGACCTTGATACGTTTTCCGACACAGACAGTGGCTTAAGGACGAAATCAAGATTTACGCCCCGTTTACCTGGCTCTAACGCGATTGACACATTTCAGGAATTGGTTTATCAAGATCTGTATAATCTTGAGGATAAATTCTATTCTAAAAACAAAATGACAATACAGAACATTTCGATGGAAGAGAGACGGGCACTAGAAATACTCAAAAATGACACCTCCTTAGTCATTAGAGAAGCGGACAAAGGAGGGAATGTGGTGTTGATGGATAGAGTTGATTATCTTCATGAAATAGATAGACAACTATCAGACAGGACTGCCTATATACAACTAAACAGTAATCCCATGAAAACTACTATAAAAACTGTAGAAAATCGACTAAAACACTGGCGAGAACTTTGTCATATTTCAGACTTAGAGTTCAAATATCTATTCAATGACACACCAACCAATCCCTGCATCTACTGCTTGCCCAAAATACACAAGGGGGGGGGGGGTTCCCCCCGGGGAGACCCATTATTTCGGGCATTGGGTCTCCCACGGAGAGAATATCCGAATACATTGACTTATACTTACAACCTTTAGTAACAAACTTACCATCTTACATAAAGGACACTCAAGACATTCTAAGCAAAATTGCAGATGTAGAGTGGGTGGAAGGTCATCAACTCGTTACCCTGGATGTATGCTCATTATATACTAGCATACCAGGAGAACAGGGTCAAAACGCTGCACAACACTTCCTGGACAGTCGACCAATCAACATGTATGAACACACGATCATGCTATTAGATCTAATTCGACTAGTCCTAGATAACAACATATTCCCTCACAATGGGGAGTGGTATCGTCAGATACGAGGAGTGGTAATGGGGGCTAAATTTTCACCCTCTTTGCCAACCTCTATATGGGTCTATTTGAGCACACACATTTATGGAGGAAGTGTCCGAGTCATCTGTTGGAAAATATTCTATATTGGGGGCGATTTATTGATGATATTATTTTGTTCTAGGCAGGGACAAGTGAGGACCTAGAACAATTTTTTATACACATCAATAATAATGACTTCAATTTGACCTTCACTAAAGATCAAAACACTGAGCAGATCAATTTCTTGGATGTCACCATCCAAGTGGATGGAAACAAGCTCAAAACTGTGCCCTACAGAAAAACAACTGCGTGCAATGCCACACTGCATGCAAGCAGTGCACAAACTTACCATCTTACATAAAGGACACTCAAGACATTCTAAGCAAAATTGCAGATGTAGAGTGGGTGGAAGGTCATCAACTCATTACCCTGGATGTATGCTCATTATATACTAGCATACCAGGAGAACAGGGTCTAAACGCTGCACAACACTTCCTGGACAGTCGACCAATCAACATGTATGAACACACGATCATGCTATTAGATCTAATTCGACTAGTCCTAGATAACAACATATTCCCTCACAATGGGGAGTGGTATCGTCAGATACGAGGAGTGGTAATGGGGGCTAAATTTTCACCCTCTTTTGCCAACCTCTATATGGGTCTATTTGAGCACACACATTTATGGAGGAAGTGTCCGAGTCATCTGTTGGAAAATATTCTATATTGGGGGCGATTTATTGATGATATTATTTTGTTCTAGGCAGGGACAAGTGAGGACCTAGAACAATTTTTTATACACATCAATAATAATGACTTCAATTTGACCTTCACTAAAGATCAAAACACTGAGCAGATCAATTTCTTGGATGTCACCATCCAAGTGGATGGAAACAAGCTCAAAACTGTGCTCTACAGAAAAACAACTGCGTGCAATGCCACACTGCATGCAAGCAGTGCACACCCGCCATCACAGATCAATTCTATCCCCTACGGGGAAATGTTGCGGATAAAACGCAATTGTAGTGATGAGACTAGACTAGACAAGAACTAGAAATTGTAGAAAATTGATTCCAAGCCAGAGGTTATTCACAGACTGTGATTAGAGAAGCAAGAAGAAAGGTCAACAAAATGAAAAGAACTTACCTTTTGACAGATATCAAGAGGGTAAAAAACAAAAACAGGAACAAATTGACCTTTATCACTCCCTATACTATCATAAGTACTGATGTGTATAAGATTCTAAGGAAACATTGGCACCTATTGACACATGACACCACCTTACAAGGTGCGATTGGACCGAAACCCACAATTGTGCATGAAAGAGGTCGGACACTGAGACAATATCTATGCCCGAGTTTCATATCACCTCTAACAAAAGGAACCTGGTTACCTTCAGCCCCCAATGGTTTCTACACGTGTGGTGCATGTAGTATTTGCTGTTTTGGAATGCATAAAATCAATAGATTCCAGTATTACACTGAGAGATCATATACAATAAGGAGCTTCATAAATTGCAATACTAAATTTGTGATTTATTGCATTAAGTGCATCTGTGAAAAAATCTACATCGGGAGCACCATAAGACCGCTGAAAGAGAGAGAATTCAAGAACATATTCGGGCGATACGCAATAATAACACACAGTATCCCCTAGTGGTCCACTTCAATTCAGCACATAAATCAAATTAATTGATGAAATTGGGCTTCCATGGTATTGATGTAGTTAATCATGGATTGAGGGGTGGAAATAGGATGTTACAACTTCGTAAAATGGAAAGTCTATGGATCATCAAATTGAGGGCGGTGGAATGTGGTGTGAACATCGATAAGGAGATGTGCGAATTTCTGTAAATATTAATGGTGTCATTGATTACTGACTTGAATTGTAACTCTGCTTTTTCTATTTCTATGATGAGTATTGCCTGAACAATCATTCTTTCTTCTCTTGGGTTCACCAACATTCGCATGGGTTTAACGGACATGGGTACTGACCTTGTGTGTCTTCTAACTCCATGTTGAGTATTGTCTGAACAATTTTTCTCTCTTGGATGTATTAACATTCACATAGGTATAAAGAACATGGGTACTGACCTTATATGCTTTCTGTTTCTATGACGAGTATTACCTGAACAATTATTCCGTCTTCTCTTGGGTCCATTACCATTCATATAGGTATAATGAATATGGGCACTGACCTTATGATGGATTTCTCGGCACCATCAACTAACATCAATACTGATAGAAACATCTTTGAGTATGTGTCTGACAATATTGTCTCTCTTATCTCTTAGCTCATATTTGCTAATGTTAATTCGGGTTAGAAAATCCTTGGACTCAATATCAAATAACGTCACAAAACATGATTGAAGGCCAAATACCGGCATCTATCCCACACCACATAACTGTGGTATTAATCAGCTAATATTAGGTATCTTAATAACGTGGGCCGAAAGAGGAATGTGGTCAATATACCATATAATGGGCAGAAACAATAACTTCACCCTATATGCCCACTGATAACAATTTACTTTTTGATATTGATGTGATTATTACGTAATGCGTAATCCATTACTGATAACTCCTTCTTTTTTGTCGCATTCAATTGGGAATTAAGCATCCCACTAGCAATATGGCCGCAATGTTAACGCATCAGTCTCATGAGAGCTTAGAAACGTAAGTCCGTTTTTCATTTTATCTCACTCCCGGATTTTTGCTTTGTAATTGATAAAATTCACACCGACATATCTAATTCGGTTGTTAATGTTCTTAGACAGTGATATAACCTTTTGAGACAAGGCGTATTATATATAACAAGAACCTCAGCCGCATGACACGCTGTTGGGCCAATGAATCGATATACGTATGGCATTTTCATACGAACTTCAAGAATAAATATGGAATTGTTCGCAATTATTTTTTAGATTCCTATATCAAACAATTGAAATCTTAGAACGGAAAGAAACCTCAGTCCGCTCTCGACGTCTTTCAACCTAGATAGTGAGGAGTCAATAAGATGGCGCTCACAAACCAAACGCGCGCTGCTGCCGGTTACGAGGTGCTTGGCTCACCGCGAAAACAAGGTATTTAATATAGACCAAATAGATCAGATAGTCACAGTGTTTATTGTGGCTATGTGCAAATGTGGGTTTGCTTACAACATGCTCAGAGGGACTGTTTATTAACAGACATCTTGGGACTTGTTTCGCCATGTTTTTTGCAGGGAGGACTTATCAAGGTCCCACTGCTGTAAAAGAGATTAAGCATCTACTACGTTTCGTGACGATATTGACGCATTTCGAAACAGAAATTGATATGACTGCCAGTCGAGGGGACAACTTATATTAACTACCGGTAAGCTATATTACTGGCTGTGACAGAGAGCAATAATATAGGATTTTATTCTGAGTTTGGTGTGGTTATTAAAGATTAGCGAAAAGTGCCTTAGGGGGAATCTACTTATAACTCCCTCGCGAGGTTTCTTAATATGTGTGCTCTCCATTTGCTCACATCTAGAAATGATTACAATCGAGTGCATTTATTCCAACATTACGATTTGAGACATAGAATTGACTCAGTACTTTAAAACAAAGGTGAGGTTTCTCTCATATGGTTCATGTTTTAATTCAACACGGTGGCTGGGCACATGAGGATTTATATATTTCTTCCTTGACAGTCATGTGGCCGGCGAGTACATTAGGTGGTGGCATTTTTAATGATAACACTAGACACACCTTTTTATCTTTTGACTATTCACATGCGCCGGTTTTTAGTTGAAATTTGTTCATTGATTCTTGGCTTTGGGCTGATTGTGATGAACACTTTTGTCTCTCTCTCCTTTTACTTATCTTGCTGTGTTTAATACACAACAAAAGGGCATTTGGATGCTTTGTATGCCTATTATGGCTCAATAAAAACGAACTGTATAATGTTATACAATATACAAACTGTCTGTACATATTTTTTTGCAACCTTGAGAAAGCCGAGGGGGGCGAAACGTACGTCGGCTGCTGTTGATGTCTATGTATAATGAAATGAAATAAAACAAGTAAAGGGACCTGATTCAACAATGATTGTGGAATTCTTCGAAAGGACATTCATTTTGACTGGTTGTACCACAGATCGTGGAAATTGGATGATAGTTACAATCATTTGGTGTGCCTTGGTGCCTTTTTGTTGGGTAACGCAATTGGTGTTCATGCAAAGTGCTCTGATACCTTCGGGTCGAGTTTATGCTATATAAAACTAAAAAAAAAAAGCGGAATTAAGCCAAGCATTCACAATTAAGTTCACAACATCCAAGCTGGTTTTACTGACAAACCTATAATAAGGGCTTTTGTTGGGATGGAAAAGTCCGGTGCATAGTAAAGACTTGTACCCCGGCCCTGAGTGCCCAACTGTACTGTGGTCTGGGCCTCTAATGCTGATTTTTTTTGTCGTAGACAAACACAGATCATGCATGTGCACCATGACATATGGCTGTCTCATGGATTGTGGTCTTGTTGGACCGGGAGGAGTGTCCAAATCGCAAACCCTCATAGTGGTGGAAGGCTAACGCCTTCACCAGATGTTAAGCAGAGCGAGCGCTGTAGTGGCAACATACTGTTTAGTGATCAGTAGTAGTGAATAGGACTTTCCTTTACCATGTGTCACTGGAGTGGAGTTTTAAACAATAATGTTGTCCATTAGGAACTGGTTAGCAGTTGAGACGCTCATCTTTGCCAGATTTGCTGTTTGCCAAGTGGGAGAGGCTGTTTGCTATCTTTTGAAGCTTTGCGCATTAGGGAGAAGGGAACGGATTTTTGTATTATTCTGTTAGCAACGCTGTTAATTGTGTGAGGGATGGGCGGCAGAGTAATCCTAGCGCCATGCTAAGTTGGAGCTTGCATTTCATACAACTGATCATATTTTCAGAAGGCAGTATAAGTTTGCAGAGACAAAGATGCCAAATTTGATGGTGCCTTTAAGTATCTTTACCGTTTAGATAGAAAAGCTTATTGTAATATCATTGTGAAAGTAATGTACTATTTCTGGAATAAAAGATTTTGGATATTTTTTCAGACATCTCCTCCTGCCTGTACAGCGCCCCCATTCAGCAGCGGGGCATCGTACTTGAAAACATGTCCATGTGAACCGGTTCCACGCTTATTTTGTCGACCCATTAACCTCATGTTCTGTTTCCTGCAGGAAATGCATGCTTTCTTCTTACTGAGAAAGGGATGCACTCTTTTGTTAATACATTTTTTTTGCTCCGGGCTGTGCCTCCTTTATTATGGTCTGGCTTGACAGCACAGCAGTCGCTAGACACTTATGTGTTCATCACTAGAGAGGAGCTTTGCCTCCGCCCACATGTGGGAGTCATGGGTACATGTTTTGATTGGGCAGAAGTTGTGTGCTTCCACAAAAAAAGTACTTGCCCTCCACCTGCTGTGATTATTTTGTTTATTTATTTAGCTTGACCTTTTAGGGGCACACACATGCAGTGGATGCTATTAAAGTGCCTTAGATAGATAATGTATGTTGTTTTTCTCTGGCAGTGGCACAGATGGAAGGAGGGCAGTCATTAACCTACATGAATTTTTAGGTGTGCTTGACAGTACAACTGCCAGCTGACCTTTTAACCTACACCAATATTATTCTACAGTCCTTTGCTTCCATACAAATACATATCCATTCCCATGCTGTTTACTTGTAATGCTTCACATTACCATACAACGTTCTTTTAAGGCCAGACGTATTGGTATTGCTTGGTTAAAATCCATTCACGTGGAAGACTTATCACCTTAGTGGAGCAGCTGGTCCAGCCTCTGCCAAAACCAATATTGAGGAAGCCAATATATTTTGCCATTTACAGTGTTTGAAGTCATGTTTGGTGTGCACATTTTTAAAGATTGTTAGGAAGATATGGCCAATTTAGAGTTTGGTGGATTCCGGAAACACCACCAAAAAGCAATGGATGTCACGTCAACTCTGTTAAGAGTGTTTATAGTTTATAGATATTCACCCTACATAGAATTTATACAAGTAAACACACTCGAAATAGGGCAGAGAGGACATCAACCGACTATAAATCAGGCTCTTTTCCTGTACTTTGAATTGCAACACAAACTGTAGGTCTTTGCCTCGTCTGCCTTTGTTCTCACAAATGAGACATATGGACTGCAGTTAAGGTATGTAGTAAATGTCATTGGACCCCATTGAAGTTTACAGTATTTATAGAACATACTGCTGCAGACCAGAGGCTATAGGAGCACCAAGGCCTTCTTTAGGGCAGAGCAACTGATGCGGCTGCACTGGGCGCTGACCTGTGGAGGGGGCGCCAAACTCAGAGGGGGCACTGTGTTTAGCAATAACTTATGACTGGAGAGATGAGGGGCACCCGTTGGTAGTGAGAGAATCCGAGGAGGCGGTCATGGGGTGTGGGAGCCAAAAAAGATTCTCGCACCGGTGCCACCAGCGCTAAAGCCAGCCCTGAGGAGCAATGGAACTTCTTGAAGCGTCCTAATGACGTACACTTTGTACCTGAAAAGTGCAGTTCATATTCCATATATATCCACAGTGTACATTTGTCCATGACAAAAATTTTACATTGTACAGATTAATGGATTATAGAAAAGTAAATATCCAATTCATGTGGGTCAAAGAGTGCTGTGGTGGATGGAGTCTGTTGTTGTGCTGTGTTTTCTTTAGTATCTATGTATGTTAGGGTTGGCGCTCACTGCACAGGCTTGTGGAACCTTGGCATTGAATTGAGAATGTAACTTTGAATCTGTGGCAGTTGACTTCCACTTGTTTGCCACCAGCAGCTCGTCTTCATCCAGGCTCAGATAAATACTACTTGAAACTTACCTTTGGTCTCCTGTGCCCTTGAGCCACCACATCTTTTCCATGACAAATGTTTTGCATTGTACATATTAATAGACTAGAGAAAAGTAAATGTCCCATTAATGCAGGTCAAAGGGTGCTTGTGGTGGATGGAGTCTGTTGTTGTGCTGTGTTTTCCTATTGTATTATTGAGTATGTTGTGCTGATGCGATGCTGTATATTGTTGGTGTGGTGCTGTGTACATGTATTGCTATGTTATTTCCTTATGTTCTGTTGTTTTAGTGTTGTACTGTTGTGTAGCGGACGTGCTGCATTTCTGTGTTGAGATGATATGGTGGGTTGCTTGTGTTTAGGCCCATTGAGTATTGTGGCATTTTCTAATGTGGTTTTATGTTGGGCTGTTACTTTGTATTATTATTTGGGGGAGGATGTTGAGTTATTGCAGAGTCGTGTTGATGTGTTAGGTTGTTTTTCATCATTGTGTTGTGCTGTTTTGCTATTCTGGTGAGTTTTCTTGTCGCTTGCGTTAGGTGTGATGTTGTTCAGATGTGTTCTTGTATCTTTGCTATTGTTGTGTTGTATTAATATATTCTGCT
This sequence comes from Calotriton arnoldi, assembly GCA_963921515.1. Lineage (NCBI taxonomy): Eukaryota > Metazoa > Chordata > Amphibia > Caudata > Salamandridae > Calotriton > Calotriton arnoldi. Next base: position 605,233 of record CAWUFW010001083.1, on the reverse strand, counting down.
GTCGTTTTGGGTGAATTTTCTTGTAATGTTATATTTATTTCATGTTGTTCTGTGTTACTGTTCTACTCGCCAATTTTTGGTGGGTCACAAAAGTCCAATCAATAAAGTTCCCTTTAAATGCTGTATTTATCTTGTCGCATTTGCTCCGCTTCAAAGACAGAGGTCAAATGCCAGGCTGTGTCCTCTGAGAAATTGCTGCCTATTTTATTAACATGGGGATTGATACTTAGAAACTCTTCTCACTTAGCAGTAAGAAAAAAAGAAAAGTGAATTATGTGACAATCTTGTTGGGGTACGGGGGTGTGAAAGAAAAGGCTGTTGGCTGTGATTTTTTGTAACAACAAAATTTAAATATCTGTAAATGAACTACACATATTCAGAAGTTTGGAAAGCAAAAATTAAGCAATTTTTTTATTCTGACGTGATGGAAACAGATTTTAATAGGATCAGCTCAAGACACTTTAACTTTGTGATGCACAAATGATAAATATCCACTGAAACCCTTGAATTATGTGTAAAATATAGTTTTCTCAGTAAAACCGTATGTCTGTGCATATTTAGTGGCCATTTCAATGGAAAATGTGCTGTCTGTAAATACCAGTGCGCTACCACACAGTGCTTTAGGTACATTAGAAAATCGCCCCTCTCATGTCCATTAAAGCTAGGTGTTGTGAAAGTCTGATCTTCCAAAAATTGGGTTGAGGTTCTAAAACGTTTGGGAAGCACTGGTCTACGTCTCTGGGGAAATAGTTCAGAACTATTGACTGACATGTTAACAAGGATGAACCAGACAGGGAATAGGTGATTTTCTAAGTGTTTCGTTATCATCATTTCACCACTCTTTTCCCTTGCTATACATGGTGTACACTCTCCCAGTCACTTGTCAGTTATGTTCCTTCTGCAATGCACAGTACACACCATCGCGTCTCTTCCTAGATGTCCTCCTACTGATGAGCACAATGCACACTCTCACATCAGTTCTATGTTCTATTGCTATTGGCCATTGCTTAATTTGTAAACCAATAAGTCCTCTCGTCGGGAGGCCACTGTAGCTTGCACCACACATTGCCCCTGGAAGCTGGCACTGACAGTACAAACACAGCTACTACCCATCACACACAGCTGTTGTGCTAATACCTAAATTTGCCAGACAGCGCCACCATGTGCTGGCAATTAAGTGCCGGTGCTGAGCACCGGAAACCACCGGCTCAAATTAAGCACTGCTATTGGCACTTACAGTCACCATCACTTCCTATACTCTCTCCACCCTACCATAAACACCCATGGTTTCATGCACGGTGCACAGCAAGCCAATAAATAGTTCTTGGGTCAAACTGAAAATGCAGGCCGGACCTATTGGCTTTGCCATTACTTGTTTCGTTTTAGTATTTCTTGAATAATGAATACAAGCTTGAAATGTTAGTATACCCTATAAAAAAAATTGATGAGCTTCTTTTTGATTCTATTGTTAGCTGTTTTGTAAAAATCACAAGAGTAGTCTTTTATAACGTTATCGTGTCCTTAGCATTTGATGTTTAGAAATTCATTTAGTCCAATAAAAGAATACTATATAGGTGTATGTTATGTGAGTGAGTTGGGGAAAGTGAATGAGACTGTGGGACATATTAACAAAACAATTTCGGAGTGCGATGCTGCCCCAAATTTGGCAGCGCCGCGCTCCGACATTTTGAAAATGCAGGGACGCGCCGTATTCCAAGAATACGGTGCACCCCTGTGTTTTCCCTAGCGCTGGCGCAAAAAAAGTTGCCTAGCGCCAGCACAGGCACCCTGCCGCCATGTTGCAAGGATGCCTGAGCTGCAGGGACTATTGTTTATGTGCAGGACACCTTCCTGCACATAAACAATCAATAATGGCGATTTGCACCTTCTATGTGTGCTGCAGAATGCAGCACACATGGAAAGAGCAAAAAACGAAGAGAAATTAATAATTTCTCCTTGTATCACTATTCTAACACCTGGTATTCCATGGCGTTCCTTTTTGCCGCTGCCTCAGCCTTGTAAATCTGGGGCAGTGTTAAAAAGCAATGGGTGTTGCGGTGGAACGCCCACAGCAACACTCATTTCATGCCTCTTTGCCACTGAAGACTGCGGCGGAAAGTGGCATATTTACAAGGTTAAGCCACGCAGCGCCACCTTGTAAATATGGAAAACGGCGCTATGCCACCGGAGTGTCAAAAAAAGAGATGCTCTGGTGGTGATAGGGGCTTGTAAATATGCCCCGTGTTCTGAAAGTCTTACTTGTTTCGCCAGTCATTGCATGAGAAGGACCATCTGTATTGTGGATGGAGTGTAGCTGTGTCTATGCTTGCATTGCATTATTGCAGAGCAGCAGGGCATGATGAATCTGGAAGAGATGGCGGTGAAGATGATGTTCTCAGAACTCCTTTGGTTGTTGGAAGAGATGTATAATCTGCAGCGCCTGCCATTGTCATAGCAAGTGATAAAGACAAGATACATGGTCCTTCTGCTTTGGAACCAGCCAAAATGCATGGCCAAAGAGGACCTGGTGATCCCTTGAGGTGGTCATAGTTCAGCCTTGGGATGGGCATAACTTGTGTAATTTGCTGGAGCATAATTACGTCAAAATTACAGCAAGATTAGCCTAATCTAGCATTTTTTTAAGCGCAAAATGCACCTTGTCCAAAATAGGCCGGAGGATGCATTTTGTTGTAATGAAATAGAGCTAATGCAACAAAATAAGAACGGCTGCAGCTGCTCTCTAAGGGGCATATTATCAAGAACTGTGTTATAATTATCGCCGCTATAGCGGCAGAAAACTGCCGCTAAAGCGGCGATAATGGGCTTGATAATATGCTCTGAGAATTTCCAATAGAAGTCCATGTTCACACCAGAACATGGACTTCTATTGGAATTCTCAAGGGCATATTATCAAGCCCATTATCGCCGCTTTAGCGGCAGTTTTCTGCCGCTAAAGCGGCGATAATTTTAACGCCGTTGCTTGATAATATGCCCCAAAGTTTGTTGTTTCTGTGCACCTGCGGTAGGATTTTTGTGTCAAATTACTCATAATTATACAAACTGGCATAAATGCACGAGTAATTTTGCATCAAAAGAGTAACGCAAAATTACCAAAATGACTCTGATTACTCCGGTGAAATTAAAATTTCATCCAGGCCTACTTCCGACACTAATGTAGAATATCGGCTGCATCTGCAGTGTTTCTTGTGATGGCGGTGACATTTTGCCTTATACCTCCAAAAAGGGGCTAGGTGAAATATCATCACACCAAGCAAACGCACTGAATGATACAAAGGCTGGCAAGTGTGGCAACATTTTTTTTGTGGTAAAATCAATGCTATTTGTGAAACTCGCAATTTTGGAGAACATCATCAAATACTGTTTTGCTATAGTTTACAAACTTCGGAAACATTGGGAGAGATTTGAAAAAATTGCTTTTGGGCAAGGTGGGAGGTAGGGGGCTAACGAAACAGATCCCGTCTAATCCATCGCCGTCTTTGTTCATGCTTCGGGGCTAAAGCCCTAATACATCTCCTGCCATTGAGCAAGGCGGAGGATGCCTAAGAACCATAAACATTAGACCAGCTGTCACCTGACCTATGACTCTCTTATTGTCCGAAAACTGAAGGTCAAGGAGGACTGTGAAAGCTAACAACTGCTTCGATACCTGAGTTGCATAGCAGACAGAACGCATGGTAAATCCAACACTTTTAATGATGGATTACAATAGTTGCAGGATGCCTTGTAAATGATTTCCACTGCCAGTGGTGCTGGAACAGTATTTGTGGTGGGGTTGCTTGGTCTAACGTCACCTCACGGAAGTACCAGGGGTGTGAAAAATCGAATTACTACTTCAAGACGGAGTGTAGCAAAGGGACCACGCACTTTTATGAGCACGTGGGGGTGGGCATTGGAGAGGCCACTGCTGCATTTTGAATTGTCAGTTCACTAACATGTGGTGTGTGGGAGGGTAATACTATGTGAACTCAGTACGTGACCCATGAGAACGGCCTCATTCTGGAACTAAACCACCAAAAAGAAAACACTGACTGAACTTACTTTTAGGTGGCGCACTGTCCTGAGGGCTTCTTTGCCTCTGCACCCGCGTCGTTAATACGGCGAGGGTCAGAGGCAAAGGGATTCCCTCATTTGCATGGGGCACGCCCCCATGCAAATGGGGGAACGCCCCCTTGAAGATAGCGCTGGCATTATTGGTCTTACAGAAGGGGCCACACAAGCATCTGCGGCCCCCTCTGTAATACCAAAGTGCCCCAGGGGCGCAAACAGCCCTTTGTGTCGCCGGGGCACTTTATGTAAAATGACCCCTATGTTACATTGATAAAATTAATTGACTGTGTCTCAAAGGAGAGGCTAGGCATACTGGCAAAAGAGTTTTTCTATTTCTCTTTTTGAATGACGCAATCTCTCTTTCGCACCCTTTCTCTCTCTCTCTCACGGAGTCCTGCAAGGGAAGGCTTCAATTTCTTACTGTTTTGCAAATAAACAATATGACAGTGATAAATTGGGGGATTTCTATAGCTATTGTGATTGTGAATTGGGGAAAAATATTTGCAATTATTATTTTTATTGTTTATCGTCAACAACAGTGGAGACATCAAGTAAGTATATAAGGCATAGCCAGAAGCATATCGTGCACATACATATTTTGCATCACTTTATTGCAACATAGGCAGTAACATCCAGTTAGAAGAAAAGGATATACAATGAAGGAACAGTCATTGAGTAATGAGGGCATTGAGGACCACTGATAAAACTGTGTGTGGGTGCCGCGATGCGCCACAAATAAGCAATGAACAAGCTGTGACACAGCGTTATGACTATCGGTAGTTGGCACTGATGTGAACGCAATGCAGCTACTTGCCAACATAAGGGGACATGTGGATCACCATGTAGTGGAGTGAAATAAACCATATTGCCAAAACTGGACTAGACCCATGGCAATCTTGAAGTGGTACCTTCAGGGTGGACGGGTGTCATTCCTGGCCTCAATATTTACAATGTAAGTGTACCAGTTCACCCCCGCTTGCCCCCTAGTGCGCAGCGAGTGTAACACATTAGCCTCCATGTACGCACACTGCAGCAACGTGAGCAGCCATGTCTGGGTGTCCAGAACCGAGGGTGCCTTCCACATCATAGCAATTTACTTTTTGAAAAGAACAAACGCAAGGTATACAAATCTATGCATGTGTTTGTCCCCTTTGGCTTTGGAGCGCAAGTCAAGGAGGCAAAACTCTGGGTGGGTGCAAAGGCGTGTTCCGCCAGTTCCGCCGTGATGGCTGTTACCTCCACCCATGTCAGTTGTAGAAGCAGGCATTCCCATACCATGTGGTAAAAACCAGCTTCCACCAACTGGCACCGCGGACATTCAAGCATGGATTGCAAGGAAGAAAAGTTAAATGCACTGGGGGGAAGATGTGCATGGTGTGTGTAGTTAAAGTGTGCAAAATGGAATCTGAGATTCCTAGACACCTTCATGTGCTGAAGTGCTTGCACCCAAGCCTTGTCCGTCAATGATTGCAGAAGGACACTGTTCCACCTAGTCAGCGCACTTCCCGTGTCCTCCAGTGCACCAGATGTCAATGCTAAGTATAACGTGGAGTTAGCTCGATGCATGCCACCATGGTTGAGGAGTGTGTGTAGTAGGGTCATGGGTGATGGGGATGGTCCCGCTTCCCCGGCCCTCCGAGTAGTTTGCACTATGCGCTGGATGGCATTGTACGCCAAAAAGAGGCCTGCTCCCACATTATAAGTGTCCATTATGTCCTTGAAAGTTATAAGTATACCCTCGTGAAAGAGATCTCCCAAAGTGTCCATCCCTGCCACAGCGTCAAAATATGTCTCACAGTCAATTCCCGAATACACAGCAAGTGCCCCCGCACTATTGACGGTGGGTAAGCACTGTGTTTTTTTTTTTTACCGTTCACAAACTGATGCCAGCACACCGGCGCCGTTGTCATCAAGCTTGATCCTTGTTGCGGTTGACAATCTAGATCCGTCAATCAGGTATAAACACTTGTCTCACCTAGTATCGTATGGATGACCGTCCTCTCAGGACAAGGCATCACGTCCAACCAGCGGAGTGGCCACTGCAGTTGTGCCGCACCATAATACATTTCAAAGTTTGGCGCACCAAGCCCTCCTTCAAGTAGGGGTCTCTGTGCTATGGCAAGAGCCACCCGACGGCATCACGCCCCATATCAATCCCAATAGGAGACTATTCAACTCCCAAAAAAAACATTTGGGGAGCATGATCGAAAGCGCTGCAAAAAAACAGTAACATATGGTTTCACTGATTTGTCACTGTTGGCACACAAATTACACCCTCTCACCAAAGTTCACATATGTCCTTCATGTCCCATATGGAAAATGTCCTTCCTTAAACCTGATGGTGGCACAACATTACCATCCCGAAAAAACAAAACCCATCATACATTAACTAATTTCTCACTTTAAAAAAGACAGCTGTTTCTCCACTCAATTTCCGCTCTTCTGGCTAACCTTTATTCATGTAGTCACATACCAAATTCATTTCAACATCCATCCTTAGTTAACTTTCCCGGACTTCCTTAGAAATCACACCCAGATCTACACTTGAGTAATCCCAGGCATTGATGTCCTCCACCATGTATGCCACTTCACAATTATCCACTGCTTCATTTTCAACGGACTTCCCATTTAAAAGTAACCATAAAAAAGATATGCATGACCATTCAATCTTCCAGTCACATATTCTTTTTTTTTTTTTAAACATCCTTTTTATTAGGTTGAAGCAGTTTATCATATAATACAACACCACATTAATATACACTTGACCAATAATCCTAGGCATTTCAATGACATTTACGGCCAATCCCCCACAGAGCTGTTCAATACTCATCCCACCCAGGGCTCAATCTGCACCTCGCCCTCGTGAACCAGGTACACCATCGGCATAACAGTGAACATTCCATTTGCCCCAGACCCTCTCTCACTTCCGGGGACAACCTCTACTCTCATAGACTACCTTCTCCGCCACCAGGCACCAGTCCATGTCTCTCTTCTAGTCCCTGAGAGTTGGTGTGGACTCAGCCCCCCGACCCCCATAGACGAACTATATTGCGCTTAGCAGTCATCATGCCTAAGGTCAACCAGGTCTGGTCCGCACGCACCAGGTCAGTTGCCTCCCACACATTGAGAAGACAGCACTTAGCTGAGAGTGGCAGATTCTCACCACAGACCTCGCTCATGCACGATACCACTGAGTACCAATAGGTCCGGATCCTCGGGCACTCCCAGATAATATGAAAAAAAAAAAGTACCCTCCTGGTTGCAGTGTCTGCGACACAGCGAGTCCAACCTCTTGCCCATTTTTACCATTGTGTTACAAGACAGGTAAGCCCTGTGAAGTATTTTGAGCTGTACCAATCTAAAACGTGTCCTAATGGCCACCTCCCTGGGCGATGCCAAGGCCTCCGGCCAGTCCTCCTCATGCATATCAACGAGGTCAGCTTCCCAGCATTCCCGTAGGCACAGAAGTGTATCAGGGATTTGTTAATGAGTCTTTGATTTGTGAGGGAGATTGCCCTGCGGGTAATGCGTTCCTCTAACAATCTATTTTCTAGTGGTTACGACTCCGGGAGGTCTTCTCCTTGGGGTATCGCTGCCTGTAAAGGATGACGAATTTGCAGATATCGGAAAGTCTCAGTGGGAGCTAGGTTATAGGTCTTCTGTAAATCAGCGAATGGGACCACCTCCGCTCCGTAACAAAGATCTCCCACCCTAGAGAGCCCTATTAGGTCCCATATGTCACAGCCCGGTTTCGTCCCCATCGTACCCAAAAGATCGGAGTCCCACAAGGGTGTTGTTTGGGTGATCCTATTCTTCCACCCCAGTTTGACGTGTGTCAAAGGCAGACTGTAAGTGCAGTTGGTCCCTCTAGGCTAAGACACCGTGGATTTGTGTAGAGTGCTCGCAAGTGACCAAACACCACTGATTTGGACCAGTTGATTGTATAACCGGAGTATCTACCAAAATTAGTGAAGATGTTCAGTATTCTGGGAATGAAGGATTGTGGAGCCTCTAGATAGAGGAGGATATCGTCAGCTTATAGCGATATTCTGTCCTGCCAATCCTCCGTCCAGCGTAGACCACAGATCAACTGGTCTCCCCAGACCCAGGCCGCCAAGTGCTCGAGAAGCAGAGCAAATATAAGCAGTGATAGGGGGCAGCCGTGCCAGGTCTCTCTCTAGAGGGGGAAAACTCTGGATACCCTCCCATTTACCACCACCTCTGCCAAAGGTTCGGCATAGAGAAGTCGCAGCTAGGACAAAATCCCAGTGCCAAATCTCATATGCTCTAATACAGCAAAGAGATATTTGTGCTCGTAAAAAAGTGAACGGCGCAAGGTGACAAGTTAAACCAGCAAGAGGCGGCACAAAAGAACAGTGATATCAATATTTACAAAGGAGCATTTATAGTGGTCGAGTTTCATTTGATAACAACTTAGAGATGAGTCAGTTGATTAATAAACCACGAGCACAAATTTGCATAAGTGGTACACCTTACATGCCATTTAATGTAATACAATACTTCTTCCCTAATTTAATGTTGAATATAAACTGCTCCTAGCAATTACTGCATAATTCATCGATGTCTCCCTGTCACCATTGCTTTCCTGCAACTGTTGTGCATGGTCTTAAATATTTGCATCCAAATATTACCTGTTGAGACATTGTTATTTGCTGCATATACTTATTACCCAGGTCTCAACTAGGTTTACGGATTACCTCCTGTAGTCTGTTCTTGGTATCTAGCCATGCAAGCAGGTTTCCTGCCTTGTCCCCGATTTCATACACATGGTGCTGCGCTACTCTGTATTTGGCCCTAGCTGCCTCCATCAGAAGATCTTTGTATTCCTGCTGTTTGAGGTTTAGGTTGTGTCGCATTTCTCCATTCTCGTCCCCACCAGCTGAGCTTCCAGGTCTAAAATTTCTTGTTCGAGCGCCTCCACCACAGCTCGCTTGTCCTGTTTGTGTCCTATTATCAAAGAAAGTGCTTGCCCTCTGACCACTGTTTTATAGGCCTCCCAGAGTGTCCTAGAGGAATCAACCAAGTGCTCATTTTCTTTAAAGTACTGGTTTGTGGCTTTTACAAGTCCCTCCCTCACACCTGGGACTTTAAAATACCAAGGATTTTTGGTGATTGTCCTATTGGTTCGTTGTATGCCCGTGCTGTATCGCACCCATATTGGAGAGTGATCAGACATTCCCCTTGCCAAATGTTGCACATCTCGAAAATTCGGATGGTGAGAAGCCAACGATATAATAAAGTCAATACGTGAACGGCTCAAATGTGCCCCGGAGTGAAATGTGTACTGTTGTGTGCTGGGCTTAAGGGCTCTCCAAATATCGACCATGCCCTGCGCAGAAAGAAAATCCGCCAGCGGGGTGTGGGAGGGCGTGGGTGTCAGTTGTCTTGGGGGCAGACGGTCTCTAGTATTACATAGTGACATATTAACATCCCCCCCCCCCATCAGGAGACCCCCTGACAGGAAATTCAAGCATAAGAGCACCCAAGTTATGGAAGGTAACACCGTGCAGAGCCGGCTGGACATATACAGACAGAATATTGATTGTCTCCCCTCCCCAGACAAGGCTGCGTATCTGCCTAGATTGTCCGACCAAACCTTGTCAATAGAGAAGGGGAACTGTTTCTTGAGGAGTATCCCAGTGCCCCTGGAGCCGGAGATGTAACTAGCAAGGACCGCCATTTTGTACCCCCAACGATTCAGGACCTTGCAAGCATTACCCATGAGGTGAGTTTCCTGCAATAGGATTACGTTGGTGGAGAGCCTTTTGATATATTGGAGCACTACTCCACGTTTGATCTTGTCCCCAGACCGTTTATGTTCCAGGATAATAGTGGGATCTCAAGAATGGAGATTCCTTCCATTGTGGTCGTTCGTAACAAAAAATTCTCCCCCTTTCACACCGGCAGGCTCCCCTGGAATGCCGGGCCAGTTTCGAACAGTTGTAGTTAGCCATGTTAATTTGATCAGAGTGGTGTATGAAAACTGCAGTTGTCGAGTCAAAGTAAGTGAAGAGAAAGAACACGTTAAACAACCCACTTCCCCTCTTGCCCACCTCCCTTGGTTACCACTGGGAACCATAGTAGAAATACCAGTAAAAAAGACCCCCCCTCCTCCCCGCATGACAAACCTAAAACTGCCCGCCCCTCAACTCTGCAGAGCGCCTGTCACCCCAACCCAACATATTGAACTCAGGTGACTGTGGACCTCCCTGCTAACCCACCCTGACCCCTATCCCCATATTGAAAGAACACTGTTACCATTAGACCAGGAAGGATAATAATGCAGATTCGAGAATTGAAGTCTCATACCCCCAAGGCAGTATCCATTGCAGAGCAAAAGGAGTCTTATGACAGCCAGAGTACCCAATAGATTCCCCCCCCCCCCCAGTTACCTGGGCATTCAAAGCATCCAGTCCCCAGACCACAGTACTGTGACGCTGCTGTTTTATTTACCTCCAACAAAGAGGAGTAACTCCCCTACATATCTGGGATCAATTTGGACAGTCAAGTCTCCTGTTGTCGCAATGTAACCTCCTCCACCTGCGAGGCACTCCCTGTATATTGTCCGCCAGATGCCACTGAACTCCTCCTCTGTCTCCCATGTCCCGCCACATGACAGGGGCCCCCAACTGTTCCCCATCCCTCGAGCCACTACCAGGCTTCCTCTGGCATTGAGAAGAACCATGCCTTACCCTCGGATTCAATTCACAACCTAGCCGGGAAAAGCATTGAGTACTTCACTCCTTTGTCCCTCAGGGCCTTTTCAACTTCTAGAATGCTATGTCTTTGCCTCTGCACCTTCAATGTGAAGTCGGGGAAAAAGGTTATGGTCGCATTGTCATAAACCACCAGCGGAGCGCTGCGGGCTGTCTGAAGCACAACGTCTCGGTCAAGGAAATTGAAGGGATGGGTCTGGGTGGAGCACCTGGACGAGGTCATCCGCCCGGCACTTGATGGGCCTTTTCTGGAGAGGCCGTGGGGTTGAAGATATGTGGCTGGTTCTTCTGCTCGTTCAGGGACTCCCAGAATGCGGACATTATTATGCCTGGATCTGCCCTGATAGTGATAGCCTGTAGCTCACCAACCTGGACCATAAGGACCTATGTGTCCTGAAGCGTAGTCACCACTGAATCTTCCACCTCCTTGATTCTTGCCCCCATGTTACGAAGATCAGCCCTTATCAGTGAGACCTCTGTTGTAACTGAGTCTATGCGCGATTCCAGGGCAGTGTGGACCCCTTGTATAGTCGCCATAATTTCATGGAGAGACAGAGTAGCACCTCCAGATGCCTGAGAGGTCGCGGAGGACAGTTGATCCTGGGAGCCCTTCTGGATTTCCGAACCTTTGGGGAGCGTAAATTTGTTCAGTTTGGTGGGATCCACGCAAATTCTGTCCACCTGTCATTCTGTTGATGCAAGTGGAATGGAGCTAGTTTGGGGCTGATGGGACACCGGGATAATCGCCGCCACCTGCCAGCGGGCGCACTCAGGCACCTCACACTGTCTGGTTTCTCACTGCGTGTCTTCTACACCACCAATGTCCTCAAAACCACAACTATTGGGTGGTGCGAAGCTTCACCAGGACAAGGGATCAGTGCAGCATAGGGCCTGATGGAGGGGTTAGGGGTGAAAGGTGGCACACAGGGTCCAGCCCCCCCAGTATTCCTGCAATGAGTGGGTTGTCACCAGGGATTTCAGGGCCCAGATTACAATCGAGGAGACTTTCACAGTCTCCCCCACGTACCTTCTTAGCCATGTGTGTAGCGCCAAACAAGGCAAATTGTGGTAGGGCCCTGTATGGCTCCTCACTCCTTCCGTGTGGCAACGCGGTCACCGAGACCTCTAATTAACATGGTGCAGGCCGGTAGTGCTGTTCGCTGTTCATTGTTTCTGCGCTTCCCCAGCGCAGTGCCGATCCACCGCTATGCCTCTCACTTTAGGGCTGCCGCAGTCACCAAGCGGCCCCCCACTGTGAGGGAGACACGCACTAGTGGCCCTCTCCGCATGCTGCACTCCGCCCTGCCCCTCAAATCCTCTGCAGGCCGGATCGATGCGCACGATCGCCACCTCACAGGCGCCGTACGGTACTCCGATTCAGTCAATGGGGGAGGCGACTCCCCATTCCGCTCCAAGATAAATTGTACACTACAGGTACGGTGGTCATATTTGCGGGCAGCAGATCCCAGCGCTGCCTGCCTCCAGGAGCGATTCGCAGGCTCACCACCTCCGTCGAGCCGTAATTGAGGTTGGGGCTCTGCCCCAGCGTATAGGCATCAATGTCACTTCTGCATATGCCGGTGTTGGGATATAGATCTACGCCAGTCTGTGGCATCCCCGAAAGCCCGCAGACCCTGTAGTGGTTTGGGTCACGGTTAGGGGCCGGATTTCAGGGGATGAGATGGCAGGGTTACGGAGCTGCTGTAAGAAGCTGCCACCTTCCTCAGCAGTCAGCCACGCGGCCCTTCCAGGCACATATTAAATTCTACATTTATATGATTGCAATTTTGCAGCTAATCGTGCCAGTTTAGCTGTCAAATACCTGCCCCCCTCCTGGAGAAAAAATATATACAAGAGGTTTGTGATCAGTCCCCATCACAAACTGTGTTTTCCATAGAAACTGTCTGAAATGATCTGCAGCCCAGGTGCATGCCAATAACTCTTATTCTATCACAGAATAGATTATTTCCGAATCTCTCAATGCTCTGGAGACATGACACCACATACTCCTCAGATCTTTCTTTCTGTAAAAGAGTGGCCCCTAAACCTTAATTACTGGCATCTACAGGAACTATACACTCCCTTCCTAATTCAAATGTTTTAAGAAAAGAAGCATTGAGATCCACAAAATCATTGTTCTGTGCAACCCCCCTCAAAACTTCATTGTTCTTTCTTAACAGTTTTGCACAAAAGGCTCAACCTTAGAAACATAGGGGCATATTAACAAGGCCCGGCGATAAATATCGCAATGCGCGCATAGCGCTTGCATATTTATCGCCGGCTATCTCTGCAATTTATCGCCCGGTTAGCACGTTATCAACAACGCGCATTGCCGAGGCGATAAAATTCCAGAGATAGCGTGGATATCGCCGTTTTCCATGGTGGAAAACGGCGATATCCTAGATGATAGGGCCTGTGGTCTTAGCCACAGAATCCACCCCCCATGTTAAGTATGCCTTAGTCAGGAATTTAACAGACGTTAAATTCCTGCGTTAAGGCATACTTAACGCGATTAAAATAATCGCTTCCCCGCATTGTAAATATCGCGAAGCTGCCTTCGCGATATTTACCCATGTTGTTTCCACAGACACGCCTACTTTGCATCTCATTAGCGATGCGAAGTTAGGCGTGCTGGAAACGGGAGCAAAATCAGCAAAACACGCGATAGCGTGTCTTTGCTGATAAGGCGATATAATTATCGCCGCTTTTCGGCCGAAAACGGCCGCAAAAGCGGCGATAATTTTTTATCGCCGCATTGTTAATATGCCCCATAGTCGTCCATAAATTTATAGTAGAACTCGGTCAGACCCAAAAATGATAGTCGTTTTTCCTTTGTTTTTGGAACAGGGGCATCCTCTGCAGCCGTAATATGATCTTGCTTTGGTTTAATACCATTTTTTGTGATACAGTGACCAAAATATTCTACTTTCTCACACTTCAATCTACATTTAGATTCCTTCAAAGTTAAACCATTCTGGCCCAAAAGAACCCTCCTTAGGTTAAATAAATGTTCCTCCTCATCCCGACCATACACCAGAATGTCGTCTTGGAACGCTATGGCTCCATTAACACACTCCAATGTGTCCATCATTAATCGCTGGAATACAAACGCTGCACTAGCCAATCCGAAAGGAATTGTACAGAATTGAAACATTCCTTCCGGCATGATGAATGCAGTCAGATGGTAAGACTCTTCTTGTAACTCAATCTGGTGGCATGCACTGGCAAGGTCTAATGTGGAAAAAAAACTGTTGCTCCTGCCAGAGTAGAGACTAGTTCATGTAAATTGGGCAATGGATGCCTATCAATCCATGTTTCATTATTCAGACTCCTAAGATCCACACATAAACGGAGATCTCCTGAATGTTTCAAAGCTATAATCACAGGTGAAACCCATGGTGATGATTCTATCGGCTGAATTACTTCCTTCTTGCATAAATCGTACAGCATTTTTTTAAATTTCACTCTATACATAAGAGGAAAATTTCGACCCTTATGCCTGACAGGCACTGCATTTTCCAACAAAATAATTTTGTGTTTGAATCCAACAAATGTTCCTATTTTGTCACAAAAAACCTCAGGAAATTCTGACTTTACATCATTTATAAACAGTTCATGTTTTCCTTCCCCTACAGCGAACACAGGGCTAACAGTATTAGGGTCTCGTTTCGTATCTAATTCTTGTTGATGTGGCCATCCTAAAATTGAATCACCTCTAGTAGCCACTTACATTTTTCCACAAGTTTTCTTTTCCTTAAAACAAATGTTAGCGCAAACATAACCAAGCAGGTAAATCCTGTGACCAGTATAGTTGCCAGGACGCACATCAGGCTCTATCAACCTATCATTCTGCCAATTCAGTTCCCATAATGCTTTATGATAATGCACAGGAATGCACTATAACTGCTAAATCTTTTCCATTTATGTCGACCACACATTTTGGAAAGAAATTCACACCCCTATTCCTTATATGTAATATTGCATTGGGATTCAACTTTTCCTCTTTATCTTCATTCATCACACAATTGACACTCGTTTCTGGTTTACTTTTGCACACCCTTCTGAAATGCCTTTTTTAGGTCTCGTCTGGCGTTGCAGCGCAAAGCGCTGCTCGCTGGGCGAGAGATATTGTAAGAGTAGATTTGAGAAGGGGACTTGAAGCCCTGCCCCTCATTTTCATTGGCTGGCGTCACCGTTTATGCTAAAAGGTGGCCTGCCATTGGAAATGAGGGGGCATATTATCAAGAACGGTGTTAAACATTATCGCCGCTTTAGCGGCAGAAAATGGCCGCTAAAGTGGCGATAATGGGCTTGATAATATGCCCTTGAGAATTCCAATAGAAGTCCATGTTCTGGTGTGAACATGGGCTCCTATTGGAATTCTCCAGGGCATATTATCAAGCCCATTATCGCCGCTTTAGCGGCAGTTTTCTGCCGCTAAAGCGGCGATAATTTTATCGCCGTCCTTGATAATATGCCCCGAGGTTTTTTTGTTGACGCCCTTTCGTCCGGCCGATCCGGACAGGGTCATCTGCTTTGCTGCTGTCGCAAAGCAATTTCTTATCTTTATAGGGGCCATCTGTTTTCACTCAGCCCCGTGTTTATTTTTGCATCGCGCTTTCAGTGAAAGTGCGATGCAAGTATAAACAAGCGGCTGAGTGAAAACAGATGGCGAGCGCTTGTTTTTGGAAGGAGCAGGACATTGAAGTTCCCCTCACATGACTGTAGTGTGACAGCTTGTGTCCATATAGATGTGCCCGTTACTGTTATTATCATATGTGTATGTAAATCGCTCTGACAGTCTAGTTTTGAGTAAGCAGGACTATACAAAACTAAGTGAATAAAATTTAAAAGAAGAAAAAACACAATAGAACTGGCTCCAGACCAGAGACATGGAACGCTGGCCATAACTGACTCCGCTGGCAGAAGTGCAGTATTAAAAAAAAAAATCTAACAATGTTGTTTTCTTATTTTTTCCTTGCCCATTCCTTTCTTTCTCTGCCTAATACTTCTCGTCCCTCATCGGCCGCTTTTCGTTTTCTCACACATGTTCGCCACATCGTTTGACTTCTCTCCTTTCTTTTCGGTCGTTGTGTTATAGTCCCAGTTTTCCATCCATTCTTTTTTCCTTCCCTGGTCGCGTTGTTCTTACTCTCCTTTCGTATCCTACCTCTCGTTCGCACGCTCAGTTTCTCACGGGCTCACTGGCTATATCTCTGCTGCATGCTTTGCCTTCGCCTGTTTTACCTCGCTTTCTCTTCAGTTCTTTCAACTCACCTCTTTGCATTTGCAGCGAACAATTGAGGCATTCCGTGCCAAAGAAAACAGAGCGAGATAATGCGGGAGGGTGGGAAGTGCTGTCGTATGAGGGGAGGGGGGAGCGAGTGGTGGTGGGGATACCAAGTGGAAAGGGAAGAGGAGGGCTTAGGCTGCCCCAGGATGTGTGTTGGCTTACTTCCTCGAATTAAAGCCTCATGCTTGATCCGCAAACCCCTGCCAGGCCCAAGACAATGCCAAGAGTTTCCACTCCGGCTCTTTGATAGCGGCTTTCAATGGCTGTTCCGAACAGGAAGCAGAACATACGTCAGCTGAGAGAATCGAGGCCAGTTTTCTCACGTTGGCACGTCTCCTCCTTTGCTGCACTTGCTCACCTCTCACCCCTGATTGCCCCGCTGGGAATCCTAGGCGCTTAAACAAAAAGCTGCTGTGGAATTTTGCTCCAAATGCGCAGTAATCTTAATGACCGCGAGGACAGGTTTGTGTGCATTGTCTTAAAACAAGTCCCCCTAAGCTAATGTCTAAGTCGCATGCTTTCTTTGAAAACATTATTCATTTGTGACACCTTCTGTATAAAATGTAAGTTACATCTTTTTTCTGGAAAAATAAAAACGTCATGCAGTTAGTAGATATTTGGCAAAAGGGCACGTTTTGAAAATGCATTTTGCTTTTTTCTGAGGTGAAGTCGTGAATAATCGGTCCGAGAATTGTTTAAGGACTACTGCCACGTAAACAACGACACTACCTCTCAACCCCTTGACTCGAAACTGAGGGTGAAGTAAGACATTAAAGAGGGCGGTCCCATTAAGATGATTGGAAAATGACCGTTTTTTGGAGGGTGCTAAAGGTTTAAAAAAAAAAGGGTTAACCATTGAAGTTTATGAAGGCTATGTGTGTTCCATCTTTGTGCCTTAACTGGTAGTTCAACTCACGATTGGTGCTGCAACTGGTAGTAATTATTAAAAAAAAAACAAGCATTTGCAATGCAATAGGTCTCGCATTTGCGTGGGTTTGAGCTATTGGCATTGTAAATGACAAGGCCTTTGTTTTGGTTTTTAAAACATAAATAAAAGACATTGTCATTTACAATGCTAATAGCTTAAACTCTCGCAAATGCGAGACCTATTGCATTGCAAATGCTTGTTTCTTACAGTGGTCACAAGACTTCTCAACCGCAGGACATCCTTTAAAATTACCAAGATGAAAACTACTGACACATCTGTAACAACCAGTAAACGTTTTCTTTTTGTTAGCAGTAATTTGTTTTTCCCTTATCATTCTTAATAGCATTGACCCCTGCGCTGACACCTGTACTAGACTCAGGTTTTTTCCAATCTCCAGTACCATTTTCACTAGCTCCTCTAATCTCTTGCACATAATTTTCAGATTGTTCAATACTGTTGGTGATAGTAACAGTGTCACTCAACGTCATGTCAGTTACCACCCAAAGTCTTTCTTGCACATTATTACTTTTAGTTCTCATCATGACCTGGTCCCTGAAAACCTAGTCATAAATTATGGTCTCAAACTCACATGATGATGCTAACGCTCTAACAGCCGATACATACTCCTCTATGCTTTTTTCTTCTTTTTGCACTCTTGAATAAAACTTAAATCTTTCCATTGAAGTGTTAACCTTCTGACCATATTTATTGGTCAGTTTTTTACAGCACAGGCAAAAACAGATATATTTCCTGGGGTTTCCACAGGCGCTAAAGCTTTAAATTCTTTGAGACCCACTCCACCAAATGTATGTTTCAATAAGGCTAATTTTCTTTGAGGAGTACACTCCTCCCCTAATAAAACCTCCACATAGGCTAAAAACATTGGATACCAGAGTTCCAATTTCATAGGTGGATCACTTTTACTTTGTAAAAACAAAGGAGGTAGAGCAATGCTAGACATATCTGAACGTTGGTGGTATATGGCTAAACAACAACAAAAAAACAGGTAGCAAGCAAGTAAAACTATGGACGCAAGAATGTCAAAAACTTCTACTCGCAAGTAATTAACTCCTCTTTGTGAGCGCAGACAGGTTCAAATGAAGCACAAAACTGAAAATGGCACAACTTTCACATGCTCCTGTACGCAAAGTACCATGGTTAAAAATTGGTGAGCGTATCACGACTGTTAAAAATGGTGAACATATCACCGCAGGTATAATATTGTTCGCAGCAGCCTTGGATTAAAAAATTGGTGAGCGTATGACTGTGCACATGCTCTGAATGCATTATAATGGTGAGCTCTTATACACAGCAACCTTTAAAATGGTGAGCACATCACCGTGTCATTGCTCTGGAATACATCTTTGAATGCGGCCGTACTCAAAATGGTGAGTTTATCATAAATAGTTTGGACCTATTCGAAGATGGCCACCGCTGTGCGTCATGCATTGCTGCCTGCGTCACTCCCTCAAGAATGTGCGGGTGCTTGACAGATCATGATCCAACTGCGTCAAGCGCTCTGGAATGCGCATGCCGTGTAACCAGCATGCTCGAATAGCTGCTCACTAGCTTATTCAGCCCATGCAGCTTTGCTTAAGATACTGCCAGTAAAGTTAAATACTGTTTTAAAGACAAAGGGGCATATTAGCAAGGGCACTATCGCCGCTTTAGCGGCACTTTTGCCGCTAAAGCGGCGATATTTATATCGCCCTATCAGCAAACTGTCTCTAACAGCAGTTAGCGACAGTTTGCGGGCATTAGCGCCCGTTTTTACCGCTTTGCATGTCAGCGATATTTATCGCTAATGACATGCAAAGTGGGCGTTCCCGACGAACAAACCTGGGAAACACTCGCTAACAGGCCTTTCGCCTATTAGCAAGGTGGCCATGGCCCCAGTTAGCGACGTGAAAAGTCGCGCTAACCGGGGCATCGCCATTTATTTAACACCTGCAATTAGCAGGTGTTAGCCATACCTAACATGGGGGTGGATTATGCTGATACGACCACAGGGTCGTATCAGCAAGGTGTTCTCCCTTCTCCATGCAACATCGCTGGTTTTTCAGCGATGTTGGCCCATTTCCCCCGCTATCGCTGGAATATTCATCGCCATAGCACTAATCGTTGCTAATACAGCGTTAGCGTGGCGATATATTCCAGCGATAGCCGGCGATAAAAAAAATCATGCTAAGCAGGGTTAGCGATGATTATCGCCTCTTCTTGCTAATATGCCCCAAAGTTAATTTAGCCACCCAGTGGCCCTCAGAGTGACGCTGCGCATAAACCTGGCGATCGCTCTTTCACTCAGATTTCTACTTGTAAGCGCTGAACATCACAGCTAGACCTTGTGGCTGCTCCTCCCAGTCATTGCCAATATGTAGTACGGAATACTCCGGTACAATGGTTTCAAAGTACATTTATTTCCACACGAAAGGAGCAGCCAATGCTCACAGCAAGCAATGGAGAGCTCTCCATCTGTCTAACCGCCTTTCTTGGAACCACCTGAACCTTCTATCCCATTGCATTCCACCTGCATCCTGCCCCTCCCAGGTTCCAAGGTGCAGGGTATACCCATTTTTATATCACCTCAAGATTTAAAAGACAAGGGAAATGGTTAACTTCCTAGATATTCTTTTGCACTGTCCTCTGAGAGGGTTTTTTCAGACAGCATACCTGTCTTACCCAGCAGCCCCTTGACAGGTACTGCCCCTCACATATATCTGTAGTGTATTGCAAAAGCGTAAACTGTTTACCAAATGTACAAGCTTACATAATTGCATAGCTAGGCAGAATACCTATGGTCCAGGGGCACATGGGAGGCTATGAATGGACTTCTTGCTGCTCACAAGCCAGAGAAGTCTCCCTTAATGCCGATTACACATCAAATCAATACATAGTATATATTAGTCGCCAAAGCGACTGCTTCAGCTTGCACTCTGCAGGGCTGCTGTGACTGAAGCGGGACAGACAGCAGATATAGAATTCCTAGCATGAAGATGTACAGCACTACAAACAAATTGGTTGAAAGTGTTCCAGAAGATCTCTAAGATGATAGTATTGCCACTGCCACCATCAATACTGGTGACACTGTAGGGTTATGTTAGGGAGGTACAAAGAACACTTGCAGAATTATTCCTTTACCTTACTACTGGCAAAGGAAATCGTGGCAACGCGATAGGGGGATGCCACTCTCCCACCATCAATAGATGGATTTGAGATCTGAGACATTCCAACAAAAACACTGACCTGTACTCATCGTTTCCACATTCAGCGCCACACAAGGATATTTGGGCCCTACTTCAAGCCTGCTGCTTAGTTATAACCCTGACTCCTCACACAGCAATTAACGAAATGCAGGTGGAGAACAGCAGCGAGACCAGAACGTGCATTGCTCTGGGAGAGGGATGAAATGGGAGATGTAGGAGGGCGCCAGCCGCCCTGCAGGGTGAGTTGCAGATGCAGAAACTGCTGGACTAATGGGTGCATATTGGCGGAGTCAAAAGAGCGTGGTATATAAATGGTGCGCACATGATTCTGAAACATGCAATGAATTTGAATGGCGCTCTGTAATGCTTGTAAATAGAATTCTTAATTTATGCGTGCAATACGATCTAATGTTAAAGTGATTATTTGTTGTTGTTTTTTTTTTTACACTGTAAGCCAAGTAGCAGTCTAATGGATGAGACTGGAGTTACTATCTACCATTATGTGAATGACTCTCAGTCTTATCTAAAAATATTTATGTCTCAAGGATGGATTTTTTAAGATTTCTACTGAATGCGGCTTTTTGCTGGCATAGTGCATTCATTGGAGCACTAAAATATTCTGGGCAAGCACTACAACTATTTTGCAAGCTAAGAATAGTAAATAAGGGTTGGAGACCCTTCTAATTACTCCTAAAACTAAACGGCAAATCTATCCATTTATTATTGACTGAACTAAATACAGACGACTTCTCTCTTCCCAAATCTCTACGACTCATTCTTGACCCATGACTCGTTCTCATTCCTCACATCAACAACTTGAGTAAAACAGCAACTTTTTATGCACACGACATCAAGACAATAGAGCATCTTTTCTCGCTTACCAGTCTAATAGCAATACTATATCTTGTCATAGCCTGCCTCGACTTCAGCATTGCTCGACTTATGAGCGTTCTGCAGTCTCTTCCCACAAAACAGCCCAGATCATTACATCCAAAAGAAAATATAACCACATCTTGCCTAATTGGAGAGAGGTACCTAAGCTACAATTCAAGCCCAGAATACATTTCAAGGTCAGTTGTCTAGCCTACGAAGCTAGTCACAAAAACAAACCTTATGTGGTCCAAACTTTAGCTATCTCAGGGAACCTGGGAACTGTAAGATGCAGAGACTCTTTTTTGCTTGAATCACCAAAGTGTAAAACTTCCCAAACCTAGAAACAATCCTTTTATTGGTGCAGCAACTAACTGCTGAATTGGGCTCCCTCTGGAGCGTTAGAATCAACCTATTTTGATGTGTTAAGGAGAAATTTAAAAACTCACAGTTTCACCCACTTCTGTCAATGACTGTACACTGAGCAAGCTCTGAGAAGGTCCTGAAGCATAACTATGATAATTCACAAATCTGTGATAACAAATCTATATTTTAAGACCAATTGGCATATGGATTATGGCTCTTTGACCAAGGAATTTCAAAACTAACAAAATTTTGAGAAGCAATAATGCCGAAAAATGATAACTCTTCCATGTGCTCTCCAAATGAGACTTGCAATGGAGAAGAGGGCCGGAAGTCAATGGTGAGCCAGTAAAAGGTTTGAATCACTTCAGAAGTCTCTTGATTCTCTTATGAATACTTTTCCTAATGGCCAAGTTCTGATCAATAACCATTGACAGTTGACGCTATCCAACAATGCAGTGATATCTCTGATTGCTGCACTGGTGTCATGTTCCGGCCCAGGCCTCAGGGAGACCCATGTAATAATTGATGTATGTTTCGCTCACATGTCCTACACAGTAGGGGGGGGGGGGGGGCGGGATATGTTATACTTTTTGTTTTTCTCTGCGAAAATTGAATAAAGAGATATTTTAAAAAAATTCATTGGCTCTCCAGAAAATTGTAGAGAACTTCAAGGGACTACTTGGATATCTGTAGACCACAATTCCATTGTCTGCTTTAACATCGAATTTGCAAGGCATATTTAATTTAACTCTTGTGCTACGTCCTCTGAATGATCCGTACTTTAAATCAAACCTAAAAAGTCATTTTGGGTATTGCAAGCTGTCAAGCAATGGCTGGAGAGAAGGTCTGTTGAGCTCCCTTCTTTTTTTGAAAAATTCTTTTTATTAACATTTTGCTCATAAGACCACAGACAATCATGATTATGACAGTAAGCCCCCAGTTGCAATACAGTCCAATCACCTGCGATTTCCATCAGGGCAGAAGGTTGTCCATAGCATTATTTGCAGTACGTGCAAGGCCCATCTCATGTGTACATAAAGCAGGTTAAATCCCCCCCGGTAGTTAAGAGTTAGCTTCCTCGTCACATGTCCCGGACTTCACAATTGATCGTTGCCCAGATCTAATCCCCGCCTATAGTTTCGCCACGGTGCCCATATTTTCTCCCACTTTTTGCTACATCCTCTCCCTTTATACACCGTCTCTTCTGCCCTCTGGCACCAGTCCATGTCGCACTTCCATTCTCTCAATGAGGGCGGCAGGGGGGACCCCCATTTACGTGCAATGTTCCATTTGGCGATACCCGCCGCCAGAGCAAGCCAGATTTCGGTATACCTTGACCAATCTGTATCCCCCTTGATTTTTTTTTTTTTGTAAACAAATTTTATTCAGTTACAACACAGCAAGTAGGTTCTATGCAGAGGAGTGGAAGAATGTCAGCATGATGTTGATAATAGTCATCGACAGTCATGTTAATGAGTATACATTGCTAAGTACAGCTTCTCATCAAGTGTAACTGTTTCTTAAGGTACAGCGGTATTCATCCATCCTATCAGTATTCGCAGGAGAATCACAGTCTATGTCCCCATACCGGGAAATCAACTTTATAAGTGTCCGTACCAGTCCTCATTCATATCTACCCCAACACCCAATGAAATAAAGTTCCCCCTCCCCTCCTCTCCCCCTCCGACCCTACCCACCCCCTCCCCCCGTCAGGCATGTCGCTCCATCATCTAGCTCTCAATGGGGAGTAGTATTTGATCACGTAGGACATCTGGCTGCACACTTCAAGAAAGTAGGTATCCACTTAGGGGGGAACCACCATGTAGCACATGCGTGCCAACTCCCAAACTACCTGCTCAGGTAAGGCAGTGGTCAATTCTTTTATACAATTCTCCTCACTCCGGGGGTGGTTCGGTGTCATCAGCCGGGTGCTTAAGTAAGTCCACTAACACCACCCATGCTCTCGCCGTTTCTAACATTTTGTCATTGCTGGTTCTCTGGGCCATTTGTAATCTAAAAATCCCTTCACAGTCAGCCCATTTTGTGAATTCTCGCAGCCATCGTGTGGCGTTAGGTGCTGTGGCCGCCTTCCAGTGACCGGTAATTTCCCGCTTAGCCAGGACCAACCCCAGATCAATGAACTTGCTGGTAACTTTATTGCGGGCAGTATGAGGGAACCAGTTTAATAGGCAAAATCCCGGGGACAAGGTGCTATCTCTGTCTGTTATTTCACCCAGTTTAGCCGTTACAGTTTTCCAGAAATCTTCTAATAAGGGGCACTCCCAGAGCATGTGCAAAAATTCGGCATTTTCTAGCTTGCACCGCGGGCATACTGTTCGGGACCCAAAGAATTCGTTAATTTTGTGCGGGGTGAGATACGCTCTGTGGAGGACATAGAATTGGATTGGCTGAAATCGCGCGTTCCTGGAACACTTCCACGCTCGTTCTACGAGTGTTTCCCACGGCTTTTCCTCTATAAGGATCCCAAGGTCTGCTTCCCATTTGATACGCAGGCTCTCCAAAGGGCGCCTGATCTCCTGGGTAATTCGCCTATACAGGCAAGTAACCGCCTTGACCGTTCCAGCCACCAATACCACATACTGGCATGGGAGAGAGGTCGTTGGTTCCGCCATCCCCTTCTACCAGTGCTGTTGGATGGCTGCCGTCAATGCGGCATGTAAGAGGAAGTCATGCCAAGGCAGATCGTATCGTTCAAATAAATCATTGAAGGGTAGGAGGGTGTTGTCCTCGTAGAGGTCCCCAATAGTGGAGATCCCCGCCTCTTCCCAATCCCGTAGTCTCTGCCAGTCTCCCCCGTGTGGCAATGCCTCGCAAACCAACAGTGGAATCTCAGGCGCATATGGGAGTCCCAATTTGGTTCTTTTATTGGCCTGATTCCAACATTGCCGCATCACCCACAAATCTCTCGGAGCCTCTCTTTCGCTTAAGGGGAGCCGGAGAAGCACTCGAGAAAGCTGTCTCAGGTCCGGGTCCATGCCCCCATGGGCCTCCCCAGTACGAAGTCTCCCCGCCATCCATTTTGTGAACCATTGAAATTGAGCTGCGTGGTAATAGGCCTCGAAGTCGGGGACTGCGAATCCCCCCTCCCGTCTAGGTCTCAACATGGTGGCAAGCGCTACTCTGTGCCTCCCAGAGCCCCATAAAAATCCCGTAATCATAGTGCTAAGTTGGGTAAAGAATTTTCGCGGTATCCATAGTGGTAGGGAGCAAAAATAGTAAAGTAGTCGTGGGAGAGTGACCATCTTTAGCAGCGCCACCCTTCCCGCCACTGATAGTGGAAGGGCTCCCCAAAATTCAAAGTGGCTCCTAGAGGTTCGCAGTGCCCGTCCGACATTACCCTCTAGCAAGTCGGAGGGTGCGTGGTAAATCCGCACTCCTAGGTAAGTCAGGCAGTTACTTTCCCACACCACATCCAGCGCATCCGGTGGGTCACCTCTACCACCCCGAGCCGGGAAAAGGCACGTCTTACCCCAGTTGACCTTGAGACCCGCCACTCGTCCCAGCTTGGCCAGCAGTTCCCTAGCGCCCCGCAACTCATCTGTAGAGTTGGCAAGGAACATTAGGAGATCGTCCGCGTATAATGCAATAAAGTGGGACTGACCCATCCCGTCCAGGCCCCGGTAGTATCGCCCCGATCTCGCATGGACTGCCAGTGGTTCCACTGCCAGTGCGAACAGGAGGGGAGACAACGGACAACCTTGTCGCGTTCCTCTGCCCACAGTGCAGGCCTCTGATATCACTCCCCCCGTGCGCACCCTGGCTGTCGAGTTCTTGTACAATATTGCCGTCCAGGCCACGAATCCCTCGCCCAGTCCGAAGGCTCGCAAAACCCCGAATAGGTATGACCACTCGAGGCTGTCGAAGGCCTTCTTGATGTTAATCGACAGGATACACGCCTCATCCCTGTCGCGTGTGGGGTCATCTAGCAGTCGGCGTATATTCATGGCCGTATTTCGGGAGGGAATAAAACCCGCTTGGTCCACATGTACCAGTGTTGTCATGTGGGTCATCAGACGGCTAGCTAGAATGCGGCTTAATATCTTGTAATCAAGATTAAGCATAGCGAGGGGGCGGTAGGCGGTACGATCCCACGTTGGCTTAACCGGTTTGAGAAGTGGTATGATTATCGCTTCCCTGGTTGATACAGGCAAGCAGCCATCCTGCTTCGATCTATTATAGAGGGCTAGCAAGCGGGGAGCTAAAATATCTACGTATGTAGAATAAAACTCAAACGGAAGCCCATCTGTGCCAAGGGTTTTGTTTCTGGCCATGTGTTTTATGGCTCCCCTAATCTCACCCAGTTCTATATCCCGGCCCAGGACGTCCGCGTCGTCTGCCTCAATTTGGGGAAGTTCTATATCCAAGAATCCCTCCTCTTCTAACACCAGTGGGTCCAGTTGACTTTGGTACAAGGTAGTATAGTATTCCAGGCACTGCGCATTAATAGCCTGCTGTCCGTAATGAGTTGTTCCATCACTCCCTCTTAATTCAAAGATTGGTGTCCCTCGGCGCGCTGGGTTGGCCAGCCAAGCCAGCAGCGCCCCAGATTTGTCCCTCTCGGCATGTGCTCGAGCCGCGTACGCCCTATGGTCAAAACATCTCAATCGTTCTACTTGGACCGCTAGTTCTTCTTTAGCTCCCAGAAGATCTGCCTGTCTGTCCTCTTTTTCAGGTCTATCCCTTTCCACATCTCTGAGCTGTTGTTCCGCTTTCTGTATATCATTCAGAAGGGTCCTGCGTACCCCCACCGCCTCCCCAATACAGCGGCCCCTTATGACTACATTGAATGCATCCCATTCAATGCGGGGGTTGGTGGCCGTGTTAGTGTTATTCTGGAAGTACTCCTCTTTAGCAGTGCCTATTGTGGTCCGAAAAACCTGGTCTTCCAGTGTCTCGGTCGGAGACGCCAACTAGGGATCGTGGGCCTAACTCGCACCCAGTTCAGGGATACCAGAAGGGGATTGTGGTCAGATATCGTCCTGGCTAAATACTCGCTCAATGTAACCCTTACATGTACATCCGGGGAGCAGAGGATAGAGTCCAATCGAACATGCAGCTCATGTAGAGCCGAAAAATAAGAGTAGTCCCTTTCCCCCGGATGATGGGCTCTCCAAGTGTCTGTCAACCCCCAGTGTCGTTGCCAGTCTTGTCGCGCTTCTGCTACTCTGTGTGTGGGAGCGTCGGGGAGTGGAGGATGAGATTGGTCCAGAGTAACCTAAGCAATGCAGTTGAAATCCCCCCCCCCAAGAGCACGGATCCAGTCAGGACCTGCGCTAATGTCTGAGAGAGCTGTGCAAAGAATGCAGGCTGATCAACGTTAGGAGCGTATAAACTTCCTAGAGTAATATCTCGGCCATCAAGGCGCCCCATCACCACCACGAATCTGCCCTCAGGGTCTATTATCTGTCGGACACATTGAAAGGGGACTCCCGCCCGCACCCATATTAGGGTCCCTCTCGCAAAGGCCGAGTACGTAGTGTGGTACACCTGCCCCTCCAGCGGTCTTGGTTAGGTGGGTTTCTTGTAGTAATGCAATTTGCACCCCTCTCCGCGTCAGATAAGCATGTATTTTGTGCCGTCGGCTCATAGTGTGCATCCCCCTAACATTCCAGGTCATAATTTTGATGCCTACGGAGGTACCCATAATACAATCTCTAGTCTCTGACAGTGTAACTCTCCCATAGCGACATGCCTGCCCCCGAACCGGTTACCCCCAACAATGAAAACGACCCAACTCCCACTCCCCAGGACAGGCGCACAAGAACAGGTTCCCATCCAAACAGAGTCATTCCAACAATAAGTCATAAAGGTGGTGGTGCGTGCTCTGCTATCGGTGGGCCCAGAACCCCTCCCCCATATGTAAATCTCTCAGTAGACCCCCATGGTGCAATCATGCCCTCCCGCAGTGCACAAACTGGGACTCTAGGGCCAAGAGCCAACGTAGACCAACCGGTCATCTTCTGCCCATACAACCTGCAGTCCGATCAGCCGAACACTCCATCTGGCGTCTGTGGAGTAGCGTCCGGGAGTTCAGTGTCAGAGAGCCCATGGGCACTGCTCGATCCCGAGCTCTCAGATCCGTCTCTCCCGGGGTCCGTGACGTTGCTAGTCGGGCTGACATCCCCATGGCTAATGTCCGCTACT
The DNA here is from genome assembly GCA_963921515.1 of Calotriton arnoldi. Classification (NCBI taxonomy): domain Eukaryota; kingdom Metazoa; phylum Chordata; class Amphibia; order Caudata; family Salamandridae; genus Calotriton; species Calotriton arnoldi. The sequence continues at coordinate 577,603 of CAWUFW010001083.1, read as the reverse complement.
GCTTGGACTGCCCTATGTCGTTCATGTCGCCGGCCAGCAGGTGAGGGGGCCCTCTGCGGTGGTGAAATGGAGATCGACCGTCACCTGGGTGAGTTCAGATGTGGAGAGTGTGTGTCGTTGCCCCGTCGGGTTTCTAGCCAGTCCCAAGCGTCGCGCGGGGTAAGAAAAAAGTGTGTTTCCGCATCTGCAATTACTCTAAGGCGGGCTGGTAACAGCATGGCGTAAGGGAGACGAAGCTGGCGCAACTTCCGCTTAACAGCCAGGAAGGAAGATCTCCGTCGCTGCACTTCTCTAGTGTAGTCCGGGAATATCATCACCCTGCTGTTCCCGATCTGTAGATTCTGTTTCTCACGGGCTCGTTGTATGATAAAATCCTGATCTCGATAATGTAATAATCGTACCACCATTGGGCGGGGTGAAGCCCCAGGTTTTGGTGGTCTAGCCGGGACCCTGTGGGCACGCTCCAAGTCATAGAAGGGGGAAGAGACCCTCCGGAGCCACCTCCTTTTTCAGCCAAGTTTCCAGGTACTGGACCGCATCTGACCCCTCCTCTCGTTCCGGGACTCCTACTATACGGAGGTTATTTCTTCGCGAGCGTCCCTCACTGTCTTCGGCTCTCACCTCTAGTACTTTGATCCTGTTTTCCACTTCTTTCAGGGCATCTTGCAGAGTGGCGACCGTGTCCGGTATGTCCTTCATGGCAGTCTCATTGGTCACCACTCTCTCTTTAAGCTTTCGGTGCTCGTCTTTCAACAGGGCGAGATCCGTCCCTATGCCATCCATCTTCGCCTCCAGCGCCTCCCGCGAGGAGGTGATGACTTGCATGATGTCGGCCAGGGTGGGGTCACCAGGTGGTCTCCCCCCCGCCCCCCAGCCGTGCTCTCGTCGTCGTCAGTATGTTGCTGCGGTTCATCCAACCGCAGGACCTCATATCCCTTTTTTCTCGACACCCTTCCCATCATGCGACCAGTTGGGGAAGGTGGTGAGCTGCTGGAGTAGTGTCAATATATAGGGACTCTGGGTGGGCGCCCTCGGGTTCCCAGGAGCGCAGGAACGGGCCGATCACAAGCGTACGTTCAACGCCATGCAAAGGTCGAGCAAAGAGGCTGTAGCGTAGCGTTACCTCCCGTCAGCAGGGCCTGGGTCCGGTGTCTCCTATTCACGTGGAAGGCCCTTGCAATGACCAGCAAGTCAGTGTTCTCGTGCCTCTAGCGCTCCATATACCATTTGACCCACATGTCCTCCCTCCGGTGTTTCTGAGCGCAGGGGAGCAGTGCCGTGGGCAGCTTCGCGCCCCGCCTGGGAGAGCCCACGTTCTCTTAGCTCCAACTCTGGGTTCTTCCACTCGTTGGGTTGTGGGCCTCCAGACCTCTCGGTTCCCAGCTGCCTCTGTCGCTAAGGCTCACGGCCAGCTCCGATCCCCCAGTGTCCAGGGGGGGGCTCTCCAACTGCAGTCCTGTTCAGCTAGATCCCCAGGGCACTTTACAGCAGGTCCGCGCAGGGGGGCAGCCCAGCTTCTGTTAGCGTCTCCGCATCGCTCTCAGGACCCCCGCGCTGTCATTTCCAAGTCGGACATCTTCTTTGCGTTTGGGCTCGCGCAGGCACAATGGCAAATTTACAATGGTCTTGCGCAGGGGGATCGGCTCAGCAGCTAACGGCTCCCCCACAGCACCCCCAGAACCCCCTGCGCCGCCACTCCAAAATCAGGCGTCCCCTTCCGGGCTTATGCAGGGCGCGCTGCAGCGCTCTGTTCAGTTTGGCTATGCCGCCTATGGGTAGTTAGTTAGGGCGGCATATAATAGTTCTGTGCAGGGGGTTCCGTTCAGCCGCTACCAGCACCTCCACAGCGCCTTTGAAGTCCCCCGCGCCGCCATTTTAGGGTCAGGCGTCTTCCTCTGGGCCTTTGCAGAGCGCGTTTCAACCCTCACCTTGGTTCTGCGATGCCGCCCGGTTGTCTCATGGGCGGGTTCCCGTCTCTGCTCAGCCCCTAAGCTCCGGCCCGCCGATCAGAGGTTGCTTCAGGTGCAGGCGTCTTTATTATCAGCGGGAGCATCTACCGCCAGGCACAGCCGCCATTTTGTCCTCGACCGAGTCGGAGCGCGCTCGGAAGGTAAGAGCGCCGTTTTCTCTGCGTTTCGCCACTCTAACTTCTTGGAAGGGCAGCTAGGGCATCACCAGGCATTCCGCCACGATTTGCAGTACCAGGGGTTACTGCAGCTTATCAGGATCACTTGCGGTAGGGGGAGGCCACGGAGGAGCTCCGAGGTCCGTTACTCCCTACATCAGCGTCAAGCCACGCCCTCCCTGTATCCCCCATGATCATCAGGAGTAACCATTTTGCATCCATAGGGACACTTGTGCCGGAGACTCTGGACAGTATGCCTGTAACTTCCCGCCAGTAGCTGACTATCACCGGGCATTCCCACAAGATGCGAAAGAATGTACCCTCTTGCTGGCATCCCCTAACGCAGAGCGCGGATTGTGTTTTACCCCATGTATATAAATGTGTGCGCGGGTAGTATGTGCGGTGAAGGATTTTAAGTTGCACGAGCCAGAACCGTGTCCGGATCGCTACTTCCCTTGAACTCTGCACTGCCTCCTGCCAGTCCGAGTCGTCTAAGTCACCCAGGTCTTCAGTCCACGCTGCCCGCAGCGTGACTAGGGGGTCAGGCATATTGTTGATTAACTTACGATAGACAGTGGAAGTGGGCTTGTCTGCAATGGGGTCAAGGAGCAGCCGGTCTTCAAGCGGCGAGTACTCCGGAAGTGAAGTGCTGTGTTGAATGTGTCTCTGTAGAGCGTGCATGAGCCGGAGGTAGTGGTATTTTTGCGTGCTGTGCAGGGCGTATTCTTGTTGTAGTGTCTCGAATGTGAGAGGTGCCGCCCCCCTCCACATGTCTCCCAGTCGTTCAATCCCTATCAATTTCCATCTCCCGAAGCCTGAGAGTGTGGCTACTGCGTTAAGGAACGCGCCCTCCCAAAGCAGGGTTTGGCCCGTCAACTCTCCAGCCCATCCCAATAGTTTATTCGCTTCTCTGCAGCAGCCCACTACCACTTTCGTACGCAACGGGCACACCAGCTTCCTCTGACATGAATATAGGAGTGAGGCATATCGGCCTCCAGGCATACACGCTCTGTCGACCCTGTAGGCCGGTTTATTCTCATCCGTATAGACCCAATCATTAATGACCATGAGCTGAGAGGCCCAGTAGTACAACCTGTCTGGAACCGCCAGTCCTCAATCATAGACGCCTCTCTGTAACTTAGTGAGTGCTATTCTTGGGGAGCCCCCCTGCCATAGTAGTAGTCGAACTTCATGTGAGATCCTTTTAAAAATCGTGGGGGGGACCCGAAACGGGGTGTTCTGGAGAACATAGAGGAGGTGGGGCAAGGCCATCATTTTGTACAGCTCTGCCCTTCCCATCAGTAACACCGGAAGGGTGCGCCAGTGGCGCACATCAGTACTGAGGCGCTCTAGCTGGGGCTCGAGGTTCGCCTGCAAAAACCGGTCGGGGTCTCTTGTCACGTGTATGCCCAAGTATTTGAACCCTTCCAACGCTATCGGATCAGGACAGCTAGCCAGTACCCTGGGCGGGGGCCCGAGAGTGGGAATATCACCGACTTGGCCCAATTAATGCTGTACCCGGAGTAACTACCGAAGAGCTCGAATATATGCAGCACCCTCGCCATGGAGTGATAGGGTCTCGCCAAGTATAGGAGGATGTCATCTGCGTACAGCGAGATGCGCTCCTCCCACCCACCCGCGGCAGCTATCCCCCATATCATCGGATCTCTTCTAATCCAGTGCGCCAATGGTTCGAGCACAAGGGCAAAAAGCAATGGGGACAGGGGGCAACCCTGTTGGGTGCCCCTGCCGAGCCATACAATAATCTCACCCACTGATTAAAATTGGGGCCAAAGCCCAACTTTTGAAGCATTTCAAAGAGATAGGGCCATTCTATACTGTTGAATGCCATGGAAGCGTCCAGTGACATTGCTGCCGTCTGTTGAGCTTCTGGGCTGTCCGTGAGGTGGAGCACTCCGTAGAGTCTCCTAAGGTTGTGCCGGGTGCTTCTTTTAGGCATAAATCCCGACTGGTCGAGATGCACAACTTCAGATAGGACAGGCACCAGTCTGTTGGCTAATGCCTTGGCGAGCACCTTCGTCTCGACATTGATCAGAGAGATTGGGCGATAGGACACGCACTGGTCTGGCGGCTTCCCGGCCTTGTGTATTACTGTTATAGTGGCTGTTCTCTGATCGGGTGGGAGCTCCCCCTTCTCCCAGTCCTCCTCCAACATAGCCAGCATAGGCGGTATTATTACGGGGGCTTGGTGCTTGTAGATCTCAACTGGAAGCCCGTTGGGGCCGGCTGCCTTCCCTGAGTTTAGATCTTCTAGGGCCACAACCAATTCCTCACATGTGAAATCTGCCTCCAGAGCGGCCCGGGATTCCTCAGAGAGCGTGGGCAGGGAGAAGTCTCGCAAGAATTCCTCACAGTCGCCCCTACTTCTAGTACTGGCCGGTGTATAAATACCTTCAAAATGCACTGCAAAAGCCTCTGCTATACCTGGGCTAGTAGTATGCAACACTCCCGTCCGATCCAACACTCCCGTCACCCAAGAACGCTCTCTGTCTCGCTTCTCCAGCCAAGCTAGGAGCCGTGCTGCCTTGTCCCCTACATCGTAAAGCCTATGTTGGGTCGCGAGTGCATACGCCCGCGCCGCTCCCTCCGCGAGTAATCGCAGTTCATGCTGTTTCAGTGCTAATCTAGGTCGCAGGTCCCTTGAGGCATCATCCGCTGCCTCTGTCTCCATCTGCATGATCTCCAGCTCAAGGGATCGTGCTTGAAGCGCCTCTTCCTTGTTTTTCCCTCCGATGAGAGCCTGTGTTTGCCCCCTCAAGACTGTCTTATACGCCTCCCATAAGGTGATGCTGGAGGCAACGGAGCCGGTGTTCTCTTGGAAGTACTGTTCTGAGCACTTCCGAATCTGGTCTCGGAGGTCTGGATCTTTCAGGTGCCAGGGGTCAATCCGTGGGAAAGCCGCCCCATTAAGTACTGGTCCCTTGATCGCCACTCCCACCGGGGAGTGATCGGAGATTCCCCGAGCCATCTGCTGTGGGGTAGTAAACTCCTCCACCTTATCGTTCTGTGTGAATAGATAGTCTATCCTAGAGAAGGAGTTATGCCTGGCTGAGTAGTATGTGTATTGCCTGGTCGTGGGGTTGTGTGTCCGCCCTATGTCAACCATACCGAGGGCCGTTATGAAGCCTGCCAAGTCGTACGCCCCCCTGTTACCTCCCCCAATAGCTGAGCGATCCAGGTCCGGATTCATGACAGCGTTGGTGTCACCGCCTAAAAGGAGGGTGCCCGGGGGCAGCCCGAGCAAGAAGGAACTGATCTTGGGGAAAGTGACCTTGTGGAGCCCAGGGGGAATGTAAAGTGAGCTGAACACTATCGCCCGCCCCTCCCACCTACCCACCGCCACAACCTGACAGCCTGCATCATCTATATGTACACTCGTAATAGTCAGGGGGAAAGCATTGCGAACCAGAATGCCCACTCCCCGGAGGAGAACCCAGAGTGGGCTGCTAGCCTATATCCAAATCTGTCAAGTGCTTTGCATTTGCTGCCTTTCAGGTGTGTCTCCTGAAGCAACACAACGTCTGGGGAGTGCCTTTTGATGTACTGAAGGACGAGAGTACGTTTAATTTTATTACCCAGTCCGTTTACGTTCCAGGTCCACAGGTTTAGGTATGATCCCCCATATTGTGTAGTCTGAGTTGTACTCCCCTCCCCCCCCTTCCCCTGCCCGGCTCCATTGTGTATGAACTGGGTGCAGCCTTTTGGTTATGTTGGTCCTGAGCAAATCGAAAAACATGTTACAACACATTAAACAACGTACCCAACTCCCCCCTCCCTGCACCCTTGCTTGGTGATTGAAAACCCCCCCACCTCCCACACACAGAGTCCCTGTCGCCCAAACTGTGTTATAGTGAAACAATAAGCGAGGGGCAGCATGCCAGCTGCCAGCGCAGGCCGCCTTACATGCCCAATCGGATATACCTGAACCCCATAAGCACACAGTAGTGGCAACCTCTGTCAATTGCTGTCCCATCACTCCGTTTTTGTCTCGCTCAGGCAGTAACCCAAGATAAGGTTCCAGGGGTATCTGTAGATGCTTTCCCCTCATGAATAGAAGGGCCCCTCTGCACCCACTTTCTGCCCTCCCCCTCTGGCCCGGCCCCGAGTCTCGGAGGGTTCAATGTAGAGTCAAAATACTTGCAGGGGTGGGGCGAAGGCCTGCATTGTCCCTCGGTCAGTGGTCTCTCTCAGAGCTACCGGCGTCGTGTGTCTCCTTGTCACCGCCACTGGCATCTCCCGTCCCAGGCGGCCCCCGATGCTTCCCTCCTCCGCGACCCACTTTGCGCCAACCTTCGAGCCAGTCACTTACTTCTGTTGGGGAGTCGAAGAAGTATGATTTTCCGCTGTCTATAATTTTGAGTTTTGCTGGGAAGAGCATCATATATTTTACATTGGCATCTCGCAGAGCTCGCTTTGCGGCGTCAAACGAGCGCCGTTGGCGCTGGACATTCAGGGTGAAATCCGGGAAGAAGCGGATGGTTGCATTCTCGAGACGTATATCCCCATGTTGGCGCGCAGTCTGCAGTATAGCGTCTCGATCTCTAAAGTTCAATATTCTCGCGATGATCGTGCGTGGTGGTGCTCCTGGCCGCGGCCGGCCTCCCAACGCCCGGTGTGCTCTTTCAATGGAAAAAAGCGAGGAAAGGCGCGCGGGTTTCAACTTATGTAGGATTATGTCTTCAAGGAAGAGGTCTACCGACTGCCCCTCCATTCCTTCCGGCACACCTACCACACGGATATTGTTACGCCGGGCTCTCCCTTCCTGGTCTTTGAGCCGGGCGGTGATCTCCGACTGTGTCTTTGTGAGACGTGTGACTTGTTCCTCCAGACGTTTGGTTTTAGCCTGTAATCCTCCTATGTCCACTTCCGCCGCCGACACCTTCCCTGACAGTTTACGAAAGTCTGCCCGGAGCAGGGCCACCTCCTCCGTGACTGAGTCCAGCTTAGGCTCAAGTGTTCCCCGTAGGTCCGTGATCGGTTTCATAATGTCTTTTAAGGAGGGATCCGGGAGCCGATCTTCAGGGTCTCACGGCGGCTCCCCGCCCATTGCCCCATCATCTCGATGCCGGGTCACTGTATATTTGTCGATCTGGTTCGTCTGACCTGTCGCCATCTCTTTCGTGCGGCCAATGCCCACCACGCTTGTCGCACACCAGTGACTCCTATAGGCACGTGAAGCAGGCCCAGGTAGCACCGGACACACGGCCTCTTTGGTCCGCTCAGGCGGCTGTGCGAAGCAGGTCTCTTGCCTTAGGGCCCCCTACACGACCAGGGAAGCGGTGGCCGCTACTGGTTGCGGGCCTCTACTGTACCACCAGCTAGGCCAGTGGAGGGATCGACGACTTCTCAGCCGGTCCCTCGATTCATCGTCACCCCCCCCCCCGGTCTGCAACCGCTCACCGGGTCCCCTTGGCGCAGGGAATGAAGGAGGAGTGGGGGGGTCTATGTCTGATGTAGGCCGCTGCACAGCCACTCTTTCCCGCTGCTTCTCACGCTGTGTGCGCCGTCTCAGGAGCCACCGGTCATCCCTCCCGGGGTCCTCAGCACCCCCACTGCACACCCGCCGCTGCCCCCTCGTATCTGCGTGGACCTTGGTGCATCGATCACCGCCGTAGGCAATTATGCCCAGTCTGGAGCCGGGGTGAGACATAGCCCCTAAGACGCCGGCCTTCCGCCCGAGCTTTCCCACGCCTCCGGGAGGCACCTCTTCTTACCACCAGTCAGTGCGCACCTCGCCATCGCAGCGCGGCCACCTTGATCTTTAGGCTGCTTGCAGAGCCTCTCTTCTGCCGATCGACATGTGCCTCCCTCTGCACCGCTGCGTCCTGGTGAGTCAGCAGTCAGCCCTCCGCTCCGCCACCCAGAGACCGGTCTCTGCGTTTGGCGCGTCGGAGCGTTAGGGCTGAGCCATCTTGCCTCCTTCTCCCTTCGTCCGTCACCGCCCGTATGCCTCTGCCGGCACCGTTTTGGGATCCGATCGCCTTCACGGGGCTCCCAGCTCTCGCCGCTGCAGCCCGCTGTGCATTTGTTGCCACTACAGGTACGGATGATGTCGGATATTGGGGTTTAAGCGCCGTCGGCTAGCGGAGCTCTCTCAGTTGGCGGCCATTTTCCGCGGCCGCTAGCCACGCCCCGAGCTCCCTTCTTGACTCGCAAAGGAAATGCAACCTGAAAGATATCAAATGCCTCCTTATGAGGGTCCCAGTAACTTGTTCTTCTGATAGAGACTTCTAGCCACAGATTCCTCACTTTTTGAATGGATACCAAAGTAATACCTATCCGGAGGTCTGTGAATGGACTCAAACCATAAAGTACTGTAGGAATGAGCTGGAAAAATGCCTCTCTTGACAAACCTGGCTCTCCAGGCAATAGTGCTTTGTGAACACATGACAGGTCGCCCAATAGCTACTTGGCAAATGTCTAGGACAGGCACTCCACGTGCCAATGCCGTGGTAGCAGCTTTGGCCCTGGTAGAATGAGCATGCAGTTCTTCCAGAGACTGCTATTTGGACAGTGTGTAGCAGATCTTAATACAGAGCCAGATCCAACAGAAGGTGGTTCTTTTCTGCACTGCCTTGCCCTTTTACACTCCAGAGAACCCTACAAAGAGGTGATTGCTCACCTAAGTGGTCTTTGGGACCATCTATGTAGCAGCTCAGTGCTCTTCTGAGGTCCAAGCAATGGAGTCCCTCCACCTTCTTAGAGGGGTGAGGCGGAGCATAGAATGCCAACAAGGTGATGGTTTGACTGACATGGAACAGGGTCACAACTTTCGGCAGCAAGGATGCCCTAGTCCGCATAACCAGTTTGTCTGGGAAGGAGGTAGTGAATGGCGGATTGACACAAAGCCTGAAGTTCACTCAACCATTGAGATGATGGGTAACACATGCTGAATAGTAAGGAGCTGTAAAGGATAGCTGTGAAGCAGCTCGAACAGAGTGCACATTAGGTAAGTCTGGACCAGATTAAGTTCCATTGGGGCATTATGAAGGAGGAAACGTATTGCAGGCCTTTCAAAAATCATATCACAACCGGTGACTTAAACAACGGGGGCTGATTTGGTAATCATAAGAAGGCAGAATTAGATTCATTAACTGTGCCCAAAGCAAAGCCTTGCAGGGCAAGAGACAGAACAAATAAGAGAATGTCAGATAACTGGGCCTAGAAGGGGTCGATCTGGCATATGCCGCACCAAACAACAAATTTGTCCAAGTGGCAGGCTTATAGAGCTTTTGTCGAAGGACGCCTGACTGCCAAGATTACATCACCCACCTCCGGAGGAAGGTCGAAGGTGTTCAGCTCTAGCTGCTCCATCTCCAAGCATGAAGGTGGAGATTGCAATGGCCCGAGTACAGAACCCTGCCCTGTTGGTGCAACAGCAGATGCTCACGGAGGGGCAGCCTGATCGGAGGACATGTGCTCAAGTCCTGGAGTTCCAGATATCATACTCTTCATGTCTAATCAGTAGCCACTAGGATGACCTGGGTCCGGTCGGTCCTGATCTTTCTGAGAACTCAGGGCAGGAGTGGTATTGGCATAAAGGCGTACAGGAGCCACAAATTTGTCCAAGTGGCCGGCTTATAGAGCTTTTGTAGAAGGACGCCTGACTGCCAAGATGACCTCACCCACCTCCGGAGGAAGGTCGAAGGTGTTCACCTGTAGCTGCTCCATCTCCAAGCATGAAGGTGGAGATTGCAATGGCCAGAGTACAGAACCCTGCCCTGTTGGTGCAACAGCAGATGCTCACGGAGGGGCAGCCTGATCGGAGGACATGTGCTCAAGTCCTGGAGTTTCAGATACCATACTCTTCATGTCTAATCAGGAGCCACTAGGATGACCTGGGCCCGGTCGGTCCTGATCTTTTTGAGAACTCAGGGCAGGAGTGGTATTGGCAGAAAGGCGTACAGGAGCCACAAATTCCACTCAAGGCCGCACTCGTCTCTGAGCTGCTCTGAGCGAGAGACGCCTTGGAAACTTCATGCACATAAATTCTGGTGGTGGTGAATATATAGAGCCAAGATTCTTCCCATTCACAGAAAAAACGTGCATCACTCCGGGTGCAACTACCATTCGTGATCCGCTAGGCCCCAACAGCTGCCCCAAACTAGAAGCGATGCATCTGTCACCACTGTCAGTTCTGGGTGGGGAAGGGTCTGCCGCTGACCCAATCATGGTCCAGCAACCATGAATGGCAATTTTTTGCAGTCTCATCCAAAAACAGAACGTGGTTGGAGAGGTCCCCCTTAATGTTGGGTCAACTGGGACTTCAGACACCACTGCAAAGCCTGCATATGCCGCCTGGCGTGCTCGACTAGCAGGATGCCATTAGTCTCAGCAGCCTCAAAGTCGACTTCACTTAAATCGCAGCAGAGTCTGAAATATCAGGATTATAGCCTCAATGTCCTGGACTCTCTTTTCTGAGGGAAAGGCACGAAATCAAACCGTGTCCAGAATGGCTATGATGAAGGGAGTATCTGAGAAGGAGTCACGTGTGACTTCAACATGTTGATATTGAACCCCAAAGATGGTAGGACGTTCGCCATAGTCTGGAGGTGGTTGACAACTGCCTGGAGAGAGCACGCCTTCATCAGTCAGCCTCTGAGGTAGGGGAAGTCTGGCACCACTGACCTCTGAAGATGTGCTGCCACCACTGCAGTCACTTTTGTTAACACGCAAGGGGCACTTGTGAGACCAAAGGTGAGCACAGGGGCCTGAAAATGCTCCTCTCCCACCACGAACCTCAGGTAGTGCCAATGGGCTAGCAGGATGAGTATATGGAAATAGGTGACCTGCAGGTCCAATGCTACCATCCAGTGTTCAGGGTTGAGGGCACACAAGTCCTGGGCCAGCGTGAGCATTTTGAATTTCTCTTGATTTCTCTGGATGAAGGCATTGAGAGGGCACACATGTAGAATAGGCCAAATACATCCTCCCTTCTGGGGCACCAGAAAGTAGCGGAAATAACAGCAATGTCCTACTTTTAGTGCTGGCACCCTCTCAATAGCGTCTTTGGCCAAAAGGGCTTGCACATTTTGCATCCTGCTGTAAAATGGAGAAATGGTCCTCCATCAGTTGCCAAGGGGACGGTGGAAGGTACAGCAGGGAAGAAAGGAAGGGTAAGGCTTAGACCTTTTAGACAATCTGCAGAATCTGAAGTTATGGCTTGCTAGCCCGGGTAGAATCAGTGGATTCTATCTCTTAACGGGTGGCTGTGCTCCTTTAAGGGCACCCTCAAGAGTTTTGGCAGGTGGAGCTGTGAACTGAGTGGCTCGCTGACCTCAACCACGAAACTGCTCGGTTCCTTGTGGAGGCTGGACAAGCTGACTGTAGGATGTAGCACTGTCAAAGCCACAAAAAGAGCAGTGGAACTACTGTGGTTAGCAAGGAGGAGCACAAAGGCCGAAAGAGCGTGAAGTAGCCCTGCTCTCCTTAAAGTGCTGTAAAGTGGAATCAGCCTTGTCCCTGTTGGGTTCATCGACATGCATTCATTGCAGGCTTTGGAGTCGTGGCCCTACCACACACATCATCACTACCAATCAGCATTTGTAGAACACGGCACTGACACCCCTGGAGGTATCTGGACGCTGGGGTGCGAGGTCTCTGTCGAAAAAAGCCAGGTCTTGAGGAAACGGCAGAAAGAAGGATGAACAAGCAAGCAGAAAAGGCAAAACAGAGGGCAGAAAAACGAGCAGAAAAGGTCAAATAGAGGGCAGAAAAACTAGCAGAAAAAGGCAAAACAGGGGGCCGAAAAACATGCAGAAAAGGCAAAACAGAGCAAAAAACGAGCAGACGACGCACAGAGGGCAGCAGAGGGTAGCGGACTGCGGGTGAGCTGGACAGGAGAACTGTTGCAGGGGGAGCTGGCATGAGGACCTGCTTCCCAGACACCACCAGGTATACCTGGTGGTGATCTTTGACAGAAATTTGTTTTTGACAGTTCCTACAGGGCTTGAAAACTGTCGTTTTAGGGGGTGACATCCCTTACACACTGGATAACGTTCAAGAAAAATATCTAAGAGACACTAAAAAAGGTCCGAATCCCCGACTGGTGGCGCGGAAAGAAAGGAACTGATGTCACCGTGTGGGAGTGGCACCTATATAGGCGCTACACGAACGTCATTTCTGAAACAGAACGGCATTGTTGCGGAGCTGCACGGCGCCATCTTCCGAAGTGCAGATGTGCTACTGAAAAGTTTCCGGGTCCAGTCTGAGGCCTGGTGAATATTCAAAAGGTGAAGATTATGAGTTTAGAAGTCTCTATAGAAAACAAAAGTGTTGCGATGAATCCATCACTAAGAAATGTCTCCTTTTATATTATTCAAACAGAAACTGACATCACAGGAAAAGATTCTAGTTCATCTTGACTTGGGATCCTTAGATAGAATAATCTGGACAGACCACCATCTTGGAGACGGCAGTTAATAAGGCTTGAACACACCCCTTTCCTGAAACTGATGGCGTCGTTTTGGCACACAAAGAACCCCAAGTTTGACATCCTTTGCCCAGCTCTGACTTTAGAAGTCCCGCCATCGCCTTTCTTAGCTGACACTTGACGCCTTCTTGGTGGCCTTGAGCACGGGAAAGCCAGTGGGGCCTAGATGGTGAGGACGCTTAACCACATGCCGAGCGTCGCATCTAGTAACATGCTGCCTGACTGAGCAAGGACACCCATGACTCCTGAATGCTTGATATCTCTGGTAAGCTCTCGGCACAAATGCAACAATCTCTTAAATTCACAGAAACATCTTCTGGCACCGATGGGCCTTCCTCCGCAGTGCACAATAAGGAAGGCTTTTCAAGATAGGACCATGTGTAATTTTTTATGTTGCACATTCACAGATTAGGTTAAAAGAAACATTTATGAAATTACTCCTTTATACCTAGAAGATCAATGAAAAATCGAGGATCCTAGGCACATTGGTGGTAGACTAACCATTAATTTCCTTTAAAGAACAAACAATCGATTAGATTGTAGTCCATCTATACAATTCATATTGTCAAATGTACATTTTATACCAGAACAATTTAACTGTCAGCATGAAGATTAATAGATTTATCTGCATTGAATTTTCCGTAGCTGGTTTTACCCTTTGCGTAATAGTTTTTAAAGATTGTATTGAATGCAGCTAAAGTGAGAAGTAATTGCACAACATAGATTTTATAAGCAAAGAAGAAAACCCACTATACATTCATAGTTCATAGAAACCGAATTAATCAAGATACATGACCGATGCTTTCTCGAGTGACATTCATATATTTTCTTTTATATACTCTGACGTGCTTTCTTTATCTTGCAGAAAGCTTCAGATCTGAAAGCACCGGGGATACAGATTCCAAGAAGTGTATTGTTTCTTGACATACCAGAAGATGAAATGGCGCTCTATTCAGCAGAAAAACTGATGACGGCTGCAGCAAAAGTGTAAATGTGCTAGTCTCAGGATCCAGACGACACAATTTGAGCTCCAGCCAGATGATGCCTGCACTTTTAGGAGAAGACGTGACAGCCTCTTCATTTAGACGATGATATGTCTGTTCATTAACAAGAATCCACTCCAAAGTAATTTCAAACGAACTCCAGTCACAATATCTTACCTTAATATGAAATACATTTTTTATTATTGTCGGTGAAACTGCACCTTGTGATAAACAATTATCTTAATAGAGATTTATGCTAGATTAGTCACGCTTTTATTATAACGTGGGAGAGGAGTCTCCCTAAAATATCCTGTTTTCATTTCCTAATACAGTTACGTTCAGATGTCACAAAATGACAGACCTACTTGCAACAATTAATTACAAGTGCGTAGTGATGTCAACCCACTCACTTGTTATGCAATAACATTTAACAGACAGCTGCCTTCATTCAGAAAGCGTGAGTGGCAGTCCGAACACTGACACTTTAATTGGTCCCTGCCAGTGCTACCACAGTGTACAAAAGAACAGTGGCCTGGCAGGGAGCTCTGGATACCTGACATCATTGCTCTGCTATGGTTCTGGAGACATGACATCATTGCTCTGCTATGGCGACTTGGCATCATTGCTCTGCTATGGCTCTGGAAACATGACATCCTTGCTCTGTTATGGTTCTGGAGACCTGGCTTCATTGCTCTGCTATGGCTACTGAGACATGACTTCCTTGCTCTGCTATGGTTCTGGAGACTTGGCATCCTTGCTCTGCTATGGCGACTTGGCATCATTGCTCTGCTATGGCTCTGGAGACATGACATCCTTGCTCTGCTATGGGTCTGGAGACCTGGCATCATTGCTCTGCTATGGCTGTGGAGATCTGGCATCGTTGCTCTGCTATGGGTCTGGAGACCTGGCATCATTGCTTTGCTATGGCTCTGGAGACATGACATCCTTGCTCTGTGATGGTTCTGGAGACACGACATCCTTGCTCTGCTATGGTTCTGGAGACATGACATCATTGCTCTGCTATGGCTCTGGAGACATGACATCCTTGCTCTGCGATGGTTCTGGAGACATGACATCCTTGCTCTGCGATGGTTCTGGAGACATGACATCATTGCTCTGCTATGGCTCTGGAGACATGACATCATTGCTCTGCTGACATCATGGCCATCCTGCTCTGCAGATGGGCAACATGAATAGATCCTAAGCACGTAATTCTTCTCAACAGGAGATATTAAAAACATCTGGATATTTCTGAGTTAGGAGGGACAAGTTGTTTCTGTATTTGGAAGATACGATACATCAGGGAAAATAGCTGTATTATATAGAAAGATATTTTAAAGAAAGTCCTGTTACTGAACAAATGTCAGCAAACTGGCGAGTACAGAATCCTTTCCTTTGAGAAAGGAAGGCAGAGAGCACTGTTAATGTTAATACAAGAGTAGACGTGGGCATCAACTTCAAGGGCTTAGCAAGTAGCGACAGACAATGTTGAATTACATCATTCGTTGACCTACAAGCGGTACGTGACACCATTGTTCATCCGAGATAGATTAAAATAAATGTTACAGTGCCACTAAAGCAAACTGACTCACATTAAATTGATGGTCAAAGTACAATGGAGCCTTAAAGTCTTTCGCTGATCTGAAAAGCAGATCTGATTGATGGTTAGCCTCCATTTCGTCATCCAGTCAAACCAGTTGAGTGGCCTATAGCATCCTGTAGCTGCCTGGCATTGAGGGTACACATGTCAAGACCCTACCTGGTGCAGAGAGAGAGAACAAGATTCCAGAAGCAACTGCATGTACAGATACATTCTAGAGTTTACAACAATCTTCGCAATAATTAAAAATGTAAATCAATTGCAATCCTTTTTTAACTTACTAATATGAACACTTCTGGTAGTTTGTCCATAAACGAAATAAAAATATTGAACTACAGAGGGGAAATTCAGTGAGCACACAACTGCCCTTTTTTATTAGGCACCCAACAAAACATGACAGAAACATTAAGGTCACTCCCATTTTCATTTTTTTTTATATTTCCCATTCTGGTTGAAGATACCAATATTCTGGGAAAAGTGTAATATACCATACTTTTTATAACTGCCATTGTTTTTTTTAGGATGCTGGATATTTTTGACTTGCATTCAAATAAATGTTTTACTTTTGTGTTCCTTTTATTAGCGTCTAGCATTTCTTTGTTTTTCTTCCATGTCTGCCTCTTCCCTCGGAGCAGAGTTTTGCACACAAATTTCTACTTATCTAAAAGCCTGGATTTAAACCTGTATGAGATCCAAGATGGCAGTCACAGTATCACGGAGGAACTGGGCTTCCCTGCCACACTGAATGAGATCTATCCTAGAGGAGCTGCTATCTCTTTAAACACGAATGTCCTTGCCTATTCATTCATTCATTCATTAGGGTTCCATCACCACTGAAACCCAGAAACTCCAGGTTATCAATGATGTGTGTTTCCTAATGGTCCCTGAACTCGCGGTGCTCATGGACTCAGTTGTTCGCTATATTCTACTTAACTCTATTTACATCCTCTTAGACATTACTCAAACAATGTTCATCAACTTTGGCTCCCTTCTAGCTGTCAGACAGAAATGTGTCCGTCCAGATAGAACTTTCCAAAGTTCAAACTAGCAGTGTAATGTGGATTGCTCTAAAATACTGTCATTACCTCGATGATCTTCAATCTCTACCTGGAACCTCTGAGGGCCCTACCCATCAAGCAGGACATGGCCCTTCATCAATAAGCGGATGATATGCAGCTGAACCTTAATGTGTCATTGAAAATTGACACAGGCTGTTTACCTTGCCTAATGCAATCCAGTAGATCAGTGGTATACCAAAACTGAGTTCATCCTCAAACAGTGGGAAGGCCCAAACCCAAATCAATGACTGCTTTCAAAACAAGCAATTGATTCATTTTTCAACTTCTGTCTCTTTCAATGCCAAGTCCATGGGCATCTACGTCAATCCCCACCTTTCCTTCAAAGGGCAAATAAAGACTAACTCATGGACTGCTTGGTCTCAATAAGCCTCCTATGAAAGGATAAAACCGTTTCTCTTAACCCAGCCTGCCACTCATCAGTGATCGCTCTCCATCTCAAAATTTGACAGAGGCAAACCCTGTTCAAGGCCCTTTCTGACTCAAATATCGCTCCCTTGAAGTTAATCTTCCATTCTATGTTGTGCCTAATCACATGCATATGTGTCGTGGTATTTATGTAGTGCAAACCTAATTGCAAAGCACTCTATAGGGAGCAGGAAGCCTTGGATATGATTCATTATGGTTGACAGTGAGGCAGGTAGACTGAAAGCTCCTATCCTGTAGGTGGTAGTGCTCCCTAAAGTGGTTGGTAAGTAAAAGACTTACCTTCTGTAGCAAGGATTCAAGTTTTACTAACAAGAGACAGGAAGATCTGCATGTCTCCTGGAAAATATCTCATGAGAAGAATAGAGAGGATTCCCATCCATTCACCAGATGTGCAGAAGAAAATGTGACATTTAGTGTGGAGAATGTCTTTGGTTAACACTTGGAGTCATATTGCTAGTTTATGCTGCGAGGGAAGTGGTCTGTTACTCATGAATATAGTGGTTGGTACAGTCATTTCTGATTTAACTGCAGATTCCTCACCTTCTAAATATTCCCTGGGCGTCAGACTGGATGTGGAAAACTCAAACCCAGTATTCCTGCACTCTGGTAGGTGGGGTCTTGTGGCTAAGTGTTAATGTTGTTTCGCTCCAAAGGTAAGGTGGGCAGTCGCATATAAACACCATCCATGTACACTGACGTCAATTCCTTTCTTTCCACATCTCAGGACGATCCGGAGTTTTTCCTAACGTTTTCGTAAAACTTTTTTACCAGTGTGCAAGAGAAATAACCCCTCTTAAAAAAGACAGGATTTAAACATTGTAGAGACCGTTGCAAACAGATGTCAGTGACTGATCTTCCCCAGATATGTCTCTGGTACCTGGAGTTTGAACACAACTCCAGGACCTGCCATGACTGCTCCCAGATGAAGCCAAATCCATACAAGTTTGGGCGATGCTCTACATTACTACACACCACAGAACCTCACGCCATGATCAGTCAATGTGGAAAGGAAGGTCCAGGTCCCACTCCTGAAATAGTTGCCATGGCAGAACCTCGTTGCGTCCAAAGCCATAGAATAAGTCCAAGAAGAAGTGTACGAAATCTAATTAGGAAACTTTCAAACAAAAACTGTGCCATAATAGCCACGTCAGTGGTACATGTGTGAAGAAGCATAACGCTCCTGATATGTCTCGAACTTGTCTGTTGTAATACATCAAAACTATCTTAGCCATATCCGCAGCAGCCCAAGGCCGTTCAATTAACCCTTTAACCCCTTGTACAGCACCACTTCACATGGAGGGATGCAATTTAGATAAAATTGGCACAGTGCAGTGATGTCTGAGCAGTGAAATCAGTCAAAATTGCCAACGCCGCTGACATTGCCAAACCTCAATACCCATTTATGGCATGAGATCTTAAAGTTTCTGGATAAACAGTCTGAGGATAGCCGAGCAGGGGGAAAGCTATTTGGAAGGAGTAAGAACTTACGACGGTGTCCCTCATCAATGCTTTGCTGGATTAATCCAACAATACTTTCCATCAAATTCCTACATCTCCACTCTTCAACCAATATGGATGGCTCCGTAGCACTTCTTTCAGAGTACAATCCAAAGTTCAATGCCTTTGATGGTAAGCACCTGTTTGGCAAGCATGCAGATGAGGCCTTACAGGCCATCAAAAAACATACAGACAGCCCAATTCACGGGAACTCTTCAAAAACTACAA
Source organism: Calotriton arnoldi (assembly GCA_963921515.1). Taxonomy (NCBI): domain Eukaryota; kingdom Metazoa; phylum Chordata; class Amphibia; order Caudata; family Salamandridae; genus Calotriton; species Calotriton arnoldi. Next base: position 559,212 of record CAWUFW010001083.1, on the reverse strand, counting down.
ACATACCAATACAGAAGACAATTTTATGGCCCAAGAGGTCGATACCAGTGAATAATTTTCACCAATACAGGCAAGTTTACTATCAACACAGACAATCTTATGGTCAATACAGGAAACACTGCAAGCTTTTAAAAAGAAAACAGTGGAAAAGACAAGCTGCCTCTTCCAGCAGAGGCCAAGATCAACGATGATGGACATGTTTCTTCAGTGTGCTCTCCCTTTATTATCCCTACCAGTAGCAGGGAGAAATTCGGGCATTTCTTCCTGCTCGGTGCAACATCAACTCAGAGCACTAGGTGTAGGATATTATCCAGTAATGACATTCAATAGCGTTCACTTCAAAACCACCTCCCCAGCCTTCAAAGAAAGAAAAGCATCTTCATCTGGAGGCACAGCTGAAAATGAAGTTCTGCAGCTTGTCCTCAAAAATGCAGTTGAGTAAGTCCCAAGAGCCCAACTGGATCAAGTATTCTATTTGAGGTTTTCCTTATCAACAAAAATTGGGAAGGAGATCGTATTTCATACCTGATGGTATTCATCAAAAGGCAAAAGTTTCAGAATGATAAAGTTACTACATATGTTTCAATCTGATGCAGGAAATTACATTACGTCCATAGACTTGGAGAATGCTTATTTCCACATATCAATCCATGCTCACTGTTAAAGGACTTAAGGTTCATGATCAATATTAACATTTCTAGACCCCACTACTTGGCCTTAGATCTACCCCACTGCCTTTATAAAAAGCCTACCCCCAGTGACGACTCATCTATGTCGGTGTACGTGTTTTCTCATACTTGGATGATTGGCTAGGCTAAGCGCCCATGTTGCAGGAACCAAACAATGCAGTTGCATTGTAAGGAACAATTGGACCTTCAAAGGCAGCAACTCAACAATCATTGGACAGAGCTTGCATTGATAACTCCACTCAGAGAACTCTGTCTTGGTGGATGTTGGAGGAACATATTTTTGCAGAACAAGACCTACACATTGAAAACCCTCAGCTTCATTTAACAATGAATGCCTCTCTAAAAGCTAGTGGCACTCATCTTCAGGTGCAAAAAGAAAAGTTGATGGACAGAATGCAGAACAATGTCATACATTCACCCCAGTACAGAGATCTGGGCCTAAATCCATCGATTCTTCAGGAGCTGGCAGCGAGTGCACTCTAAAACTAACAGCAGCAGTCTCTATATAAATGCATTCGAATAAAGTGTGGTAAGATTACTATTAAGAGACTCAATAGTATTGACAAAAAAAGACAGTATGACGACTTTCAACAACAACGTCAAGCAAGGAGGAAAAACATCTAAAATCCTACTGCAGGAAGCTCGACGACTATCATATTGGGGACTGGGTAAGAGGATCACGCTAACTGTGGAACACGTACCAGTATTACAGAACGTGTGGGCAGATGCTCCAAGCAGAAAAGACAGATTGCCATGAATGGCAGATGGACTCAAGCCAACTACAATTACTGTTTGAAAGATGGGCAACTCCACAGTTAGACTCCTTCGCAACACTGGAGTACTTAAAATACCCACTTTTCTCAAGCGGGTGGTGGTGACCAGAACCAGAAATCAAGCCCTTTCCATGCCATGGTCAGGGATATTTGCCTACCAGTTTTCCACCAACCCCACTCAGCTCCTGGACCCTGCTGCCTCATCTTAGTAGTTATGGTCAGACAGTTCTGGTACACAGATCTATGGGACCTATCGGTGGACCAGCTAATTAACTTCAAGGTGGATACATACCTCTCGACGAAAGACAACTGCCAAGTACTACATCAAAACCTAGCCTCCCTCAAATTGATTGCTTCAGACATAGAATTTTGAGATTTAAATGTGCCTCCAGAATGTCTGAGGGTCCTGTGGGCAAAAAGAGCTGATTCCATGAATAAAACATACTTTTAAGTGAAATAGATTTTACATTTGGGCAAGAGAATATGACTCAAATCCACTTCAAATGGATCCAAAAGATTTCTTACCATGCTTGCTTCATTTGGTCAATCAGGACTCTCATTTTCTTCAATAAAGGGACATTTTGTTGACCTATCCAGATTTTTACGTTTCCCTTCATATCTTTCACTGCTCTGTGTAAGAATTGAGAGTTTTGTTATGTGATGTGTATTTTATAGCGCACCATACCCATGAGGATAACCTGGTGCTTTGCAGGTGTAATAGGGGTGAGGTGGTCGGGGAGGCGTCTTATCAATGGCTTTTTCTAGGATCTTGGAGGGGTATGGTATGAGGGAGGATTGGTGTGTAGTTCGCAAACTTGTCTGGGTCTGCTGTGGACTTTTTCAGGAGGGCGTTGACTGCTGTGTGTTTCCAAGCTTCCAGGAAGGTGGCTGGGTCGATGGAGATTTTGAGGATGGGGCAAGATCTTCGCTGATGGGGTTGAACCTTTGTTGAAGGCAAGTGTCTGACGAGGCTCGGTGGAGATGGACTTTATGATTGCTGTGGCTTTCTCTGTGGTGATGGTCTTCCATGTGGTCAAGGTGTTGGCTTTATCTGATACCAGTAGACTTTTTGAAAGGTTTCTGAGGTCCGGTTGTGGGTTGAAGTTGTTAAATATGGTTGTGATTTTGCTGCAGAAAAAGCCAAAGAGGTGGTTGCATAGTTCTAGGGTTGGTGTGATGTTGATTTCAGTTGCTGTGGGTGCAGTGAAGTTCTTGATGACTACTAACAATTTTTTGCTTTTGTTGATGTGTTCTGCTAGGGCCTTCCTCTTGGTTTCCTGGATTTGCCGATAGTAGTGCCGCTGGGCAGATTTGAATACATCCTTGTCTGATTCTTTCTGGCTCACTATCTATTTCTGTTCTATTTGCTTGCAGTGCCTTTTGATCCTTCTGAGTTTCAGGGTACCAACTGGCCTGCATTTATGATCCTGCTAATTGGCTTATTTTCCAAATGGGCAGGGTATCGGCACAGGTGGTGATCCAGTCGTTAAAGTTGTTTATGTCGTTGGGTAGGTGCCTGGTGTTCTCTGGTCGTTCTTGTGGATGACGGAAGCCATATCCACCTCAGATGTGTTGTTCCAGTGTTGGCGGGCTGGTCCTTTTGCTGCAGTTCTTCTGTGGTGGTGGACTTGGATTGATTGTGAAACTGATGATAGTGTGGTCGGTCCAGGCGATGGGTGTGTTTATTGTAATACCATTGAATAATGTACAGATAGGGTCCAGGATGTGTCCAGTGGATTGAGTGGGGGTTGAGAAGTATTGGGTGAGTCCAAGGTTTCCGAGTTGGGGGTCAGTCAGGCCTTCCGGATTCAAGCTGAGGTTTCCTAGAAGGATGTAGGCACTTGGATTGGTGACTACTGGGGTGACTAAGTCTGTGATGTTAATGGTGAAGTTGGCTCTGGGTCGTGGGGAGGGGGGGGGGTAGACCAGGGTAAAGTTGCCTGTGCTTTGTAGTTTGAAGTGAGGTGTTCCATGTTGTAGGTTCCGGTTTTGGTAGGGCAGCTGATGGTGTCATTAAAAATAGTGGTTACTCCCCCTCTGGGTCTGTTTTGACAGTCTTGGCTGACTATCTTGTATCCTGTGGGGATGGCTGTGGCAATATTTAGTGTTGATGTTGTGGCTAGACATGTTTCGGTGTGGAAAAGCAGGTCTGGGGTGGCATCGTTCAGCAGGTCCCAGATCTTCGTGGCATGTTTGCTGAGTGATCGTGTGTTGAGGATGTTGAGGAGCATGCATGAGTGGGGTGCAGTGGGTGTTGGTTCAAGGGTGCTTGAGTGGGGGGGTGTTGGATCAGTGAGTATGGTGGTGCAGATAAAGTAGCAGGAGGTGCAGGGGAAGCCTACTTTGGTGTTGTGTGGTGCTGCAGCAGCATGGCAAGCACTTGCTGGGGTTAAGGGCATGGAAAAGCGCAGCAGGGTAGGGTGGGGTAAGACCAGGATTCCTAGCACTGGCCTCGGTCCTTCCAAGCGCCAGCGATGTGGTCACCATTAAGCAGGCCCTTTGGACGGGGAGGAACGCAGGGGCATTGAGCAGGGCCGGGAGAGTCGCTAGAGAGCATGAAGGAGAGGGAGGCGTGATGAGCAGATAAGGAGCGGTTGGGAGGAGAGCAAGAGTGCAGAGAGAGCAGGAAAGGGAGCGCAGGAGGATGCAGGGGCAAGGTATATGTTTGGGCAAGACAAATGTCAGAGTTACAGGCAAAAGGAGATGAACAAAGGCACAATCAGGGGCAAACAAATGGCAAAAACAAAGGCACAATCATGGGAAGAGTAAAAAGGCAAACAAGTAGCACGATTGAGGGACCATGAATGGCACAAAGGGACAATCACAGGCAGAAGGGATCAGACAAAGGCACAATCACAGAAAACAGAAAAGGCAAAACAGGTGGCACAGTTCTGTGAAAAACAAATGGCACAGTCACTGCACAGAGAAGCGGTGGCACAGAAAAGAAATGTGGAGACAAAGGTTGCAGAGAAGAGACTAGAACATGAGAGAGAGCGAGAGTGCAGCCTCAAGGTGCTGGAGCCGGTTCTAAAAGGGCCTTGACCGGTCGGAGGACTGGTCACAGGTAAGTTCTTGGGGCAGCTAGAACTATCCTGTGCTGGTTTATTCAGACTTTATCCTACATGAACCAAACAACACCCTGCTTGGGAGTTGAACACGGTTTTAAAGACCCTCATGAGAGACCAGTTATGATTCTATTCCGTCATCCTTACAAATTGTCTCACGGAAGACTGCATTGCTCCTGGCAATACCCTATGTGAGAGGAGTCGGTGAGATACAGGCTTTCTCAGCTATAGCACCTTTCCTTAGGTTTTCCAAGGACAGTTACTTTAGCCTGAAATCCACGCTTCATTTCAAAAGGTTCTTCACATTCCATTTACATGAAAAAGTTTATCAGCTGATATCCTTTATGACACCAGTAACCCTGGAATAAAGATTATTGCAAACTTTTGATTTTAGGCAATGCTTAAAATTCTATATGGGCAGAAGAAGTACTACATGGAAGACTAGCTTTTTGTGTCAATCAATAATAAATCTAAGAGTGATAGTTTCAAAACAGAGTATTCCTAGATTGATTTCTTCATATATTACTTTTTCAGTCCACATCTGGTAAACCACAGCGCAAAGTGGAAGATCATTCGACAAGAGGCAGCTACATCTGTGCCGTTTTCAGGCTTTCTGGACTCAATGGTGGTGACAGCTTAACTCTTAGAGAATGGAGTTGCGTTTACTAGTCTTCGGGAGAGATAAATCCCGGCCTCTGCTCATTAAAAGGTACTGCCAGTTTCCCTTATCTGGGATCTTTTACATGTGGGAGTTAGGTGTGAAAGATGGATGTGAACTGTTTAGGACACAGAATGAGTGTGGAACTTCTCTGCACCACTTTTGCCTGTTGTGCAATAGCTCATTGGTGTTTTTTTTGCAAGCTATACAGTAAGCGCTATATAAATACAATACAACAGGGCAATGGTATGCATTTCAAACCACGAACCAGTCAGTACCTCTGTAACTTGTTTACATACAACAAATTTGCAGAGGACACGTTACTGGATGTTCTGAACAGGTTTCTCCCTAACCTAGTAACTGTGTTGTAAAACTGTCCTCAGAGAACGCTGGCGGTGAGATCAGCAGAGTGTACCACGTGCATAGACTCTACAAATACCTTGTTCAGGTTTGCATGCTTGTTGAGCACAGGTATACCCTTCCTTCTTGGGGCTGCAGTCTGTCTTCGGTTCCTGTGCTGGAAGGGTCCGGGAGCTGAATGTCCTTGCTTTCCCAATGACCTTCACCTTTTGCTCCCACTATGGCAGATTTTATGGCTAATTTCCGTTAATTTACCCTGGCAGTTTGAGGAGGAATTCCTCCAGGAATAATATGCATAATTTGCATAAATCATTCTGCTAGCAATGTGTATGAGCGTGTAGCTCCTGTCTAAGGCTGCTTCTCTCACTCTGTAATCAAAGCTGACTTTTTTCCGACGATTATGTATGGGTGGTGTAATGTTGTGACTGGCTTCCCTTTCATCACCAGTATAAAAACCTCACAAAGAGATGAGGAGGAGAGGCCGTGTTTGCCTCTCCAGAGCAGCCATGGCTTTTTCTGAGGGAAATAAGCCAAGCAGCACACAAAAAGACAAGCCCCTGGTGCATGACGTTGGAGCACCCACAACCCTTTCATTAAAAGGTTAGCAGTCACAGGCAGTCAGGGGGCACAGGAAATGCATGTGCAAAAAACATACAAACAAATGTTCTTTCAGGAAAAATTAAATCTGGCCCACCATGCATAGCAAATAAAGCTGCTGCGGATGCTTTGTCGCGGGAGGTTTTTCCTTAAGCGTGCATTTGTCTAAAGAAATGAGGCTGCGGTCAGCTCAGCGTGGCCAGCGCTGTGACTCAATGTGACGTACTGTGAGTCTGTGCATATTCTTTTGGACTGCCTTCGTTACTATAATCAGGCAGAGTCAAATCGGCTTGTTGGTGACGAAGCCAGAGAAGAACCCAGGTTCCAGAATCTGGCCTCCACTGCGGATAGCCACAAGGCACCTGACACAATAGATTTCAACTGGCAGCGTTTTACAGTTAAAACAAGCAGGCGAGTGGTGCGAGACATCTGTTTTCCATTATCGAGCACGCATCTGTGCACGATAATTGAAAACAGATGTGGCCTGTGCGGGTAACCGCAAGCAATAGGCCGTGGGCGGAGCAAAGGCGGGACATGCGCCCGCTTTTGCCCAATTGCGTGCTGTCTTTCTTAGAAAGACGCACGCAAAGCCCAATAGCCTGCGACGAAAACAAAACCACACGCACGAGCGTGTGGTGAGATTTCAAAAGCCCTTACATAAAGTCTTCGCCAGAACAGCGCATGCGCGCTGCTACAGGCTCGACCTAAAAAGTGCTTGTGACAAGCTTAAACAGTTGAAAACCATTTTATCTTTAGGATTCACTTTAAAACATGTATTTTTTCATTATAAACTTCCATAGCTTCTCAGCCTTGTATCCTTGTGCCTAAGGCACCTTTAGCGGTATGCACACAGTTAACAGATTTGAAATAATGACAAAAGTAAGGGTATTCATATAGGGGAAATACAGGGGGCATGGGAGAGAATAAAGCTGTATAACTATGTTAGACAATTCATGGTCTGTTTCTCAGGTAGCTGTGAATATTGTCCATGTTCGAAATCTGATAAAGCTTATTTAGGAAAAAATAGCTAAAATTACAGGTTAGATTGACTGTGTGCCAATATAACTACCAGCAGACAATAATATGTTAATCCAGCAGACAATAAAATGTTAATTTTAAAAAGAATTGCACAGATTTCAACTTGCCCTTTTACACAAAGGTTGCTCATTGGCCACAGAAGGCAGCGGGTGGTCTTCATATTACCGTAACCTCAATGGAAATAAGAATATTAAATACATGACACATGAAGGGGCGGAGCTTTCTCGCGACCAAGATGGCTGCTTGAGCTGTGAGCTCCACATCACCGTCCAACTATCCTGCAATTATTCGGGGGCTGCACGGTTGAGTGTGCGCACATCGAAGTCTCCTGGTATTCGGAGGAGCTCCGGTCCATAAAGAACTGCTCCCGACCCCTGTGCGGCCAGAGCTCACGGAGATACGAGCCCCGACCGAGCGCGGCCCGCACAGGCCTCGATCCCCGGCTTAGAGTGGCGTGGTGAGTCGGAAGCTCCGGTGGGCGAAGAGAGACGGCGCCTTCCTTGCGCTACGAGGCTGAGCTGCACTGAGACTTGCGGGGGACCGTACGAGTCCCTGGAGGGCGGCCTGACTGGGCGGCGGCCTTGACCACTGGAGACGCGTCTGCTGCCGACGGAGCGGGTCGCGCGGCCCTGGCGCCGCGAGAGAAGACGGACGCTGGTGCAGGCGGCGGCCCTACTGCTGAGTGAGTCTTCTGGTGCTGGAGCTGCCATTTTCGGTCGCAGTATTCGCAGAAGGTTAGAGGGTGAAGGGCGGCCTCGGACTGCCCACGTCGCATGCCTGGCGGCCTACGCTGCGGGGGACACGTGAAGCACTGTCTGTAGCACCTGGAGGTGGGGTCACGCACGTCTAGCATTAAAGAGCCGGGTCTCTGGCGGAGACGGGGGACGAGGATGTGCCTGCGGGGGCCCTCTGCTTAAGACTGGGGATCACAGTTGCGATGGACGGCTGGCGGTACGCGCTGCAGCCCATAATCCCCTCATGGTCCTTTGCGTGCTCGCTGCACAGGGAGGTTAGTGGCGGGCCTAGCACATGAGCTACGCGGCTGGGATGGCCTGGGAGGCTGCTGCCCGCTAGGGCTGTTGCAGAGACGCCTGACTTGTCGCCGATTGCAGGCGCTGACGCCCTAGCGCTTGGGACTGGGTTATGCGGTAGGAGTTGGGAGCCCAGTGACTGCTACGATTGGTGGAGGGCTTGTCTGGTCCTGCTCATTGTGGATCTCGGACTGGCTGGATACTGGCGAGTCTACCCGGCGGGGGTGCTGAGTCGTTGCTTGCCAAGTCACACTTTTTACGCTCCCCTTAGGGGGTGGAGATCAGGCTAACCGCGCACTGTGCATTCCTGCGGCTAAGATGGGCAGAGTGGATCGCTCGCAACCTAAATTATCCTTTGAGTATAAGGGATCGAAGTCCCGGGATCCCTCCACAGACGTCGCTGCCCGAATGCAGGAGCGGCCGGCTGAGGAGCCCCCTTCTGACATCAGAGGTATGCTGGTGGCAATGGAAAAAAGTCTGCAGACGGGAATCTCGGCATTGGGCACGAAGATGGACGCCCTAACCTACAGGATGGACCGCATGGCTGAGCGCCTGGACAAGCAGGCTGAAAGGCTGGATATGTCAGAGCGCAGGTTAACGGAGGTGGAGGAGGCACATACTACCCTAGACACTGAACACAAGCAGCTCGGCAGGGTTATACGGGTCCTACAAGACAAGGCTGAGGACTTGGAGGCGCGCTCGAGGCGCAGCAACCTCAGGATTACTGACTTGCGGGAGACCACACCCACAGGCAACATGGAACAATTTGTCGAGAAGCTACTTGCGACCCTGCTGGGGCCCGTTGTGTTCTCTGCCATGTTCGTGGTGGAGAGGGCTCATAGATCCCTGGGGCCGCGTCCGCCCCCGGGAGCGGCCCCTAGGTCGATTATTGCGAAATTGCTCAATTACCGAGACAGGGACGTCGCGTTGAAGCTGGCGAGAGAAAAGCAGCCCCTGCACTATGAGGGGTCCACGATCTCCCTGTTCCCGGACTTCACCGTTAGGGTGCAGGAGGCGCGCCGCCAGTTTGCCCCAATGAAGGCGCAACTTCGCGACCTTGGGGTCTACTACGCCATGCTGTACCCCGCGAGACTCCGGGTTAACCGTCAAGGTCACTCCCACATCTTCACTGACCCCAAGGCCTTGCAGAAGGCTATGAAAGCCTGGGTAAAGGAAAAGAGTCATACCCCGGAGCGGCAATCACCGGATGAGGCAGCGGGAGGCCAGTTGGAGGAGCAGGACTAAACTCGAACATGGCCCCTCTGGTTGATAAGTATTATTTTGGAGATATGTTTGATGCATGAGTATCGACGCACGGTGTCCCTGTGTGCTAGACATTGCAGACTAGACGCAAATTTTGGTGCTCATGGATACGGGGCAGCCGCCTCAGCTATAAACTTTATTCATTTATGTCTTTGTCCATGAGGCCTGATAGAGAGTAGATGGTGGGAGCGGGGTCTCGACTTAGGCTTAGGAGTGTGGTTCATTTCATGTGTGGCAGACTCAGGCCTATGGGGCTTGGTTGGTTAAAACGTGTGTATGGGTTCCCTCCGAGTGCGCCCCTGAACTGAAAATGTTGGGATTAATCTGTCATAAGGGGTCGGGGGAGGCGGCTAGATATGCAGCTGCACATTATCGTGGTGACGGTGTTGGGGGTGTGGCCCTACCTTGGCCGGATAGTAACCCCTGACGATGTGCAACCTCCGCCCACGAGTGAAACACACTTGGAAGGGTCTTTGCTTGGGTGGGGGGGTGGGCTTGATTTCAAGGGAATGTATCGCGGCCGAGTTTGGGATGGTCTGCAGTGGGGAGAGGGGACGGGGAATGTCCGCGACCATGTTGGGGAAGGTCTGCTGTGGGTGGGGGGTTGGTGGGTGTTGAGAAGCAATTGGATGTCATTTCAAATAGATGTTTTTTATCAGTGCATACATGGTGCGATAGATTGCGGCCAGAGACGCAGATCAAGATACAGGGTGAGAAAAAACAAGTGTGATGGTGGTACATAGTAATGCTAGTGAGAACTTCACTATTGATGCTTTCCGGGCACTCACATGGAATGTTAGGGGTCTAAACGATCACAGGAAACTCCGCAAGGTGCTTCACTACTTGCAAAATCATGCTGTAGACGTAGCTTTACTACAGGAGATGCACCTGCCACTTGATAGCCCCTTCCTACGCAGCAGAGGTCTACGGGACAACACACACGCCTCAGAGGTTTTACTACACACTCCAGAGGGGTAATTACGTGGATTAATCCTAAATCTCCCTATACCCTAGAACCACTTGCCACTGACCGGGACGGCAGATATACGATATCTAGATGTAGGGGGAAGGGCACGGACTTGATTTTGGTTAATATTTATGGCCCGAATTATGACTGCCCCGAATTCTTCGCCTCCTTGGTGTCCACCGTAACTAAATACAAGGATAGTAGGTTCCTCTGGGGGGGGGGATCTTAATCTGGTCCGGAACCCGAGTGTGGATCGGTCAGGGGGCCCCGAGCGACGCCCCTCTGCGGCCGCTAGGGAGTTGGAGTCCGCTATGCTACGTCTGGACCTGCGCGTTGTCTGGCGCTCGAGATTCCCGCTTAAAGGGGGATACACTCACTACTCCGCTTATTATAACCTCCACACTAGGATAGATTACTGGTTGGCATCTACACCCCTATGTGACGATGTCAGGGAATGCAAGGTCCTCCCCCGCACTATCTGATCATTCCCCCCTGTTGATAGCGATAGCCACCCCTAAGAAACGCGTACCGCCGTTTACATGGCAATTCCCTCCATATTCGCTGCTGGACACAGCCTTCAAGGCGGAGGATATTGAAACGTTCTTCGCTACTAATGTGGGGTCTGTGGATAGTTTCCAAACGATCTGGGAAACGTTTAAAGTTTACATTAGGGGCATAGCTATGTCTAAGCACTCGGGTGTCCTCCGGGACATTCGAAGGCGTCTGGCCGATCTAGAAAGGAAGCTGGGAGTAATGGAACAGCGACAGTTGGTTTGTGCGGACGACGCAGTGGCATCTGAAATCAAATCACTTCTGGAAGAATATCATGATGCAGCGGATGCTGAACTCCGGCACTTAGGGAAATATGGCACGCGTGTACGGGGAGGCAGAAAGGCCGGGTGCAGTTTTAGCACAGCTGCTCCGGAGGCGCCGCAGTAAAGCCTTAGTCACGGAACTTAAATCAGCGGAAGGAATGGTTCTCACGGAGGAGACGGAAATAGCGGAGCGCTTCAGAAGTTATTATTTGGAACTATACTCCACCCGCTCCTCCGAGACAGAGGAGGAAATCTTAGATTATCTCTCCTATATTAAACTTCCCCACCTCTCGAATTCCCATCGTGAGTTTCTGATGAGGCCGGTGGAAAAAGACGAGATAGTGCTGGCCCTGACGGGAATGAGAGCGGGCAGCGCCCTGGGGTAGATGGACTCACCGTGGCTTTTTACAGGGCATTTCTTGATATTCTTTTGCCGCATCTGTCTGCGCTCTTCGACGACCTGTGCCAAACCGGAACGATGCCCCCTACAATGAGGGAGGCAGTGATAGTCGCTATACCTAAACCGGGGAAGCCGCCTGAGGAGTGCGGGTCATATCGCCCGCTATCCCTGTTCAACGTCGACACCAAAATCTACGCTAAAATCCTTGCTAACCGTATAGCTCCTCTTGCGCAGATTCTTGTTGCCCCTGAGCAAGCAGGGTTCATCCCGGATAGGAACCTCACTTACAATTTACGCACAGTATTCTCGGCCTTACAGCATACGCGACAAGATACCAAGGCAGTTGCGGTCTTTCTCGATATGGAAAAGGCCTTTGACTCTGTCGAATGGCCCTTCATGCGCCAAGTCTTGACTAGGATGGGTCTGGGCCCGGTTTTTCTACAATTGATAGGGGTGCTGTATAATCAACCCTCTGCCAGAGTCCGAGTAGGCAATCTGGTGACGGATCCCTTTAACATCACCCGAGGGACGAGGCAGGGATGCCCGATGTCCCCAATATTATACGCATTGGTAGCTGAGTCGCTGGCCTGTGCACTGCACGAATACCACAGCCGCAGGGGTGTTAGACTGTCGAAATATGAATGGATAGTGTCAACCTACGCTGATGACACATTACTGTATGTCCGCGATCCGGAAAACAATCTTCCCTCCGTTTTGCGAGAGGTGGTGCACTTTGGCGCTCTGTCGGGGCTGCGGGTCAACTGGCCCAAGTCTGTCGTTGTCCCGCTCACGCCCGCCACGACGTGGCATGAGCCGGACTACCCCCTGCAGTGGTCCACGGAATCGATTAGGTACCTGGGAATACGGGTACACCCAGACTCAGAGGTCGTCTTCAGGGAAAATTATGGCGCGGCTGTCAGTAGGCTAGAGGACGACGTGGAGGCCTGGATAAGGCTGCCTCTGTCCCTGTTAGGCAGAGTCTCGATTATGAAGATGGTGGTACTGCCGCGGTTCTTGTTTTTATTTATGAATATCCCCATGGTTTTACCAAACTCCTTTTTTAGCCGGGTCACGACGCTATTGATAAAATTAGCCTGGGTGGGCAAACAAGCCAGGGTCAAGTGGCAGACACTAACCTTGCCGTACCACATGGGGGGACTGGGAGCTCCAGATTTAAACATATTATAGGGCTGCTCAGTGTGCCCATGCATACTACTGGATGCATGGTCCTCCGGATGCCCCGCACCTCCGCCTTGAGACGTTACTTGCTGATCCGCTCCCACTCCCGGCCTTAATATTTGAAGACGCAGACCGCAGGACGGGTATACTCGACTCCATCAATGCTACTCGACATGCTTGGCATTTTCTACTGCAGCTCCAAGCTGGAGCCCTGCTATATTCCCCAGTTATGCCCCTTGACTGGGTTCGATGGCTGCCCCCCTGCAGAGACAGGGGGGTGATACGAGCATTGAACTCCTTGAATATTCGGACGGCTGGTGATCTCTTCCATAACGGCGTGGTTCAACAATGGGAGGCGCTGGCAGGGGGAGATCCACCTCATACCCTGCTGCAGCAGTTTCAGTTCCACAGGACGAGACATGCTTTACGCGAAATATTGGGGGAGGACCTCATAGAGCCGCCTGAGGTGGCCGAGTTAACCTATGTTATCAAAGCTCAATCGCCCCGCGGGATTGTCTCCAATATTTACAAGATCACCATGTCCCACAGGGTCAAGCAGTACTCTAAGGCCAGGTTAGACTGGCAACGAGACCTACAGCAACCGATCGATGATGCGATGTGGGCATATTGCTGCACCAGTACACGTCATATCTCGCTCAATGGCAGGCACAGACTGATCCATTTTAAGTACCTCAATAGGACGTATTACACCCCCGAGAGATTGTGTAGATACGGGTTGAGGGAGGCTGCAGCCTGCGACAGATGCGCGGAACCCACGGCCGATTTTATGCACTTGGCCTGGTCTTGCCCAGGGGTACATAACTTTTGGGGATTGTTTTTTGGTGAGATGGTGAAAATAACAGAATCTGAACTCCCCCTGGACCCTGCCCTGGCCTTGTTAGGTTATTCCAAAAAGATCCCACTAGGGAGGCGCAGACTGATAGACATGGGGCTTCTTCTAGCAAAACGTAGAGTAGCGATCAACTGGCTCCGCGGCCCCACCCCTACGGTGGCGCAGTGGTCTCACGATATGCTTTATTGCGGCACACAGTCAGAGAATTTTAGTGAACTACTTCCCCCCCCCCTAGAAGTCGTCCAAAAAACTTCTGGGGACTTTATATGACATATATATCTACCCGAGGATCGGAACAGTCACGGACTGACAGTGACGCGCTGCCCCAGGCCCCCACGCCATCTGTTGCTTGATCCCTCCCGTGACTTTATCAGGTGGGCACACAGACCGCTGAGTTGGGGCCTTTCCTCCATGTGGGTCCCTACGGTTCTGCTTAGGAGTGACTGTGAACGATGCCACCACAGACACCAGTATGTTACTCTGTAATTATTTACATAGATATGCTGACATGTACTTGATCTGTTTGTATTATACTGGATCGTACTTACCTGTACACCATGTGCACGCTCTCTAGCGGTTGTGATGTTTCAAATTGCTCCTTGTATGTTCTGTAAAAGCTTGACAAATAAAGAAAAATAACTTTAAAAAAAAAAAAACGTTAAAACAAAAAAAAAATACATGACACATGAAGCTTGAATATCACATTTTATTAAAAATAAATTATATGTAGAACTTATGCCATAGGATACAGTTTAAAATCATATTTTTTTTAAAGCGTGGATATTCACAATTAAAATATCTGGACAAGCAAGTCCTTTTTATGACATGTATGGACAAAACAGGTGTGCGTCCAACTCTCATAAAGCAAGATAGAAATGCCACAAGCACATATAACTATGTGAAGGACATAGCAACTGGTTTATCCGGATTATAAAGAAAACCAACGAAGGAGACCGGATTTTCTTTAGCTTCACATTCATACCCATCCCAGTTGTAACTGTTCTACACCTCGGCTTCAGCATCCTCTTCCAGATACGGTAAGCACCATATTGCATTGTGTAGTGGATACATGTCATGCTGCTTCTTAATATTCAGAAGAATCTCTTTAAGAGATCTTCATGGCGGGAGGTCTCCGATGTTCACACAAGCAAGTAGCAATTTGTGCACAACATCAAACCTAGTATACTTCTGGGCACAGAATGCATTAAGACTGCAGGAGTACTGAAAATAAGAACTTTGGAAGGAAACTGCCTATGAGCAAATATAAAGAAACAAAGTCTGCCTATTTTTAACCAGGAAAAAACAAAGCAATCTCTTCCAAGTGATTTTAAAAGCAAATGATTGAAATGCTAATCATTTAAATATGTAAGCTTGAAAACAAGTCTATATACATTTTAGCAAATTTCACATACATAATAATTAAAAAAGCAATTCTTTGTAAAGGCACAAAGTGGATTTCAGTTAAACCTCCGTCCATAATCGATTTTTTGAAACATACTAAAATTCAATATTTCCTGTTGATCAAGTCGGAAGTAAAATTAAGAAACCATAAGCACTGACAAAAAATGTTTTATGGTTGAAAGGGTAAAACCTGTGGCTCAAATGTTGGCAACGGCTCTTCACAAAAAATATACTTTCGAAATAGAATATACATTTCAGTCAACCACCTTTATTGTCTGAACGCCAAGGTGTGGGTGATGAGTTCTGCTGCTCTGTCCTGAAATCCTTGCGTTCACAGAAGTGGAACCTGGCTGTGCAGTTCGGGAATATTTCATAGCAGTTGCCTGTGATATGGTTTGCTTAGAAAAATAGAACAAAGATTGCATCAAAAATTATGCTAAACAATACCTACATTTTCAGTTCGTCCTGGACACATATTCCCATTTTTAGTGCTCTACTCCTTAAAGTATTGTCAGCATTTTTAAAAGATCAGCGAGTTTTGGTTAGATTACCAAACAAAAACTGGCAAAATTCAGGGTTTTTTAGATTGTTTAAAACCATAATGTTACTTTATCTGTTTTTTTCTCCACGAATATGAAGTTTTTTAAACCTATGTCAAAGTCTTCTACCCAAAGCCAACCATAAGTTCATGTTTTGGCGTTTCTCAATCATATACAGCATGGAATAAGTGTGTGTAGGGCTTGTCGTCCAACTCACCACAGGTGGCAGGGCCTGCAGCCCCACCCCCCCTCTATGCTGCACACATCCTTTGGCTGTGAGCAGCAGGGCTTGGCTGCAGGGCCAGCTCCCAACCTGCCATGTGTGGCCAAGCCCCTCTATGCTCAGCCTTCAGCAGTGTGCAGAAGCAATTTGCTGCAAGGCCTGGCTCTATACCAAACCAACCGCAGGTGCCCAATCCCCCTGTGCACAACCTTTGGCCAAGTGCAGTGGGAGTTTACTGCAGGTCCTGGCCAACAGAACAGTTTATTGTGCGTTTTGGAAATGGGTTGAGGGGGAGAGATTTGTGTTTTCCCTTTTTTGTGGGGAATTCCACTTTTAAACACTTTTTTTTGGTGGAACTCCATTTTTCTCCTCCCCAATCCACTTGTTTGGTTCCTGAACACCAGATGTGCACCTTGCACTCATAAGAGAATTAAACACTTTTGGGTGTGAAGAACAAGTTATCTGGTAGAGACAATACCTAGCTGCAGATTCCTTACCTTTGAATTTCCCCAGGCGTCAGACTGGATCCAGAAACTTTACTTGAGCAGTACCCCTGCGCACCGTCGGGTGGCTCCATTCGGCTCAAAGTGACGTCGGAGTTGTTAGCATCAGTATTGACATCACGGTCACCTATATAGAAGCCACCCAGGTGCGCGGACGTCGGTTACTAATCACTTTTACACGCCAGAGTCATGAAAGAAACTGACATTTGTGTCACAACTAAGGCCCTGAAAAGGGAACAACCCTAGCCCTATCAAATGAGTCTGCAGAGCGTGGAGGCATGGGTGAGTCTGTAAGGATATGCAGCTAGATCTGGTCTCTACCAGATAATGCGCTACCAAAGGTAAGTAACTTGTTCATCTGATAGAGACTTCTAGCTGCAGATTACTTACCTTTAAATTAGACCCAAGCCATACACTCCTGGTGGTGGGCTGCGGACAGATTTTCTACACCTAAAAGTCCTGCAGGACCGAATGGGCTAAATGCCCGTCCCTGTGGACCGGACTGTCCAGGCAGTAGTGCTTGGCAAACGTGTGCAAAGACGCCCATGTTGCTGCCTGGCAGATCTCCAGGACTAGGACACCCTGAGCCAACGTTGTGGTTGCAGCTTTTCCCCTGGTAGAATGGGCCCGTAAACCCTCAGGAGGCTGCTTCCTAGTCAGGGCATAGAAGATCTTAATGCAGATAATGGCCCAGCGCGAAATTGTCAGTTTCTGCACTGCCCAACCTTTTTTAGCTCCCACGTAACCAACAAAGAGAAGGTCATTCCACCCGGAACTCTTTTGTGGGGTCAATGTAGAACGACAACCCTCTTTTTGGGTCCAGACGGGGGAGACGCTCCTCTTCCTTAGAGGAATGCGGGGGAGCAAAAAAGGTGGGCAGAGTGACTGATTGACCCAGATGGATGGGGGTCACTACTTTTGGCAAGAACAGAGCATGGGTGCGAAGCACCCCCTTATCCACAAAAGGCATCATATAGGGAGGCTTGAATGATAAAGCCTGCAACTCACTCACCTGCGGCTCTAAGGGAGCAGACATGAGAAATGTGAGGACCAATTTAAGGTCCCACTGCGGCATGACAAAGGGCATAGGGGTAAACATATGTACAAGCCCTTTCAAGAACCTATTTACAATAGGTGACTTGAATAAAGAGGGTTGGTCCAGCAATCGCAAGAAAGTGGACAGAGCAGAAAGATAACCCTCAAAAGTACCCATAGCAGAGCCCTGCTGGGCAAGGGTAAGAAGAATATTACACAGAGAAGCAGAAAGAGGGTCAATAGACCTTTCTGAACAATATTTTACAATTTTTTGCCAACAGCAGGCGTATACTGTCTTAGTGGAGGGCCGCCTGGCCACCAAAATAACATTGCATACTTCAGCAAGAAGGTCGAAAGCTATCAACTGGCGCAGCTCAATCTCCACGCAAGGAGGGGGAGAGTTGACAGGTTTGGGTGAGGGACCCTCCCCTGAAACAGAAGATCCTCCCGAAGGGGCAGCCTGATCTGAGGATCGATGCTCATTCGAAGAAGCTGTGAATACCAGACTCTCCGTGCCCAGTCCAGAGCCACAAGGATGATTTGGGCCCGGTTGTTCTTGATCTTCTTGAGAACTCTGGGCAAAAGTGGTATGGGCGGAAAGGCGTACAGGAGGCCTAAGCTCCACTCACGGCGTTGGAGTTTACAAGCCGGCTATCGCTCTGATAGCCGGCTTGTAAACTCCAGCACACAAACTGCTGACATTGCGCGTTCTCTTCGGAGGTGAACAGATCTAACCAAGGCTCTCCCCACTGCTGAAAGAGATCTTGCGCCACCTCCGACTGGAGACGCCATTCGTGATCCGCTAGGCATTGATGGCGGAGTTCGTCCACCCTGGCGTTCGGAGAACCTGCCAGGTGTTGAACCACCAGGGTTATGTCCTGCTGTTCCAGCCATGTTCAGAGACGCAGGGCCTCTTGACAAAGAGTCCACAACCCCACCCCGCCCTGCTTTCGTTAAAGTACCACATGGCGGTGGTGTTGTCCATAAACACTTGCACTAACTTCCCCTTGACAAAGGGAAGAAAAGCTTTCAGTGCCAAGCGAATCGCTCGAAGCTCCAACAAATTGATGTGGAGCCTCCACTCCGCCGGAGACCAGTATTCCCTAATCTCCACCTCTCCCAGATGGAAGCCCCATCCCGGGAGTAATGAATCGGTCACTACTGTGTGATCTGGTTTGGGAAGGGAGAGGGGTCTGCCTCTGACCCAATCACGGTTTGTCAACCTCCACTGCAGGTCCTTTGCAGTTCCTTTCAAGATTTGGACAATGTCGGAGAGATTCCCCTGATGCTGCCTGCACTGGAACTTCAGGTTCCACTGCAGAGCCCGCATATGCCATCTGGCGTGTTTTACCAACAGGATGCAGGAAGCCATGAGTCCCAGCATCTCAGTCATTCTCACCGAAATCCAGGATAGAGGCTGAAACATCAGTATCATATCCTGAATATCCTGGAATCGCTGCTTGGGAGGAAAAGCCTGAAACTGCACTGTATCCAGAACAGCTCCAATGAAAGGGAGTGTTAGAACTGGGGGTCTCTAGTTGGCAGAGGTAGGTACCTTTGTCCAAATAGGGACCCTTGCTTCTAGTCAGGGTAAGGGGGATACACTACTAAAATAACCCCTGCTCACCCCCTTGGTAGCTTTCCACGAGCAGGCAGGCTTATCTCAGAGGCAGTGTGTAAAGCATTTGTGAACACATACAGTAAACCCAGTGACAACACTACAGATGGACACCACACAGGTTGTATTATAAAAATAAGTATTTTTATATAGACTTAACACAAGACCCAAAACGAAAAAAATCCACAATACACTATGAAAAATATGACTGTCAATGGTAGAAAATAGTTCAGTTCAATAAAGATGGTAAATGCGACACTCTACGTTCAATGTACCTTTAGATGCGTAACGCGATACAAATAAAAGAGTTGCAGGGAAGGTGATGCGTTGGTTCCTTACATGCAAGAACGGTGATGCGTCGGTTCCCTACTGCTGCGTAGGGGACGGTGATGCGTCGGTTCCTTACCGGAGAGGAGGTGATGCGTCGGTTCTTCACCGCGTGGGGAGGTGATGCGTCGGTTTCTTACTATGCTTCTGTGGCGATGCGACCCACAGCGCCTCGATGCGATGACGACCCGGTGCAATGAAACAAAATGGCGTCTTCTTGATGCGACACGAAGGGGGCGATGCGTGCACGCACGACGGCCGTGCGGCGACTCGGTGAATCTTCTGAGCCGCGACAGGCCCTGCGACATGCTTCGCCGATGATGCGACGGCGACACTCTTCTCCGGGGATGCAAGGCGCTTCGGTGATGCAATGGCGACAGCACACTTTCTCGGCGATGCGACGACAGCGGCGGCGACACGCTTCTTCGTGAGTCGCGCTTCCAGCTCCCAGCGACACGCAGTCTCTCAGAAGGCCCAACACAACAGTAGGCACTTCAAATTCCCAGCAAGGAAATTCAGGGGAGCTGGTTGGTGAAGTCTTGTATCCCTGAGACTTCAGCAGGAGGCAAGCTCAATCTTCAAGCCCTCGGAGATTTTCTGCAAGATGATGAAAGTAGGCACAAAGTTCCTTTCTCCTTTCTTTGGCAATCAGGCAACCACTGCAGGCCAATCCCTCAAACAGCACACAGCATAGGGATAGTTTCCTCCTTCGGTTTCTCTGGTTCCTCTCCTCAGCAAAGGTTCTTCTTGTTTTCCCAGAAGTGATCTAAAAGCTTGGGGTCTGGGTCCCAATATTTATACTAGCAAATCCTTTGTCCTCTGAAGGCAGAGGGTCCTGTACCTAGTTCAAACCAGTTCTGGGTGCACTCTGCCAGTGCACACTTTCTTCCTTTGTCAATGTGGGCCAGGGACATCATACGCACCACAGGAGGTGGAGCCAGCATTGTGGAAGGCAGGCACAGCCCTATTCAGGCCCAGGTGCTACTCCTCCCACCACTCTACATGCAGATAGGTCTATTCAGCCCTGTGCTGACTCACCCTGTCTCCTGGAGTCCCCCAGCCCCTGTCACTCACAAACCCAGACATATAATACACAAGCTAGCAGAGGCAGGCTGGATGGTTAGGCAAGAAAAGACCTACTTTCTAAAAGTGGTATTTTCAAACACAATGTTAAAGCCAACTTCACTAAAATATGTATTTTATCAATCTGAGTTCAGGCATACTAAATTCGTTTTTCTACCATGTTCCCTGGGTCAGTTAGGATTATAAGATGTTATAATCAAACTGCTCATTCTGGCCTATGGGGACAGGTAGCCTTGCAATAGTGAAAAACGAAATTGGCTGTAATTCACTATCAGGACATGCCACACACATCAGGGCATGTCCTACCTCTTACATACAATGCACCCTGCCCGCAGGCCTACTTTAGGGGTGACTAACATGCAGAAAAGGGAAGGTTTGGGGACTGGTAAGTGGGTGCACTCACCAAGTCGACATGGCAGTACCAGACTGCACACAGGCTCTGCATTGGCAGGCCTGAGACACTTTACAAGCTGCTCCTGTGGGTGGCACAACCAGTGCTGCAAGCCCACCAGCAGCATTTGATTCACAGGCCCTGGGCACAAACAGTGCACTGTACTAGGGTCTGACAGTGAATCAAATAGGCCAAACATGGAGTCACTAATCCACACATTAATTTACCATAGGGAGCACTTGCACTTTGGCACTGAATAGCAGTGGCAAAGTGCCCAAAGCATCTAAACCAGCAAAAACATGTCAACAACAGAGGAGGCATAGTGAAAAAATGGAAGGGAGACCCACGCCAAGGATGCCAGGTCTAACACATGTCCCCTCCAGCTGAAATGTGGGGAGAACTATCCTACCTCTGGGGAGTTCTCATCACTAAGGCGGAAAATTCTGGACAGACCATCAGCATTGGCGTGTTCTGTACCAGGGCGGTGTTCCACCGTAAAGTCCATCCCCTGTAGGGAAATGGACCACCTCAACAGCTTTGGATTCTCACCCCATATCTGCATCAATCATCTGAGGGGCCTGTGGTCTGTCTGAACCCGGAAGTGAGTCCCAAACAGGTATGGTCTCAACTTCTTCAGCGCCCAGACCACAGCAAATGCCTCACGCTCAATAGCACTCCACCTCTGTTCCCGTGGAAGTAACCTCCTACTGATGAAGGCTACAGGTTGGTCTAGGCCCTCCTCATTTAACTGTGCCAGAACAGCCCCTACACCATGCTCTGAAGCTTCTGTTTGAACAACAAATTCTTTTGAGAAGTTGGGCGCCTGAAGTACGGGGGCCGTGCACATGGCAGTCTTCAAGGCGTCAAAAGCTCTCTGACAGGTGTCAGTCCAAATCACTCTCTTCTGCTGCTTCCTGGAAGTCAGCTCTGTCAAGGGTGCAACGATGCTGCCACACCCCTTGACAAATCTGTAATACCCAGTGAGTCCTAGAAAGGCTCTCACCTCTGTCTGGGTCTTAGGGGGTTCCCAAGCCAGAATGGTATCAATCTTGGGCTGTAGGGGCGCCACCTGGCCGCTCCCAACCTGGTGTCCCAAGTACACCACGGAACCCTGCCCGATCTGGCACTTACTCTCCTTGATCATGAGGCCTGCCCTCCGCAGCGCCATCAACACTTCCCAGAGGTCGCGCAGATGTTCTTCCCAACTGGCGCTGAACACTGCGATGTCATCCAGGTAGGCGGCACTGAAATCTTCCAGTCCAACCAACACCTGGTTGACCAACCTCTGAAAGGTGGCAGGGGCATTCTTCATCCCAAAGGGCATAACCCGGAATTGGTAGTGCCCATCTGGTGTGGAGAATGCTGACCTCTCTTTGGCCCCATCAGTCAAGGCGATCTGCCAGTACCCAGACGTTAAGTCAAATGTGCTGAGGTACCGGGCGGCACCCTAACCGATCAATGAGCTCATCAGCTCTGGGGATGGGGTGCGCGTCAGTCCTGGTGACTGAATTGAGTCCTCGGTAGTCCACACAGAACCGGAGTTCGGGCGTGGCACCAGGCTTGGCAGCCTTTGGGACCAAGCCCACTGGGCTGGCCCAAGGGCTGTGAGAGGACTCAATCACCCCCAATGCAAACATCTTGGAGACCTCCTCCTTGATGCAAGCTCTCACCCTGTCAGTCACTCTGTAAGCCTTGTGCTTGACAGGAGAACTGTCCCCAGTATCCACATCATGGACGCACCAATCAGTGACACTAGGAGTCGGGGAAAACAGGTCAGGAAACTGTCCCAACAGTTGGCGACAGTCTTCCTGCTGCTCAGGTGTCAGGGAGTTAGAGAGGTTCACACCCTCCACTGACCCATCTTGCTCTGTTGCAGACAGGAGGTCAGGAAGAGGTTCTGTCTCCTCTTCCATTCCATCATCTGTTGCTAGGAGCATGCCCACTTCGGACCTCTCAAAATGGGGCTTGAGGCGGTTGACATGTAGGACCCGCAAAGGGTTCCTGGGAGATCGCAAGTCCACCAGGTAGGTGATGTTACTCTTGCGCTCCACCACCTCAAATGGTCCGGTCCACTTATCCTGGAGCGCGCAAGGCTCCACGGGGGCCATGACCCACACTTTCTGCCCAGGCTGAAACTCGATCAGAGTGGCATTCTGATCATACCACTGTTTCATCTGCTCCTGGCTGGCTTCCAGATTCGCCTCAGCGAGTTGTCTGAATCGCCTAGTCTGATTTCTAAAGGCCAGCATGTAGCTAAATAAATCCTGGGGAGGTTTACTGGGAGCTTTCTCCCAGCCTTCTTTCACCAAACTCAGAGGTCCTCTTACCGGGTGACCATAGTGCAGTTCAAAGGGACTGAACCCTAAGGACTTCTGTTGCACCTCACGGTAAGCAAAGAGAAGGCATGGCAAGAGGACGTCCCACTTACGCCTCATGGGTTCTTTCAGACCCATAATCATGCCCTTCAGGGTCCGGTTGAATCTCTCAACCAGCCCATTTCCTTGGGGGTGGTAAGGAGTGGTGAACTTATAGGTAACACCGCACTCCTGCCACAGGGACTTCATATACTTGGATATGAAGTTTGTACCACGGTCACTCACCACCTCCTTGGGGAACCCCACACGGGAGAAAATCCCCATCAGTGCACGTCCCACCACGGGGCCGTCGCTGTCCGAAGAGGGATGGCTTCCGGGTGGCATGGTCCACCAAGACAGGATGAACCAGTTGCCCATGGCTGTCTTGGGGTCCAGTGGCCCCACAATGTCAATACCCACCCGTTCAAAGGGGGTGCTGACCACAGGGAATGGTTGGAGGGGAGCCTTGTGCTTCCTCCCACTTTTTCCACTTGCCTGGCAAGTCTGACATGTCCTGCAATGAGTGTCTGAACTCTTGTGCATCTGGGGCCAATAAAAGTGGGTGACAAGCCTTTCAAAGGTCTTGCCCTGCCCCAGATGTCCTGCTAAAGGCACATCATGAGCCAAACCCAGTAGGAAGGCTCTGAAGCGCTGGGGTACCACCAGCACACGGGCTGACCCAGGCTCAGCAACCTTAGGCTCGCTATACAGGAGACCATTCTCCCAGTAGATCCAATGTGATCCAGACTGATCACCTGCTGCCTGGTTTGTGGCCTGTTGCCGCAAACCCACAAGAGAAGGGCACTTGTTCTGCTCCTCACAGAACTCCTCCCTGGAGGGTCCTCCTTCTTGCTGCCAATGGGTCAGCTCAGGCAGGTCCCCCAGTTCGGCCACTTGCTCCCCTGTAGGTTCCAGAGCATCCCCCTCAGGTTCTGCTTCCTCTTGGACCGTGGGTACTATGGGGGCCGGTTTCCCGCGCCCTCTGCCTATTCTCTTCAAGGCAGGCACCAGGTCCTCTTGAACACCTCTACTGGCTGCCATAGACCGGGTGGTCGCGCACGCCCACTCAGGCAGACCCAACATCTCTAAATGAGACCTTCTCTCCACCTCTGCCCAAGGTGAACTTTCTAAATCGTTGCCCAACAGACAGTCTACAGGCATGGCTGGCCTCTCAGCTACTTGAAAGGTACTCGAGACCCCCCCCACTCACAGGGAACCTGAGCCACTCTGCAGTGGCTCTCGGAGTTGTCCGCAGTAACTACTGGGCAGAATGCATTGGGGATCACCTGCTCTTCAGACACCAGCAGACAACTCATAGCTGTCACACTGGCTCCGGTGTCTCTCAGAGCCTCCACCCTTTGGCCATTGATGGTCACCCACTGCCTGTATTTCTTAGTGTTATCAGACAGTTGGGCCTGGGGGACCATCTCACTGTCTCCTAAAGAGACCAAGGACATTGCTACAGGAACCCCACCCACCTTGGGCACCCATCTCCTCCCCCAGGGCTACACTAGCTACCTGCCGGGGTGGTGCACCAGTGGGTGCTGATTTTCCATACAAGGGACATCTAGTCTCCCAGGAGCAGTGGCCCACTTGACCACACTTAAAGCAAGTCTTGGGCCCCCTGTGAACAGGCTTATCTGTCGGGGCCCCTGGCTTCTTTTCAGGGGGAGGCTAGGAACCCTTCCCTTGGGGATTACTTTGAGGCCCTTTCTGGAACTCCCTCTGTTTACCCTTGTCCCCCCCACTCCTCTGCTGGGGACCCTGCCCACCTTTGGTGGAGTCTCCCACGTGACCCTTGGGGACCCGGGTGCTCACCCAGCAGTCCCCCTCCTCAGCAAGCTTCCTAGGGTTAGTCAGCCTACTATCAATAAAGTGCTGGCGTAGCTCTGGAAAACAATTTCCTGACAAGTGCTCCCATGCAATCAAATCAAAGAGCGCTTCAAAATCATTCACTTTGCTACCCTTCACCCAACCATCCAATGCTCTGCAAAAAAAAGTCACATATTCTACCCAGGTACTGCCCTCCAACGTTTTGCAATTCCTGAACCTCTGCCTATACAGTTCAGGAGTCAACCAATACCTGGACATCAATGCTTCTTTCATATGACCATAAGAATTGTGGACTTCAGAGGGCAAGTCTAATAAGGTATCCCGCCCCTCACTAAGGAACCACCCCCACAACCCCGCTCCCCAATCCTTCTCAGGGACTCGGTGTGAGGTCATAGCTACCTCATAGGCTTTAAACCATTGCCCAATGTCATCATTTTTATAAAACTCTTTCACCACATCTTTATGTATATACACCCTTGCTTCAAAAGGCATGGACGGTGTGCTGCCACCAGAGGGAGTAATCTCTAAGCTCCTAGCTTTCAACTCCAACTCCCTCAAACTTCTCTTATGCTCCATTTGCATCCTCTTTTCCTCTAGGGCCAATTTCTTAATTTCCAATTCTAACTGCCCACCCATCTTAAGCTTGGTCAGCTCCATTTCATGCATCCTACTTCTCTCCCTGTCCTCCAGCTCTCCTGGGGACAGGCCCTTGGAAGAAACACTGCTACCTGTTGGGGAAGGTGCTTTCCTCCCCCCTGGACCCAATAGCCCATCTAGCTGCCCTCCTGCATCCTCAGCCCCCTCCTCATGCTCTTCCACATGCTCAGGGGTGCTCCTTGCTTCCACCCAGGCCCTCAGCGCCTTTTGGAACTCATCCTTCTTGGAGAGACCGGTCATAGCAACTTTTAATTTCCTGCAGAAGTATTTCAGCTGTTTTACAGTGGAACTTTCCAATTTTTCTTCTTCAAAATCTAAATCCACAGATGCGATGGATGCTGTTTTGCTCATGGTGACTAAACTTGGCAGTTCTTGGCAAAAATAGAAATCCCAGGAAAAAAACTATCTACCAAAAATGTATGTGGTTGCGTTTGGTCTGCACTCACTAGTAGTGTACACCAATTACTGTATATGAGTCACAAATGCAAGTCCAGAATCCTCACCGCTGACCACCAATGTTAGAACTGGGAGTCTCTAGTTGGCAGAGGTAGGTACCTTTGTCCAAATAGGGACCCTTGCTTCTAGTCAGGGTAAGATGGATACACTACTAAAATAACCCCTGCTCACCCCCTTGGTAGCTTGGCACGAGCAGGCAGGCTTATCTCAGAGGCAGTGTGTAAAGCATTTGTGAACACATACAGTAACCCAGTGACAACACTACAGATGGACACCACCCAGGTTGTATTATAAAAATAAGTATTTTTATATAGACTTAACACAAGACCCAAAACGACAAAAATCCACAATACACTATGAAAAATATGACTGTCAATGGTAGAAAATAGTTCAGTTCAATAAAGATGGTAAATGCGACACTCTACGTTCAATGTACCTTTAGATGCGTAACGCGATACAAACAAAAGAGTTGCAGGGAAGGTGATGCGTCGGTTCCTTACATGCAAGAACGGTGATGCGTCGGTTCCTTGCTCCGGGGGAGGTGATGCGTCGGTTCCCTACTGCTGCGTAGGGGACGGGGATGCGTTGGTTCCTTACCGGAGAGGCGGTGATGCGTCGGTTCTTCACCGCGTGGGGAGTTGATGCGTCGGTTTCTTACTGCGCTTCTGTGGCGATGCGACCCGCAGCGCCTCGATGCGATGACGACCCGGTGCAATGAAACAAAATGGCGTCTTCTTCTTGATGTGACACGAAGGGGGCGATGCGTGCACGCCCGACGGCGACTCAGTGAATCTTCTGAGCCGCGACAGGCCCTGCGACACGCTTCTCCGATGATGCGACGGCGACACTTCTCTGGGGATGCGAGGAGCTTCGGTGATGCGATGGCGACAGCGGCGGCACGCTTTCTCGGCGATACGAAGACCGCGCCTGCGGCGGCGACACGCTTCTTCTTCGTGAGTCGCACTTCCAGCTCCCAGCGACACGCAGTCTCTCAGAAGGCCCAACACAACAGTAGGCACTTCAAATTCCCAGCAAGGGAATTCAGGGGAGCTGGTTGGTGAAGTCTTGTATCCCTGAGACTTCAGCAGGAGGCAAGCTCAATCTTCAAGCCCTTGGAGATTTTCTGCAAGATGATGAAAGTAGGCACAAAGTTCCTTTCTCCTTTCTTTGGCAATCAGGCAACCACTGCAGGCCAATCCCTCAAACAGCACACAGCATAGGGATAGTTTCCTCCTTCAGTTTCTCTGGTTCCTCTCCTCAGCAAAGGTTCTTCTTGTTTTCCCAGAAGTGATCTAAAAGCTTGGGGTCTGGGTCCCAATATTTATACTAGCAAACCCTTTGTCCTCTGAAGGCAGAGGGTCCTGTACCTAGTCCAAACCAGTTCTGGGTGCAGTCTGCCAGTGCACACTTTCTTCCTTTGTCAATGTGGGCCAGGGACATCAGACGCACCACAGGAGGTGGAGCAAGCATTGTGGAAGGCAGGCACAGCCCTATTCAGGCCCAGGTGCTACTCCTCCCACCACTCTACATGCAGATAGGTCTATTCAGCCCTGTGCTGACTCACCCTGTCTCCTGGAGTCCCCCAGCCCCCGTCACTCACAAACCCAGACATACAATACACTAGCTAGCAGAGGCAGGCTGGATGGTTAGGCAAGAAAAGACCTACTTTCTAAAAATGGTATTTTCAAACACAGAATGTTAAAACCAACTTCACTAAAAGATGTATTTTATCAATCTGAGTTCAGGCATACTAAATTCGTTTTTCTACCATGTTCCCTGGGTCAGTTAGGATTATAAGATGTTATAATCAAACTGCTCATTCTGGCCTATGGGGACAGGTAGCCTTGCAATAGTGAAAAACGAAATTGGCTGTAATTCACTATCAGGACATGCCACACACATCAGGGCATGTCCTACCTCTTACATACAATGCACCCTGCCCGCAGGCCTACTTTAGGGGTGACTAACATGCAGAAAAGGGAAGGTTTGGGGACTGGTAAGTGGGTGCACTCACCAAGTCGACATGGCAGTACCAGACTGCACACAGGCTCTGCAATGGCAGGCCTGAGACACACTTTACAAGCTGCTCCTGTGGGTGGCACAACCAGTGCTGCAAGCCCACCAGCAGCATTTGATTCACAGGCCCTGGGCACAAACAGTGCACTGTACTAGGGTCTGACAGTGAATCAAATAGGCCAAACATGGAGTCACTAATCCACACATTAATTTACCATAGGGAGCACTTGCACTTTGGCACTGAATAGCAGTGGCAAAGTGCCCAAAGCATCTAAACCAGCAAAAACATGTCAACAACAGAGGAGGCATAGTGAAAAAATGGAAGGGAGACCCACGCCAAGGATGCCAGGTCTAACAGGGAGCGTCTGAGAAGGAGTCGGGTGTGACTTCGGTATAGAGAACCCCAGCGAATGCAGGAGGTTCGCCATAGTCTTGAGGTGGGCGACGACAGCCTGGGGCGAAGACGCCTTCAAAAGCCAGTCGTTGAGATAGGGGGAAGACTGACACCTCTAACCTGCGCAGATGAGCTGCAACTACCACCATCACATTGGTGAAAACCTGCGGGGCGCTGGTAAGGCCAAATGCAAGCACGGTGAATTGAAAGTGCTCGTGGCCTACCTTGAACCGCAGGTAATGCCTCTGGACAGGCAGGATGGGGATGTGAAAATATGCCTTCTGCAAGTCCAACGCTACCAGGCAATCTCCTGGGTCTAGGGCAGACAAGACCTGAGCCAACGTGAGCATCTTGAATTTCTCCTTTTTGAGGAAGAGACTGAAGGTCGAAGGTCCAAAACGGGCCACAATCATTTGTTCATTTTCGGTATCAGACAGTAGCTGGAGTAGCAACCACTGCCTACTTCTGAAATTAGAACCCTTTCAATAGCTCCCTTGGCCAGGAGAGCTGTAACTTCCTCTTGGAGTAAGGCTAGATGATCCTCCACCAGCCATTCTTGAGTTGGCAGTAAAGGAGGAGGAAAAGAAAGAAAAGGTAGAGAATAGCCTTCCTGAATTATCTGCAAGACCCATTTGTCTGGTGTTATGGACCACCAGCAGAGGAGATGGTGCTGAATTCTCCCTCCGACTGGAGTAGCATAGCCTTGCAGAACCAAACTAGGAATGTTTGGAGGCTGCAGCTGCCGGGCGCTGGGTGGCAGACGACTTCTGGCTACCATTCAGAGGTCAGAATGAACTGCGTCCATGTATTCGCACAACTTGGGGAGTCTGTGCAGTACGGGGGCTGGAATATGGCTGATGTGGTTGAAAACTCCTTTCATTGCCATGAAAGGGGCGAAAGCTAGACTGGTCACAAGGTGTGACTGAAAGGCCCAAGGATCTGGCCGTAGCACAAGACTCCTAGAAACGCTCAAAGGCCGAATTCGCTTTCTCTCCAAAAGACGAGTCCATGAGATTAGCCTGGACATCACCCGAGAAGCCAGATGTTCTCAGCCAGGCGTGGAGCCATAAGGCCACTGTCAATGAAACAGCTCTGCCCAGCAAGTCACTTGTGCCTAAGCCACACCTAATGGTGAATTTTGCTGCATCTCTCCCATCCTTCACTGCCTGGGAGAGCACGGCCCGGGCCTTCTCTGGGACTTGTGGCAGCATTTGGGCAACCATTTCCTAAAGGGTGTGCGAGAAATGGCCCAATATGCATGCAGTATTCACCAACTGCAATGCCAGGCTGGTAGACAAAAACACTTCTTCGCAAGTGCGTCCAGCCTCTTGGATTCCCTATCCAAAGGAATGGAAGGGAATGTGCCATGGGACGTTAAAGCCTGAACCACTAAGCTCTCAGGGGTGGGGTGTTGGCTGAGGAACCTTGGATCGCTGGGTGCAGGGCAATGGCGGCGTGCAATTGTCCTGTTTACAGGAGCCCCTGTGCTAGGTTTGGACCACATGCCTAGAAGGACATCTGTTAATGCTTCATTAAAGGGCAATAGGGTTTCGGATGTGGAAGCCCCAGGCTGAAGCACCTCTGTCAGAAGATTAGTCCTGACCTGCACAGGGGGAAGCTCACGGCCACGGACCTCTGCTGCACTCCTCACCACCATGGCATAAGCTGCCCCCTCCTCCGTAGCCACACTAGATGGAGGGAACATACCAGTATCTGGGAATGTGTCCAGTCCACTGGCTTCCCCTTGATCCTCATACCAGTCCAACTTTTCCACCAGAAGATCTAGTTGTTGTTCTAAATGGTCCATAGACCCCTCCTAATCTTCAACCATGCCTGAAACTTCCTCAAAATGCACAGGCAATGACATAGAACCTCTAGGCTCTGCTGGCGCTGGAGCCGTCGGGTATCAGGATGGGGCTGGCGCCACTGGTGGGCGCCGGAGGCATCGACTTAGAGTGACACCAGGGAAGGTCGCGTTGGCAAGACCAGCTTCGACCCAGAATCGCATCAATGAGACCCCACCGGTGCCGTGGGCGGAGCCAATAGCGTAGAACCTGGTGGGGCCTCCTCCAACCCCACTGGGCCCAAAGACAGTCTGGAGGGGTCAGCCCGCTCAAATACCCAGCGCATGGCCTCGTAAAATTCCTACATTTGAGCTGGGGTTGCTCCAACTCCTGGAAATGGGGCGGAGACGAACCTGGCTCCGGCTCTGCAGAACTGTGCCTAGAGCATCAATACTACTTACCTGTCTCATCAACGGACAACAGATGAGGTGAAGTTTGGACTTCTTTTTGTGCCAAGTGGACTTAGGGCTCCTGGAGCCGTCCCGTGACCTCTTTTTCTTCGAACGGGATCGGGATCTCCGAGGATTCGCGATGGACGGTGTCGACTTCTGGGCCACAAGGATCTTCAGTGATCGCTCAAGCAAGGCCTTCGGAGTAATGGCCCAGGAATCAAAGCACAACTTCGTGTCGTGGTCGCGTTTGAGGCACCACAAGCAGACAAGGTGGAAGTCTGCTACCGACATGGCGCGGTGACAGGCGCCACACGGTTTAAACTATGCAAGTCTAGATGACATCCTCAACATACAAGAACATTTCTCCTCGACAAAATGTTAAAAAAGGCCTGTCAATAAAGAGACAGTTGGGTAGCTCTTCCCAGATTAGCGCTTAACTGGCGCGGAAAGAAAAGAACTGACATCCACGTGCCTGGTTGGCGCCTATATAGGTGACCACGACATCAGAACGGACACTAACAACGCCGACGACATCACACGGCGCCAAAAGAAGGCACACAATGGCGTGCAGGGGTACTGCTCACGGAAAAGTTTCCAGATCTTGTCTGATGCCAGAGGACATTTAAAGGTAAGGAATCTGCAGCTAGAAGTCTGTATCAGATTTGGTCTTCTCCTGAAGTGTCTCTATTGGAACGCTTGGCAAAGTGGTGCCCTGCTGAGCCTTGCACATTCTATCTCCCTCTGCCATCTGCTGTACTACTTCTCATGCTTAGGCTTGAACTATCTCTGCATGGCTGATGTGCAAAAGGAGTAGTAGCCATTTGTCCCCATGCTGGCCCTTATTTTGCAGAATTTGCACATAACCAGACGTGCATTAATTATTTTCTCCCCTTTCTAATGGCTGAAAAACTTCCTGGAGGAAGAGTTCAGAATAAAAAAGATCCAGAGTAGGTTGGAAGCATCTGTCTTTCTTGGGCACAAGGAAATACAGAGTAGCATACCTGCCCGATTTTGGTTGTGGGCACCAGTTCCACCACACCTTTGATTAACAGCAAAAGAACCTCTGGCCTAGGGTGTGAGAATGATCTTCGGAGGTGGTACAGGAGGGGTGGGGTGAAGGAAGGAGTCCTGGAAGGGCGTAGCCCCTGCAAATAGATTGCAGTAACCAGTGATCCATCATGATGAACTCCCGTCACTCAAAGTGGCAGGACACCATTCCCCCCCACAGGCTGCATGTATTTCTTTAAGGGTAGACTAAAGTGGTTTAGGTGAAGGTGCCAGAGAAGACGGAAGAAGACTGCTGCTGCTGACCTCTATGGTTATTGCCATCTATACTGCAAACAAAACTCACTGGACAGCTGAATGAGCTTAGTCTACAGATGTCTCCAACAGAGCATGCTGTGGGAAAAGCCATGGAATTTGTGGTACTGCTGATGGAACCGTCGTGCCGGGGAAGTCAGGCCCAAAAACCAAGCAGTAGTCCACCCTTATTTAAAGCATTTGCGAGCAGAGTCTGCATTATAGTCAAATAGCAGAGGCTATTAAATGGCATGTCTATTAAAGATGCCTGGGTATCTCCAGAAAAACTAGTCAACCTCATCCAGCCTTGGCAATGGATGGCGACCGAGGAGCTCATAGATCGAGCACCTGAGTCAACACTGTCCAGACTGTATTGTGTAAATGGTGAACAACCTATACAAATTGATCACAGAGATGGTCAGGGAGATTAGGAATAACTAGCTGAGTCATCTCACACAAAGCATAGGTGCATCAGGACAAAAGCTAAAGAGCATTGTTTGAGCAAAGATCTAGGTTCCTCGAAGAAACAAACACCTCCCCCATGGCTTCAATCTTTTTTGACTCCTTATTTGACAGCGAGGTAGGAAAAGAATCAGGATTTTGTTTTGAACACCAAGTTGCCCTCACCACAAGACTCTCAGGAGACGTGCCAACTGTAAAGAATTTTGAATCCTGCTGATCAGAATGATGGGAAACAACTTAGCTACTGACAACCGGTGCAGACACTGGCTTGCTCCATGCACCTAAAATAGAGTATATGATAGCATTGTTGGATGAGCAGCGAGGTTCAGCAGCAAAAGCAGTAAGCTGTAGAATCTTGGTGAGGAGATTTTACTTTGTTCCTACTACAGAAAAAGGTAGTTTGAGGACCTCTACAGCCTTATGCAGTACTGCAATAAATGAAGCAGGGATGCTGGTGGGACAGCAGAGCACAGTTTAAGGCAGTGCGCAGCAGGGTGCAAGTTCAAATACTGTCTCAGGGTACAGGAGGGCAGAAGAGCAGGAGACACTAGGTAACCGGGCCTGAGTGTGGTGGATCCAAGCACCAGATGACAGCAGTGACACTGGCAGGGCTGCGCAGTGGGGAGTCTTGGAGCAACATGGCCTGATGGCAGAGTAATTCAGCTCCAGCAAGAGCCACACTGTGACAACTACAGAGTCAAACAGGTGGGTCAATGTGGCACAAGGGAATCAGAAAGCTAAGTCATTAGATGCCACACTCACCATTAGATGCTCCCACACTCACCATCAGACGCCACCACAGTCACTATCAGATGTCCACAAGCCCACCGTCAGATGCACACTGCTCACTATTCTTTTACTATCAGAGTAAACAACACTGTGCGAGCCAACAGAGCACATGCTACAAATAACCTAACAAAGGGGAGGGGAGAGGTGCAGGGCCTGGCCAGCCTTGGGCTGCTGGCCTGGTAGCCAGTTTGCAATGGAGAACAGAGCAGAGGAGCATGTGCCTCTCCTCCTTAGCCCAAAATGAGGCATGGGGCAAGTGGTAGACACCCTGTTCACAACTACAAGCAGGGCAATCGGCCAACTGTAACCGGTCCCAAAAGAAATCATGAAAATTAGGACACCTGGGACAGACGACACCTGGCTAACACCCCGTCTCCAAACAGAATTCCGGGGCAGTGTAAGCTGCCATGTCTCTCTCCAGCCAGCACCATTTTGCACCCTTTGAAGGCCTGGGACAGGTGATAGTTGTCGGCCTGATGGCCTATTTGAAATTGCCAGTTGGGAACCACCACACCAGTCAACAGTCCAAAACCACCTTTAACCTCCAAAAAAAGGTAGGTGGAAAAGGCTCAGGAACAGCTAAATCCGAGCAGCCTGAAACACTGCTAGTGGATGTTTTTGCCTGATGAACCATTGCAAAAGGTGTATGGCAATAAAAACCAATGAAATTTATCACAAAAAAAGACCAGAAATGTACAAGTTACGGTACTACCTTCATATAATCTTAATGCTTTCCCATAGTAACTTGACATAACTCCATGCCACACCATGCACTATTGGCAACGTGAAACACATTTTCACACACAATATAACAGTACACGATGTACAATATGATGAATTATCAATACATTAATTACACATTAATGGAAACATGCAAGGAATCCAAATTTGGAAGAAAAAACACCATGATACAATACCCTTTACTAGAGACTACCATGGAGTATGGTAAAACGTCCAATAACTCCTGCCCTCACCATACACTTCACAAGATGAAACTTGTATTTGTACACCAAAACCACATTCCAAAATCTAAACCCAGGAATTTCATCTATACTAAACAGCTATTAGTGGAAATGTAGTTTTGAACCCTAAAAGCTTTTAACACTGGCATATCAGGAGTATGCTATAACATAGGATGATAAGACCTTAAACATAATAAACAATGATACTTCATTCCACTCGAGAATAATATTAAAAAACGGAATATTCCACAATAACTCTTTCTTTTGTCACTCCAGCTAACGATACAAAATTCCACACACTCAAACACGTTCTTGCCCACTCTGTTAGTCACATCGAATTTCTACCTTTCACAGGTAGATTAAGATGAAAGGGGAAGAAGATTATGTAAAGAAAGTACCTTATTTTGTTTTGTGTTATAGTCACCGTTGATCCCACCGCTAACCTTAACATCCCTTCAACTCTATGTTCACTTAGGACGTCAAATTAGAACAGTGATGACCGATAACCACAGAGCATGAACAAGGATAATGTGTAATGCACAAGCCCCCATGTGTTGACATAACCCAGTAGGCACCGCCTTTGGCCATGCGCAACAAGGCTCACGCGTAGAGTCCAGAGAAAGGCCAGGCCTTGCACTCACTATCCTTATGGTCACGACCCACGCAGTGGTTGGGTAAATGGCCTGGCCTTCAGCCATGTCCACCGATTCCACCTGTGCCCAGAGGGTAGGGTATAGGACCTAGCCATTGGCCAGGCCCTGGGCAAAGACGCCATATGGACCTAGCCCACTGCAAGAAGCCTTCTGCCACGTGCAGCTTTCCCTTTTCTTATGCCAGAAAATTGTGGTTCCACAGAACCGACTGCACATTTACAGCTGTACAGATTGGGCCCTGGGCGCCTGGAGCGTTTTAAAAGACCACCACCAGAAACAACGTGTGATATTATGCATGTCACTAAGCTTACTTTACATAACCCAAAAAGAGTTTACCTGCGTAATGGGATGATGCTTCTCCACGACAACAGAGCTCATTGGTGGCGATACACCCACTGAAGTTATATTGCTTCCAATTCGACTCGCCGCCTTTTGTGCCAAATCTACACGCCCTGTAATTCTTGCTGTGATGGTTTTTCCAGCTTGCTGCTGAGCCGACGTTACAACTCTTGTCATAGGCTAAATTATAGAAAAACAAAAGACAAACTGATAAGCTACATACCTTGGGTAACGCTTTTTTTTTTAAGAATACTGTTAGTTTTTATCAATTCAACCATCCAACAAGAAAGCACCGCAGGCAGCACCTGTTCACACACCCACCAGACATTACTGTTTGAACAGTACTAGCAGCACCATACAGGCACCACAGCAGTGGTAATGTAATTTCTGCTTAATCCACCTGCTCCGAAGTATCAAGGGCGAAAAGAAAGAGCAAACTTAAAAACTAAATTCAGAAAGAAAATTACAAAACAATTCCTGTCCTCAGAAAAGGACGAGGTGGGAGGCTGATGAGGGATCTGCAGGCGGGATGCATCAGAAACGGAGGTAAAAGGGCAGTAAAGCGCTCCTATAATAGGTACCTCTTCCCATGCATTCCTCAGTTCTAAAGACTGCCTACGTACGACACAAGGAGGATATAAGGAACAAAGAAAGAACTAATCCAAGCCAGACATTGAGGCAGGACTTTCCAACGTCTGCAGCAAATTACTGGGATCCTGCTCCCTCCAACAGTACAAACATTGCTGTTAGTCTTTGGTAGACTGTACGGCATCTTTATTGATTCATGGATCTCTTTGTGATTCAATTCACACCACAGCTCATCACAAAGCAAAAAATATATGTTAATAATCCGCTTCATCACTGTTAGACCTGTCAGCCTTAGGGTGGTCTTTCCCCAAACTTTTTGCATTACTCCAACATTTTTACTGATCTTGTTTTGACGGCCTCTGTGCACTTTACCACTGCTAACCAGTGCTCAATCAATCAACTCTGATTTGTAGAGTGCTGCTAATGCAATAGGTCTCGCATTTCCTTGAGTTAGAGCTATTGGCGTTGTAAATGACGTCTTTTACCTATGTGTTATGGAGTGTATGTATGTGGTGTATAGTGGACTTATGTGGTTTGATTGGAATTATGTGGCATGGTGTGCAGTGGAAATATGTGACTAGTAATTATGTGGTATTGAGTTACTTGAATTTTGTGGAGTGGGATTGCGTGTTATGGAGTGTAATTATGTGGAAGTGCATTTTCTGTTGTGGAGTGATATGTAGTGGAGTTTAGTTATGTGGTGTGCTGTTAATGTTCGTGCCATGATGTGGAATTTTGTGGTGTGCTGTGTAATTGTGTTGTTGAGTTGAATTATGTGGTTTGGTGTTGAAGTATGTGGTGTAGATTGGAAATGTGTGGAGTTGAATTGTGTGGCATGGAACTATGTGGATAGCATTGCCTTTCTGGTGACTAAAAGAACAAGTTTTAGCTAGTGGCATTGTAAAGGACAATGCCTTTTATTTATGTTTTTAAAACGAAAACAAAAATAAAAGGCATTGTTATTTGCAATGTCAATAGCTCAAACTCGCGTAAATGCGAGACCTATTGCATTGCAAATGCTTGTACTTAGGACTTCTGCCCTGTGCATCTGTGAGTGAGGGAACGAAGCAAGGCACATACATACCAGTGGGCGTGAGGATGGCACATAGGCTTCTGGAAGGGAACATGGCACAATGTTTTAGACCTTTTGCGCGCACACCATGGGTCCTGTGCAGCCCTGGACTTTAGATCAAGCACGTCGTCCATAGAACTGCCTGCTCCACACACACATTTACGCTTGCAGCGGACATGGCCCGAGTTCTGGACGGCGCGTGCTTGTTCTCCGTCCCTGTTTACCTGGCGCGTGCGCACTTCCACCCAGCGGCAGCCGTGCATGTCTCCAACTCGTGCCTCATGTTTAACCTGTGGTGATTAATTGAGACGAAGGAACACGCCAGGTGAGCTGCAGGCAGTCACATTCCTGCATGTGCGGACTGGGAGGCTCAGAACACTGTCAGCAGCGGCCTCACAGGGGTGCATGGTGGATGCAGGGAGCGGGATGACAGTGCGCAGGGGACAAGAGTGCCCCTTACTAACAGTGGACACCTTCCGATTGGACGCTGTCTTCCAACAAGCAGGCACGAAGGATTCACTCTGGGAGCACTGGGGCAATATCGTGGCCGAGCTACAGCAATTTCCAACTATTAATTTAGTGACAAATTAGAATGAAAGGTGGATATGTGCACGATTTAGTTTCGTTATTACACAGTGTACTGTACTATGTTGTTAGCGGTCACGTGACTGGTACAATCTTAGTCTACTAACTAAAAGCAGGTTGCACCCGATGCAAAGTACCGACCGCGGCTGCTCGGTCCCACTGCTTTTCTCGTGCACTGGAAGGGCAGCACACTTGACAAACTGTCCCCGGGGCAGTAATCCCTCTCACCTCCAGACGCACGCACTCGCAGATGGTGCCTGGGCAGAGCCACCCCCATACGGGGCGCCGGGCAGCAGTACTCCTTGCACGTGGTGTCTGGGCAGCTCTCCTGGTGGCACCTTAGAGACAGCTGCAACTAGCCGCAAATAAGTGTAAATGCTTTGACGTTCCTAGTATTCAACATAACGTTACCCTCTTTTCACAGACCGCATGGGATTCAGATCTTTGAAAACCATTGATGGAGGTTCATTCAAAAATGGCTCAGAGTGAAAAATAGCACAGAAAAGGACAGGCAATAGAATGGCACAGAAAATAAATATGTACAACAAAAACACTGCTCAATTCGTTTTAGAGGGTCGGGGTGGGGTGGCGTGGTTAGGGTAGCTCATCCTTCCAGGCATGGGAAACGTCCGACAGATGAAAAACAAGCACATAGTAAACTAACTCTCGTATGGGCTGTGAATTGCAGCAAAGCATCTCAAACAAACTGTCAGTATAAATTCAACATATACTTCATTTAACATGCACTCTATGACAGAGGCATTCGTGTTACCCAGGAACTCACCCGCACGACTCAATCACTGACTGGTTTTATCCCTAAGGTGCACGCCTTGCTCATGCCCTGGTGCGCATGGACAATGGAAGATGAGTAGCCTGCATTGCTACACGCCAGCTCCCTAGCCTTCCAGAAACCAATCACATCTGTCCTATAGCGTTGAACTTGCAGCAGAGAAGGCGTCTAAGATGCGGACCAGGGACTTAGGACTCATCCAGGACTCATACTAGAACCTCTCAAACTATGGTGACCAACTGGCATGGGTGCCAATTCAGGACGGTGAGTGTAAAAATTCAGGACAAAGTGTCAAAATTCAGGACAAAAATTCAGGGCAGAAGGTCAAAATTTAGGACAAAAGGTACGTTTTACAGAAACATCAGAGGAGGTTGCGCAATAGTATATAAGTAAGAAAATAGACACCAGAGTTAAATTGACATGTTTATAGTGGCATAATAAATGCAGGCTGGCAAAGAACACAGAAGTCTTTGCCATTAGCCCTGTCATCTATTTCAAAATGCAGTGCACCGAGAACCCCATAGCATGCCTCTCGTTTCAGCTGCACTTAAGTTGTACTTAGTTTGTTCTTTATTCATCCTTCTGAACACTGGACAGAATTTTACAATTTTACTGTCAAGTATGTTAGCAAGAACACTTCTGATACGCGTGTCTCAGACACCTTATGGATTCCAACATAGTTGCAAGGTGTTGTTTTCAAAAGCAGAATGCAGGCACAGACACACCACATGCTGTAACTGCAGCATGGCCCATTGTCATTCTGTCTGAGAGAATCGGCCACAGGCAGAATGACAATGGGGCTAATTGACAGTCTGCGAGGGTTGGGAGGGGCCGTTGAAGCCTCTTCACTTCATAGAAATGCGAGCTGGCCCCCAACAGTGAGACTTCTCACAGGGGGCATCGCAGATTCCTGGAAACCCCAGAATTACGGACAAAAGGCGTCTGTGAAAAGAATGACGGACAACGGACTTGGCAATGAAATGACAGACGGTCCGTGAAATTTACGGACGGTTGGTCACCTTATCTCAAACCCAGCTCTGTAACTGCTCTAACAGACCGCCGAGAACAAACCAGCTGTAGCAATAGGCACAAATCACACTGCTTGTGTGCGGTTTACACTTTGCATACCAGGCCAGACCGTGTAAGCCACTCCGATCCAAAATGCAAAGCACGGGCTCCGTTACCAATGCTAAACAGAATAAACAGTGACATGGACAGGCTGTCCCTGTGCACGCCAGCCTCCCTCAGAAATGCAGCTGCCGCATCGGTGTACAGTGACACAGCATCCTGCTCCGAGCCCGTGCGCCAGGGCCTCTCATGGCCCCCACCACCTCCCGGGGTCCCCAGGGCCCCCCACCTCCAGAGGCCACTCACCTTGACGGCGTCGCCGAAGACCCCTTACTCCCAGAAGCAGCTCCCGCCGCAGCACCACAGCCACATCCAGGCATGGCTCAAGAGGCCCTGCGCTCGCCCACCGTGCCAGCCGCTGCCAGGCTTGCCTTCAGACTGAGCGCCTCATCCGCCCGCGAGGGACGGAGGGAGGGAGCGAGGCTGCTGCCAAGCCGGCCGGGCCAACACAGGCTTCATTCACTGCGCTCGCAATCGGACCAGAGGACACACTGGCCTCTCTGATCGCAGGTCATGCGCTCCCCAGCATCAGACGCATTAAAAACAACCTGCACCACTGTGGTGGCCCTTGGCGCCCTCCGCCCTGCGGGCTTCAAGGCACCGTGCTAACACGTTCCGAGAGCTGCCCTGCTCAGACCACTCTACCTGGAAGGCCCTGATGGCCTCTGTGCAGTCCTCGGCCAGGCTGGTGCATGCAGGGTCGGCAGCACCTTATATCACCCCCGCGTCCTGCAGGTCCAACACTCCCTGTTCCTTCACATCACTCACTTCTTGCTCGGGTGCAAGCAGGCATCGCAACAAGACAGGCGGATCGGACACAATGTGCATGTGACGGACAAGAAGCACACAAGACGTCAGCGGTTCTTTCATTTAGTTGTTTCCCTGTGAAATGGATCCAAAAAAAGAACAAGCCCGCGAGTGGTGCGCGCGCGCCACAGCGAGACATGTGGTTTCAATTATCGCGCCCGTGTCTGGGCACGATAATTGAAACCACATGGCAGCGGTGCGCGTAATAGACACCAATAGGCCATGGGCGGAGCAATGCGCCCGCCTTTGGCCAATTGCGTGCAGTCTTTTATACAAAGACGCACAAAAAGGCCAATGGGGTAGCACAAAAGGAATCGCACACGCACGAGCGTGTGCGATTCCTAGGTCAGTGCTGAATCCCCGTTTTTTCACCTACTAAATGTCTCGCGCTGCGCGAGCACTGCTGCGCAGTGCATCGCTAGGCGCAAGACCTAAAAACATACCTTCGCCGCCACACGCCTCTCCTCCTCTGCTGGAAGCAGCGGAAGCACTCAGGCTTCCGGGCTCTCCCAGCCAATCACAACGCTTCAGGAGCTGCGCAGTGATTGGCCTGAGTGTCCTGTTTGGATGCTCAGGCAGTGCCTTGGGAGGCTAAGCATGTTCTCCACGGGGCTGTGCAACACAGCCCAATGGAGAAAATGCCAAGTGCGCATGACAGTTTGGCCGGCCCTAGAGGGCCGGCCAAACTGTCATGTGCACTTAGAGGAGTGCATACCACTCTTCCCCTGCTCTACCATCAGGGAGCCAGCTCCGCCCAACTCCCGAAAGAAAAAGAAAATTATAATAACATCTTGTTATTATCATTTTCTTTTTTTCACTGCTGCAATAGCAGTGGGGAGACACTCCTCTGCCGTAGCAGAGGAGCCGCCACTGCCCTTTCTGAATTCTGGGAGACAGGATGTTGTTCGAAGGTGAAGGGGAAGGTGTAGGAAGCTGGTTCTGTATATACTATCCTATAGGAAGGTATAGTGTGCACAGAGTCCAGTGGATCCCCAGAGGAATAGCAGAGGCTAAAGTAGATAATACCTTACTTACTTTTGTGGTAGTGTGGTTTAACAGTCAGGCTTATCAGGAGGGTAGTGTTAAGCATTTGTTGTACACACTCAGGCAAGAAACAAGTTCACACACTCAAAGACTGAATCCAGACCAATTGTTTGCATAAAACTTTATTATTTTGTTATTTTATTTCTAGAACCAAGATTCACTTAGTAGCAGGTAAGTTGAACTCTTCATACAATGTTACTTTCAGGAAGACAGTGAAAGCTGGATTTGCAGGAACAATCAGATTACTTTTTGCAGTTGAGAAAACAGTTAAAAAATGCTAGTAAGTACTTTTTGATTACATTTCTGGTTTGGTATAATACATACTCCTAACAGTTTACACCACACAGGACATTTGTAAGCAGGTTAACTCTTGTGCAAGCAATAGATTACTGTTTGTGCAGTACAAGACAGTTCAACACTAGAGAAAAACCCACCATTCAGTCCTATGGGAAAAATGAAGTGCTAAGTTACAGGTGAGTAATCGGTTTTGGAATTAGACTTTTGGGGGGTAGAACCAAGGTTCCCCAAGGTTCAGATTGGCACTCAAGGGGCACCACCCGCGGCACTAGGGTGGCCAGGCTGGGCGAAGAGTGCAGGGTACCAATGTTAGCCAATGGGGCACCTTGGTTGGGGACTACTCAGGGGCAGGCCACTGTCTCAGGAGCCAAGCTCCTAGGGTTAGGATCAGGGCAAAGGGGTTCCCATGTTAGCACCAAGTCCACACCACTAGCGGTGCCGGGGCAGCCAGGTGCAGGATGCCTAGTAGGTGTTGGCAGCCCAATGCGTTTCAATGGAGGATGTCAGTCGCGCAAAAGGACTGCAGGCTAGAGCCAGAAGACTGGACAAAGGGAACCAATGACTGGATGATGAAGAGTTGCTGGACGGACACCATCGGTCGGGCACCTCAGGTCACAGGAGCTGCGGATGCAGGCGTGTCCTTTCATGTTGGGTTCTTCTCACCAGTCTCGGTTGGGGGGACCCTTCGGATGGAGGCTGCAGGCATCAAGGTGAAGGTCGGCCAACGCTGGATCATAGGTCAGGATTGCCGAGGGGGACCTCGCTGGGGTGTTGGGCCACTTGAACTCAGGCCGTGGGCTTCAGGAGCAGAGTGGTAAGGACTCACGGACCGGCCGGATCTGGAGTCCTGACTTGGGTTTATCTTGGACAAATCCAGTGTCAACAGGAGATAAGAGTTCTTTTAGAAAGCAGGGCAGGTCCCTGGGGTTCTTGGAGGCTGCTCGGTGCAGGACACGCCAGGTCCAGCTCGTAGGGGTTCAGAGCAGGAGACAGGCCGGTAGGGCTGGGGCCAAAGCAGTGGTCGTCGTCCTCCTCTTCTGCAGCACAGCTCTTCGGTCCTTCTTCTGGTCACGTCGAATCTGAAGAGGCAAGGTTCAGGGGTGCCCCCAAATACTAGATTTAGGGGCGTTACATGGATGTGCAGGTCAAGACCAATGGGTCCCTTCCTTGGGGTGTCTACACCCCCTAGTTTTCCATCCTCCAGTGGGAGGGAGGCATAAGCCTCTTCCTGATTGGAAGGGTCCCCCCCATCTACAAGATGGCGGTGTGCTTCACCTCACCTCCCCCACCTGAGGCGTGGGGTTGGCAAAGGTGGGCACACCTCCCTTCCTGGCTAGGTTTTCCTGCCAGTTCTTGCGCCCAAAATGGGGGTCAGAACTGGTGGGAGCCAGTTGCTGATAGCAGCAAAAGGCTGGGGTTAGCCAACAAAGGCGGCATGCCTTTGAAGCTCCCTCTTCAAGGACCTTGCCCATCCTGGGGGAGGAGGCAGGACACCTCTGCCCAGGATGTGCTTTGTTCCCGGACCCAGAGAGCAGAGGGCTCTCTACTCGGGGGTCCAGAAACCGGTCTGGTGGTGGCAGATGGCTGGGAGCCAGTCAGCAACCAGACTGAGTGGTCGTTTTTAGGGGGCATCTCTAAGATGCCATCTGTGTGCATTTTTCATTAAATCCAACACTGGCATGAGTGTGGGCTTAATGTGCTGTGAAGGTTGATACAAACTTCCCACACTTCAGTCAAGCCATCATGGAGCTGGGGAATGTGTGTTGACAAACTCCCAGCCCCTGTACTCAAAATGGCTTCACTGCACTTAGTGTCTGTGAATGGCACAGGCACTGTAGGGGCATATTGCTCTTGCAGCTATGCCCTCACTTGGACATGGTGCACCCTGCCTTTAGTGCTGTAAGGCCTGCTAGAGGGGTATCTTACCCATGCCACAGGCAGTGTTTGGTGGGCATGGCACAGAGGGATGTGTGCCATGTCGACTCTTTGGTTTGGTCTGCATCAAAACACCCAGTGTGCGTTGACAGGCTGGGGGTGCTAAAGTGAGGGGTCTCGGAGGGTGGCATTATACATGCTGTAGCCCTCAGAGGTCTTCTCTGGTCACTAGGCCTTTGCTACCAGAGGTACCTTTTACAAGGGACTTACAGGTGGCCCAGAGATGTGCCAATTGTGGGTGCAAAGGTACAGTTTTAGGAAAGAGCACAGGTGCTGGCTGGAGCCTCGTTAGAAAAATCTCAGCACACACGTCAAGTTGGCATCAGGTATCTGGCAACATGCTAGGGAGTAACCATGCAAAAAGGGGCACTTTCCTATAGAAGGTTGTTCCAGGACTTGGCGGCGAGTTAGGAGAAGGATTGTCCTCCACTGTAGCTTTGGCGGAGCTGAGGAGAGTATGAGAGGACGAGGTAGACTGAGCACAGATGTCTGGAGGGTTGGTCGATGTTCAGGTGGTGGTTGATGTATGCTGGTCCTTGGTCATAGAGGGCCTTGTATGCGTGTCACCATCTTGAATTGGTATCTTTTCTGGATGGGGAGCTGGTGGAGTTTCCTGCGGTGGAAGGGTGATGTGGGTCCATTTGGGAAGGTCAAGGATGAATATGGCAGCTGAGTTCTGTGGTGTCTGGTGTCTCTTCAGGAGTTGGGTGGCGATTCCTGCGTAAAGCGCGTCGCTGTGGTCCAGCCCGTTGGTGACTAGGGCGTGAGTGACAGTTTTCCCGGTGTTGACGGGGAATCATCTGAAGATCTTTCGGAGTATGCTAAGGGTGTGGAAGCAGGCAGAGGAGACTGCGTTGACCAGGCATTTCACAGTTACTTTGCTGTCTAGGATGATGCCATGGTTGTGGGCGTGGTTTCAGAGTGTGGGTCCGAGCTCGGAGGGCCACCAGGTGTCGTTCCACGGGGAGGTGCTGTTCCCAAAAATCAGCACTTCCGTTTTGCCCATGTTGAGCTCCAGGCAATTGGTCATCATCCAGTCGGCAACACTCGTTATGCAGTTGTGGAAGTTGGCCCTACTGGAGGAGGGGTCTTCTGAGAGCAAGAGGATGAGTTGGGTGTCGCCTGTGTAGAATATGAAGTTGAGGCTG
This sequence comes from Calotriton arnoldi, assembly GCA_963921515.1. Taxonomy (NCBI): domain Eukaryota; kingdom Metazoa; phylum Chordata; class Amphibia; order Caudata; family Salamandridae; genus Calotriton; species Calotriton arnoldi. Next base: position 514,560 of record CAWUFW010001083.1, on the reverse strand, counting down.
TGGGTTCCGACTATTTCGGCCAGGGGTGTCGTGTAAGTATTGAACAGGGAGGGCCTTGACGAGAAGTCTAACCTCTGTGTTTCCACCCATTGAGAGTCAAAAATGCATGTAGAATGGAGGTGGGTTTGCAGCTGATTTCCTTACTCCCGAGGTTGAAGAAGTGGTGGGGACTGGGGTCCGAGGGTGCTACCAGACAGTGAGACAAAGGAGAATAGGTGTTGGTAGAATGGGCCTTCCATGACTTGATGAGGGGGAGGAGCTGTCAACTACCACACTTTCACATCAGAAAGGCTCTGCCTGATCACACTCACAAAGGGTTTGACACTAGTCTTTTGTGACCTCAGACAAGCTAGGGCCGGGGCATGGAGGCAGGAAATCCCAAACACCTCAAGGGGTGGAATCCGCCTGATCCATCTCCTACTTCAAAGTGGGCACCAGGTGTAAATAATGAACCTTCAGAACCAACTCTTCAGTACACATCTGTACCTGTGGAAGACTTGGAAGAACTGCTGTGCTGCTCTACAAGTAAGACTGCTATTCTGCTGCCCGAGTGAGAAGGACTGGAGCTGAATCTTGAACCCAGGATCCCAAAAGTGACTCAAAGGGTTAGTTGGCTGGCCTCCGTATGCTAGCCTCAGGCATAGGAAAGGCTCTAACCTCCTTGAACCCAGCACCTAGTCTCTGTCTGCTAAAAGGCTTGCTTCCCCCCCCAAGTAGTGCCACCCCCCCTCCCCAAGTAGTGCCACCCCAGTCCAGGACCCTTGGAACAGGACCTAAAGGTATTCTGCCAGCTCAGCTCTGGTCCTGTAAGCAGAACCGATGCAGCATGAAGCATCTACTTGTAGCTGCATCGTAACCGCTGCAGCATGATATCCCTGACGCGGACCTCGCATTGCTACCCAGTCTCCTCTGAACCACTGCTGTGCATCGCATCCTCGATGCAGGCCTTCCCATCGCATGTCTTGGCATCCTTGACAATGACGCAGGACTTCGCATTGCAGCCCCACAGCTTCTTCGGAACCGCCAGTGACCAATGGAGCTTCGATGTAGGACCTCACATTGCAAGCCCCTTGTTGACGGCATTCTCGATGACGACAATGCAATACTCTGCACCACAGCCCCGCAGCTACCTCTGAACCACTGATGCACAATGCAACCTTGAATAATTTCACAATGCACTGCAAACCAGGATTTAAGGTAATTTGTTCAGCAGGCCTACCCTGGTTCCTGTATCCGTCCAGCACTCCATCACGGTCAGCCCAAACTTGTGACTTTATCCTGATCTGGCACAACCAGATGACCACAGTTAGCGCTTTGTGCTTCTAAGCACTATTTTTATTTAAGACGTTGAGACTGCATATCTCTGCTTCTACTGGTTGGATTTTTGTCTTTATGGTGTGGCAATTTTCTTGTGTTTTCACTTTATTACTGCTTGAAGTGCTGCCTAAATATTTTGCACATTGCCTCTAAATTAAGACTGACTTGAGGGTTACACACAGGTTATTTTGGGGTTTGCTTGTGACTTCACACTGGCAGAAATTGTGGTTGTTGCTTGAGTAGGGTTTCCATCCCTCCCCCCCCCGCCAACCTCCCCCATTCAGTAGCCCAATTTCCTACAATGACCATTCTGTCCTTCAAAGCACCACGGAATCCGACAAAACGCAGATTGTTACTCCTGTGTTTAATCTCTCCACATAAATAGCTCTGCACAATTTTTAGGTCAAAATGGAAAATCGCTTCCAACTTTAATGCGAGCAGAGGAGTAGGTAAAGTAATCTACTGGGGCAGATTAAATTCTAAAGTCACTTAAAATGATTTAAGGTCAGTAGCTACAACACACAGGAATGCACAAGCCTTAAAACATAACCCCATCACGGAAGTTTGAATAAAATTGAAATCCAAAAAGAGTGCAATGAAAGGCACTGGCAGACAGACATTTTGTGTTAAAAAAAAAAACAGAGTAAAATAGGGCTCAGGAAGGAAATGGAGGAACTAAAGCAAAAAAACTGTCCCCTAAGACCTATATTTCTTTACAGAAGATTCAATCTGGTATGGGTTAAGGTACAAGTACAAAATTACAATGATATGATATTCAAATAAACATATAAATTTTTCTTTTTATTAAAAATTCCTTTTATTTTTCATTTTAATTACTTTCTTATTTGTTATAGTCAGTGCACATCAGTTTATATTTTTAATACATTTACTAAAGGAACACTTTTTCTACAATTTTTAATACAAAAATTATTATTCCAAACTATTGACCCCCAATAAATAAATCAATCGGACATCAAAACACATTCATTCCTTACACTCGCTCACAGTCATACAAGACACATATACACATTTGGGTATAAGGAACACATAGATGTAAAACGTTTCCAATGGACAATATTGATGACCAAAGCCAAAAGGTCTGGGCGCACGTGGTCGACGCGCGTTTCGGTGGAGTAACACACACCGTGAACCACCTTCATCAGGACCTCGCCCAAATAGAATACTGTGTCACTAGGACAAATCAAAATGGGGGTACTGAATTCAATTGAGAATGATGCCCTTTCTCCAAAGAAAATAGCTTATAGAGTACTGGACAGCGAAGTCTATATCAACAATGGCTAGACGTCCCCTTCTGACTCAAGTAGATGCAGGCTTCTAAATAATATTAAAAACTCGCCAAACAAATGAGTTTTTGTGTGCGGGTTACGATGACCGCATAAGGAGTTTCTACTACAGTTCGGGGATTAGTAACTGGAAGAGGCACCATGACCCATGGAAGAGACCTGCCCAACGTTTTCCCAGGTATATCTATGGTAGTTTTATCCTACTGAATACTCCAGGACATATACTATGGGGATACCTCCATTGTCACGACCTAGAGCATGAAACACTCTGCTCTTGGGAGAGCAAGACCATTTAATATATAACACGCAAGCATTGATAACTCTAATTATTGGCGAGGGGGACCCAAACATACTGAACAAAATATTATTTAGAAGCCTGCTTCTACTTGAGTCAGAAGGGGACGGCTAGCCATTGTTGATATAGACTTCGCTGTCCAGTACTCTATAAGCTATTTTCTTTGGAGAAAGGGCATCATTCTCAATTGAATTCAGTACCCCCGTTTTGATTTGTCCTAGTGACACAGTATTCTATTTGGGCGAGGTCCCGATGAAGGTGGTTCACGGTGTGTGTTACTCCACCGAAACGCGCGTCGACCACGTGCGCCCAGACCTTTTGGCTTTGGTCATCAATATTGTCCATTGGAAACGTTTTACATCTATGTGTTCCTTATACCCAAATGTGTATATGTGTCTTGTATGACTGTGAGCGAGTGTAAGGAATGAATGTGTTTTGATGTCAGATTGATTTATTTATTGGGGGTCAATAGTTTGGAATAATAATTTTTGTATTAAAAAAAATTGTAGAAAAAGTGTTCCTTTAGTAAATGTATTAAAAATATAAACTGATGTGCACTGACTATAACAAATAAGAAAGTAATTAAAATGAAAAATAAAAGGAATTTTTAATAAAAAGAAAATGTATATGTTTATTTGAATATCATATCATTGTAATTTTGTACCTGTACCTTAACCCATACCAGATTGAATCTTCTGTAAAGAAATATAGGTCTTAGGGGAGAGTTTTTTTGCTTTAGTTGATTGTTTTCCCTCTTTCTCCCTGACCTTATAGTTTTATAGAGGGGTCCCTTTATTTACGAGGAAATGGAGGAACTAAAGGGAGATTGATAGCAAAACAGTTAATAATCCTTTGAGTGCCTTATTCTGAAATCCTGCTCCTTCTGCCAAAATATGGCAATTTGTTTGATGTACATCTTGCTATGAATATTAATTTTATAAGCTTTAAAGGCAGAGACTAAGCCTCTGGAATTTTCCTTCAAGCATGAGGCAGAGAATTCACAAGTTTCCATAAAACCATGCTCTGTCCTACTGTGAAAGGAGATGCTCCTTGAGTGACTACTTCCACAGGTAACATAGGGCAATGCCCAGACCATCTGGGAAACAAGTGCATTTCTCCCGGTTGGGGATAATCATATTGGCTTCTGTCCTGAGAACTGTTCTTCCAAATCATGCCGAGTAGGATGGGCAATCGTAATGAAGGGTGAAAGTTAAATGCAGGTTGAATGTGTCCCAGCGAGGAAATTCCAGGTAGCAGTAGAGTGCATTTTTTTGGATCACACTGGTAGCAACAAGGGCCACCGACTGTCTTCACTGTAACCTCTTAACTGGATTTTCTATTTATGATTGGCTAACAGTATCCTGTGGAGTGCATCAGCCCTCACATTCTCCACTCCAGTTAGTTGGGCTACAGATACGCAATTACTTTTTTCCAGTGGCTGGTGTAGGGACAAAAGTCCTCAGTGTTGTAGCAGCTCTGGCACCCGGTCGCGGTTTGATTTTTTTCTGGCCTGGAATGCCCCCGTTCTTTCCTCCAGTAGACTTGACAACCTGTAAGTCCACTGAAGGTGTCAAGATTGTTTGCGAGTTACATGGCCTGGGTAAGACACCCTCCTCCACCACCACCGTGAACACCATGTAGGTGCCCCATCTACCACTCAGGTAAACACTCTGAGAAATGGCCCTCTGCACCAGGACACTGCGGGACGACGTTGGAACCGGGATTCAGCGATGATATGCAGCCCTCTGCTTTCAATAAAGGGGCTGCACTACTCTGCTCCCTTACTCCCTCCTCCAGGTGTCTGTTGCCACCAGCAGGGCACTTAAGTAAACAACCCTAGTGGGCTTATCCTGACTTCGTACCCTTCATTCTCTGCATGGCGCCACTCCTGGCCAGTTCACCTACAACATGATGCGTGGCAGTTCTTCCTCCTCTGCTTTGGGCTGTTAAGTTGTGCCTTACCATGCCAATCTGAGTGCACAGTCAGTTTAGTGCCTCAGTCAGTACCAGGCATCCTGAATTTGGGCAGCACCACATTACGAAGCACTACTGTGACCTCCCTCCGAAGACTTTACTGACCCAACTGTGCTAAAAAAAAAAAACCTTCCCTTACACATTGAAAAAAGAGGCAGCCATCTTTGCTCACCCGGCCCTCAAAGGCTGGTGCACTGACATTGTTTAACAAACCCAACCAACCCTAGAAACCAGACCAATCACATAGAAAACCAAAGCAAAGCATCCTGGCGCTGTATTCAACAACCTCTCCAGCTGCTCTCAAGGAACACTAAAGGAGGGTGAAAAATATGGCTAACTGAGCACAGATTCAAGCCACAACTGCTCTATATAAAATAATAGCAAAAAAAAGAAAATCAGGCCAATCCCTCTCTTACCACTGACCACAGATGAGCCCAACTTACTTTAATAATCCAATTTCACATTTGCCAATTACATGCCCCTAGATCTATTCCAACCCCGGCTGATACTAGTGAATTAGATTGAAAACTCAGACCCTGACAGCATAACCATACCTTCCAGCCTTTTAGCTTTCATTACTTTTGAGTTCTTATATCCAGCATTCTTCTCCCCCAGTACTGATTGTGCTCCAACATCTACTCTCCCCTCCACGAGGTCCAGCAATCTCCCACATTGCCCCCTTCTCCTGTTCTTGGCTACCTCCTTCCCTCACCCCCTTACAGAGGCCATCTGTTGAAATCCCAACTTTATACATCTTTCTTGCTAATTGAAAACTGCACTCAGTGCCACTTTACCAGTCAGTATTGCGGGACACCACTATAAGAGTCTGCTCTGTGCCACATTATCTCTTCGATCCTCCCACCTGTTCTGCCCCCACATACCACTTCCTCTTCCCCCCAACCCTCGGAGACTCCATCGCGAAGTCTTTCTGCCCAACCTGTAACCCACGCCCCAACTTCTCAAATGCAAGCCTGAATTCCTACACAATAAACTACTCTTCAAACCTCACAAAAATGCTGCTACGAACTTCAAAACAGACTTCAAGGAACTCTCAGAAACACGCCTCTCCAACCAATAATTCTGTGCTAAAAAGGGATGCCTAAAGACTGACCGTATCTTCTTCTCCCATAAACCTGCTGGCTGGGCCAACTTCTTCATCAACCACTTAAATGTCACCTGTTCTGCTAGAATCCTTGCAGTTCGCACTGGACCTACTGGAGCAGGGTCAAGACTGATTTCCATACGGCTGGGTCCAGACTGGAGCGGGGGGGGGGGGGACATAGTGTGATAAATAACGATGGATTGGGATGCAGCAGCTAGTAATTATCAGTGTCTGAGATTAATTCAAGCATTCCATCCATCACTTGTTTCTTCAGTGAATCCTACACGGTCGTACACTTGCAATCAGCCCATCAGTCAATCTCTAAACAGAAGTCTCAATCTCCATGTACAACAACTGCAACATAATGATCCAATCCTTGGACATCATCCTGCAAAACCTCTACCTACAATCTGTCAATCTTCACCTCATCAAACGCACTAATCATAGCCTTCACCATCAAATTAATGCACATGACCCAGCTCAATCCACCTTAAATGGGACCCACACACAATGACTGATACCAGATCTCCTCTTACATGGCTTCATCCATTACCCATTTCCCTCTCCAATCCCGTCCTTCCAGCACTTTATCTCCCAACACTACCACTCACAGTAGGATCATCCCCTTACATGACACCGGGACCCAACTTGCAGTCACTGACATCAGTAACACTCCTATCTCAAGAACCGTTCCCCTCAACATACCATCCCCCCTTCCTCCTCTTAGCACTAAAAAACACAACCTGAACACTTCTCACCCTGCTTTCTAAGTTATCACCACTTATAACTCCTGCAACCCCACCCCAGCACCATTTACAAACCCAACTGCTCTCCTTCAGCTACCTACCCCAGTGACCATCTCTCCCCTACTCACCCAAAAGGCCACCATTATGTAACCTAGTCACCATGTGAACCACCCCCGCAAATCAGACCCTTGCACTCTCCCATCGTACTACAAAACACACACACCCACCCACCATCAATCACAGAAGCCAGATATATTAGAAACATTTGACCCCACTTCATTAACCACTTCACTACGCACATGACCGACTTGCTCGGCCCAGGCTCTGATCCCATCCTACACCCAGTCTACCATCGAGAATATCTGGACCAAACTTGATTCGCTACTCACAATGGTCTCCTCTATTTATGCAGGCTTGACAACTACCACTGCCACTAGAACAGCTTCTCTCTTACTTGCTCCTTCCTAAACCCCAATGGTATGTCCCCTCGATGGCCATCTGAACCTAAGTGCACTTCACTCAAGAAGAGCTCTCAACGACCTCTCAAATATCAACATTAACAGTTTACTCGAATCCTACAAACCTGAGACCTGCTCTGTTCCCTTAATCGAGCTCATTCAACATACAGCTAATTGAAAGCTTTAAGAAACAAATCCCTCCCCAGACATCATCTAGACCCAACCCAAACAACCTATCCCATGTTCATACTGCCCACTCTATCACCACCGAACAGACACTCACAAACCTGAAGTGCATTCTTCATAATAGTTGTTCTGCTGCCATACACTGCAAAAAAGATTGTGGTGTCTATCCTAACCTACGACTCAGACATAATTTTCCTCACAGAAATATTGCTTACTTAACACTCATCCCCTCTTGATCTACTAGTCCCCACTCTACTTTGGCACCCTACGCCAGGACCATGATGGCCGACTGGGTGACGGATTCACTGCCATGTCTATATAAACAAGGATTGGTAGGGAGGGATTAATATCATATTTTTTATTTTTGAGTAGAGCACCTTTAATTACCCTCTCACAGTCTTTTTTAACACATCTGATTTCATAAATACATACACACACACACACACATATATATATATACAATGGCACCTAATCAAATAATAATGAATTCAAAATACAAAAACCTGTGAAACAAAAAAATATATTATACACTACACATAATGAACGTTGCCAATACCCATAACAATTATTCTTTGTGTCCACCGTTTACTCTAGGTGATCCACTCAGAGGTAGTCTAAGTTGACATGCAAGTGTGTATGATTTAAACCGGGAAGACTATCGGAGAGTTGCTTGTCTCACGCTGATGGTACGGCGGCCTCGGAGAAAGTGCTACAATATAGCGGAATTGTACGTCTTGAAGAAACAGCGAGTGAGTCCGGGGTTTAATCCAGAGAATTGGGTGTACGAAGGAAGGTCCGCCTCCGTTCAGGAGAGGAGGACAGACCCCGTGGAGGGGATATACATATAGGCGATATTGACGTGACCTGTGAGTTCGTTTGAACGGTGTTTACATTGATTGTTTACACCATTGCCCTTGTCCTGAAGAGGCCTGAAGAATATCTAAGGCTGAAACGCGTCCGCGTCGACATCTATCTAGGAGGAGTCTGGAGCATACTAAGAGTGTTTTAAATAATGTTTGTTGACACAATAAGAGCGATAGGAAAATAACCTTCCCCTTTTTTGCCTTGCATGTCAACTTAGACTACCTCTGAGTGGATCACCTAGAGTAAACGGTGGACACAAAGAATAATTGTTATGGGTATTGGCAACGTTCATTATGTGTAGTGTATAATATATTTTTTTGTTTCACAGGTTTTTGTATTTTGAATTCATTATTATTTGATTAGGTGCCATTGTATATATATGTGTGTGTGTATGTATTTATGAAATCAGATGTGTTAAAAAGACTGTGAGAGGGTAATTAAAGGTGCTCTACTCAAAAATAAAAATATGATATTAATCCCTCCCTACCAATCCTTGTTTATATAGATATTGTTTGATACCCAGGTAAGAGGAGGGTCATTTGGGTATACCCCGTTTATATATACCTAGATTCACTGCCATGTACAGAAAATCTATCCAACTCAGGTGTTGGAATTAGGAACTACTCTTCATTTGAATGCTTGGGTGTGAGCTCCTGGGCACCAATTCAAACTCCCCACAGGATTTAAGTCATCTACTACCCGCCCAGGAGGCAATCAAATTTTCATCAAAGAATTAATGGAGCGCATCTCAAGCTAAGCCCTTGCTTCATCGAACATCTTCCTTATAGTTGATTTCAACTTACACTGGAACAATCAAACAGAACTCCGGGTAATTCAGCTGAACAACTTTAACAATAACAACCTTTCACAATTTTGCAATGAACTGACACATAATATGGGAGCCACACACAACCTTGGGATTATCAAGATAGAGAACATCTTTCAATTCCATACAACCAGTCGACTGTCAGACCACCATCTCATTCAAATCTCTCAGCCCTTAATGATAATGCAATCAAGAGGTCACACCTCTTCACCTAAATAACGGATCAGAAACACAAGGCACAAACTCGCATGACCTCGCAACGAAAATGGACAGCCCTGCGGACCATTCACTTCAACATGGCGAACCTTATGAGAGAACTAGCTCCTCTAAAGCTTAGGATGGAAAAAGCAAGAACTCATATCAATGGTTTTCCTGGAACTAAGCAAAGACAGAAGACATCTTCGACTACAGAAACAGGGATGGAGACAAAAAGCCTGTCAGCTTTGAATCTTCTCCCACTTTGCCAATCAAGACGGCAACCTAAAACTAAAATCTTCGAAGCAAATATATAATTCTTTACAATACAATTCGACCAGGCCAGAAACCATCGAAAAAACCTACTCGACATCAAACAACAATTAGGCGCAGTAATGAAAATCAACATCAATTCCACCAGAGAAAAAGATAAAGAGCTGGCTGAATTCTTCTCGAAGGAAATCATAAGGATCAAACAATAACTCCGCTCCAATCCGGCGGATGAGCACACTTTTCGATATACAACAAAAAGTAATAACTGGAATAAGTTCAGTATTATCACGGATTTGGAGCGAAAGCTAATCATAATGAAGATGAAACCAGTTTCGCACTCTGTTGACCTAATCCCATACACCCTAATTAAATCTGTCACACATCACACCATACTGGACCCTTCTAATCAATCCCTTCCTCAGTCAGTGAAGTTTCAGACTGCCTAAAAATGGGACAGGTGACCCCCACGGCTGAAAAAAACAACTAATGGCAATTTTAAGGACCTGAACAACATCCGCCCTATTACCAACCTGCCTTTTCTGGCATACATCTTGGAAAGCTGCGTCACAGTTCAACTGAAGAAATTCATTGAAGGACATGACTTATGCAACAGTCTTCAATCAGACTTTAGACCAGGCTGTAGCTCTGAAACAGCCATGCTACAAATTGCTGGCGATGCCTTTTGCCTCTTCAACAAAGAAGACTCATACCTTGTAGTACTCCTTGACTAGTTAGCGGAATTTGATAAGGTCAATCACAATGTCCTGCTTCACACACTCAAAGAAAGAATGGGATAAGCGGCACTATCCTAAACTGGTTCCACTCCTACCTCGATAACCACTTTAAACAAGCTGAATTACTCGCTATCTACTTCTTTCACCATAATCCGTGGGGTCCCACAAGGATCCATAATCTCCCCCAAAATCTTCAACTATACAATGAACCCCTAACCACTATTCTCAACCATTTCAACCTCCCCTATCATCTTTATGCTGATCGCATACAACTTTACCTGAAAGCGTCCTTGCTTGATGATCTATTCTATTTGGACCAATCCGTAAAGGACATACAATCCTGACTATCCCTCAGCCACCTAAAACTAAACAAGCTGAAGACAGAATTTCTCCTCATCTCACCTCCTCACAGCCTGTCCCTGGTACAAGCCTGGCTGGATTCTATCGACATTCTGAATTGCAACTTGAAAATCACAACCTTCACCAAATCACTCAGAATCACTCTTGGCAAGAGCCTGACTCTGCAAGCCAACATAAACACCTCCACTAGAGTTGACCAACACCACCTGAAAATGCAAAAAATCATTAAACCCGTCATTCTGGAACCAGACTTTAAAAGCATTGCACTATCTCTAGTCATCTCCAGGTTGGACCACGGAAACACGCTGCTCACAGGTTTTTCCCAAAACTCGTTTGGCTCCTCTGAAAGCCACACTCAACTACACAGCACGGCTGGTTTCGGGAACTAGGTATTTTGATCACATCATGCCAGTACTGATCTAAATAAACTAGCTTCCAATTGAAACATGAGGCTTCTTTAAAATTGCCTGTATTTTACACAAAACCCTGCACTGTGGAACACCAAATTATCTTGCACAAAATGTAGTCCTATCAGGAGGCATGCACTCCCTCATATAAACAGACTCTTTGCTCCTTAAATCACCAAGATTAAAAAGCGCAGAACTGCCTTCTGGTCTTTTTTGGGAAATGGTCCAAGGGTATGGAATTCTATCCCAATGGAGAGCCACATATATCCTTCTCCAGTAACCTTCAAGAAGAAACTAAAATTATTTACTAGTCGTCAGATATCTACTAAACAAACCCTCAGTGCTACCCGACCTACTCCTTAACCACATTGTTCTAACTTCTTTCCTCATTGCTAGGACTGTGCTGATGTTTTGCCCTCTAAACTCTTTGAAATCACCTTGCCAATCAATAGCATTGTGTTTATTACTTATACTCATTGCTGTTTACTAGGCTATTTGACTGTACTTTGAAACACACTCTGATGCCTCGGTGTCTTGTACGTACAATATCCATTTATAAATAAGTCTAATGAGTCCAATGAACTGGGGTGGGTGGGTGGGGTGGTGGAAGAGACACCTGCCACCCACTCATCTTGCTGATGTACGGCTGGTTCTGAGAAATGGGTCTTTGAAATTTGTTACTCTTGGACACATCCTCATGGGCTCTAGGGCGATTCCGCCCCAGCAATGCCGAGGGGACCAGGTTTGATTCTCAATGTGTCTCCCTCTTAACTATGCTCAGTACCCGAGAACCTGGGAGACCAATGCTATTAACCACCACAGGAACTAAACACTGACTCTCCGAGTAACACCCAGAGCCAGAGGCACACAGCATATCTGCATAAAATGTTAAGCTTATAGGAAAGCACTAAGAGTTGATTGCCTGCCTGGAACTCTTTGGTTTGATCAATGTAGAACAACAATCTTTTTGGGTTCAGAAGATGGAGTCTCTCCTCTTCTTTAGAAGGGAGAAGCGGAGCGAAGAAAGCAGGTAGGGTGATATTTTGGCCGACATGGAAGGGAGTCACCACCTTCAGAAGGAAAGAGGCCCGGGTTCTCAGAACCAATTTGTCTGGGTACAACATTGAGTAGAGAGGGTGTACATAGAGTGCCTGCAGTTTGCTGACCCTCCTGGCCATTGTTCTGGCCACCATAAAAGCTGTTTGATGCCGTTTTGATCGTTAATAATCAAAGTGGGCAATTGTGCAGTGGCACAAAGGATGAGTACATGAGGAAGGTTAAGACCATATTGAGGTCCCATTGCGGCATGATGAATGGTCTCAGGAGAAACGGATGTTAAAGTCCCTACAGGCGTCTTGAACAAGGTAGCCTTTAACAGTGCCCAGAACAGAGCCCTGCTGGGCCAGAGAAAGAAAAAAACAATAAAACCAGGGGGTAAGGGTGCCAAAAGAGGGTCAGTGTTTTTGGAAGCACACCATGTTACAAACCTGTCCCAATGGCAGCCATATACCGTCTTGGTGAAGTGATCCTGACTTCCAGAATAACATCACACACTTCGAGAGGCAGGTCGAAGGCTGTCAACTGCTGCTGCTCTATCTCCAAGCATGAAGGCGAAGGGTGCGTAGGTGCGGGTGCAAGCTCCCCGGCCCTGCTGCTGCAACAGAAGATCCTCCCGAAATAGAGGCAGACAGATCGGAGGACCGATGCTCATATTCAGGAGTTTGGGATACCAAACTCTTTGTGCCCAATCTGGAGCCACAAGAATAATTGGCTGATACATTGGAATTGTAGCCTGAATATCCTGGTCTCGTTCGAGAAGATAGGTCCAAAACTTCACTGATAGGTCCAGCAGAGCCCCGATGAATAAGAGCATCTGAGAGGGAGTCAGGTGTGACTTTGATAGTGAACCCTAGCGAGTGCAGGAGGTCCTCTGTAGCCTGGTTTTGGGAGATGATTAACTGGGGCGGGTCGCCTTCAACAGCCAAGATAAGTCTAGATAAGGGAAGATTGGAAGCCCTGACCTGTACAGACGTGCTCCAACCACCGCCATCACCTTGGTCAGGCCAATGGGGAGCACAGCGCACCGATAGTGATTGTGGTCCACCGTGAACCACAGGCAATGCCTGTGGGCAGGCAGGACAGGGATGTGGAAAAAGGCATCATGCAAGTCCAGCGCTACCATCCAGTCTCTTGGGTTGAGGGCAGACAGGACCTGAGCATTTTGAACTACTTCTTCGGGAAGACATTGAGAAGGTGCAGGTCTAGAATAGGATGAAGACCTCTATCCTTTTTGGACACCAGAAAGTAGCGGGAATAGCAACCACAACCTACTTCTGATGCCAGCACCCTCTGGATGACTCCTTTGGCCGAAAGAGCCAGTACTTCCAGACAAAGTAAGGAGAGATGGTCCTCCATAAGCCGGTAGCGAGAAATTGGCATGGGGGTGGGGGGCAGCCATAAAGGGGATGGAGGAACACCTCTAGATGATTTGAAGAACCCACTTGTCCATTGCTATAGACTGCCAGTGAAGCAGATGATGGCGAAGGTGCCCAGGCAGGTAAGAGGCCAAACTATAGGGGTTTGTGAATGGTGGCTGCTAGGCTGGTGGTGCCACGCGGTTTGTCTGCGGTAACGGACAGGCTGGGAAGCCTGCTGTCTGTGGTGGCTGGGTGCAAAAGGACGAGTTGGGTAGCCCCAATTGTAGCCAAAGAACGGGTGAAAGAATGATGGATTGGTGAGGAGCCATGAATAGGCCCAAAGATCTGGCCGTAGCCCTGCTGTCTTTAAAGCACTCCAACGCTGAGCCTGCCTTTTCGCCATAAAGGTGAGTGCCATCAAAGGGCATGTCCATGAGAGAAGACTGGACATCCCCTGAAAAGCCAGAGGTTCCCAAACAGGTAGGGCATCTGAGTGCCTAGTAAGTCAGTCGTGTCCAGCCCACATCTTATGGTGAACTTTGCTCTCTCATATCCATCAGCAATAGCTTGGGAGTGTATGGTTTTGGCCTCCTCGACACCATGGGCAACACTTGCACAACCGAGTCCCCTCACAGTGTAGGTGTATCGTCCCAAAAGGCACACTGTGTACACCGAGCGCAGTGCTCAGCTGGCAGAAGAGAATATCTTCTTGCCAAAGTTGTCAAACCCTTTAAATTCCCTATCTGGTGGAGCAGTAGGGAAAGCGCCAGAGTTAATTCAGGAGTTGGAGGCTTGGACCACCAAGTGGAGTGTTGGGTGAGGAAACTGGGGTCACCAGGAGCGGGGCGATGGCAGCTGGAAATTGTCCTGTGCACAGGAGCCCCTGTGCAGGGCTTTGACCAGGCCCAGAGTAGGACATCCGTAAGGGATTCATCGAAAGGGAGTGGAGATTCGGAGGGGTAACTCCCGGCTGAAGCACCTCTGTCAAGATGTTAATCTTAACTGCCACCAAGGGCAGCTAAAGATAAAGGACATCAGCCGCACTCCGCACCACCATTGCACTCCCTCCTCCATAGCCATGCTAGGAGGAGAGACCAAGCTAGTGGCCAGTTATGTACCTCACCGCTGGTATCCACCAGCTCCTCATACCAGTCGTTCCCTGGTTCATCTAGGGGGGTGGCAGAATGTGTAAGGGTCCTCAGACCCCTCCCAATAGCCTCTCCAGGCATATTAAAAGAAAAAGGTACTGGCTCAGACTTGGAGGGCATAGTACTGGCGGCACCAGAGTCTAAGCTGGGCAACACCAACCCAGCTCCGTATCGGTGTCAGGAATGATGATGGGGTTGGCGCTGCAGGGGAGTTATGGGGGGCAGGAGTGGGGAGGGATTGGTGGGCTGTGATGGCACTGAAGCAGGCTCTGTGGAAGGTTGCGGCTTCGTGGGTGGAGTCACTCCAGATCAAACACCAGATCCATGGAGCCTGACTGGCACGGAGGGCGAACCCACTGGCGGAAATCCAGTAGAGGCCCCTCCTGAACCTGTGGTAATCTAAGGCCATCTAGAAGGGTCATGGTGCCCAAATGTGAGGTGTATGGCCTCATAAAAGTCCTTGAGTTGGGCAGGGGTCGGTCCTGCACCGGAAAACTTAGAGATGCGTGGATGGAGTCCAGGCACAGGCTCTGTGGAGGAGCGAGGACTCTAGCAATGCCGCAGTTTCTGCACAAAGACTTGTACCGGCGCTGAGAGGTCGAAGAATGCTTCGACTTCTTGCACTTGTGGGACTTACCCGATGATTTTGACTGGGACAACCAACTATCGACATCAGGATCGCTCCGCAAGCGGTCCCCAGACCTTCTGCACGACTGGGATCTAGAGTGTTGCAGTGTTGTTTGACATCAGGCGGCAAGGAGCTTGAGGGAATGTTTACTCAGCACCTTCCGGTAGAGTACATGGAGCGGCAGTCCTTGCAGGCCTTGGATCCGTGGTCCTGCCCAAAGTACCACAAACAAACCAAGTGTGGGTCTGTCACAGACATCTGTCTGTGACTGGCACTACAGGGTTTAAAACCCATTGTTTTTTGGGTGACATCCCTCACGCACCAGGAGGAAGGAATTCTCAAACAAGTCTTCAACAAAAAGTTTAAAAAGCTCTGTCAATAGTGACCATGGTAGCTCTTCCAGATCTGCGCTGACACAGAAAACAAAGAACTGATGTCAGCGTGCTGGGGTGGCGCCTATATAGGCACCATGCTCATCACTCCCAGCGCGGTTGCCGCCGACGTGGAGCCAAAAGATGCCACCGACCGGCGTGCATGGGTACTGCTCAAGAATTTACAGATCCAGTCTGACGCCTGGGGATAATTTTAAGGTAAGGAATCTGCGGCTAGAAGTCTCAATCGGGTAGAACATGCCACTGACAGCGACACACTAATGAGGCAAAGGCCAAGAATGGCAAGTGTACAGTTTACATTTATGTAAACCTGATAAAATGAGCATACCAGTGATCTTTACAGCAGATGAGAAAGATATCTGTCACTACAGTTATCAATGGTCAGTCCTCTATTAGGGGTACTACTTACAAACATAATGGCTGCAAAGTTGGACAGAAACAAATATTGGGTCAAACAAACTCCTTTGGTACAGGTTCCACTGGCACACGAAACACCATTGCAAAGACCTCATCAAAGCCTTGCTTAAGTAATTATTTTTAGAGGGAATTCTACATTGTGAAGTGGAAATGTTCCATCAAAGGTGAATGTACTTTGATATGGCAATTACTTAGACAAGGAAACAAATCTGCTGCCTTTAACCTAAGGAATCATATTGGAATACACTGTAAGGGCTAAATGCCAGCACAGCAAATTTATAATAATCTCCTCCAACTACAAATAGCAAAAACCTCTTGCGGCATTTGCAAATGGAGATACCAGCCAATCTTTAGACTCCAACAAAGGAACAATGTCTTTTTCTTTCATTAGACCTTATTTAGACCCTGGTGAACTATGCACCATTTTGCCAAAGCAGCAGAGTGATGTACTTTGCTACTTTGGTGGGCTAGAGCCCAGCATTGTTAGAAAGCTCGGACTGCCTGGCTCGGATGGTGGCTCCTCTGATGAAACTGCAGGAGGCATGCTCAATGCAACTGCACAGCAAAGTTTTTGTTTTGAAAAAACTCTCAAAGTGAGAGATGTTTTTCTGTAAATAAATAAAATATTCCCGACATTGTGGGAGTTTTCTCCTAGTGTGGAGATAATTTTTGTGTTTTCTAGTTAAGGACCGTCAGGCTTTCGCTAGTGGTCAAGAAAAGAAAAAAAGTACATCAAACAGTCTGATCTACTTACACAGGACAGTCAGATGTCTTTGGGGCTGTTGGAATAAGGAATTCACTGGCAGAACCAGCAGAGGCTCAGCTGGTGGAAACATGATGTTTCACGATACAATAAAATAAGAGGGTGAACCACGAGTTTGGCAAACATTGTGTTTTGCCACGTCTGTAGAAGAGGAGTAACTTGGTCTACCACGCTCTAAATAAGGCCCTTAATGTAAAATAGGGTAAAGGCTGATGCTTTTCATGTTTTTTAGCAGCAAGACTAAACTGTATTAACTTGTGTTCCCTGTTCTGGACTCAAGGGACTTCTCCAGGATACCCAAGTCCAATAAGGCTATAACTTTGTTTAGCACAACATTTGTATGGGGGGAGTGGAAAGCCATGTTGAGGTGTTTGCTTTATGGAGAAAGAAAGGGAATATTTGGAATAATCTTAAGTACCCACATGTCCAAGGTATTTTCATTCTAATAGCCGTCCAACTACTCGTGTTTAGAACTTTTAGACCTACTCACTTTACGGGTTGCCAGTGTGAAGGGTGAGTCTATCAAGGCATTAAATGACCTCTGGCTGGAGACAGAGAATTATGCTTCTTCTCTGCTGCTGAAGAGTAACAGCTTAACCTCTCTTCCACTAATCGTCTTTGGGAGTACATGGATGCAGTGGTCACAGAAGCTTGTCACACAAGGTCTGCAGTTTGGGCTGCTTCTATGATCCTACTGTCTCTTTGATCATCAAGTTAACAGAGAAATATTGACCTGCAGGAAAACCATTGCATGTAGGACCATTTATTGCAATACTATATAATTAGGGAAGCCCAACAACATCATGGCTTACTTCAAACTCTCCAAAATGCTTCTAATAGACTTGCCCTTGGTCTTAATAGACAGACTATGTAAGGAGGTATATTTTTATCAAAGTTTATCAAAGTTTTGTGTATCCTTCACAAAGCAATTTTATGGACAGCCCTCTTTTCTAGACTCTGCACCCACATTATTTTAAAAGGATTTTTTTGTTTAGCGTTTCTTCTGTCGGCCATGCTCAAATCTCGACTCCCAAGCTTTAACACAGACTTCCTCTTTCCTTTCGCTTCTCCTTTTCTGCAGGGGCCTGAAAATGTAACTTTATTCTCATCAAGTAATGCTTTTGTTATCTGGTTTAGTTCACTACTCATCGCGAAGACATGCTTTTACAGTAACAGTGGCATGCTTTACAAGTGCTACACCATCTCCATAATCATCACTACTAAGCATTATTTCCATAATAATCACACTGTTGTTTAACATACATGATATAGGTGGATCAAACACAGACACTTGACTTCTACACTTCAGGCAAGGGTTCAAGCCAGAAGATTTGGTAATAAGTTTAAAAAAACTGATAAGAGCTCAACAAGCTTCTGTGATCTTGGCATCTGTGATGGGCAAAAAAACACTAAATGGGATACAAATTCAAATGCTACCAATTCTGAGAGTGACAACTAGAGGATCTAAGTCTGGTGCCACACAATAACAACTAAATGGCAGAATTCCGACGAAATACTGAAAACATTCTGGGTCCAGTTTTTTATGGGGAAGGAGTAATCAACATAAGAACTATGTTGGGTTGGAAGGAAATTAAGGAGTGCTACATTGCTTTACTGGGATAGAGTTTTGAGATGAAGCTAAATTCAGAATGCAAGTGTAAATAATACACCACAGTATGCATCTGGGCATTGATTAACAGCACAATGCCTTCCCTAATGATATTTCTCTTGCCTCCACAGAAAATAGGCTTCATCATACTAAACAATTTAGGAAACTTTAAATCACAAAAACAATATACAAAACTGTGACATCTTGTAGAATGTTGTAAAAGGAATGCTTGGGAGGATAGGTCAGTGAATCTATGTTACGTTTTGAAACACACTTAACTTTCTCCATGTTACCTCTCTATAGCACCGAAATACTATTAACTAGATGCAGGTTCTAGAACATTATAACAGAGTTGGCTGTTGGAGAGCAAGAACCCAGTCCTACTTTGGCATGGAACTTGTACCTAAATAACTTTTAAATGGAATAAACCCACTTCTTATTCAGCTACCGTCCTTTCACTGGCAACGAGAACTTCAAATTCGCTTGAACGATCACTACCTGAACACCTTTGTGAAGGTCACTATCAAACTAGGTGACAAAACAGTTGTCTGGCAAGTTGCTTGTAAGATATGCCAAGTATACCAGTTTTAAAAGGACATTTTTGATTGATTATGGATGAATGTAGTATTTTTTTTATAAGCCACAGAGTTTCTCCTTAAAGTCCATTCAGAGCTCAAACCAAATTTGTGCCAGGACTACTCGGGGAAACTTGGAACACAAGTGTTGTTAAAGGAGGCTTGGTGTATGCCCACACCAGCCTGCGTTACATCTCATTTGAGGAAAGACGAGGCAAAGAAAAACTGTTTTCTGAGGCCCATCTGTCATTCTCTTTACAGCCTGATATAACATTTTTCTCAGGGAGGAACATGCTTCCAACAAGGTTCCAAAAAAGGCATTTGTGCAAGAGAGAGAACCAAAGCAGTGTGGCACTGAGCTTGCTCACTGGCCAGCAAGGAGAAGACAGAACTTGTAAGCTTGTTTATTCCGCTCAATGAACACGTTTGTTGAGGTACTCGTGCAGCATACTGCTCCATAACAGGAAGAAAGCACAGGAGCCATTTCATAACCACAGAGACTAAGAGATTGTATATCAAAACTTCAACCACCATTATTTCACAAAACCATTACTTCAACCGTCATTTACTTCAACCCACTAGTGCTACTAACTTGTTCCCACATCCTAAATGTAATTAACTCACCCTTTAATTAAGAATTAATAATCTTATGCTAACCCTACTGCTAGCCCTAACCTGAAATTAAATTAATTTACATATTATATTACAGAAACACCATCATAAATTAAACATTACAGCAAATAAAATGAAACTATTACCCCTGAATTCCAGTATATTCAATTAAAAAATACTTGCTTTTATTGTTAGCAATGCAAACCCTAACCATGAAATTATTTTATGCTTAATGTTCTTAATCTAGTCAAAAATTATGGGGGTTCGGGGGGGCAAGTAACCTACGTCAAGTATTAATCAAGATCCTTGTCAGGGTGAACCACTAATGTCGCCGAATAAGCCTGCCCTCACCCCCGGTAGCTATGGCACAGAGCAGAAAGGCTTAACTTGGAGGCAATGTGTAAAGGATTTATGCAGTACTAAGACAGTAATAAAGTCGCAGTGCAAAACAATATAAATCCCAAAGTGTTTTTTTGAAAAATAGAACGGAATTTAATAAACAAAATTACACCACAATGACAAAAATCTAATAAGGGGAACCAGAGATACATATATTCAAAGTTTTAAGTAGAAATAGTGCCCAGAAGGCAGTGATAGTCGATGGTCATGGCAGAACAAGACCTAGGCGCAATTTGCCACTGATAAACATTGAGTGCAGATCAGGTACACTAACCAGGTTTGTCCTGGTCAAAAATTGTATCTTCTCATTTTAGTCCTTTAAGACCCAATCCACCACAGGTGTGCACTTCAAAGTCCCCTAGAACGTCAGGGGAGGCACTTACAGACTCCCTGGTTGTCAGACAGCAGCCAACAGCAGGGTGCAGTTGCTACTGGTCAGTTGCAGGAAAGGTCTCGTGTAGCTTGTTGTATACCTTTAACTTGAGCAGATCAGCTTTATGAGCACTGAAGTCCACTTATTTGTCCTGGGTGCAAGAGAGAGAGAGCAGGTCAAGTCTTCTAGACTACACAAGTGACAGACAGCAGCTCCAGTCCTCTTCTGATTTTCAACAGGTCTAGGAGTGTTCTGAAGTGGGTACCTGGAGGTTTCACATTTATGCCTGGCATGGGCTAGTGGGTGGGAATGACCCCTGGGAACGCCCTAACCAATGGAGTAAAGGTTCCTAGGGCTAACCCTATGCACTTTGGCCATTTTCAAGATGGCAATGGGCTCAGAGAGCTGGGGGGGGGTGTGAATGTGGAGTGTACTATAGTAATCTTAGTGTCCTCCCATATCTAATACCAAAATCCAGTTTAAGGCAGTCAATGTACCCACAATAACCTCAGAGACAGAAGTCTGGTAGTACAGAGCGGAGTTTTCAAGCAACCAGACATGGAATACACTATTTTTTTGTCATCCTGCCTTTGCCCTTTGAAGTGCATCCCAAATGTTAGATGTAAGCCTAGCAAACCTGTCAAATAAGCTGTGACACTGTATGGTCAAAAAGACGCCCACTTCGATTTGGACCTGTCTGGCTGGGGGGCCAAAAGAAGGGCCCTGCCCAAGTGTCATCATTTGCCCGTGACAGGGGAGGCCTCTTTGAAGTGCTCACCAAGTGTCATATGAAAAATCCCAGCAGACCTGTCAAGCAGGATGTGACATTCAAGTAGGAGTTGACACTTTAATGTCAAGTCAAAAAGGATCCTTGCAGTATATTCTGTCAGGTTCAGGTATGTCATCTCTCCCCCATTCAGGTCAGCCTATTGTTTGAGCCTGGGAGCAGGTTTAACCTTCATTGACACCTATTCAAATGTTAATTACGGGCTGGCAGAAGCTGGAGAGCAAAATGCAGATTTAGCTTCCAAGGACTTAAGGGAAGGTCAAACGTAACTTTCTGAAAGTGCCCTTTACAATATATTTATTAGGAAAGCAACTTTACCAGTGAATTTGGATTGTAAGAAATATTTCAAAAGGTCAAAATATTTAATTTGTACTGTTTTCCAAGCCAAAGTAGGAATAGTGCCCAGAGCCGAAGATAAACTGTATTTGACTTAATATTGCACCCCAATGCTTTCCTATGGAACAGCCAACCGTGTTCGAGTGAAAATAGCTTTTAAGGATTTTTCACTTTAAGGACATGTTTAACATTAAACATTTACTTGTCCAACTTTTTAATACAGTGCGCCCTGCCTTACGAGTAATAAGGACTATTTAGGGGTGTCTTATTAATGTTTAAAAGGATGATTTCGGCCTGTCAAATGGAGTTATTTGGCCAGGTCAAGCTTGTAGTTTTAAAACTGCAAAACCAGGCTATTGGTAGGCCTGGAGACATTCTTTACAGTGCCACTGCAGTAGATGGTACAGTGAGGTTTGCAGCACACTGGTAGCATTTAATTCACAGGCTCTGGGTACACTTGGTACCATACAGAAGGGACGTATAGGCAAAATAAATAAACCAGTCAGGTGTATACCAATATTACCATGCTGAAAGGAGGAGCAGAAGCATTTTACCATTGATTAGCAGGGGCAAAGCGCACAGAGTTCTATAGCCAGCAAAAATAAGTTCTGGGGTGACCTTGCAGAAAGGGCAACATTTTCAATAACAATAAATTAATAGTAACCCTACAGGAAACATAAGGAAATTATGCTACATTACATTACATAACCTTAATCTAGTTGCAGGTACAGCAATGTTCCCTGCATGGTATACCGGTGTGCTCCCCTGCCCGAGTGCTAAACTGCCTGTACATCTGGTAGCCTGACTTATTTTGGCCATGGCATCAAGTTAATCTAGGCGTGTTCACAGAGGCCTAGGCCTGTCCCTTACTATGAGAGGTTTTTGATGGACCGGTCTTGTGATCTGAAGAGGCGCACCATGCATGCCCTCATTGCTAGCAGTGGACTACTGTCCTTATCATGGGTATAGCGCATAGAGTAGTGGTGACAGCACACTGGTTAAGAGACATGAATAGTAAGACCAGCCCTTTTTATCAGTGTCACCAGGGTGGAGGCCTGCTGGCCCACCTGTGTAAAGTTTTGCCTTCATGTGTGTGACCAGAACCTTGCACTGACATCCTGTGTACGTGTGCAGCATGTGCAGAGAGTATAACACATGCATGGTGTGTGAGTCAGTAACTGAGGCCAGTGGAATTCATTTTAGATTCACCTTGCCAGGCCCAGCACATGATAAAGAGGGAGGTGTGTGTTCCCCCATATTGGATGTGTATTGCCTGCATACCTGTAGCTGGAGGGAGAAGAACCAGAAACTGAAGTGAGGGGACAGGGCTGCTTTTAGAAATTCTATGAGGCCTTTGATTAGAAATGAGCTGCTGATTAGTCTTCCTGAACACTACCATTTGGTGGAACATCTTCAGTTGGGCTGAAGAGAGCAAGGTGGGGAAACCTCACACCTCTGAGTGTGTTGTGGGTGCAACAGCCCCAATGCCACCTGATGCGAGAAGCACCATTCTACATGAAGACTGTCTGGAGAAAAGCCTCAGGAGGACACTTGGACGATCCATCCCAAAGCAGTTATACAGTTGGAAAAAGTGGATCCACACCCCCCTTTTTAGAGGTTGTGCATAAACGTGGAACCCAAATCACCACACGTAGTTTCAGTTAAAAGTCCTTTATGAGCAAGGAATGGAGTACTTGGCAGAATACTCTTGTGGCTTGCCACCAGTGCTCTTCCTTACTACCTCTGAACCTGGCATTAGTGGCCCATCTTGCGCCCATTGATTAGGCCACTCAGAATGTCTACGGTAGTCTGACAGGAGTCAAACCGCCCAGGATTTCGGCTGCCACATGGGTGCTGTCAAGTTCTGAAATCATCATCAGTAATACCAATGCTTTCTCCCTTGCTGCACCCCAAAAGTGTAGGCATTACGCCCCATTCAAGTGACAGGCTACAGCGGGTTTTGAGTATCCACTGCAGGACTCGAGAATCCTCTATTTTGAGGATCTACTACAAGATTCAAGGCTCCTGCAGCATATAAAAGCCACACCCAGCATGTGGCCAAGTGCTTCTCTTTCCTCCCTGTTGATGAAAGGAAGCCACTGCTTGGGATCTGCTCTTCACCTGTGGTTCTGGTTCTCCAGCTGAGATAATTTTCAAGCCTGAAACAGTTAATCTTCTCAGAAGTGTTCTGCTTGTAGCGCATCTTAAAACTTCATCCACATTGCCACTTCAAAATAATTTCTTTGCAACTTTAGAACTCTTCAAATAATTTCCTTGCATTCTTCGAACTCTTCAACCTCTTCCAGTGCTGTCTTCAGAGGCCTCAGGTTAGTGATTGACTAGGGAGAGTTCGATTTATTTGGTTAGACTGTGAAACTTGTTTTGGATTATTATACTGCCCCTTGTGCCTATGAACTGGAACTCTGCTTTGCCTTTTGTTTGAATTCTGTTTATTGAATAAAAGCAGAGACAAATCAAGAAAAAAGAAAAGTGAAGGTTTACACATGTCGCAGAATCAGAAGGGCCAGGGTGGGGAAGAGACCAAATGCGGGGAACAGGAGCAACAAACAGATCAAGACCCCCACAATAGGACCAATTGAGCAAGGTGGGAATAAGAGTACAAATGCAATGCAGGCTCAACACCGTCCCAGAATATAGGGGGTCACTATAAAAAGAAGAAGGGCCTTCATCACACCCGTAGGGGAAGCCAGGAAAGGGACCATCAGATGTGGGCCTAGCTAAAGTCTCATAGCCCAGTATTAAAGTCCAGCAGCCGCATAACCGAAGAAAACCCCCCCCCCCAGGTGGGTAAGGTTAACACAATCCAAACAAGTCTAGAGTACCCATCCTCCCGGAAGGTACGACATATACTGCGACAATATTAACACACTTTGCAATGTATAAAACCAAGATCAATATAACACAGAAAAAGAATAGGGAGAGGAGCCAAAGATAGAGGAAAGACTAAAGAGAAGGGAAGAACAGTGGAGGGGATGACCCGCCAAAGGAAAGAAGAAGAGAAGAGAAGACAGGTGTGGATGCGCCCAAGAAGTGGGAGGGAGGGAGAGGGGGAGAGGAGAGCGAAGGGCTAGGGCGGTGCCCAGAGGACGGAAGGCCCCAGGGGTCAGCCCGGCCAGACAGACAGGTTACTCCGGGGTAGCCGGTCTCTTGCCCCGCTGGAAGGGCTCCAGAGGATCGTCAAATAGTTGAAGGGCCCGCAGTCGAGGGGGCATCAGGCGAGAATGTTCAGTTTTAGTGAGAAAATTTATAAGTGGACGCCAGATGCGGTCATAGCGTTTGTACGTGTGGGTAAGACGGACCGTGAGGAGCTCTAAAGACAAGACATCCCACAGTCGGAGAAACCACGCTGCAATGGGAGGGGCCGCTTCCAGCAGGAGGCGATGGACTGTCGCGCAGCTCCCAGTAAGTGAAGAATTAAATACCAGAGGGACGTAGATATGGCCTTCAATGCACCAGGACGAATGCCCAGAATCGCTAGGGACGGAGTAGAAGGGATCGGGAATCCCACCACCTCCTTAATATGGCTGAGGACCTCTTTCCAAAACATGAGATGGCTCGGGCAAGACCACCAAATGTGGAGGAAGTCCCCTCTACCCGTCTGACAACGCCAGCATGTTGGGGGAGTGTCCGGGAACATCTGGTGCAGGCGGGTGGGGGTGTAGTACCAACGGTTCATTAGTTTGTAAGCGGATTCTCGCTGGGAAATGCTACGGTATACTTTAGGGATGTCCGTCCACAAGCGGTCCCAGTCCTCCGGGGGGATGTCAGCGGCCAAATCAGAAGCCCAGCGCACCTGGTAGCCATGAGGAGAGAGCTGTCGAGAATGCTGAAGGACAGAGTAGGTTTTAGAGATTAAGCCCCGAGAGCCCTCGAATCTACGCACCAGGGTCTCGAAGGGAGTGAGCTGACGAGTCACCTCCTGGGAGTACACCGGGGAAGATAGCCAATGACGCAATTGACAATATTGTAGACGCGCGCTATCTGTGAGGTGAAAAAATTGCTTGCATTAATCAAAGGAGCGGAGGGCAGAGCCCTGAAAGAAATCCTGGAGCACTCGCCGACCCTCTATAGTCCACGCCGCAAAGCTCTGAGATTGCAAAGCAGGGGGGAACGCAGGGTTGAGTGTTAGCGGGGTGTTAGGGGAAGGGAAGGTCGTAAGGCCCTGGGGGAGCGCCAATTTATCCCAGATTTCCAAAACCGTTCTCGTTGGGGTTGCTCTGCAAGCACTGCGTGGGCACGCCCCGCGTGGGAGCCAGACCAGATCCCACAGTGGTCTACATGCCACCGCACAGTCCATATGGAACCAGTGTTTCTCGCTTTCGGGGACGATCCATTCCGATATAAACCGGAGATGACAAGCCCAGTAATAGTCCAACAGATTGGGACAGGCCAGGCCACCCCGAGACCTGGGTAGCATAAGTAATTTCTGAGAGAAGCGGGGGCGGGACTTCCCCCAGATGAACTTGGTAAAATCCCGTTGTAGAGCCAGAATGTCTGCGTGCGGAATGGGAGTAGGAAGGGACTGAAATAAATAAAGAAAGAATCTTAGGGAGAAGGGACATTTTGACGGCATTATGGCGTCCCAGTCACGCCAGCGGGAGGCCCTCCCAGCGGTGCATTTCATCACGGATGGACTTCCGGTACCTAGGCCAATTAGAGGAGGACCAAGAAGCCAGATTAGGAGTCCGGTCGAGATCCAAATAGCGAATTGACTCATCTGTCCATTGCACCGGAAGCAAGTCCCGTAAACCCTGGACCTCCGAGGGTGAAAGTGTGAGATTAAGAGCATGAGATTTGGCAAGATTAATCCGATAGCCGGAAGCGGTCTCAAAGGACTTCAAAAGCCCAGCCACTGCCGGAAGAGAGGTCGAGGGAGAGGACAAAGACAAGAGCAGGTCATCAGCAAAAAGAGACGCCTTGTGCTCAGCACCCCCCATACGGATACCCCGTATAGTCTGATTGCGACGTATAGCGATGGCTAAGGGCTCAACGACGAGTGCAAAAAGGAGAGGGGAGAGCGGACACCCCTGGCGAGTGCCTCGATGGATAGAGATAGGAGCGGTGGTGGTTCCGTTGAAGCGAACGCGGGTGGTAGGTTTTGCAAAGGGGGCCATCAATTTAGAGATGAAACCCGGCCCCAAGCCAACCTTCTTGAGGACGGCCCGGAGGTACCCCCAATCCACGCGATCGAATGCCTTTTCGGCGTAGAGAGAGACCAGGCATGCAGGGATGTCTCTAATTCGCGATTTTTCTACCAAATGGGCGATCCGCCGTATGTTATCCGCGCCCTGACGGTGTCGGATAAACCCCACCTGGTCCGGGTCTATAAGGCCTGGGAGATGAGGCTCCAAACGATTAGCCAAGATTTTGGTGAATAGCTTAGCGTCAGTATTTAAAAAAGCGATGGGACGAAAGGAGGCCGCCAGGGTCTGGTCCTTGCCAGGTTTAGGAACAAGCACAATTTCTGCTTCATTCATCGTGGGGGAGAGGCCGGTGCGATCAGTAAAGTTATTAAAGAGATGGAGAAGATGGTCCCGCAGCTGCGGGTAGAAGATTCGATAAAAAATGACCGGGAGGCCGTCGGGACCTGGGGTTTTGCCCCTCGGCAGCTGTTTCAATGCTTTCGCAATTTCCTCGTGGGAGATAGGCTCGTCAAGTATCTCCCTGAAGTAGAGATCGATAGGGTCCCAGGGACAGGAGTCAAGAAACGACGCAACCTCCTCTGGGGAGCAAGGATCCCTGGCATACAGATCAGAGTAGAAGGCCATCAGAGTATGAGCCTTATCCGCCTCAGAGGTAGCCCAGGAGCCATCAGGTCGCTTGAGCTTCGCAATATGGGATCGAGCCGGCTGAACCCGTAGACGGCGAGCTAAGCATGCCACAACTTTATCACCCCTCACGTAGTATTTCTGTTTAAGGTTAACAAGGAGACGTTCAGCCTTATTAGTGCGCTGTAAGCGCAGTTGACCACGCAGGGTAGCCAGTCGCTTGTTGGCAAGGGAGGGACAGGCATGATCCGCACGCTCCAAATCCTTAATATCCCGGGAGAGGGTGGATTCAACCAGTCGCGCCTCCCTAGTCCGGGCAAAGGAGATTGAGGTGATAACCCCCCGGATAGTAGCCTTAAAGGCATCCCAACGGACGACCTCAGGAGTATCAGAGAGAGAGTTTGTCACAAAGAAAGATTCAATCTCCTTACGAATATCTGCCACGTCTACCGGGTCACGGAGGGCTTGGGGGGGCAAACGCCACCGCGGGAGAGGTTCGCCACGGGCATCGGGGACACGGAGCGTAAGCAGAATATGCGCGTGATCCGAGATGGAGATGTCTGAGATATCCGCGGTGCACAGCAAGTGAGCCAAGGAAAGCGGGAGAAAAAAATAGTCGATACGTGAATAAGAGATGTGGACGTGAGAGAAAAAAGAATAGTCCCGGGAATCCAGATGGAGGTATCTCCAGGCGTCAACCAGTCCCAAGTCGGTGATGTCATTCCTCAATGGCGCTGACATCTCCCCAGCAACATGGTGCCCCTGCGCAGTGCGATCGTGTTCAGGGTCCCAGACCAAATTAAAATCACCCCCAAGCACAACAGGGGTCGAGAGGGACCGTAGCAGAGACCCAAGGTGGTGGTGCAGGAACATATCCCGTTTCTGGTTAGGTGCATATACATTAACAAAGGTGCAGGAATCCCGACCCCATACCATGTCAACTTTAAGATACCTCCCTCCAGCGTCAGCCACAGTCTGAGCCATCGTCGCGCCAACCAGGTTTAAACAAAATTGCCACCCCACAAGTCTTAGTCGGGGAGCACGCCCAGAATTGAGTAGGGTATTTGCGGTGCGACATGAGGTGGATGTCCGAGGAAAGCAAATGGGTATCCTGTAAGAAAATCACGTTAGGGTCATGGTGAAGTAGATAGCGCCACACCTGCCGGCGCTCGTTAGGGGAGTTGAGGCCCTTCACCTTAAGGGAGAGGAAGGTGACATTGCGGGTCATGGTGGAAGAGAGGAGGGGCAACACGCAGCCACATCAGCGGATCTTCGAGACCCCCAGAACACACACCCAAGCAGGCACTCTCCCAGAAAACAGCGGGGAAAAAACCCCATGGCCGAGAAAGAGGCAGCCCCCCAAGGTCGCACAAGGAAGGGAGAAGGGCACGATGACAAGGACAATGACAGAGGGAATGGATAGGGCACAGGAGGACAGGGCCAACCGGCCCGAGCAATTGACAACATCTCCCCGTTACACCCCCAGGACAGCACCACATGACAGTCTCGAGCAGGGACGCATCCAAAGAGAGCCCATAGAGGGGTGAAAGAAGAGGAAAAAAGAAAAGAAAAAGAAAGAAACAAGAATGAACAGGCCAACTGGGCCAAGGCAATGAAGAGTCCATTCGGAACAGCCCGGACTCCCGAAGGTGGGTCATTCCAGAGAAGTCACTCTCCTATAGGACTCTGGAGAGGGGGGGCGGCAGACACGCAGAGGGCGAGGAGCCTCCGATGCCAGCCCTCCGTGTAGCAATGGAAGCTGCGCAGCCTAGTTCGGCCACCAGGCCCTGTCGGGGGGCCCCCAAGGACCGGACCCCCGGTAGAAACACAAACAAGCACTGCTCCGCATAGAAGGCATCTAGTTCGTAAGAGACGGGGAAGCACTCAGGGAGCGAACATGGTTGATGACGTCCTGCTTGGCTTGTGTTGAATTAAGGATCTCGAGAGGCGTCTGGAGCGAGGGGGAGGAACAGTGGACCACTCCGGCCGGAGCGAGCCCACAGGGCGAGCGCGAGAGGATGGAAGATCTTCATTGTCAGAATCCACAGGAAGGCGGAGGAGACGTTGCGCCTCCTGTAAAGACCGAACAACTCGCCGTCGACCCTCCCAGGTAAACATCAGGGCAAAGGGATGACCCCACTGTTATTTAATCTCCAGGTCCCGCAATTTGTCAGTCACAGGTTTAAAGGTCTTCCTCCGGCGAAGCGTAGAAGGTGCAAGGTCCTGAAAAATTTGTAGAGAGAGCCCATTATAGGAAACCGTCTGAATCCCCTGCACCTTACGAAGGATGGCTTCTTTGTCCACGAAAAAGTGGACTCTTGTGACAAAATTAGGGCGGTTGCGGGGGCCAGGAACTCGATGCACTCTATCCAGCATGGGTGGCGAGGTACCCTCACCCTCGCGAATGGCATGCAGGAGGTCCGCCGTGTATGCCAGGATATCTGTCTCCTCCGTGCCCAATGGGTCGCCTCAGATGCGAAAGTTGTTCTGCCAACTGCGGTTCTCCAGGTCTTCTTGCTTCAACTGCAGGGTGATATTCTGATCTTCCAGCTCGGATACCTTCTTCCAGAGGCCATCAATGTCTTCCGTCCTAGCATCCAGTGTCCTTTCAAGGCCATCAACTCTGTCGCCAATCTCTACAACATCTCTGCGGATATCTTGCAACCCGGCTTTGAAGTCCTGTCGGAGAGAGCTGATTTCGGTCTTTATTTCCTGCAGGAAGGGCGACATATAGGCTGGGTGATTGGTACCGCCGGGGCGGACGAGCCTGAGGGCGCCGAAGAGGCAATAGAATCCTCCTGAGTTGATGAGGGCGCCTTAGACCACAAGGAGGTCACCGGATTGTCACAGGAGGCCGCCGAAGCAGTGTCTTTATTGCCTCTGTGTTTAGGAGGCATGGTGATGGGGTCCAAAAGCGCCCAGCCGGAGAAGAAGCAGAGCGTTCCAGGCGGTGGCAAGGCCAAGGAGGGGTGCCGATGAGAGAGCAAAGAAGGAAGAGGCCACACAGCGTGTGGAAGGCCTGCTGAGCTACACACAGGACTAAGGAATGTCCGAGGTCACCCAAGCGTTGAGGGGCGATAGGAGGAAGAGGCAGACCAGCGCACGTGCCAGCCAGCGAGGGTATTGCACAGGCCGGCTCCCCGGCCCCGCAGGTCCAGCAAGGCCCCTGACAAAAGGGCAAATCAAGTATGTCAGGCGGGGGGGGGGGATTAACACAAACCAGGGGGGCAGGGACAATCTCTAGAGTCACAGCAGAGGTCCCACCAGGCCGCACGGCCAGGGAAGGAGCAGCAAAAGCAGGTACGGTTCCACAGGGATTGGGAGAGCTCCAGGGTCTTCACAGGTCGACGCTGCAGCCACGCAGGGCCCAGGAAGCAAGGCGGGAGGGCACTGGCAGTGTACACGAAAAGGGCCAAAGCAAGGCTGGGGGCGGGAAGCGCCGGACGCAGGCAGGGACAAAATGGCGGGCTGGACGTTGAAGGGCCTGCAAAGTCTAGGCAGACCAGGCATCCACGTGGAGAGGGCCCCCCGTCCCGGTACCTGCACCGCACTAGCCGCGGTCCGATGTCATCACAGGACGCAGAGGGGGCCGAACGCCCTCACAGCCGGGCTTCACGGTCCAGAGAGGAACCGCCGTCTGGTTCTGCGATCACCGGGGCCTCTCGGAGGGTCCAACAGCGGCTCGGGGCTCCAGGAGGTCGGCGGAGGTCAGGATGGCAGAGACCTCACCGCCGTCAACAGCGCTGCTCACCTCCTCCAGAGAAGGGCTCCAGTCGCCAGCGGAGGTGTGGTGGCGGATGGAGCCCAAAATGGCGGCAGACGCAAGGCGGGCCGGCTCCAGCCAGGAAAGACCAACCTCGGAGGTTGAAGAGGCAGCACAGGGTTCCAGCAGGGCAGCGGGGGTCAGGTCATCAAGGACCCCACCGCAGTCGCCAGCGCCACTCCCCACCATCAAAGCAGATCACCCAGCACCAGCGGGGACACAGCAGCAGCCGGGGCTCAAGATGGCGGCTGTAACGAGTCAGGCCGGGACCGGCCAGAAAGGCCACAGCAGGCGAGGCTCTCGAGGGGCCCCCGCGGCCCAGGACGCCGTCCAGGAGGTCCCGACAGGAGACCGAGCTCACCACAGCTGCAAACGGGCCCGGAGACCTGGAAAGAGGTAAATGCGGGAGGCGCTGATGCGGAGAGTCGGTGGAACACGTCTCACTCCATGCGCGCTCAGGCCACGCCCCCCTGCTTTGCCTTTTAAGTTGTGTTGGTTTAAGTGATGGTATGCCTTATTGGTGACAGTCAAAATAATGGTAATGCTGAAGTGATGGCAGGAAAGTAACGGGAAAATGTGGTGGAGATTATTGTGCGGTCTCCAAGGACAAGGATGGCGTTATGGCAGGATATGCTACAGTAAGGCTGGAAGCAGGGGATAATCTCCCTTGGCAGCACCAACGTTTTAGACCACTATAGGAAGGACGTAGGACTAATTAGGATTCAGAAACTCTCAGGATTCTCTGCAGTCAGACAAAGTCCAGGGTGTGAATGGCAGGCAGAGGTCTGCTGCCAATGAAACTACAGCTCTTCATACAAAGTTGGCGGTGCTGTGTGGTGATGTCAGGAAAAGCAACCAGGTGCTTGACTTGCTTATGTGCCCTCCAAAACAGCACAATGTGCCACTCAGCTGGGATTAAACAAAGTGTACAGCCTTTGGTAGTTACTGTCCACTCACCAGCCTAAGGGGAAGCTTGAAATGTATGGTGGCCTATTAGATTTTGCAAAGGGCACATTTTTTAATTCCATACCTGAGAGAGACTTCAAACTCTGTGAGTACACACAACATATGCACAAGATTGTCTTTAAGGCTGTTCCAGTTTCCTTCTGCTTGGAGCAGTTCTTGGGGCACACACCTTGTAGAACCTATGGGATTG
This sequence comes from Calotriton arnoldi, assembly GCA_963921515.1. Classification (NCBI taxonomy): domain Eukaryota; kingdom Metazoa; phylum Chordata; class Amphibia; order Caudata; family Salamandridae; genus Calotriton; species Calotriton arnoldi. The sequence continues at coordinate 482,355 of CAWUFW010001083.1, read as the reverse complement.
TCACTCATCTAATTTCTAGGCTTTAATCCACATTCAGATGAAGAACCTGCTAGGAACAGTGCAAGGAATTAAACCAGTTAAGATTGTTGGACAGCCCTCGATCAGGCCAGCAACAGCTTATTGTTGCTTGGGCGGTCTGCCCAGTGACAACTGAATACACATCTCTGCTTCTCTCTTCAGTGTAAGAAACCTGGTAAAAGGTGAATGAAGATGTACCCTGTTGTAGTTGCCTAGGTGTCATGGTTTTCGAAAGTGGTACAACTGATTGGGTCTTGGTTTCCTGCCAGTATGCCATTCCTATGGGTTCTCCAGAGCCATTACTTTGTATTCGTTCTGACTTCTAAGTGCTGAGCTGCTGTTCCTTCTCCCTGTTAAGCCTCCCTCCTCATTTCTGGACTTTGCCCCTTTTTAAGTAGACTAGATCATTACCTTGACATAGTTTGACATGAGCGTGTCCAAAATGTCTGACTGACACACACACACGTTTTGTAAACACACCCATTAGATGGATACAGGCTTTACAACATTAGGTAGAGAAGTAATAAGGTAGTTACCCGCTACTCTGTAAACTACAAAACAATCTAACACACTGATTAGATGATGTCATAGAACTTGTCATGACTGGTGAAATATGTGAGGTCCTAAGCAGTGCACGGCAGGGACGCAAGTTATAGTTAGCTCCCCTAACTTTAACTGGTGAATTTCTGTGTTTTTATTTTTAGTTCAAAACATTAACGTTAATGTTGTCATTGACAAATTCACCAAACTATAATGTTACTTTAACCTTTTTTTTTCCTGTGAATTTCAAAGTGTAATTTTTTTTAACGAAAACAGATATTTTTTCATCACGTTTCTTTAACCTTTGATTTTTTCAGTGAATTTCTAGTTTTTTTTTTTTTTTTAAGTAAATTTATAATTTTTGGTGTGTTTGTATGGTAGAATAACTGAAGTATATATCCTGGAGTGTGGAGATCATTTTGAAAGGCAATGGCTTTGTTTGGTAACATAATAGGAAAGGATGCACAGTTTGCAAAACAATGTAATGACAATGTTAACTATTGGTTGACATTAATATAACCAGGCACTTTTTTTCCACTTCTCCCAATACGATTTCGCAAGACACTTGCGGGATCGTAAAACTCCTTGTGGCAGGCTCAGTAATTTTCCACCATGCGAGTCTTGCGAGATCGCACAAACCTCTTGCGGCAAGCTTCACTCCCTAAAGCTTGCACAATACTATTGAGAGACTCCCACAGGATCGCAAAATAATTGTAGGGAAATAGTATGTGGGAGGGACTGGCCTCTCCACTGAGACCTTCTTGCATAATGGATGTATATAGTAGGGTGCATTGAGGGACAGGCCTTTTACGCGAGACCTCTCTCTAGGATGAGAAGTGTGAATAGCAAGCTGTAGCGAGGGACTGCCCTCTACGATGAGACCAACTAAGACCTCTCCCCAAGATTACAGGTGTGCATAGTAGGGTGTAGAGGGAGTGGGCTTTTAAGTGAGGCCTCTCTCTTGGATGTCAAGTGTGCATAGCAGGCTGTGGGGAGGGACTGCCCTCTACTCTGATCCCCCCTCTTGGATGAACGGTTAGCATAGTAGGGTGTGGTGCGGGACCGGCCTCTACACTGAAACCACTCTTTTGGATGATGGAAGTGTGCAGTAGGGTTTGGGGAGGGACTGGCCCCTTCCACTGAGACCCTACTTTCAGATGACGGATTAGCGTAGTAGTTTGTATGGATGGACTTGCCTCTCCTTTGAGACTTCTCTCTCAGATGACGAGAGTACATAGTAGGGTGTTGGGAGGCACTGGCCTCTCCTTTCAGTCCTCTCCCCTGTATAACAAGTGTGAGTAGCAGAATATATGGAGGGACTGGCCTATCCAATGGGACCTCTCTCTAATATGACCGGTGTCCGTAGTAGGATGCAAGGAGGGACTTGCCTCTCCGCTGACACCCCTCTATTGTAGGACGGCTGTACGTAGTAGTGTGTGGGGAGAGTCTTAACTCTCTATTCAAAACTCTTTCCAAGCCAATATGAGTAAATAGTAGACTCTGATTAAAACACCACCTTCACTAACACTACTTCCTACAGTGTGTATACTAGAGTGTATTCAAAGATCACCTACTCTCCTTCCTATTCGTCCCCTATCTCACAAGTGTCTCGTGAGATCGTAACTTTAAAAAAAAGAATTAACCTTCTACTCATCATAGTACTTACGTCTTACACACTTCCTCTCAATAACAAGGGCCACAAAAAAACATTTCTACTAGTAGAGTTTACTGAGAACTCACCTACTCCTTTTTACTATTCACGATCCCAGGACAGTCCTGCGAGATCGTACATTTAAAAAATATATATATATACATTTATTTACATCACAGTAGTTCTGCCTTAGACACCTCTCCAAATCTAGGGTACAGGATGCCTTTCTGATGCCACCTTATATAGCTTTTTTATTTAATTCCCACAACACCTGAATTTTTCCTCAGTAAACAGTAATGGCGGCCATTTCTTTTTCAATCCTCCAACAGCCAGCTAATCAGAGCGCTCGCGGAACTCAGCGAGTGCGTGAAGGCTCACCAAAAAAACATGCCTCTTTATATGCACTCTTGCAGGACTCCAGCGAGACTCTCGAGGCTCCAACTGCCTAAATATACAATTATTTTTTACCCTAAATTTCTCAATGACTACTGAACGGATTCACACCAAATCAGAAAAAGAACAATCTGTGGACCAAGAGCTAGCTTCCTGCTGAATTTGGTGTAATTCCGTTCAGCAGTGTTTGCTGCAGCCCGTCTTAGAGAGGTCTATGGAAAATATATGGGAATTTTGCGTTTTGGGAACCCTCTTTTTACTCAGCTTGCGCTTGATGCATCACCCCAAAACTTTCCAGGAAGGAGCTGAGGTGGGTAAACATTGTGTGGAAGAAAGTTTTGGGAAGATTCGTCAAACGGGACAAAATATAAGCAAACCAAAGAATGCTCTTTCTATGGAAAAGCAAACCTAACTAACTAGTGGCAACCGCGTTCTCCTTCCTGGAGAGCGACCTAACTATAATTACCTAGAGGTGACCACGTGGCGGCTGCCACTGGGTAGTTCGAGTTAGGTCTGCTTTTCCATAGATAAAGCATTTTTTTGGTTTGCTAATAACTTGGCATCTGTTTGACAAATCGTCACAACACTTTCCCAAACAAAAGTTCGCCCACCTTAGCTCCTTCCTGGAAAGTTTCACGGTGATCCTTCAAGCGGGATCAGAGAAAACAAGCATTGGCATAGCCAATAAGTCTCGCCTTTGGGACCTTATAAGTGTTTAGTTATGCAACAGTTGATGTTGTTGCACCAAGGATATTGTGTTGCATATCTAAATACTTATAAGGTCCCAAAAGCGAGACCTATTGGCTATGCCAATGCTTGTTAAAGTGAGAGATGGGGATTGGGAAAAGCAGTGTGAGAGCGATGGAGGATTGTAACACAGGGAAGAAAGTAAAACAGGGAGAATACGCTGTGATCCTGCCAGCCGAACGACTTGGAGGGATGAGGGTTGGACAAAGTAGAGGGGTGGGCTGAAGGGGAGAGGAAAAAATACTTGTTTTTTAAAGAGCATATCATACCGCGTTTCTAAGAAGAAAAAACAGAAATAACATATGTTACTATTGCCAGTATAATCTTATCCGGTTTACTGGAGCCTAAATTGGCAGAATCCGAGCTCCTGACTTCCAGTACACAGCACATATTTCAGGCGCGCATTAACCCTCTGAGCTGTCTTGCCTGCACACACACCAATCGAATGAGTGAGAGGGAAGAGTTAAGGTGGGGGGAGGGGATGTGCAGCTTAAGTGGAGGGAGAGAGAGTCTGAAGAATGAGGGAGAGCCAGGACACCCTAGGTTTTGTCCCTTTAAGAGACAGGCACGTGCATACAGGAGGATTGTGAGGAAACATGAGGCGCTCGGAGCAGTAACAGAAAGTCAGACACAGCAGCAGAAAAGGGAAGCCCCATGGAAAGGAGTGAGAGCCATGGTAAAGCAATGTCTGATATGAACTAAGAAGAGAGATTCTTCGGGGGCACACAATGAATCCCGTTGTTTGCTGAACATCTACGGGCTTGTAATACACGTGATGGAGAAATGGTGGGGGATTGAGTCTAAGAAAAAAGTGTAGTCTGGCAAAGGGTGTGGGGTGGGGAGGGAGGAAGTCAGAAAGAATCGATATGATGATGAGAGGAAAAGAAACAGAGATCGTCGAAAAGAGAAGCGTGAGAGCAAGGAAAAAAGAGACTGAATGGAAAGAAGAGAGGATGAAAGAGAAGCTACTCACTGTTCACGCCTCCCTGCTATTCTGCTCCCAAGGCTGAGAAGCGAGGAGTGCCATGCTCATCTTTATTCTAATATCCGATTGCACAGACCAGGTAGATGGTGATAGCAATAGTGGTAATGGTGATGAAAGCAGGAAAGGGAAGCTTGGCAATAACCACTCTTAAAGCAAGGTGTGAATCCTAGAAAGAATGACTTTAAAACAACATACAGAAACACACATATAACAAGCATTGGCCGCGCGGCCGTGAAACTGACACGGCCGTAAAAGTGAAAGTAATCGCGAGCGTCCAGATGGCGAGGGAAGCCATATGGCGCACGCTCGCGTGAACGCAAGCTGGTCGCCAGCATAAGCCACTGTTTGCATTTCCAAAACCCGCTTACTAAAACTCTCGCCGGAGCAGCGCATGCGCTGGCTCAGGCGAGACCTAAAAAGGGGTGTCCCTAAACTCTCCGGGCCCATAAACAGGTGGTGCGCTGTGCCGGCGGAGCAAGCGGGACTTTTGAATACTCCACAGCAACGAAGAAAGCGCACTCTCAGGGGGAATATATACGACAAAGTTAATTTATTTCAGTAACGCGTTTCAACTGAGAACAGTCTTGCTCACACACAGAGTGTGACCAAAAGTCAATTTATTTGAGGTATAAAGAGGATATGTGATGCCTACTCCAACAAAGAATGCAGATATGGTGTGGCACATCAGAAAAAACAAGTTACTTACCTGTACACTGTGGTTCTCCAGTATTGATATCTTTTATAGATTCACATGCTTGAATCTTTCTCGTCATCATTGTGGGAGTCCCACGGTAACAGTAAAATAGCAGCATAAAGCTAAAAGGACAATCTCCCTTGAGAATCGACAGTAATTAGTAACCAGTTAGCCTCATTAAAGAACATCCAAACTCCAGCCAATCACATCGCAGACCCTTGAGTATCCATCCCCTGCAGGGCCACCATACCTCAGATTTCGAGCACAAGTGTAGTTAATAAAATAAAAGTTATGGAAGGGTGCACCTGTAAGGGGAGGATGGAGGGCCGCATGTGAATCTATAAAAGATATCAATACTGGCGAACCACAGTGTACAGGTAAGTAATTTGTTTTTTCTCCAGTATTGTATCTTTTATAGATTCACATGCTTGAATCAGACTAATAAGCAGTACATAATAAATAGAGGTGGAAAAACAGGTTAACCATCCCACCATGCGACATATTGTCATCTCCTAAAAATTGAAACAAGCAACATAACTTTGCGGGTATGGGTATATATATATATATATATATATATATATATATATATATCACAAAGTTCATTTCTCCTGTTCCGGAGCCCCCGACCCTTCAGGGTAGCCTCAATGACAGCAGGCACGGAGCAGCCCGTCCATTAACACCAAAAACCAACTTGAGGCTCATTACTGGAAATGACGATTTATTCAGCATCCAGGCAAACACAGCATGCTTCCCTTTCTAACGTTTCGGCACAGGATGGCCTTGCTCACAGGTGGGAATCATTTTGCAAAGTGCGCTCATGCGTGCTTTAAAAGAGTATAACATCACGTGACTGCATGTTGAAAAATACAAGTCCCATAGTGCTTTTAAATCCTCACAGTAATATCTGGCAGTCCTCATATAACATCACCATAGTGGAACTTTTTCCTGGCACAAGCACTAATGTTCTTACGGAATCTTGAAAGCAGTCAGGTGAGTTTAAATGCGTAATACAGTTATTTCTACTGGTCTGAAAAACTCTGCATACCAGTACGATCGAAATGGGATGTACTCCCTCTCGAATCCCTTCCACACGCACCTATTTTCACTTCATTGGTTTCCTTTAGTAGGTCGAGTGCGTGTGTGGGTCATGCTCCTCCATTAATCACAAAGTTCATTTCTCCTGTTCCGGAGCCCCCGACCCTTCAGGGTAGCCTCAATGACAGCAGGCACGGAGCAGCCCGTCCATTAACACCAAAAAACAACTTGAGGCTCATTACTGGAAATGACGATTTATTCAGCATCCAGGCAAACACAGCATGCTTCCCTTTCTAACGTTTCGGCACAGGATGGCCTTGCTCACAGGTGGGAATCATTTTGAAAAGTGCGCTCATGCGTGCTTTAAAAGAGTATAACATCACGTGACTGCATGTTGAAAAATACAAGTCCCATAGTGCTTTTAAATCCTCACAGTAATATCTGGCAGTCCTCATATAACATCACCATAGTGGAACTTTTTCCTGGCACAAGCACTAATGTTCTTACGGAATCTTGAAAGCAGTCAGGTGAGTTTAAATGCGTAATACAGTTATTTCTACTGGTCTGAAAAACTCTGCATACCAGTACGATCGAAATGGGATGTACTCCCTCTCGAATCCCTTCCACACGCACCTATTTTCACTTCATTGGTTTCCTTTAGTAGGTCGAGTGCGTGTGTGGGTCATGCTCCTCCATTAATCACAAAGTTCATTTCTCCTGTTCCGGAGCCCCCGACCCGAACAGTAAAATAGCAGCATAAAGCTAAAAGGACAATCTCCCTTGAGAATCGACAGTAATTAGTAACCAGTTAGCCTCATTAAAGAACATCCAAACTCCAGCCAATCACATCGCAGACCCTTGAGTATCCATCCCCTGCAGGGCCACCATACCTCAGATTTCGAGCACAAGTGTAGTTAATAAAATAAAAGTTATGGAAGGGTGCACCTGTAAGGGGAGGATGGAGGACCGCATGTGAATCTATAAAAGATATCAATACTGGCGAACCACAGTGTACAGGTAAGTAATTTGTTTTTTCTCCAGTATTGTATCTTTTATAGATTCACATGCTTGAATCAGACTAATAAGCAGTACATAATAAATCGAGGTGGAAAAACAGGTTAACCATCCCACCATGCGACATATTGTCATCTCCTAAAAATTGAAACAAGCAACATAACTTTGCGGGTATGGGTATATATATATATATATATATATATATATATATATATATATATATATATATATATATATATATATATATATATATATACACACACACATATATACACATATATACACACATATATATATATATATATATATATATATATATATATATATATGGATATAAAGTGGAGAAAGGTGGCGACCCACTTTGGGAATACAATTCGGACTACCAGTCCCAGAAATCACAGCGTTTTATTGACCTGTATGCCAATTAACAATAAAAGGGGATGTTCTGGTCGTCCATGCGTTTGCCTTTCTCTGTGTTCATTGCCCATGAAGAAGGGCGTTGGCCCGAAACGCGTAGGCACTACAGAAGGAGACTGATGTTCAGGCTTGGAGCGCTTGTGTTTGCAGCTGGGAGCCGCCCTGGAGTGCAGCTCAACGAAAGGGCAACTCTTTAAATTTATATATATATATATATATATATATATATATATATATATATATATATATATATATATATATATATATATATATATATATATATACACTGAAAAAACCACAGGTTTCAGGGACGTAATAGTTAGTTGGACATTTTACTCGCACAAAACCAGAGAAATTCGGCCGTTATAGTTAGTTGAGCTAACTATAACTCGCGCCCCCGCAATGCACTGCTGATGACGTCACATATTACATCATTTATGACATGGTCAGTGACATCCCTGATGACATCACTGATGACATCATCCAGTGACTGTGTTTCTGTAAAGTTTAAATATGTTATATATATATATATATATATATATATATATATATATGCCAAGGTGTATTGAAGAACGAGTTGGTGTATAAGTGTCTGAATGGATGATTTAGTAGGTGCGTGACTGACTGATCAAAAGTGTCTTACTGAATGCATGGGTTAGTGACTAAACTGTGTGAATGTCTGTATCAGTCTGTCAGTTGGTGTGTAAGCGGCTGCATGGGTTGGTGAGTAGCTACATAAGTGTCTACATGGGTTATTGATTGGTTGTCTGAGTATCTGCGTGGGCGTGTGACTGTGCATAGATGTTTGAGTGGGTGATTCACTGGGTGTATGGGTTCATGAGTGCGTCTGCGAGGGGCTGTATGGGTGGGTGAGTGTGTGTATGGGTGTGTTGGTGAGTGAATGGATGTCTCAGTGGTACATGTGTGAGCAACAACATATGTGAAAGGCAGTATATGTGAGTGTTGGAGTATATAAATGACTGTGAGAGTGAGTGATTGTGAGAGTGGCTGTATGGAGGAGTGTGCTTGTATCAGTGATTGTATAAGAGACTAAGTATGTTAGTATCTGTATGAACAAGTGAGGTGATGTGTGTATAACTGTATAGGTGAGTAAATGGGAGTGTGATTGATTCTTTGCATGACTGACTAGGTGTGGGAGTAACTCTATGGATGAGTGGTGGTGCGTGAGTGTCTGTATAGGTGTATGAGTGCATATGATAGTGCTGTATTGATGAGTGACTGCATGTATGAGTGACTGTATGGGTGATTGAGTGGATGTGTGTGTAGACCTAGGAATCAGTGAGTGGGTATGTAGTAACTGGTATTGGTGTGTCTATGGTTCCGAAAATGGTAGTCTGTATTTTAGAGTGGGTGTATCAAAGGTTATATTAGGGTGTGAGGAGGTGCATCAGATTATCACGTGGATGATGTCATCAGTGATGTCATTTGAGATGTCATTCGTGATGTCACTGACCATGTCATGAATGATGGAATATGTGACGTCATCAGCAGTGCATTGCGGGGCGCGAGTTCTAGTTAGCTCAACTAACTATAACAGCCGAATTTCTCTGGTTTTGTACAAGTGAAATGTCCAACTAACTACAACGTCCCTGAAACCTGTGGTTTTTTCAGTGAATTTCTAAGGTTTTTTAAATGCTAATTTCCAACTATAACGTCCCTGAAACCTATGGTTTTTTCAGTGAATTTCTAAGGTTTTTTAAATGCTAATTTCCAACTATAACGTCCCTGAAAGCTATGGTTTTTTCTGTGAATTTCTAAGGTTTTTTAAATGCTAATTTATAACTATAAGGTAGTAGTTGAGTTTGCAGAGTGGTGCAGAAAGGGGGCAGGGCCTCCGACCAGCGCTCAGGAATTCCGCTACGTAGGACTTAAAGGAGGTACCAGGAGGGCTTCTTGGCCTCCAAAGTCCCTCAGGAGAAAAGTGGACTTCATCCCCCAACCCGTAGCGTGCCAGGAGGCGCGTTTGCAGAGTGGTGGAGAAAGGGGGGCATGGCCTCCGAAGACCTCTTAGCAAACCCACTGTGTGGGACTTACTGGAGATAACAGGAGGGGTAGTTGGCCCCCAAGGGCAACCTTGGAGGCCAACTACCCCTCCTATTACCTCCAGTAAGTCTCCCACAGCAGCATTAGTAAGTTCTCACAGCAGGCCACGCCCCCTTTGCCCACCAGTCTGCAAACGCGCTCCCTGGCGCGCTCTTCGATGGGGATTAAAGTCCCCTTCGCTGCTGGGGGTGGTTAGGGGCCAACTAGCCTACCTGTTACCTCCAGTAAGCCCCACACAGTGGGATTGCTGAGAGGTGGACACAGGCCACGTCCCCTTTGTCCACCACTCTGCAAACGCGCCTCCTGGAGCGCTCTTGGTTGGGGGATGAAGTCCCCTTGCCTCCTGAGGGTCCCTGGTGGCCAACTAGCCCTCCGGTTACCTCCAGTAAGCCCCACACAGCTGGATTGCAGAGAGTGGTCAGAGACCACGCCCACTTTTTACACCACTCTGCAAACACGCCGCCTGGCGCACTGCTGCTCGAGGGATGAAGTCCGCTTCAGTCCTGAGGTCCTCAGTACACAAGAGGACCTCATCACCCCACTAGCAGTGCGCCAACAGGCAGTTTGTCCATCACCGGGGCATATAAAACATCTTTTATAATGTCCCTGCTTATTATAACAATGTGCCCTACCCTTTGGGCACCTAGGGCAGACCTTAGGGGTGACTTATATGTAGTAATAAGGTAGTTTTAGACTTTGGAAGTACTTTTAATTCCAAAGTTGAATTTGGACACCGTTTTATTTTAAAAACTGTGTGCAAAGCAGGGCTGCCTTTTAAATGACAGCTGACACCACAGCAGTGCACATTTAAGTGCATTAAATCAACTGAGATCTCTAAACCACATACTAGGCACTTACAGGTAGGTTGCCAGTATTAATTGTAATTACACCTAATTTCCATATCCTTTTCAACAGAGCCCTGGGTCTGGTTAGCAGAACCCAGGGCACAATCAGAGTCAGAAAACTAGCATCTAGTGGTCCAAATGGGGGCAAAAAGCGGAGGGACATCTGAAAAAACCCTGCTTTCTTACAGGGTGTTTCTCTGGTCCTATAAATTCAAGGGTATACCAATATGGCATCCATCCACAACGGGCATATAGGCATACCCATTTCGAGAGCATATACTGGCCCCGATCGAGTGGTATTCTTCCAATGTTCCACCTAATTTCTATGAGGGAGTGCAAGACCGAGACAAAAAGATTTGTGGAGTCCTCAGTACTATACGTACATGGGAATAACGTTTTTCCCACGTACACCTTATGGGATAAAGGGGCCATTTTGCAACTAATATATATCTGATATTCAATGTGCCCCAACACATGTTTCCTTATTGATTTGTTCAATTTTGGTCCAGACACGGTTCAGAGGCTTGATTTTGGGATTTGGAAGGGACCCAAGGTGTGATTCCTATAAGTGGCTAACTTTCTTACAGTACGGTGTTGGGATCTGTTTGTTACACTATGTAATGCACTTTGAGTAGGCATGCCTTCTGATGGTTACATGGATTGAGGGATCACTATAGATCCTTGTGACCAGGAGGGAGCACAGGTTTTTTACACACTTTTTCAGATTTCTTACTTATCTTCTAACCACGGCTCGCTCTTTCCCTATCATGAGTATATCCCCAAGGCCCGAGCATCATGTGGAGATGAATCACTGATGGTTTTTGCTGCCCATGCTCTACACACGTTATAAATAGGTGGTGAGTTCCATTAATTGATGTGTATACCATAGACCCTTGTTTTGACCTCATGAGGCCCATAGAAAGGAGTCTAGGTGGCCGAAACCCATCGCCCTTGCGAGATTGAAGCCCGCCTTCCGTACAGCAATGGGCACAAGAATTTAGCTACGGGTGTTTATAAATAAAGGACAAATTAAAAGAGTTCCCTTGAGTTATATATAGGCTTCGTTTTTATTGATGATCAGTAGGAACTCCACACATTGGTCTTCATCAATTCACATCTCTTCACGATGGCTGTACATATATATCCACTAATTGTATGTATTTTTGTATATGGTGCAGAGTATTGTGATCAATGTATCACATATTTGTGTGTTGTACTCACTGTTTTCGTTAAATGTTACATGCAAAGTAATGCAGTCCAAGCAATCATCTGAGGTTGTGTTTATAATGCATGCAAAAGTAAACCAGAGCATAGTCATTTAATAAAGATAGATATGAGTGTGGATTGTTGTCGGTGGGACTACTCTAATTGATTTTTATACCTCGTAAGAGAAAAGTAACCCTGTATGACATAGGGTGATTCGTGATTGACTCTTGAATTGCTCTGGTTTCCCTTTGGGGGTCCCTTTGAATCATGTATATGTATCCCTCGGGGAGTTAGTTCTACGCTTGTATACTGCATTATTTGCTCTTCACTGCCGGGGGTTTCTAGGAGAATCCCATGCGTGTTTTGTATTATAATCTGCCTCCCGTGTATGCATTAACAAGCATGCCGCGGGGCACCGGCCTCAGCAGACTGCATTCATCAATAGAACTCGAATTTCGTGAATGAAAGAGCATCACGCCTATCATCGAGCCAGGATCTTATGACCTCAGATATAGTTCTGTCGATACCAGGTAGAATGTCGCGCACTCTGCCAGGAGGAATCAACTAAACATGCTATCGCGCGTGCCTGCCAATGATCATATCCGGCGCAGGTTTAGACCGGACACAGCAGTACTCCGCAACCTCCCTTGGAAATAAACAGCTTGGGTTCGCGTTACCTTACCCCTGGGCCAGAAGTTGGAGGGGATAGCTCGCCTTGCTCCATGATGCATAACATCCGGATTCCCGGGTGCCACCTGACTGTGGTTTCTCTCGGTCACCCCACAGCGCCGTGGTGGGGGAGGAGAGGTACAAACAGAGGAGGCTAGTTCAAGCCGGGAGAAGTGCAATAAAGCGGTCGTTGCCTCCCAAGACATGTCCGGCGTCTGTGATTTACAGTTACCAGTTCCCAAAGTGCTTTGCTCCTATGGATGTTGTCCAAAATGAGAAGATTAGATGTGAAAAGTTTTTCTCCACGTGTGCGTCTTTTACGAGCAGTGGCTTTTGACACGACAGTCTTCTCGATAACTCCACGAGTTAACGCTCACCACTGACATCTGTTGTGATTTGGTCACGAGCAGCGCTTAAAATGTGTATGCCCCTGTCAGGTACTCAGCTTCTACACTGCTTTAATTTGAATGAGAGTGTGCTAATACTCCTGGGGAGAGTACATGCACTTCTGGGTCGCAAACTGGTACTCTTGGACAGTGAGTATCTGCGCTTCTATATTGCCATTGGAAGCGCTGGTGACGCATTCTAGTCATCCTTTTAACCTTGTAGTCAGCCTTTTAACCTTGTCCTAGTCAGCCTTTTAACCTTGTCCTAGTCAGCCTTTTAGCCTTTTGAGGTCAGCAAGTTGTACGCCATGGCATCGGGCACTAGTAACATTTGTTATGTACATCGCTTAGAAACGATAGGCGTGTGAAATAAAGCGCTGTACTAAAACAAGGTATTGTTGTTGTATAATACGTTGGAACACTGCAGCGGCAGATGCCAAGCCGAACGGCATTCTGCAAAATTGGTAGGCTCCAAAGGGTGTTATGAAGGATGTGAGAGCTTTAGAATCAGGGTGGAGAGCTACCTGATGGTACGCTGAGGAAAGGTCTAGGACGCTGAAGTATTTGGCACCTTGTATTACGCTAATCATCTCGTTGATGTTGGGAAGAGGGTGTCTATCCACCCAGATGTTGGAGTTAAGATCCCTAAGATCCACACATAGGCGGATACCTTTCCCTCCTTCCTTAGATGTGACCACTATGGGAGCTAACCACTCCGAGCTTTCAATTTTTTCAATCACACCACAGGTTTCCAATCTATCTAATTCTCTTCTGAGAGGGTCTCTTACGAGTAATGGGACAGATCTGGATTTGTGGACAGCTGGTTTATGTTGTTTCTTCAGCTTGATTTTATGTAAGAAACCCTTCAGCAGACCCAACTTGTCTGAAAATACTTCTGGAAATTCTTCACAAACTTCTTCCCCTATACCAGATCTCTCAACCAAATACACTGGTTCTGAAGCATTGGGATCTAATTTTATCCCAAGTCTTTTTGGTGTTTCCACCCTAATAAATTCGACCAATTTCTTGTAATGTAGACTTTCCCCACTGTAGCCCTATCTTTGAAGTTGATCTGCATAACGAGCATGCCCACCAGGGGTATAGGATCGTGGTTGTAACCTCCTGGATTGACATCAGGGGGCAACATCTCATAATCCTTGCTTCCAGAGTTGGCCTTGAATGTAGCTTCATTGATAAGGGTATAGGGGGAACATGAGTCTGCAAATACTATATACGTATACATCATCAAGGAGAATTTTGCATTTAGGGTAGTTACTGTTAGATAATTCCTTAGGGTCTGCTACTTGGAATATGATGTCATCATTAGAAACAGTGTCGCTGTGAACCATGTGAGTGACATTTCTTCTTATATCATTACAAACTTTAGAGAAATGACCACGTTTGTTGCGTTTCCTACACGTAACATTCCTAGCTGGACAATTTACATTGTTGGCTAAATGATTGGGATTACCACAACGGAAGCATTTAAATTTTGAAACTTCAGTTCTTTGTTTTACATGTTTAGTGGGAGATACTTTGTTCTTAACATCCTTAGTTGACACCTTAAGTACACTATTATCATTGATTTGTTTGACCTCAACAGTATCTTTCATTTCATTCATACAAAATGCAGTGTGCTCTATGCTTTTTGCAATATCACCAGCTTGTTTTAATTCAGGAGCATCAGCTAATAACTTCTCTTGGATTTTCTTGTCACAAGTACACCTCACTAATTGATCTCGGATTAGAGATTCTGTTAATGTACCTAACTCACAAGTAGAAGCTAATCCTCTTAACACTGCAATGTAATTTACCACTTTTTCGTTCTTCCCTTGTGATCTAGCGAAAAATTTATGGCGTTCTAGTACCACATTGATCTTTTCTCCAAATTGAATTTCTAATTTTTTAAGGGTATTTTGATATACATCTTGTTGAGGATCTCCGTGAGCATCCTCACTTCCACCATCAATTACAGTGTCAGGGAGATCATCCAAAATTTCTCTCGCATGTTTTCCCAAATTATGTAATATGCTGTTTGCGTACAGAAGAAAATCTGTCCCCCCCAATAGCAATTAGATAAGATGCAAAAAGATTCACCCATCTTTTCCAAGGAATAAGCGGTTCACCCTCATCATTCAAGAACGAAGGCGGTTGAGACATCGCAAATGATGCCATAATAGGAGAGAAAAGAAGTTAGAAAACAAGGAAAGAGAGAAGAGAAGAATAAAAGAAAAGAGAAAAAAATGACGAGTGGAGAAAAGAAGAGGAAAAGATAGCCAGACAATCCTGAAGAAAATTAAAAATAACATTAATTTGCGGAGTATATATCTAAATTACTACTATTTCAAAGCAAGATTCTGAACATGTGAAAACGATGTATAATGCTTATTTCAATATGGCACCAAATGGAAAGTCAGAGTCACAGAGTGAAACAAGGCTGTGCCTGTCAGCGATAAAATAGACAGGCTAAAAATGAAACAACCAAGTATCTGGAAAACACAACCAGGTAAGGACTCCACCAGAGAGTAAGCTGTGCCTGTCAGCGGTGTAGAAACTGGCAGGCAAACACGTGTGCAAGATAAAATGACGATGCAGCAGGCTGAAGAAATTGACAAAGAATTCTGTGGCTGAGAAAACTAATTACTGCCACTCCTGACTGACTCTTGAAGAAACCTGAAAGAACCAGCGCTCCAGCTGCGAGCAGAGAAAGGAATTTCCTCACTGCCAGGCTTGGTAGACGGATGCCGTTACAGTTGGTGAGGAAACTTGGAAGGAACCCTTCTGCGCGGTTATTATATTCCCTTTATCGAGCTGAGTCAGAGTGTTGACATTGACACGGTCGCTGAGGGGAAGACAGCTGAATAGAACGTTCGCTGAGGAACAGCTGAGCGCCAGCCGGGCGGGAGGCTGCCACCGCTCTGGCAATTAAGTTCCCGCTGCGTGATAATCACTGTGTGGAATTCAACGCCGTCGCTGAGGGACTGAACAGATGACAGAACGCTTACTGGGGATTGAAAGCCGAGCGCTTGCCGGGGGGAAAACTAGTTAAGTGCTGCGAATCAACTCCCTCCGAGGAGTTGAAAGGATTTCCCCCCCCCTGCAGAGGAAGCTTCAATATGTTGCGCAGGACTCAATTTACAATCAAGGCACCAAACTATTTCAGCAATAGCGCAGGGCACAGCTGACGACAACAGCACCAGACGAGGCGGGGGCGCTCTAATAAACACCGCAACTTGCCTGGGGGTGAGAGGAGAGAGCGTCGCTTCTAAATGGCATTCACTGGGGCACAGGAAACGAAGTCGACATCACAGCGCTCCACGTACAATCCGACAGTAAACAGCTGAGGAGACAACACGATGGCGAAAACGACACAGGCGTGAATAGATCAAGAATTCAACAACGCTCTGTACACGCGTGGATTCACTGCCCCGACAGGAACACAGTCACCCAGGGCGCCCAATAAGAGAACCTGGTCAAATGGCAGAGGGCTTGAACAGCTGAATAACATGGAACTGGTGAAAATGTCACGAGCCTTCACTCACCAGAAAGAAAATAGGATCAAATATGGAAGTCCAACGAAGTTCAGGAATAAAGTGGACCTTCAGCTGGTGTAGAAGAAGCAGGGGGAGAATCTGGAGCTGCCCCCAGCGCAGCAAAATCGTCGCCAAATTGTTAAGAATAAACTGCTGACACAGGAAGTTGTAGAGAAGCCGTTTATTCAAACCAGATCCTCAGGCACCAGCTGGCAACTGAGGCACACCAACATTCTAAGGTGAGCTTCGCTCTAACATTCTAAGGAAGGGATGCACCAAGGGTGAAGGGAAGGAGGGGTGGGGCAGGAAAGGGAACAGTGGGTGACTAGAAAGGCAAGGGAAGATACCAACTATACAAAAGATAGTAAACCATGTGTAATAACAAGGCATAGATTACAACAATTGTCATTTGTCTAACATTTAACTGTATTGGATAAGAGGATTTAGAGCAAAATATGGTGTTAGCCACTGCCAGAATTCTCGTTCCAAACAGTGATTTTAGGTCCTACATACAAGCATGTTGCTGTACATGGGTCAGAGTAAAAGTGCTCTGTTCGTCATTAGTGAGGCGCGGTGTGAACGAAGCTCGTTATTAATTTATAATTTAATAAGCTTATAAAGTACATGGCTCATGGCTGCTACAATCTAATTGTCCTAGTGCTAGGATTCTGTGTAGAGAAGCCCTTAGCAGATAAATGGAAGTAGTTTTAGAAAAGCGAGGTTTTAAGGTGTTTTCTGAAAATGCCTTCAGAAAACACCCAGACACCTGTTTTTTTGTAAAATGTGCTTCTGTTCATCTGCTTCCGCTCAAAAATGACTCGGGCTGTGCTGCTAGCGCATCACGATCCATTTCGTGATATCCCGGAGACGGACTTTATAAAAAAACAGAAAAGTTCTGCAAGAATCGACCTCAGTTTGGTGAATAAATAAACTGCGTGCACTTCAAGCTCCCGCCTCTGCGGGCTGCAAGCGGCTACAGAGCAAGAGCATTGCGTCAAGTACTTGGTACTTGTACAACTAGAGATGCGTTTAGTCATAAACTGGGCACCCCTCTCTCACCTCCACAAACCAGTTGAAAGTGGAATAGTCAGCGGATTTTATTTCTGAACTCCCCCGAAATCCGGCCCTGATCACAGAGGATGGTGCTTTGGAAGCAGTAGAGTTTCGCGGGGGAGGGGGGCGCTTGTGGGGGGTGGGGGGGGGTCGCTAGTGGTTGAAATGTGTGAGAGAGTGGTCTCTAGACCTGCTGTGACGTGCATAAACCTCTTTAATCCACTAGCACACGTCCACATCGTGCAGTGCTACAGGATTCGGGGTGTGAGGTGAGTGAGGAGTGAAAACGGGGAAACAAGTGGATGTGGACCAGGTCAAGGTGGGAGAGCTGGCGTGTCTTATAGCAGCGTGCAGGAGGGGCTCGGAGACAATGAGAGCACCTGCTGTGTGGATGGAGCCAGGCGGGGTGTGTGCAGCGTTCAGCCCACAGGGGGTATGCAGATGGGACCAGAAAGGGTTGTGCACCTGTGCAGCCTGTAGCCCACGAGGGTGCGTGGATGGAGCCTGAACAGGTGTGTGCACCCGCTTCGGAATGCAGCCCCTGGCCCACCCGGGGGCTTATAGAAAACGAAGCGCTGGAGCCCGCGCTTCGTTTTCTTTTTTCGGCCGGATTCGCACACCCAGCGCGAATTTGGCTGATTTTTTTTTTAAATGCTTTTTTTGGCCCTGGGGGTCCTTGTGGGACCCCCTGCGCAGGCCTAGGGGGTCAGGGTGTTTCTACCCTGCCCCCTTTTCTTGTTTTTTATCTTCTTTCTACTGTTTTCTTGTGACTCCGTTAGCTGCCAACACATTCTTGTTTGGAATGTTGCCAGCCAATCAGAATGAAGCTCGTGCTCGGGAGGGTTTGCGAATCCTCCTCGGTGCTCAGATATCGATATTTTTATTTTATGAATTTCTCAGCAACTACTGAGCGGATTTACACCATTTAAAAAAAAAAAAAGATCACTTTCTGAACCAAGAGCTACCTTTTTGCCAAATTTGGTGTAATACAGTTCAGCAGTTCGGGCTGTAGCCGTGTCGAACGTTCCTATGGAAATTAACATGGGGAATACGAGTTTTGGGACCCCCCTTTTTTCTAGGCCCCCGCTTGACGAATCACCCCGAAACTTTCAAGACAGGAGCTGACCTGAGCGAACCATCAGTTTTGCAAATTTCGCGACGATTCGTCAAACGGCGCCAAAGATATTGGCAAAAGAAAAAACGCTTTTTGAATAGAAACAAGGTCCTAACTATAACTACCTACTGGCGACTGTAGGTATGTATGTATGTATGTATATATGTATATATGTATATATGTATATATGTGTATATGTGTATATGTGTATATGTGTATATGTGTATATGTGTATATGTGTATATGTGTATATATATATATATATATATATATATATATATATATATATATATATATATATATATTCTACTGGCGGTCGCCAGTAGGTAGTTATAGTTAGAACCTAGTTTCCATAGAAAATGCGTTTTTTGTTTTGCCAATAACTTTGGCACCGTTTGACGAATCTTCGCGAAATTCTCCCAAAAAAATGTTTCATCCAGGTCAGCTCCTATCCTGAAAGTTTGGGGGTGATTTGTCAAGTGGGGGATGAGAAAAAAGGGGGGTCCCAAAAAGTGTTTTCTCCAGGTTAATTTCCATAGGAAATTTTAGCCAGGGCTACAGCCCGAACTGCTGAACGGAATTACATGAAATTTGGCAAAAAGGTAGCTCTTGGTTCAGAAAGCGACCTTTTTTTTTTTTAAATGGTGTAAATCCGTTCAGTAGTTGCTGAGAAATTCAAAAAATAAAAATATCGATATCTAGAGGCGCGGTGGATCCGCGGACCCTCCCGACCACGAGCTTTATTCTAATTGGCTGTCAACACTCCAAACCAGGAAGTGGCGCACTGCTGCTCGGGGGATGAAGTCCACTTCAGTCCTGCGGTCCTCAGGGCACAAGGGGACCTCATCACCCCACCAGCAGTGCGCCAAGAGGCCCGTTTGCAGAGTGGTGTAAAAAGGGGCGTGGCCTCGTACCACCTCTCAGCAATCCCACTGTGTGGGGCTTACTGGAGGTTCCTGGTGGCCTAGTTGGCCCCCAGGTACCCTCACTGCGTTGGGGCATTAAGTCCCCGTTGCTAGAGCGTGCCAGGAGGTGCGTTTGCAGAATCGTGCAGGGAGGGGGCGGGGCCTCCGGCGAGTTGCCGGTTCCTTTTTTTTCCTTTTTATATTTTATGGGAGGGGGGCGCGTGGCCCCCCTTCCCTGGGCCACTTTTGGCCCCGGGGACCCCATCCCCCGGGGCATACCCAGCCTTTTTTTTTTTTTGGAGGAGGCCGCGTGGCCCCCCTCCCGGGCCATTTTTGGCCCCGGGGACTCCATCCCCCGGGGCTTGGCCATCGCTTTTTAAAAAAGGGAGGGGGGCCCAGACTATTTTTCTAATTTTGGAGGGGGGCCACGTGGCCCCCCTCCTAAGGCCAATTTTGGCCCCGGGGATCCCATCCCCCGGCCTTATCTGGTTTAAAAAAAAAATTACAAAATCAAAACAGAAGGGGGGCTTCCCTGGGCCACTATTGGCACCGGGGACCCCATCCCCCAGGGACTGGCCTCCTTGATGGGCTCCTGCGGGAGCCGGCATTGCTTTGGGACAAGGGGAGCTGCTAACATGCAGCTCCCGTTGTCCAAAAGCAATTCTGCTTCCAAGAAGCAAAGCAGTGTTTGCTATGGTATGGCGGGAGCAGTGCTCCCGCCATGCCATAGCAAACGGCAATGTCCCAGGGGTGGGCACCCCGGGACAATGCAGGAGCCGGCCCTGGGGGGTGCCGGTCCCCAGGGCCATCGAGGGCTCTAGGAGGGGGGCCGTGCGGCCCCCCTCCCAACTGATTTAAGCCCCGGGGAGGTGGTGGTCCCCGGCACAGTGTGGGGTGGCGGCCCCCGGGGCTGTGGGAGGGGCGCGTGGCCCCCCGCATTTAAATCATATAGCCCGGGGAGGTGGTGGTCCCCGGGGCTTGGGGGGGCCCGCGAGGCCACCCGACCTAAACAAATTATAGCCTTGGGGAGGTGGCGGTCCCCAGGGCTGCGGGGGGCTGTGTGCCCCCTGCACATTATGGATGAAGCCCCGGGAAGGTGGCGGTCCCCGGGGCTGCGGGGGCCCCCGCGGGCCCCCGCTACATAATTAGGTATAGCCCCCCCGGGACCTGGCCCACCCGGAGGCTTATGGAGAACCAAGCGCGGGAGACCGCGCTTCGTTTTTTAAAAACAATTTCAGCCGGATTCGCGCACCTTGCGGGGATTGGGCCGATTTGCTTTTTAAAAAAATGCTTTTTTGGGCCCAGGGGGTCCTTGTGGGACCCCCTGAGCAGATCTAGGGGGTCAGGGTGTTTCTACCCTGCCCCCTTTTCTTGGTTTTTATGCTTTTGTTTTTTAACTGATTTCTTGTGACTCAGTTTTACCGAGTCACAAGATGGCTGCCAACACTTCCTGGTTTGGAGTGTTGACAGCCAATCAGAATCAAGCTAGTGTTCGGGAGGGTTCGCAAATCCTCCTCGGCCCTCAAATATCGATATTTTTATTTTTTGAATTTCTCAGGAACTACAGAACGGATTTACACCATTTAAAAAAAAAGCACGCTTTCTGAACCAAGACCTACCTTTTTGCCAAATTTGGTGTAATTCCGTTCAGCAGTTCGGGCTGTAGCTTTGTCTAAAGTTCCTATGGAAATTAACATGGGGAAAATGCTTTTTGGGACCCCCCTTTTTTCTCGGCCCCCGCTTGACGAATCACCCTGAAACTTTCAAGACAGGAGCTGACCTGAGCGAACCATTAGTTTTGAAAATTGTGTTTTGTATACCAGGAGCAGAATCTTTTCCATTTGGCTGAATAATACCTGACCGTGGAGGGAGCAAGGGCCTTGTTAAGAATGGAGCAGCACTCCTCAGAGATAGCCAAGTCGCCAAACTCCGTGTGGTGAGGAGCCAAGCCGACAAGTGAAGAGAGTGAATCTGTGGATAAATCACCTGGCCTTGGTCCATTGAAAGTAGACGACGTTCCGAAGGGTGATGACGTATTGGAGAAGGCTCTGATAGGCGAAACAGCTCTGTGAACCAGTATTGCCTTGCCCACACTTGGGCAATGATAATGATGCGGCAAGGCTCTCGTTTCATCTTCTGTAGAACTTTGGGTATTAGTGGGAACGGAGGGAACGCGTAAGCAAATGTCCCTTCCCAGGAGAAATGGAAGGCGTTCCCCAGAGAACCTGGCTGAGGAAATCTGCTGGCGTAGAATTCGCATTTTTCGTTGAGTAATGTAGCCAACAAATCCAGGGTTGGCGATTCCCAACACTGAAAAACCTTTTCCAGCTGAACGGCATCCAATCCCACTCGTGACACTGCTTGGAATCTCTGCTGAGCACATCGGCCCATTCGTTTAGCACCCCTGGAACGTGTTGGACTTGTAAGGAAATATTGTAGTGAATCAGCCAATTCCAAATTCGTTGCGCCTGGCTTGAGAGAGCCGGAGATCTTGTCCCTCCTTGTTTCTGCAGGTAGAACATGGTAATTGTGTTGTCGGTGCGGACAAGGATTGACTAACCCTTTATCCTTGGTAGGAAGGAATGGAGCCCTAGAAAAACTGCCTTCAGCTCCAACAGGTTGATGAGGCATAGAGATTCCTGGTCCAATCACCTCCCTTGGACCTGAAGTTCCTGGAGGTGAGCTCCCCATCCCTCCATGGAAGCATCCGTCGTCATTACCATCAAAGGCTGTGGTGGAAGGAAAGACAGGCCTTGTGAGAGATTGCCCTGATCATCTGAGGCGTGATTGATAGTGTGTCTTCGAAGGAACCTCGAGCTTGTATCCATTGGGCGTCGAGCTGCTCCTGAAGAGGCCTCATCCGCAATCAACAGTGAGGAATCAACGGAATGCAAGATGACATCATCCCCAACATTGATTTGTAAATCCTCACAGAAACGAACTTTTTTGAAGAAAGGGACTGAACCATCCTTAGAAGGCGAGAAATTCTTTCTTCTGTGGGAAAAGCCATTGAGCGGTTGGTGTCTAACATCGCTCCCAGAAACACCAGAGACTTGGAAGGAAGAAGTGAAGATTTCGCCTTGTTGAGATTGAGACCCAGAGAGCGAAAAAGGCGAAGACTGGCGTTCGTGGACTTTCTTGCACCCTGAAATGTTGGAGCCTTGACCAACCAATCGTCCAGGTAGGGAAACACCTGGTGACCAGAGTGCCGGAGAAAGGCTGCTACTGGCACCAAGCATTTGGTAAAAACCCTGGGCGCAGACTTTAGCCCGAAAGGTAGCACCTTGAACTGGTAGTGGCACCCTGCCACTTGGAACCTGAGGAAACGACAGTGCTTTGGATGAATAGGAATATGAAAATATGCATCCAGAAGATCCAGAGAGGTCATGTAATCTACCGAATCCAAGAGAAGGAGAATCTCCTGGAGCGACAACATTCGAAACGGTTGACTTTTGATGAACTTGTTCAACAACCTGAGGTCCATACCTTGTCTCCATTTTCTGGTCTTTTTCTTTATCAGAAAAAAGTGGGAGTAGAAGCCCAAGTTGCGCTGACTGTGCAGCACTATCTCGATTGCCTGTTTGTCGAGAAGGAGTTTTATCTCCCTTTTGAGAAGCGCCAGATGGCGGTGAGCAGTCTTTCTTGGGGGAAAATCCGGAGGCTGTTGAAGAAATTCCAGGGTGTGACTGTGTTTGAAAACGTCCAACACCCATCTGTCGGACAAAATGGAGTTACATTGAGGAAAGAATTTGGAGCAATTTGGAGCCGAATGTAGTGAGACTGGGGTGGTGGGTGCCTGATAAGTCTCATTGCCTCCTGCCTGCGTCATGGGATTTCCCTCCAGATGCGGGACGTCTTTGAGCTGGAGCCCTGGAGTAAGTCGGTGCAGGCGTCTGCCGAAAGGATGGGCGGAGTATTGAGGTCAGAAACCTTGCTGGTAATAAGGTTGAAAACGCTGCTGAAGCTGGGGCCTAGATGTAAATTGACCCCTTCCTCGAAAAGAAGAGAACCTTTTCTGTTGCAGATTGGCTAAAGATTTCGCCGTATCTGTGTCCGATTTGGTAGCCTGAAGTGCCTCATCAACATGTTTGTCGAACAGGTTCTCCCCATCAAATGGCATGTCCAGCACCTTAGCTTGGACTTCTGGGCGAAATGTTGTCGCTTTCAGCCAACCCTGTCTGTGGAATACTGCAGCTCCTTCCATCTGCCTAAAGGCCGTGGAAGAAATGTCCATAGCCACATCAATGGCTTCCGATGAGGCTCTCTCACCCTCTGCAAGAATCTCTTTTGCTTCTTTTTTCTTGTACTCAGGCAGAAATTCCAGAAAAGGAGCAATGTCTGACCACATCTGCCTATCGTACCTCCCAAGGATGGCCATGGCATTGGGGGCTCTGATGGCTGTAGCCGCCAGCGTGGAAAATCTTTTCCCGATATTGTCCAACATACGCCCTTCCTTGTCTGGCGGGGTGGTACATGGGGAAGCAGGGCTCTTAGATCTTCTTTGAGCAGCTTGCATAATAACCGAATCAGGCTTCGGATGGCTGATGAGACATGCAGGAGAGTCTTCCGGCACTGGGTACTTTTTATCCAGTTTTGGAATGACTGCTGGCACAGAAGGTGGATTCTTCATTAACTTAATGCCTTCTTGCCACAAGAAGTCGATAATAGGGATTGCCCTAACCGATCGCTGCGTGGAAGCCTTGAAGGGCATAGGAAAGTCAAAGCGTTTCGACGCTCTTTCAAGGAGGTCATGGAAGCCGCCGATATCTGCTGGAGGAGAGTCAGCCACTGGCAGCGTGGGTGAAGGCAGTGTGTGCGCCACATAATCCATCCACTCATCATGGACATCAGTGTCTACTTGTAACTCACCTTCCAATTGTTGGTCACCACTGTCCGATGCCCTGGTAGAGATCTGCAGGGGAGGTAAGGACTTCTGTTTTGGCGGTGCAGGTGGGGTTTCTTGATCTGGAGTCATGGCAGGCTCCTCCTGTTGAGAAATTGGCTTTTGGGCCACATTGGCCTCGGGGTACTGTTTATAATAGTCATTTAACATCAAACGTAAGTCCGTGACCAGTGACATTTGAACGTTAACGGAAGGTTCATGTTGATGATCCTCCTCTTCCTGCTCATAGTATGGGTAATGTTCCTGAAATGTGTCCAAGCGTTGCATACCTGAGGGTCTGTCCCGAAAAGGAATAATCATCTTCCAAGTACGCAGAAGGGTCCTCTTATTGATCAACTTCTTCAGATTCCTGGCACTTTACTCTCAGCTGAGAGGGGCTGCAAGCAGGGCGTTACGGACCTTCATCCTCCGATTCCTGAAAATCCAAGAGACGAGAAGGAGGTAGAAGAGATATCTTGGGAAAGTCTTGTAACAATAATTTGGAGACTGGCATGTCCATTTTCTGGGATCGTCACCAGAGACTGCACCGACGGCGTGGAAATATCCGTCGACGGGGCGGACACGCTCGTCGACGGCGCAGCACCCAACTGAACCGTCGACGGCGAAGCTCTCGACGACGACGAACTCCTTACCGAAGCCGTCGACGACATCACCACTTCAGTCTTCATCGATGAGACAGCCGTTGTCGTCTTGACCGTCGACATCGTCGATGTCGCTGATGAAACCGTCGACGGAGTCTTCTCTTCGACAGTCGTAGGCGTAGAATGCCTCGTCGACGAGGCCGACGACGGGCGGATTTTCTGTGAGGGAGTATGTAGTGCAGAAGGAGGAGCAGAACCAGATCTTTTTAGGGCCTGAGACGAGCCAGATTGCTCTTTTCTAGTCCTTTTTTCCACCGAAGTATCCTTGCTCTGAGATCTTTGTTTCTTAGGATCTCTCTGACCAGAAGAAGTATCCTCTTCCTTCCTTTTCCTAGAGGAGGTATGAGGCGTCTCCTCACTCTCGGAGTCAGATTCCCTCACAGATTTTCTCTTTTGAAGCCAAAAGAGAAGCCTTCCCTCACGATCTTTGAGGGTTTTTGATGAAAAAAATCCAGCAGTGCTTACAGTCTTTAGGTTTGTGATCTGGGTAAAGGCAGTATAAGCACTCCTTATGAGGGTCTTCTGAGAAAAGCCTGGACTTTCCACAAGTCTTGAGGGCCTAAACAGCCCTTTTTTAGACTCTGACATTCTGTAGAAAATACAGTAATAAAGGAGTAAACTCACTTTCTAGCAGCACCTCAGTTGAAGAATGGGTTGAGGAAAAGGAATTGCTAGCTGAAAGTTGAAAAGTTCAATGTAGAAACACTGTGACTGAGCAGAGCTCAGGGAGACTCACTAACACACGACGTGTGGTAAGAAATCTGAGGTATGGTGGCCCTGCAGGGGATGGATACTCAAAGGTCTGCGATGTGATTGGCTGGAGTTTGGATGTTCTTTAATGAGGCTAACTGGTTACTAAATACTGTTGATTCTCAAGGGAGATTGTCCTTTTAGCTATATACTGCTATTTTACTGTTACCGTGGGACACCCACCATGATGACGGGGAAGATTCAAGCATGTGAATCTATAAAAGATACAATACTGGAGAATATGAATTACTGTGGCATTCACCGACTGGAAAAAAGTCTGCTGGGATGAACAGGATAGTATGCATGGTTGAATACTTGTGTATACATAATAAAGTATATTTAATGAAGCACGACCTAGACCAATGTTCGCCAATGGTCAAATGCGGAAATTCTAGATTAATACTGCAAATTCTAATGGCCAAGTCCTGATCATAAACCCACATAATGAATACTTTTTTTTATTAATCGAAGGAAGAATGTAAGTGCATGCTGCATGTAAGGTAACAACCTCAGCTACGCAGTGACCCATATAAACAATAAGCATATAAAGAATAATTATTAGAGAACAAGCACTGATAAAACCAACAGATCTAGCGTTTGATGCCAGAAGCCGGCCTACTGGCTTTGCCAATAATCACCCAACCCAGATGACTATGTTCATGCAAGGCAGCAATCTTGTAATTGATTTTTTCTTTTTTGAGAAATCGTTACAAGATAATGATGGCACTACTCTTGGTTTTGGCTTTGCCAGTGCTTGTTAATTTGCATCACAGTGGCCATCTTTTAATGATTTAAAAGAAGATAAGACCATTACAAGATGGCTGCTGTGTATGTGTGCCCATATACATCAGCCATTTTGGAATGCCTTTTCTTCAATCGAAAAGGCTGGACGATGCCATCTGCTTCACAAATGCTGGTGACAGTTCAACCAGCATTGGCAAAGCCAAATGCACGAGCAGTACGGGAGTCAGGTAGCAGTTGGAGGGAGATGGGACACAGACAACGGAAGGCAGAATGATTTGGGCAACGTTGTGGAGGTTACCTCAGGGTACTACTGAAAGCCCCATGTAACCTCCACAAAATGCCATAGCTTTAGGGATAGCCCATAGCACCTCTTTAAAAAATGCAAACTGTCAGTGGTTGAAGGGGGCCTACCAAAGCTGCTATTCTTTATTGCATTTATGTATGGTGTGTGTATATACACACACACACACACACACACACACACACATATATATACACACACACACACACACACACACACACACACACACACACACACACACATATATATATACACACACATATATATATATATATATATATATATATATATATTCACTGAAAAAACCATAGGTTTTAGGGACAGTTATAGTTAGTTGGACATTGCACTCGTACAAAACCCGTGAAATTCCCCTGTTATAGTTAGTTCAGCTAACTATAACTCGCGCCCCCGCAATGCACTGCTGATGACGTCACATATTACATCACTCATGACATGGTCAGTGACATCACTGATGACATCACTGATGACATCTCAAATGACATCACTGATGACATCACTGATGACATCAACCAGTGACTGTGTGTTTCTGTAAAGTTTAAATATGTTTAATATATATAGGGAAAGGCGTATTGAAGAATGAGTGGGTGTATAAGTGTCTGAATGGATGATTTAGTACGTGAGTGACTGACTCTACAAGTGAGTGATTAAACGTATCTTACTGAATGCATGGGTTAGTGACTAAACTGTGTGAATGTCTGTATCCGTCTGTTTGTTGGTGTGTAAGTGGATGCATGGATTTGCGAATAGCTACATGAGTGTCTATATGGGTTATTGATTGGTTCTCTCAGTATCTGTATGGCTGCCTGAGTGTTTGTGTGGGTGGGGTGTGTGTGTGACTCTGTACATAGATGTGTGAGTGGGTGATTCACTGGGTGCATGATTTCAAGAGTGCATCTGTGATGGACTGCTTGGGTGGGTGAGTGTGTGTATGGGTGTGTTAGTGAGTGAATGTATATCTCAGTGGTACATGTGCGAGTAACTACATATGTAAAAGGCAGTATATATGTGTGTTAGAGTATTTAAATGGCTATATGTGAGTGTGTTATTGTGAGAGTGGCTGTATGGATGCGTGTGTGCTTGTATCAGTTATTGTACAAGAGCGTAAGAATGTGCTAGTATTTGTATGAGTAAGTGAGCTGGTGTGTGTATAACTGTATAGGTGAGTAAATGGGTGTGTGATTAATTTTTTGCATGACTGACTAGGTGTGTGAGTACCTCTATGGATGAGTGGCGGTGTGTGAGTGTTTATATAGGTGTATGAGTGCATATGATAGTCCTGTACTGAGTGACTGCAAGTATGAGTGACTGTACAGGTGAGTGAGTGGATGTGTGTGTAGACCTAAGAATCAGTGAGTGGGTATGTAGTTTTTGGTGTTGGAGTGTCTATGGTTTTGAGAATGGCAGTCTGTAATTTAGAGTGGGTGTATCAAAAGTTATATTAGGGTGTGAGAAGATGCATGAAATTATCACATGGATGATGTCATCAGTGATGTCATTTGAGATGTCATCAGTGATGTCATCAGTGATGTCACTGACCATGTCATGAGTGATGTAATATGTGACGTCATCAGCAGTGCATTGCGGGGCGCGAGTTATAGTTAGCTGAACTAACTATAACAGGGGAATTTCACGGGTTTTGTACGAGTGCAATGTCCAACTAACTATAACTGTCCCTAAAACCTATGGTTTTTTCAGTGAATTTCAAAGGTTTTTTAAATGCTAATTTCTAACTATAACGTGTCTGAAACCTATGGTTTTTTCAGTGAATTTCAAAGGTTTTTTAAATGCTAATTTCTAACTATAACGTGCCTGAAACCTATGGTTTTTTCAGTGGATTTCAAAGGTTTTTTTAAATGCTAATTTCTAACTATAACGTGCCTGAAACCTATGATTTTTAAGTGAATTTCAAAGGTTTTTAAATGCTAGTTTCTAACTATGCCAACAGAGGTAGGACATGTGAAGAAAGAAGAAAAACGCACAGAAAGAAGCAAAAGATGTGCAGAAAGAACCAACAGAGGAGCAGAAAGAGGCCTTGTTGCAAAATCATCCTGTGCCCACAACTTTTTCAGACGGGTACTGGTGGTAACTGACTCTGACTAACCAGAGCCAGTGCGCGTTTGCACAGTGGTGAAGGGAGGGGGGGCCTGAGGTGACATGTGTGCAAACCCGCCCCGTGGCGCGTTTTAAGTTGCAGGATTAAGTCCCCTTGAATCCTGAGGGTCCCTGGGGCCCAACTAGCCCCCCAGGTACCTACAGTTAGGACCACAGAGCTGAGTTGCAGAGGCGCGTTCCGAGGCCACGCACCTTTTTTCACCTCTCTGCAATGCAACTCAGTTGTGCTTACTGAAGGTACCTGGTGGGCTAGTTGGCCCCCAGGATTCAAAGGGAATTAACTCCCCAACTTAAAACGCACCACAGGGCGTGTTTGCGCACATGTCACCTGAGGCCCCGCCCCCTCCCTTCACCACTGTGCAAACGCGCCCCATGGCGCGTTTTAAGTTGGGGGATTAGGTCACCTTGAATCCTGAGAGTCGCTGGGGCCCAAATAGCCCACCAGGTACTTCCAGTAAGCACCACAGGCCTGCGTTGCAACGCCTGTAACAAATTGTGCAGTTGTGTTTAGGTAGTGAAGAGGGTCATGCTGGGGGTAGTGTTTTAGGGTTTAGGGTAGTGCAGTGGTGTTTGTGTAGTGTAGGGGGTCATGCTGGGGGTAGATTTAGGGTTTAGGGTAGTGCAGTGGTGTTTGGGTAGTGTAGGGAGTCGTGCTGGGGGGAGTGTTTTAGGGTTTAGGGTAGTGCAGTTGTGTTCTGGCAGTGTAGGGGGTCATGCTGGGGGTGGGGTTTCAGGGTTTAGGGCAGTACAGTGGTGTTCGGGCAGTGTAGGGAGTCGTGCAGGGGGTGGTGTTTCAGGGTTTAGGGCAGTGCAGTGGTGTTCGGGCAGTGTAGGGGGTCGTGCTGGGGCTGGTGTTTCAGGGTTTAGGGCAGTGCAGTGGTGTTCGGGCAGTGTAGGGGGTCTTGCTGGGGGTGGTGTTTCAGGGTTTAGGCAGTGGTGTTCGGGCAGTGTAGGGGGTCTTGCTGGGGGTGGTGTTTCAGGGTTTAGGCAGTGGTGTTCGGGCAGTGTAGGGGGTCTTGCTGGGGGTAGTGTTTCAGGGTTTAGGGCAGTGCAGTGGTGTTCGTGCAGTATAGGGGGTCGTGCTGGGGATGGTGTTTCTGGGTTTAGGGCAGTGCAGTAGTGTTCGAGCAGTGTAGGGGGTTGTGCAGGGGGTGGTGTTTCAGGGTTTAGGGCAGTGCAGTGGTGTTCGGGCAGTGTAGGGGGTCACGCTGGGGGTGGTGTTTCAGGGTTTAGGGCAGTGCAGCGGTGTTCGGGCAGTGTAGGGGGTCATGCACGGGGTGGTGTTTCAGGGTTTAGGGCAGTGCAGTGGTGTTTGGGCAGTGTAGGGTGTTGTGCTGGGGCTGGTGTTTCAGGGTTCAGGGCAGTGCAGTGGTGTTCAGGCAGTGTAGGGGGTCGTGCTGAGGCTGGTGTTTCACGGTTTAGGGCAGTGCAGTGGTGTTCGGGCAGTGTAGGGGGTCGTGCTGGGGCTGGCGTTTCAGGGTTTAGGGCAGTGCAGTGGTGTTCGGGCAGTGTAGGCGGTCGTGCTGGGGCTGGTGTTTCAGGGTTTAGGGCAGTGCAGTGGTGTTCGGGCAGTGTAGGGGGTCGTGCTGGGGCTGGTGTTTCAGGGTTTAGGGCAGTGCAGTGGTGCTCGGGCAGTGTAGGGGGTCGTGCTGGGGGTGATGTTTCAGGGTTTAGGGTAGTGCAGTGGTGTTTGGGCAGTGTAGGGGGTCGTGCAGGGGCTGGTGTTTCAAGGTTTAGGGCAGTGTAGGGGGTCGTGCTGGGGGTGGTGTTTCAGGGTTTTGGGCAGAGCAGTGGTGTTCAGGCAGTGTAGGGGGTCATGCTGGGGGTAGTGTTTCAGGGTTTAGGGCAGTGCAGTGGTGTTCGGGCAGTGTAGGGGTCATGCTGGGGGTGGTGTTTCAGGGTTTAGGTCAGTGGTGTTCGGGCAGTGTAGGGGGTCTTGCTGGGGGTAGTGTTTCAGGGTTTAGGGCAGTGTAGTGGTGTTCGGGCAGTGTAGGGGGTCATGCTGGGGGTGGTGTTTCAGGGTTTAGGGCAGTGCAGTGGTGTTCTAGCAGTGTAGGGGGTTGTGAAGAGGGTGGTGTTTCAGGGTTTAGGGCAGTGCAGTGGTGTTCGGGCAGTGTAGGGGGTCTTGATGGGGGTAGTGTTTCAGGGTTTAGGGCAGTGCAGTGGTGTTCGGGCAGTGTAGGGGGTCTTGATGGGGGTAGTGTTTCAGGGTTTAGGGCAGTGCAGTGGTGTTCGGGCAGTGTAGGGGGTCATGCTGGGGGTGGTGTTTCAGGGTTTAGGGCAGTGCAGTGGTGTTCGGGCAGTGTAGGGGGTTGTGAAGGGGGTGGTGTTTCAGGGTTTAGGGCAGTGCAGTGGTGTTCGGGCAGTGTAGGGGGTCGTGCTAGGGGTGGTGTTTCAGGGTTTAGGGCAGTGCAGTGGTGTTCGGGCAGTGTAGGGGGTCATGCAGGGGCTGGTGTTTCAGGGTTTAGGGCAGTGCAGTGGTGTTCGGGCAGTGTAGGGGGTCGTGCTGGGGGTAGTGTTTTAGGGTTTAGGGTAGTGCAGTGGTGCTTGTGTAGTGTAGGGGTCGTGCTGGGGGTAGTGTTTTAGGGTTTAGGGTAGTGCAGTGGTGTTTGTGTAGTGTAGGGGTCATGTTTTAGGGTAGTGCAGTGGTGTTTGGGTAGTGTAGGGGGTCGTGCTGGGGGTAGTGTTTTAGGATTTAGGTTAGTGCAGTGGTGTTTGGGTAGTGTAGGGGGTCGTGCTGGGGGTAGTGTTTTAGGTTTTAGGGTAGTGCAGTGGTGTTTGTGTAGTGTAGGGGGTCGTGCTGGGGGTAGTGTTTTAGGGTTTAGGGTAGTGCAGTGGTGCTTGTGTAGGGGGTCGTGCTGGGGGTAGTGTTTTAGGGTTTAGGGTAGTGCAGTGGTGTTTGTGTAGTGTAGGGGGTCATGTTTTAGGGTAGTGCAGTGGTGTTTGGGTAGTGTAGGGGGTCGTGCTGGTGGTAGTGTTTTAGGATTTAGGTTAGTGCAGTGGTGTTTGGGTAGTGTAGGGGGTCGTGCTGGGGGTAGTGTTTTAGGGTTTAGGATAGTGCAGTGGTGCTTGTGTAGTGTAGGGGGTCATGCTGGGGGTAGTGTTTTAGGGTTTAAGGTAGTGCAGTGGTGTTTTTGTAGGGTAGGGGGTCGTGCTGGGGATAGTGTTTTAGGGTTTAGGGTAGTGCAGTGGTGCTTGTGTAGTGTAGGGGGTTGTGCTGGGGGTAGTGTTTTATGGTTTAGGGTAGTGCAGTGGTGTTTGTGTAGTGTAGGGGGTCATGTTTTAGGGTAGTGCAGTGGTGTTTGGGTAGTGTAGGGGGTCGTGCTGGTGGTAGTGTTTTAGGATTTAGGTTAGTGCAGTGGTGTTTGGGTAGTGTAGGGGGTCGTGCTGGGGGTAGTGTTTTAGGGTTTAGGATAGTGCAGTGGTGCTTGTGTAGTGTAGGGGGTCATGCTGGGGGTAGTGTTTTAGGGTTTAAGGTAGTGCAGTGGTGTTTTTGTAGTGTAGGGGGTCATGTTTTAAGATGCAATGCTCCAATACCTGACCAGTCTGCACTACATAAAACTGCAAAAACTAAAAATAAAAAGTGTTTTGCACACTTTTGTCATTGGGCTATATGTGGGCTACATCTGGGTAATATTTGTGCTACATTTGGGCTCTTTTTTCACTGGTGGCCATCTTGGAAGACTTCTTTGTTATGAAGTTTCCTAATTTCTTCATTTACTGCAGTCTCCTCAGTAGGAAATGCTTTCAGTTTTTTACTTTGATTCCACCAAATAGGCATTCAGATGTGTCTCACATCTGCCATAAATTCAGAATGTTAGCACTCTAGTTGCTCATTAGATCACTGGAGTAAAGCTACTGCTCACCAGGGAGTTAACTGGTAGTCTGCTGCTGGTATTGAAAGTGATTGTTTCAGTCTGCATGTCAGAATTTTCTAATGAAATAGAAGAGGATTTGAGATCTCACTTAAAACATGCC
The DNA here is from genome assembly GCA_963921515.1 of Calotriton arnoldi. Taxonomy (NCBI): domain Eukaryota; kingdom Metazoa; phylum Chordata; class Amphibia; order Caudata; family Salamandridae; genus Calotriton; species Calotriton arnoldi. Next base: position 449,636 of record CAWUFW010001083.1, on the reverse strand, counting down.
CTAATTTTTCTTTCTGCAGCACTAACCATAATTTCTATTTCAAAAAGAACCGCTCATTTTGTTCCTTTTTAAATTAAATGTTTTAAGTGTTACCAGTTTATTCCAATCAAGATGGCTTCAGGTGTGCCATACTTTTGTCATAAGTAAGGCTGTTAGCGCTCTAGTTGTTCTTTAGAACACTCTGGGAAGCTGCAGTAGAACACAAAGGCATCAACTGGCAGGCTGCTCCTGTTGAAATATAACAGGAAGATATTTGAGATCACACTTGAAATATGTCCTAATTTTTCTTTCTACAGCACTAACCATAATTTCTATAACAAAATGAACCCCATCATTTTGTTCCTTTTTAAATTAAATGTTTTAAGTGTTACCAGTTTATTCCAATCAAGATGGCTTCAGGTGTGCCATACTTTTGTCATAAGTAAGGCTGTTAGCACTCTAGTTGTTCTTTAGAACACTCTGGGAAGCTGCAGTAGAACACAAAGGCATCAACTGCCAGGCTGCTCCTGTTGAAATATAACAGGAAGATATTTGAGATCACACTTGAAACATGTCCTAATTTTTCTTTCTACAGCACTAACCATTATTTCTATGACAAAATGAACCCCATCATTTTGTTCCTTTTTAAATTAAATTGTTTAAGTGTTATCAGTTTATTCCAATCAAGATGGCTTCAGGTGTGCCATACTTTTGTCATAAGTAAGGCTGTTAGCACTCTAGTTGTTCTTTAGAACACTGGGAAGCTGCAGTAGAACACAAAGGAATCAACTGACAGTCTCTGCCCTTGTTGGATGTACATGTTTTACTGAGAATGTCAGACTTCATTCTCACATGAGTGAGAAAGATAATGTGAATTTACAGAAAATATGCTCTCATTTTAGCTTCTGGAGCACCTTCCAAACCTCCATGGGACAAGCATGAGAAAATAGTGTTCTCTCAAACATGATTCATGATATCCCAGCAGAAGGTTTTTCACATGGTAAAATCACCTTAGAATACACCACAATTCCTAAAATTAGTATGGTACCATCAACAAATAAATTCTAATGTAACTAAAGCCTGTTATCACCCTTTATAGTTCTCCTTTTGGTGACCCTCAAAATCTTCTATTCACTACAATGCATTTCAATGAGGTACTATCATTTATATTGGTCCCAAGATGGCTGCCAGCAATTCCAGGATGAAGTGCTGACAGCCAATCAGATCTCACGATGACATGTGTGGTTAGGCTCCGCCCAGATATATATGTGACTTTACTTTTGATTTTCTCAGGAACTATTGAACGGATTTACACCATTTAAGCAAAAGGCACGACACTGAACCAAGGGCTACCTCTTTGCCAAATTTGGTGTAATTCCGTTCAGCAGTTCGGGCTGTAGCTGCGACTAAAGGTTCCTATGGAAAAATGAATGGGGAAAACGCGTTTTGGGACCCCCTTTTTCTCGGCCCCCGCTTGACGTATCACCCCGAGACTTTCAGGATAGGAGCGGACCGGAGCGCCCCAACAAGTTGGAAACTTTCGCGAAGATTCGTCAACCGGCGCCAACATTATTTCAAATAGAATGTCGCGGATTTCCTATGGATAATAGGTTTTAACTATAACTATCTACTGGCGACCGCCAGTAGATAATACACACACATACATACGTCTGTTTTACTGTGTTGGTAATATGAAGCCTGCAACAGCAGCTCTGATGGCTAGACCTAGAAAGGTGCTAGGAAATGATAAATGTTTTATTGTGGACTTTATCAAGGAGTAGCCAGAAGTCGGCAGACCTTACACCAAATGCATTAGATTGCAACAATTCAACAGTACAAGTCTATTTAAGTGAATCCCAGTATGACAGCATAATTACCAGTTGTTGAGCCGGTTGAATGCCCGATCCTGCAGATGTTGCAGAGACGATAACCGGAATACGTAAATCATCTTGGAGATGGCGAGTTGTCTGATGGCTAAAGGGAGCGGAGAGCTGCAAAGAAATCACAAATGTGTCTCAGATCAGCAAGGTAGAAAACAGGGTAAGATGTACAGTATGCCTAGGAGAGACACAAGCACTATACCTTTCCATTTTTCAGAGGAAGTTACTCCTTTACAGAAAACAGGTTGATTAATGAGTTAAGGGGGAAGCAAAAAGTGAAAAAATAAGTACAGTAAAACATACTAATAACAAATCGATGGACATTAAGTGTTAATATCTTTCTGGAAAGGGTGCAGAGGTTAAGGGAGACTTCCGATGGCAACTTCCCTGCTTGGGCTTGTTAGGGTCCGAAAACTGCCTATGGGCAGAATAGCTGCTTGTTGCCCTCTAAACTGTTTTTGGAAACTTTTCTATTGCTACCTCTTTTGCCATCATCTACCTGCATTCCTCCCACAGCTGGCAAATTGATGTCTATTCCCAGTGCACCCACTCGAGCTGGCTGAACTTCTGGGAGATTCTGGCAAGGCTTTCCTTTTGCTGCAACCTACAATGCTTCTGGGTGACCTCATAGACTCTTTACTGAGGTATCTGAATTTGCCATAAGGGTGATCCTTCTGTGCTTCTAGGTGGCCCCCAAAATATACCGAGGGGTCTGTGGATTTTCTTGGTTGCAACGTTTGTGTTTCCAAGTGAACCTCAAAGACCTTTTTACCAAGTCATCAGTTTCCTTTTGGTTGTGACTTCAGTTCTCAGAGTGGACTACACAGTCACCTTCATGGCTGTAACACTATCTTAACGAGAATGGGATAGGACACCAACTATGCTACTGCCCTGCAAGAAGTTGCATAAAATATTTGCTGCATGAAGCACTGGCTATTTACTCTCCTTCAGCTGTATGAAGTATTGAATAAATGGGGTTGTGGCCTAGCGGCAGATTAAGATGACCACAATTCTATGAGGCTCCACATTGGCCTAGACCTATGTGCCTTAACCATGTTGTCACCCAGAGCACTTTTGATTGGCAGCAAGGGTCACTGGAGCACTGGCACAGGATTAGTGTTTCAGAGGTGGGACCGATCTAGATATCAACATGGTGATGAGGTGGTAACTGCTTACCCACCTCCTTACCTGGTGCTGTGGCTGCTGGAATCCCCACGCTCGTGGCAACCAGAACCCTTGGTAAGTAACACACTGGAGTGCAGCTTTATATCAGATGGGGAAGGCGGTGAAGACAAGGATATGCAAGGAAGCTGGCATTTAAAGGTGTGGCAGATGGCACTTGAGGAACAGTGGTGCCCAATGACACTATTGCCACACAAAGTGAGAAACAAAGTTCTGGCAGGAGACATTCAAATTGGCGACAAACAGGGAGCACAGTCCATTAAAAATCAAATAAAGACCATGCAAGACTCAGCATTGAGTTTGAAGGCTGCCAATAGTAAACATGGAGAAATTTATCATATGTATAAAGTTGTATACGACAGGAACTATAGAAAGGTTCCACCTTAAACAAAATACACAGTAATCACTACAGTGTACTATCTCCACTCACCTCCTCATTGTGAGTGATCATTGACGCTGGGAGGTCATCAGGCTCCAAAAAGTACACTGCTATTGAGGGTTCAATATGTTTACACCAAGAACGGAAGAGAAGACACCCCCAGAGATGATTGCCTGCTTCACCCTCCAAACATGTAATATTAGAAATGCTGCACAAAAAACTACAGTTAGAATGGACAGAAATGGGTCTATCTTGAAGCTGGAGAGTAGGGTGAATAAGATGAAGGGTGACTTAAGCCAAGTGTAGATTCAGTGGCTGGACACAATATCTGCAATATAAAATATTAAATGTCTGAACATCAAGATGATGCACTTAAAACAAATGCTAACAAGAAGTACTCAATGACCGGAGAATTAAAAAAAAAAAAAAGGCTGTCCAATGTGCAGATCCTTGGGTTCCCACTGAGACAGGATGGAACGATCCTTAGGGGCATTATTGAGAAAATGGTTGGAAACACAATGTGATACAATGCAGGAGGGCCTATGCCTGGATGTCACAGACTGCTACCGCATTGGTTTCAAAACTGCAAGTTTTTGGGGGAATGTGGAGGCCCTACTAACATTCAGTTATTAACTGACCAGGGATCACTTCTTGAGAACCAAGTAAAAACAATAATCTGACTTCATACTGAATCACAAAAGTTAGTATTTCCAGATATTTGCAGCTCCACAGAGAAAACTATTAAGGAACTAGAGCCAGTGAGTATAACATGTCTGCTTCTTGGGTTAAAAGCCAGGCTTTCTTCCCATCAAGACCGAGTCAGTCATCTGTGAGAGAAAATATATTTTATGATGCAGAACCGACTAGTTCCTAGCTGAAGAACACCAAGACAGTGGAGGTGTCTGAGTCTACAGTGAAATGTAGCAAACCTGTTGGATGTATTATAACTTGTCAGGTCAGTGTTTGCCAGCTGTACTACAGTCTTGTTGCCTTTCTCTTACATTATAGGTAGGGTGCATGAGCAGAGGTATGGCAGGAGATCTTGCCAAGGAGACTCTGATTCAAAGGGTTTTGAGAAGAACTTGTGCAGTTACTTATAAATGTTAGCTCTCACGAGAACTTCGCTTCATTTTTATGCATTGCTTATCTTGTGAGCCCGACACTGGTGTATGCAAGTACAATTGGTCTCACACCAATTCTTTTGCGTTGTACTCATCAAAATGGTCATAAAGATAAAATCTTAAGATTGCACACATCTCAAAAGCGTGATGTTTCTCAGATCATGTTTCAAGACCTCATGCACATCACCTAGCTCTTCCCACATAGATGGTCACAGTACAACTACACTTCCCTCCATCCAAACATACAGGTCTGCCAATTTGCTTAGGACAGTTTGTGTGCCATGAAGCCAAATTAGATAACATATCATATACAGCCCAACGCATAAAAAGTCTTCACCTACTGCATGGAGTAATTTGCGTAGGTCCAAACAATTGCATTCCAAAGGGAGACAAATTGGTGTGTTACCGGTTTACAAATTACAAAGAAATCTCCTTAGTCTCTACCAGTCAGCTATGCATGTTAGTCTCCCACAAACCATAGAAATGCATAATTTCCTGCCATTGGATAGTTGTGAGTGGGGGAACCTGCTTTGGTTTGGCGTATTTGTCTTGCGGTAGGCCCTAGAAGATGAAACAGCCATTTATCAAAATGAATCTACCTCTGTGTATTTGCAGGCAGGATGCTGAAGCTGTTGAGAAGCTTGGTTTTGCTGCATCAAACCTATATCTGGACCACCTGAATGATCCCTTGGAAAGTTTTTTTCAATTCAAATCGAAAAAAATTGGCCACCTACTTTTCTTTTTCTTTTTAAACTCTAGATTGTAAAAAGGAGAATGGGATGGATGCTAGCTCCCTAGCAGCTATACATGCCATACCTAGCATGGATTTGTGGTTTTTAATGAATGCACTGGCTTCTTTCCCGAACCTAAGACAGCCTGGAACAGGTACTGGTCAGGGAAAAATAATTAAAGTCTAGCCTATTCCAAAAGGATCTATTATAAAGTTTATAGGTGTACAGTTCACAGTCCTAAAGTAGAAAGCTCTGGTGGATCAACTGATCACCCACACAGCCTCACTTCATTTATTTTATATGCCCAAAGGACCAGATTAGCCAAATCACAATTTCAAAGCATTTCCCTTAATTGTGGACACTATAGGGGAGTCAGCTGGAGCAGTGTCCAAATCAGAGGCTCTCTATTATTTGTCTGGCCTTGGTAGTAAAGATATAATCGAAGTTGGTATATTTACAATGAATAGTTGTAAAACAGCTGTTTTTACAATTATTCCTTATGACTAAATATACACCAGTGTTGAACTTAACCAATGAACTCTGTAGCCGAGCAACACTGTTTTGTGAGTATTAGTATATTAGGAAGGAAGTATTAGCGAGCTTCATTTATTGTCCTCTCTCTCCTTCCATTTATTATTGTGTTTATAAAGTCTAGCACAGTATGCCTGCTAGGGTACTTTGAAGTTACCAATTGTATGCACTATACCCTAGATGCCGAAGTCTAAGTTAAGGGCGGAAATGTGGACCTTTCCTGCAATAGTTAGCCTTGAGACTCACCTCGACCATGAAAATGCCCTTTCCGTCAAGAGAATCCTTGGATGTTGCCTTCTGGTTGGCGCTTTATGGTTAACAGGAATACGCGATGTTTCTTGCTCAGCCTGGGAGAGTTGCAGCACCGTCTACAGAGGACACACTAGACCATCAGTTGCATATGCACAAGCCACATGGCCAGTGGACTCAGCGCAGTTAGCACACCATATCAAGGGTGCAAGAACGATTTAGGGAAGCATTAACTTGGACCACTAACAGACTCCTGACAGAAGTGCTAGCTGATTAATGCAAATGCATCCTGAAAACCGCCATCTTGGGCTTAAACTTTCAATCCTCACCCCTACTCTGGCACATGGAGGAGACTCGGTGGTCAACAGGGGAAAGGAAGGATGTTTAGAAGCCTATAAAGGAGCTCCAGCAGATGCTACTACGGGAACATATATAGAAGTATAGCATATATTCACTCCAAAGTCTCGTTTCATTGAATGTTGTGATAGTTTGATGCATTTTACACTCATGTTGGAAAAAGACACCAGCAATACCCACAGCTTTAAAAAAATATATTTTCAAAACTTTACTCAGAATGTAATACTACGTGCGGATATCTCAACGTAAGGGTAGCGCACGAGTTCTGACCACATTAAAATAAGTAAGACCCAGCAATACCCAAAAAGCAAGACAAAGGAAGACTGGAAGTTTTAGAATTTTACCAGTGCAGAGAGTAGGCTCTTATTTGCTATTTCTAGAATCCATACATGCCAGAAAGAGGGTTAAATACCGAAGAGCAACAAAAACGTGCTTTTCGAAAATATTTTAAAGGTATTCAACTATAATTATTAATCGTATTCTGAGTGCACCTATGAGGAACAAAGACAACGAAGTGGACAAAAGGATGCTACCTTTTTTAGAGAATGCAGATCTGGTTAGTAGTTTAAAGTGGACACACGAGACCTAATGTGATATGCCTGTTTGAAAACCAGGCATGTGCAAATGTAACACTGCCTGGTTTGTGACTCAGCATACAATTTGCGATGCAACTTATGGACTAGTAGGTTGCACGGCAAATTCACCATTTGCAGGTGGTCGCAAAATAATAATCATAATAATACTAGAGCTTATAAAGCGCGACAGCTACCCCAAACAGGGTTGTCCCGGCGCTGAAGCAACAGGTAATTGCAACCAGAGAGAGCACCAATACCAACAAGCCCTATTTAGTCAGCCATAAAGAGCCACGTCTTAAGGGCCCTTCTAAAACAGGCTTCAGAATTGGCCTGTCGCAGGGGCCCTGGTAAAGTATTCCACAGCGAAGCTGTTCTGACTGAGAAAGCTCTGCCGCCCAAACGTGATTTTGCAAATCGTGGGGTGCGCAGCAAATTATGAGAATTGGATCGCAGTGTACAATTTTGCTTATAAGGACACAGTCTTTCCTTCAGATAACCAGGGCACCTTCCATTAAGGGCCCGGTGGGCCAACGTCATAGCCTTAAATTTAATTTGTTTCTCAACTGGAAGCCAGTGGAGCTTTTGTAGATGCGGAGAGACATGGTGTCGAAAAGGTATACGACGAAGCAGCCGCATTCTGAATCATCTGAAGGCGGCAAATGGCGTACTTGGGAAGGCCCAGATATAAACTATTTGCGTAGTCCAGCCTGGATGTAACTGTGGCATGGACCACTGCTTTGCGGCAATCCTCCGGTAGGAAGTGTAGGACTTTCCGGAGATTTTTTAGTTTACTGAAACATGTTGCAGAGACCTGCTGTATTTGAGCCGAGAAAGAGAGGTCCATCTCACTCCTAAATTTCGAATACGTGTGGCGGGGGATGGGGGTGGACCCATTTCTGACGGCCACCATAAATCACAGTCTGGCACATGGTCTTTCCCGAAGAATAAAACCTCTGTCTTCCCAGCGTTCAGCTTTAATTTATTCGAGTTCATCCATAGAGCTATGTCTCGCAGACAGCCCTTAAAGTTCTTAAAGGCATCTATCGTCCGCTCCTTAAATGGAAAAACCAACTGGGTGTCGTCAGCGTAGGAGATCGCCTTCACTCCCCAGTTGGCAATCAGGGAAAACAGTGGAGCCAGATATAAGTTAAAGAGCAAAGGACTCAAAGCTGAACCCTGGGGGACACCGCACCAGAGCTGTTTTGGTTCAGATTCGAACGGTTGTAGGGCAACTCTCTGCGTGCGCCCACTCAGGTAGGATGTCAGCCAGGTCAACACTTTCCCCCCAAAGCCCACACCTTGTAATCTTTGGATCAATATAGTATGATCGACAGTGTCGAACGCGGCGGATAGATCCAGGAGCACCAGCAATGCTGATGCTCCTGAATCCAGCGACCATCTAACCGACTCTGCCACCTCAAGGAGAGCGGTCTCCGTACTGAATCCCGCCCGGAAACCAGATTGCGTGTCATGCAATACACTATGCTGCTCAATAAAGGTGGTCAGTTGGCGCTGGACCAACTTCTCCAGCATCTTTCCTGGGGCGGGGAGCAAAGAGATGGGTCTAAGGTTGCTGAGGTCGCCTGGATCACCATTTGGTTTCTTTTGCAAAGGGAGAAGTGTTGCATGTTTCCATTGGTCAGGAAAGATTCCATATATGAAGCAGCCCGCCCATCAGGGAGATAGCTAACATTTTCCACAATTTGGGAGGGCAAGGATCATCTGGGGCGCCAGAGCGGCATTTTTGAATTTCAGCTAGCGCGTCCTGAGGTGAGATCGGTGTGAAGTTGATGAATGAAAGAACCTCACCCGTGCCCTGGGAAAGAGCCGATTTCTCAGTTGCCTCAGGGGTCGAGAAGGAGTCGTAGACCTTTATATTTTATTATCAAAATGACTAGCAATTTTTTCACACAGAGCTAGGGACGGAATCATTTCCGTCGCTATAGCCTTGGGTTTAAGAAAGGATTGGACTACTTTAAAAACCTCTGTAATGGAGTGGTCAGCATTGTGGATGAGTGTAACAATGTAGTCTCGCCTGGTAACTTTTAGGGATTTATGAAAGTCTTTTAATGCTTTTTTTGTACGTTCCCTTAGCTAGGTCGCAGTAGCACAGCCTCCACTGGCGTTCCAGTTTTTTGCATCTGCAAAACAAGCTACTAACGAATGTTAATTTAACAGGATGCTCTTTGCGACCCCCTGAGATTCGCTTTGAGTACAGGGATCGTGGCCTGCAAGGGACTGCAGACCACTAGCCCAGCTTTTGCGTTTCAAAAAGGAAACTTTGTTCCAGCACCTCATGTACCTTAATGGAAAAAATAATACTTTTTTTTTTTTATATAAGTATTTTCCTGTTGGGACTACAGCGAGGCAGGAGGACAAAATTACTATTTCTAAATTCCCTTTTGCAAATCCGTTACTATCTTCTTTGACTGTGGTAGTAAATTATTGCTACATACTATTGTGACAGTTAGGAGGAGCACCCCCTTCACAAGTTTCCTAACTGATTTGAAATGGCTCTCACAACCCATGGCGCGATTTTAAATGAGTTAAGTACATTGTACATCACACTTTCGAGCTCGCAAATCCTGTGAATTTGCGAAATGGCTTTGAGAACGCAAAAGCATGTAGTACTTAGGGTACCGAGTGCCCTGCAATTGGAAGGTAAACATGCCAGTAGCAAAATCCAATTTTAGGGTAAGGTAACCCAGCCATTTTGCCAGTAACAGGGAAAAACGATTACATGATTAAAAATTATTAAATAAATAAAAAATGATTTAGTGCAATTTAGTTTAATGCAGGCTTAGTTTAATGAAGGCTACTTTTACCCTTGCAAAGGGCTGCTGACATGGTGGAAAAAAGAAACTGGCCTCATTATCACCTTTGAATCTGCAGTTAGCACTGATTTAGTCTTTCAGCCTGACAACCAGTAAAGTTAAATCATCTGTAGATTGCAGTGATTAAGCAGTGACATTCAGAACAAGTAACCATTATTGGCCATGGCAATGAACCAGTTTCTGGACAAGCAATAGACATGCAATGTTCTGAGCTGTGTCCAGACTCTCAGGTGAGGCCAAAAGGGTAGAAAGAGTTTGAAGTATTACCTGGAAGATGGTACTTTAAAGTACCAGGTTCCAATGTTTGCCATAGAATAGAATCAAGAGATCCCAATGCTTTATTCCCAACGTAACCTTGAAACCTTATTAGTACCAGCACTACTCCAGAACGGAGGGCTGTGAGGAATCTTCAGGAATATAGATTGTATCCACCAGAAATATTGTTCCGACAGCAAGTAGCTTACTTCTAATGGGTACTTCTTTTTCAGATTTCTCTTCACACGAACAGTAGCGGCCCGTCCCCTGCCAAAGTGGCGGGGCGGGCTGGGCTGGAGGTGGGAAGGGTTCAGGGGACAGGGGGGAGAGGGAGGAGGCACAAAAAAAAAACAAAAAAAAAAGAAATCTTACATTTACTCCGACCCGCAGCGGTCTCCCGCCACATCGCGCTCTTCCTGCTTCTAGGACAGGCTCCCAGAATGCACAGCTGCCAATCCTGACGCTGCCGGAAAGCAGCATCTGGATTGGCTGGAGCGCCGGCAACTTGCACTCCCAGACAGACTGGGAGCCAGTACCTGCTTTCTCCAGCCCCAGCAACGAAACTGGGGCTGGAGAAGGGTTCACTGCGCATGAGGATTTGGCCGGATTGAGAGAGCCGGCCAAACCCTCATGGGTACTGAGGGGAGTGCACCCCCCACCCACCCCCACAACAGTGTCATTCCCCTGGACCCGCCCCCAAGACTCATCAGATTTCTGGGGGCAGGTCCAGGGGTTCAAAATAAAATGATAATAAAACGGGTTTTATACCAGTTTTATTATAGTTTTATTTGCTGGTGGTGGCGGGGGCGGCGCTCCTCAGCTCAAATGGAGCGGCCGCGGCTGCTTACAAATAAGTTCCATAACACGATCAGCTGCATGCGATCCTTGCACACATTCTGCTGCATTATCGAATTCTGAATTGGGAAGTTCATGCGACCAACTCAAGATGAAGTCACACCCCCAAATCCATGTTACGCTCAGAGAGTATAACAGAGCACATTTCATGTTTAGTACCATGACAAAGAAGTCGATGCAGTGACATCCCAGCTGGAGGAAAACCATGTGACCATTTGGAGAGGAGTCCCCATTCATGATCTTCTAGGTCCAGGGAACTCAGGCCATCCACATTCAACGCGCTGGGAAGAAAGCTGCCACTTAAAAGCGCATAGCATACGTTTTATCCCATTCAACAAGAGCAAAGCCTCCCAACACAGGGTGCAGAAATCCACTTGCCTTCTCTGCTGAGGTAGTGGATGGTGGTAGGAATATCTGAGAGAACCTGCACAACATGGCACTTGATGGACGGGAGAAACATCTTCAGGGCCAGACGAACAATTTGCAGCTCCAGCACTATTGCAGCTCCAGCACTATGTACAGCTGGTGTTTTGCCAGGGACCAAAGTCCTCCACTGTTTTCTTCCCCAGGTGAGCGTCTCAGGCCACCGAAGAGACGCCAATTACAACAGTGGCCTGGGACTGCCGAGGGCAGGAATGACCGATTGCGAGACTGGAGTGAAATATCCATCAGTCAAGATGCAAAAGGAGTGATCTGAAGATCTACACGCAAGCAGAGAAGCTCCCTTAAGCAGAAACTACTGCCATCTGAGGTACCAATAGAGAGACCTCATCCTCCATCAGGCATGGAGCACCAGTAAAGTACACATGGCCATCAAGCACAAAAGGCGCAAGACTGTGGTCACCAGAATTGGCGCTGGAGCCCAAAAATCAGGATCCTATCCCGAATGTCAGATTCTCTGCTGTGAAGGAAAGTCTCTTACGTAGATTGTGCCCAGGATCGCTCCAATAAAGGACAGCCTCCAAGTCATAGTTACATGCGATTTGTTAAGGATCAAAGATAATGGTCAAAGTACGCATCAAGTTGTCTCAAACCAAAGTGGGTGAACCAGTTTTCACCAGGTAGTCGTCCAAGAATGGAAATACAAGGATTCCTGACTTTCGGTGGGAGAATACCACAACTGACATCAACTTTGTGAAGACACTCACACTGGTCACAAGGCTGAAAGGCAGCACATCAAATTCATAGTGCTGTGACCCCATTGTCAAGCGGACATAATGCACGAGAGCTGAACGGATTTGGATGTGAAAGTAGGTGTTATGGAGACCTAGGGATACCATCCAGTCCTGCACGTTATGTTTTAATTTCTTTATTGGTTTATCTAAAGAAGGGGGGACAAATCAAGACAAGGCAGGAGACAATCCTGAAGCATGACTCTTATCAAAACAAAATCAAGAAACCCCCTGGAACTCCCCCCTAATCCTTCCCCCCCTCCTCCCCCGGGAACCACCCCACCTAACCGAACACTAGATATGTGTGTAAACACCAAAGCTACCTATGAGGTGAAGCAACTGGAGGCTCTGTGAGTCGCAGGTACTTGGGGCATGAGAGTTCATGAAATTCCGTGGGAAGCAGTGATAACAGGCGCCAGAGGTCTTGGAACAAAGCCCCCTGCATTGATAAGGAGAGAGAAATACATTCCATACCCAGGATATACCACAGGCAATGCAGCCATCCCACCTGAGTGGGGAGACGCCCGGACCCCCAATGTGGAAGGATATTCAATAGGGCCGCAACACAGTGCCAAACCTATCTGTCGCCCAATACGGGACTTAAGGGGGAATGTGAGAGCATTAGGTAAACCTAAGATAATGTAAGCTGGGAAACAGTGCAACTGTGTGTCAAGGAGGGCGTCAATATCGTCCAGTTCTTGTGTCCAGTAGGTAGCTATCTTGGGGTAATCCCACAACAAGTGTGTCAGAGTGCCAATGAAACCACACGCACGCCAACACAGAGAGCTATGAGCGGGATTCCCCCTGTGGAGTCTGGGGGGAGTGAAACACCAATAAGCGGTGATTTTAGTGGCTGTCTCTATGCTTGCCACATTGCAGGCTGTATGGCATGCACAATGATAAATATTATCCCATTCCCGCTGTGTATTGGAACGGCTCAGTTCGGACTTCCACTGGGAGAAATTGAAAGAGGCATAGTATCTTCGGTAATATAGCCATTTTACCGCGGCCACCCAGCCCAGACAGGAGAGGGTATGCGGTCTCCAGCGGCGCACATCCACTTGTATCTGCTGAAGCAGGGCAGCATAGTTAAGGGACACCGTGTTTTGTGTGTTGAGGCCCATTAAATAGGGCAGGAGCGTTGTAGCCCGGAGAGTTTGGGGGTCCTGAATGATAAATTGAGGACTTGGGATTTTATGGATGTTGACCTTGAATCTGATGGAGCAAGGTAAACGTGAACATTTTCAACCCCCTAATATTAACATTAATAATTAATATAATTGTTCGTTTCAGTGTATAACCAACAACGTATGTTTTCTTCATAAATGTTTTGGTAACATGCCACATCTGTGCAGACTAATCTACTTACAATTGGTAATGTTCTTAATGCTAACATAGTGATTTGCGTACTAATTAGAATAATTTGCATGATTTGTGCTTCGTAGTAAATTGTATGGTGGCAAAAGAAAGCGGTTGGTAAGTAAGAAATAGCTTTATATGTCGCTTTTGCTAGGTAACACCTAATTGGGGTACGTAGAATAACGGGAGGGAAAACGAAAAGGCTTATTTTCTTTATTCTTAACTATTTTCTGTTTATTTCTATGATAGTTCGCTTAGGCCTGCTAGGCCGTGCTGTAAAAATGGCTGCTGAGGCGAACAAGCTAGAGTGCGCGTGCGCAAGATGCTTCAAGCCAAAGAAAAGCTATGAACGAAGGCATCACATGGTTGTTTCCAAAGCCTAGGATGGAAGAGGGATCAAGGTCGTGATGACCTTATTACCCAAGCGTGTGCCAAGGGGGGACTTAGCGAACAAGTGTGAGAACCAGCAGTGCACCCGTGAATGGACAATGAACTGTTTAAAAATAAGTATCAGAGAGAAGATCCAAATGAAGACTGTCAAATGTATTGGTAATGTCCTGAACCCGTGAGAAAGGATAAAGTTATGAACATTCTTCGGAACTGGTTTGAGCAAGGAGGGTAATAATGAGATGTATGCCACCCCTCAAATGGACCAATTAGAGTGGATCTCGCCCCCAAAATGTAACATTTCTGTTTAGTAAGCTAGTATTAGGGTATAAGAGGACCTACTCTTAAGTAGGAGGAGCGCTGTTTTTACATTTTTATTGAGCACTGGACGCTGACGCTGGAGAAGCCGCTGCATATTTTTCTATAGGCCTTTATATTAATACGATTAATCTTTTACTTAAAATTCTGATTGAGAAAGAACGAGAGAGATTGGCGGAAAACCTATATAGGTGGTCCGTCGAGGAGGCCTGTTTTGTAGAACAGACAGTCAATTTTGGGAGTTCTATGCTGAGATCTGAATTTAACTGCTGTGACGGATTTTATTTTTCCATCTAAAGGGTATGCATTGCAATTTCAATTTATTCTTATAATGATAATAAATGTATTGATCCGATTAATAAAACTGAATTTATTCATGCTATAAAAATTTTGATAAACTATATTATAATTAAAATGAGTCTGTGGTTCTTTAGCTCAATAATGATTGTAAATGTATAATATAAGTTTATAGTGATTGAGCTGGTCTTAATCACCATCAACTAATTCCTACTAGTTGGTCCATCGACCAATGAGCGGAATACCTGAGAAATTTGAGAAGTATTAGGTTGATTTAAAAAGGTATCCCGTCTCCTTCCAGCAACTCATTAACTTTTTCTCCTAAGTAAAGGCGGGTGAGTTCCAGGGAATATATGAGAGAGAATGTTTATGCGGTGTTATGGGCCCCACCGTCATATTAGTATAGTTGTGAAGAGGAATGTTTTTCAACCTGGAAGTAAATGCCTAGAGGAGAAGAAATTTTATTGATAGCGCTGGATCAGATTTCTTGGTAGCAGAGTTATGGTTACTATAGATTAGGTTGGTGATTATTGATTATTTCATGTCTAACACTTCATGTTGAATTGTATTACGTTATATGTGAGTCGAAAGTTTTGAAGCTTCCGGGAAGTAGAGAGTGGACACGTGTGGCAAGAGAAGTCACATGGAATAGTGCATTGTCTGAGTTTCATATTGGTGATAACACAGGTTGTGTTATGATAGGGAAAATTTCCGTATAAAAGGTGTGTGAGTGAAATAGCTACCGGTTTTCTTGTGAAACTCTGGCCTTAATTCTCAGGAGCAGTGTAGTCTCCACATGTGTTTTATCCCCAGAGAAACGGGTTTACCCCTTGCTTGAAAGAAGGGTAAGGTAGAGGGAAGTGCTACACTTATCGAACAAAACTGTACTCTTGCGAAATAGAATTAAACTGTCACTTTTGTTTAGCGAAATCAGACAATGGAAATGTGTCTTTAATGTCGTAATTAACCAAGAACAGTTGAAAATAATTTGCCGATAAATTTTGTAAAGGAGGGGTCAGGAGCAGAACTGACGTCGACAAAGAGCTGGAATTGGTCAGTGCAATGGTTATACTGAAAACGCTCTGATTGGTGCGTTGGTGTGAGACGCGCTAGGATTGGTTGAATAAGCAGTGACGTAGAAGCTTCGGATTGGTGCGTTGGTGTGAGTCGCGCTGTGATAGGTCCGAATAGCACATAGAGAACAGAGTTGAGTTGCGAGTTTTGAAAAAGGAAAAGAAATCGTGAAATAATGGCTTATTATGAGTATTGTAGAGAGAAAACGTTGTGGATGGCGAAAATTAAGAACTTTAAGAAAGACAAAAAGGTAGTGACTAGAGAGGGACAATTAATTCCTCAGCCGAAATCACCAGCTTCGCATATGATGCCGAAATACGGATATCATACCTGCATATGGTCAGAAAATTGGACCAAGTATACTCAAAATGATGGAGTATTAGCTTTTCCTGAGAATGGTTCATTTAGCGTAGCTGTACTTCGAAATTTGAGAGAGAAAATGACGAAGCTTGAGCCTAAACCTAGACCAACACAGTTTGAAGCGTTAAGCGAATGGGAAGATGAGATGTATGAACGAGAAAGATTCAGAGGAGTAAAGAATCATGAATTTGTTCCTGGAAGGTTATGGGGAGTGAATCATGAGGACAGAATAAAGCGTTGGAGATATGCTAATATGACAGGAGGTTTGTTTCCAGCCTTTACAGTTGAAGTGGAAGCAAGGACAAAGTGCACAGAGAAAAAGAAACATTTAGTTACCGAAAGGTACGGGTATGGTGGTAGCGAGACAGAGGATGAATTGCTGGAAGATATTTTAAACCGAAACCCACCTCCATACCAACAGAATTCTGCGGTGGTGACACCTAATGCACCGCCAGTGGAAACTGGGAGGAATAAAAGTCCAGAACGAAGGTACGAAATAAATAGGTCACAAGAACAGTTAAAAACCCCACAAAGTGAAAAGGTTGAAAGTGACAATACAACTGAATTAGCAAAAACCACGAGAGAATTGACTGAGAAAATAAGAGAGTTAACAATGAATATGGAAGCTGTAACTGTACCAGTAACAATAGGTCCAGTAATACCAGTTTTCGAAAATCAAAGAATAGATGAACATTCTTTAGTCATTCCCATGAATTCAAATTTGGAAAGAAGGGACGGAACTAGAAAATGAAGGAGCGAGAAATTTGGTCAGCTCATATAGACCGAGCCCATCTACAAATTTGACGATAAATGAGAGCGGTTTAGGAAGATTCCTATGGGAACTGAGTCTGCATCAGAAACACCAGAGAGGAGTAGAAATTGGGTAGAAATAAATAGTACACCTGTAGGTCCAACTCCCGATGAATTGAATGAATGGATGAAAACCCTGCAAAAGAAAGAGACCGAACCAAAACCATTAGATGTAATTAGGTTAAAAATAGACATGGAAGAGTTAATTTTAGGGACTATTGGTACAGAAAAATTGAAGACATATCAGGATGATGAGATTATGTTTTTATGTAAGAGTATTACATGGAGAGCTAGGAATTTGCATGACAAATTAGAAGAGGTAGCGAATGAGCTAGGAGTAGAATTTGTAAAGGTGAGAAGTTTGCAGAAACCATATAGGGTAGATTTTTGCGAGAAAGATATAGAAAATTTGAACACATCAGGACGGTTAACCCAAATAAAAGAATTGATTGTTTTGTTGAGAAAATGGGGTGATGTGGACAGATGGAGAAGCAGGTGGACTAAAAAGAATGAGAGAACGACCAATAAAGCGTCTTTGGCTTTTGCGGTGGCAGACAAAGAACCAGTTGTAAGGGAGTATCCGATGAGAGAAACTTGCATGTCCCTTGGTCCAGACAAGATATACTGTTATTTACTAATGACTTCCCAAAATTAAGAGAAAAGCCTGTAGAATGGTACAGACAAGTGGAAAGGTTTGTTAAAGTTTCGAAGGTGTTGTGGGTAGATTTGGATGGATTATTTGACATTGTAGTACCAGCTGATTTATGGACAGAATGTAAGATTACCATTGATTGGCCAACTGTAGCCAAGAGACGCAAAAACAGGAGCGCCAGGACCCGAAGTTATGAGGAAATACGATCAGGTTATTACCTTTTTGAAAAATAAAATTCCACCCAAAGAAACCGATTGGGTAAAAATTGATAGAACCACGCAGGAGAGTAAGGAATCTGTACATGCCTATTACGAGAGGCTACTTCTCGTTTTTAAACAGTATAGTGGTTATGAGACATTAAATGAGAAAGACATGAGTCATTTCGTATATAGATTTGTTTATGGGTTAAAACCAGAAATAAGTGAAATGATCAAACAGCATATGATTTGCTGGCAAAACAGCACAGTGGACGAAGATTTGAGGTATGCTAAGTACTGTAGTGATGATATTGAGTGTAGACAGCGTAAACTAAAAGAGAAAGCAATGTGGGCACAAGTGAAAGTTGCAGAAAAACAAGAAGCCCAATTGAATAATCAGGTTAATGAGGCAGGACAAACTAAATCCAAACCGAATATAGGAAAAGGCAAAGGCCAAATGAGTATAGAAGAAGCAAAGAAAAAGTGGCCATGCCACAACTGCGTAAAATTAGGGCATTGGAGAAACAAGTGTAAATTCCCTCCAAAAGCTAATGCAGAAAATCAATCATTAAATCCACAGGTGCAGAGTGAGGTGAGTTACCAACAGCTGCAACAACCACAGGTAGTTACTCAGCAGAGTCAGGTGCCTCAACCACCACTTCCCAAGAGTGTAAATCCACAGAGATACAGTGCAGAAACAGGATTCTACGGAGGAGAGCAGGTAACACAATTGCCGCGCGCAGCTGCAATATCGCAATACTGGTTACGACAGGATGGGAATGAGTCGGATGAAAGTTTATGACGGTGCCTAGGAGAGGAGGAAGAGTGCGTGCTTGGCGCAACTCTAGAGGTAGATCAAGGAGGTCCATTTGTGGATGGAGAAGTGAATGGTGCAAATGTAACATTCCTTGTGGACACTGGAGCTACCCGTTCTACTGTTAGATCAGTGGAAATTCCAAACCTTCCTCTCTCAGGTGAACATATCCAAGTTGTTGGTGTCCCAAATCAGCAAATTAAGGCGCCTCTTACCAAATTAGTAGAGGTAAAGATTGGACCATTCAGAGAAATGCACCGATTTGTGGTGTGTGATTGCAGTCCTGTGAACTTGCTAGGACGCGATCTACTTTGCAAAATGAATTGCACCATCTATTGTACTCCAGATGGGATTGCATTTCAGACCCCCGATGAAGATGTACTGTATAAAATGACAATGGTGAACTTAGAGTCAGAAGTGAATGATTTATTTCCTGTGTTTGATGTAGAGAAAATCCCAATTGAACTAAAAGAAACAGTAAACCAAGAGGTGTGGGATTTTACAGGTGAAGATATAGGGTTAATGAAAGGAGTAGACCCTGTTAAAATTTCTGTTAAAGAAGGAACAAATTACCCAAATACTCCACAGTATAAATTGACGCCAGAGATAATTGAAGGAATAACACCTGTAATAAACAAAATGATTGAACAAGGAATTCTGAGAGAAATAATGAGCAGTCCATGTAATTCACCTATAATGGGACTGAAAAAGCCGAACGGAACATATAGAATAGTGCAAGATTTGAGAAAGGTCAATAAAATCGTTGTTCCTTGTTGTCCAATTGTACCAAACCCTGCTGTAATTCTATATCAAATTCCACGTGAAGCAGAATGGTACACCGTCATTGATTTATGCCATGCATTTTTCTCTATCCCATTACATTCAGATAGCCAGCCATTATTTGCGTTCAGGTTCGGAGAGCGTATTTTGGCATGGTGCCGAATTCCTCAGGGGTACACAGAAAGCCCCTCAATTTTTAATCAGATTCTAAAGAATTCACTGGAAGATTTAAAAATGCCCGAAAAATCTGTGATGGTTCAGTACATTGATGACCTATTGGTGGAATCAAAAACCAAGGAAGCATGTGTTATCGACACAATTGCTTTGCTGAACCATTTAGCAAAAGGAGGACATAAAGTATCACCATCAAAATTACAGTTTTGTCAACAGGAAGTCCAATATTTAGGTCATAAGATTGAAAAGGGAGTGCGAAAAGTAACGACAGAGAATAAAAATAATTCAAGGAATGAGAGCTCCAATGACACAAAGAGAGGTAAGAATGTTTCTGGGAATGGTTGGATATTGCCGACAATGGATAAGTGGATTTTCATTGATTGCAAAACCATTACAGCGATTGACAAAAAAGGATATTAAAGATCCTTTTGAATTGAATGATGAGGAAATGAAAGCGTTCAGAGAATTAAAAACGAAATTGTGTGAAGCCCCGGCACTGGGAATGCCTGATTATGAAAAAGATTTTGAGCTGTATTGTAGTGAGAGAGATGGGTGTGCGCTTTCAGTCTTAGTGCAAAGACATGGAAACATGAAAAGACCTATTGCATATTTTTCAGCTGTTTTAGACCCGGTAGCAAAAGCGTTGCCTGGATGTTTGAAAGCAGTAGCTGCTACTTGTGCGAGTCTGGAGCAGAGTGAAGGCATTGTGATGGGATATCCATTGAGAGTATATGTTCCTCATTCTGTGGAAATTCTTTTGACGAGAACCAAAACTCAATACATGACACATAGTCGGCTGACTAGGTATGAAAAAGTGATTTTGAGTGCAGACAATGTAACCATTGACAGATGCACTAATGTAAATCCTTCAACATCATTGCCAGATGAAGAGAGTATGATGAATATGGATGAAGTTGACCATGATTGCTTGAATGTACTCTAGTATTGTACAAAACCAAGGCCGGACATCAATGACGAGCCTTTAAAAGAATCAGATTATGTATTGTTTGTGGATGGCTCATGTTTGAGAACGAGTGAAGGAGTTTTGAGTGTGGCGTATGCAGTATGCACAGTAGCTGCTATAATGGAAGCATCTTGTTTGAGAGGAATACGTTCTGCCCAAGTGGCTGAACTAGTTGCTTTAATTCAAGCATGCAAATTGGGAAAGAATGTCCGAATCACAGTAATCACGGATAGCCAATATGGCTTCGGAGTGGTTCATGACTTTGGACAAATCTGGTCTCAGAGAGGTTTCTTGACGTCTGCAGGGACTCCAATCAGAAATGGTGAGTTTGTGAAAAAGTTGCTTGAGGCGATACAGCTGCCTAAACAGATTGCGGTAGTGAAGTGCAATGCACACAAAAATGGGGAAGACTACATAACTGTGGGCAACAAATTTGCAGACGAAATAGCTCAGTACTGTGCCAAAAATGTAGTCTCATTGAACCGAGGCAGAGAAAGAGAGCATATTTCATGTCCTTTGCTTTTTACTAACCCTGTCGAAACATGGGATGAAGTGAGACAATTGCAGGAAGCAGCAGATGATGAGGAAAAAGATAGCTGGATCAAAGCAGGATGCAGAAAAAGGGAGGAAAATGATGTTTGGGTCTATAGAGATGAAAGACCAGTTATGCCTGATAGCATGATTTCTGACATGGCACGGATGTACCATGGACAAGCTCATATTGGGAGAGATGCAATGATCAGACTTTTTAGACAAACCTGGTATAACCCAAAATTCAGAGCCATAGCTGAGAGTCTTTGTCAAAGATGCCTTATTTGTCAACAGATAAATCCAGGAAGGAAGACAGTAGTAAGTCTAGGAACAATAGGACGAGAGGGAGGTCCTTTCACGAGAATGCAGATGGATTTTATCGAAATGCCCCCAAGCAACAGACTAAGATATGTTCTTGTAGTCGTCGGTTTGTTTTCTCGTTGGGTGGAAGCCTACCCGACTAGAAGGAATGATGGGATTACAGTAGCAAAACTCATGCTGAGAGAATTCATTCCTAGGTACGGTTTCCCAGTAACAATTGAGACAGATAGAGGAACACATTTCCAGAACGAATTAATTCAATTAATATGTGAAGCACTTGGTATTAAACAGAAACTTCACTGTGCATACAGACCAGAGGCTTCTGGAGTAGTAGAGCAAGTGAATGGAACGATAAAGAACAGATTAGGGAAAATGTGTCAAACCACAGGACTCAAATGGCCAGATGCCTTGCCCTTGGTCTTAATGACTATCAGAAGCATACCTGAAAGAAAGACAGGTTTGAGTCCTCACGAAATAATCATGGGACGAGCAATGAGGCAAGCACATGTACCTGTCAACAAACTGCTGACTATAACTGATGATCTCGTGTTGGATTATTGCAAAGGATTGGCTGATGTGGTACGTTCTGTGTTTCATCAGGTTGGACCGGATGCGACCACTCTCGAAAGAAAACCAGCTCATGATTTGAATCCTGGAGATTGGGTCCGCATAAAAGTCCACAGAAGAAGAAACTGTTTGGTTCCCCGCTGGGACCAACCACGACAAGTGATCCTGGTGACAACCACTGCAGTCAAATGTGCAGGAGTGAAGCACTGGGTACATGCCAGCCACACCATCAGAGTTCCAGATCCTGAAGTTCGACCTGTAAGTCGACATCTGGAAATATCCGATACCAGTTCATCATCCGATGCAGAAGAAGAAACGAACAGGGCCTCAGAATCTGAAGATCGACCCATAAGTCGACATCTGGAAGTCCCAAGTACAAGTTCAACGATAGGAGAAGAGAATGAAATAGCAAAGGTTCCAGAATCTGAAGATCGACCTGTAAGTCGACATCTGGAAATATCAGACACCAGTTCAGCCTCTGATACAGATCACTCAGATTGTGATGAAAATCTGAAAAAGGATTGGAAAATTGATATCATAAAAGAAGAAACTGAGCAAAGAGACAGCAATAGTGAACAGCCAAGTACAAGCTATGGTAAAGATCCTTCAGAAATCATTTTAATAGATGAAGGGATAGTTTCAAATAGAAAGGTAGAAGAATCGGAAGACTCCCGAGGAGCAATAGGGACAGATCGGCGAATAAAGGAACAGGGAAATATAGAAACATATAGAGAGATCGACACAAATTCGGAAGAACCTCGAGGAGGGACAGAAGTAGGTGATCAAGGAAAGAGACAAGGAGGATCAAAACTAGAGGAAAGAGGTGAAATCATAAAGTTCAAGATAAGAGATAAGAAAGGTCTGAATCAGAATCAGAAGAAAGTGGAGAAGAAAGAAAACAGAAATTAGAAACAAGGAAGAGAACTTGGAGAGCAGAAAGAGAGGAAAAAGAAAGTGAACCGAAAAGGCAGAGAAAAGGAGATAATTGGCCCCACGAAGTTAAAAGATTGAGATACAAGATCATAAACCTAAATGGAAAGAATGCAGAACAAGTAAATGAAATAAGCCAAAAGGAACAAGAAAAACAAGGTGGAAAACACTTGCAGAAAACAAAAAGAGTAAAGAAAGCAAATCTGAAGTATAAATCGCCTGAATGGCTATACATTGCATTGACTGATATCAAAGAAGAAGAGATCACTCACGAGAACCCTGGTCAAAGCTACAATTTAATGGGTGAATGTGAAGTGCAACAAGTTTAAAGAAATTTGAAAGAAATTTCTACCGGACTGGACAAAACCCCGAATTTGACACGAAAGAGTTCTGAAAAGAACTAAATAAAGTACCAAACTAGACAAAGTGAGAACGTAAGGTGGCTAAGACGTCATTTCTGAGGTGTGGTGACACATTTTCTGTACATATTATAAAAATAGATAATAGAACAAGATGGTAGATACTAAAAATAGAACATGTAGATGCGAGTTCTTACGTAGATGGTGTAAGATGTGTTTCTTTTGTACAGGATTATTAATGACCGTATGGTTTATTTTAGCAATCACCATTCCAATTAGATTAGCTGTAGAAGAAACGTCCATATTAGAGAATAACACAGAGAAGGAAAAGGGAGCTAACATGCAGGAAACGGCTATATTAAAAGGTAGTGCAGAGTTACATAAAGATAGATCAATAACTGATTTTTCAAAACAAAAACAAAAAAATCACAAAATTATTATATGAATATGTAGAAACCATGGATGTGAGAGATTGTTATGTTTGTATGCAATTGCCTGCGTCTGTTGCAGAAGGTGTGACCTATCATCACCTTCCTTTGACGTATGGAATAACATGTAGCGTTTTAGCTAGTCTATTCTATAGAACAGGAAGGCTAGAATATTATTATACTGACATGGATAAGATTTTTGCAGAGATTCCTATAGTATTTGAACTAAATAAGGTGAAAGAGGCAAAGACGTTTGGATAATTTTTTTTTAGAAAATAAAGTTCTTTCGTTAGAGGACATAGTTAAACACAACCTTACCTGTGAGTTAAGGAAGGAGGAAAAGGTGTTTTTAGAAATGGTTGAAACCAGAAGAATAAAATTTCAGAGAAAAGTGATAGAGGAAGAAGAGACAAAAACACCTGTTTGGGCATTTGAAAAAGAAAATAATGATAAGAAGATGACAAATGCAGCTATGACTTTGGATTGGCCTCAACAGGGAAGGTTGTGCATTAGTAGAAATAGAACAAGGTATGATAACTATTTCGTGGGTTCCAGTGATTGTCGAGACAACTATAAAATTTTAGGAGGTTGGGGATTCAAAGGGGGAAAAGATCCAATATTTCCAGGGATCTATTATATTTGTGGAAACAGAGCTTATTACAGGTTGCCGGACCATTGGTATGGCTCGTGCTACTTAGGTCTGGTCTTTCCAAAGATTTTTCATGTAGATAAAGAAAAAGGAACACACGAAATGGGTGAGACATTCACACGTAGAAAAAGGGAAAGTTTTTCAGAAATAGTGGGTGATATTTTTGGAGCATTGATACCAGCAGTGGGAATATCTTTGAATGCTTTTAAAATTCGGAAGCTATCCACAGTAGTAGATCATTTATCTACAGATACTGCTGGAGGGTTCTTGATGGTAAATACCGAGATGGTTGCCATGAGAGCTATGTTGATGCAAAATCGACTTGCCCTTGACATTCTTTTGGCAAAAGAGGGTGGAGTCTGTGGAATGCTGAAAGTTCAACATTGTTGCACTTACATTCCAGATAAAAGTGAAAATATACAAAAGTATATAAAAAATATTACAAATTTGCACAAAGAACTTGTTCCACTGGAGGTTGAAAATGCCTGGGAGAAACTTGGTAAGAGTTTTTCCTCAGTGTCAAATTGGTTTTCTAAGATGAGTAGTTTTATTATAGGGAAAGTTATGATAACAGCAACAATAATAATTCTAGTAGTATTATTTGTGAGATTCGTTATTATATGTATCAAAAGGAGAAAAAGACAAAACAAAATAGAAAGAAAAAATAAGATAAAGAAAGAGAAAGAGAGATAGGTGAAATAGAACTGGAAGAACTAAAAGAAAACATGTATAAGAAAACAAAAAGGCAAGATGAAAGGGATACAGATGTGTAAGACTAACAAGAAGCAAATGGACAAGAAATATGCTATCTGACAAATTGGTGTGACATGGGTTTTTGTGGCGATATTAAAAAAATCACCAAAGGGGGAGTTATTGGAGCAAGGTAAACATGAAAATTTTCAACCCCTAATATTAACATTAATAATTAATATAATTGTTCGTTTCAGTGTATAACCAACAACGTATGTTTTCTTCATAAATGTTTTGGTAACATGCCACATCTGTGCAGACTAACCTACTTACAATTGGTAATGTTCTTAATGCAAACATAGTGATTTGCGTACTAATTAGAATAATTTGCATGATTTGTGCTTCGTAGTAAATTGTATGGTGGCAAAAGAAAGCGGTTGGTAAGTAAGAAATAGCTTTATATGTCGCTTTTTGCTAGGTAACACCTAATTGGGGTACGTAGAATGACGGGAGAGAAAACGAAAAGGCTTATTTTCTTTATTCTTAACTATTTTCTGTTTATTTCTATGATAGTTCGCTTAGGCCTGCTAGGCCGTGCTGTAAAAATGGCTGCTGAGGCGAACAAGCTAGAGTGCGCAAGATGGCTTGCAAGCGAAAGAAAAGCTATGAACGAAGGCATCACGTGGTTGTTTCCAAAGCCTAGGATGGAAGAGGGATCAAGGTCGTGATGACCTTATTACCCAAGCGTGTGCCAAGGGGGGACTTAGCGAACAAGTGTGAGAACCAGCAGTGCACCCGTGAATGGACAATGAACTGTTTATAAATAAGTATCAGAGAGAAGATACAAATGAAGACTGTCAAATGTATTGGTAATGTCCTGAACCCGTGAGAAAGGATAAAGTTATGAACATTCTTCGGAACTGGTTTGAGCAAGGAGGGAAATAATGAGATGTATGCCACCCCTCAAATGGACCAATTAGAGTGGATCTCGCCCCCAAAATGTAACATTTCTGTTTAGTAAGCTAGTATTAGGGTATAAGAGGACCTACTCTTAAGTAGGAGGAGCGCTGTTTTTACATTTTTATTGAGCACTGGACGCTGACGCTGAAGCCGCTGCATATTTTTCTATGGGCCTTCATATTAATACGATTAATCTTTTACTTAAAATTCTGATTGAGAAAGAACAAGAGAGATTGGCGGAAAACCTATATAGGTGGTCCGTCGAGGAGGCCTGTTTTGTAGAACAGACAGTCAGTTTTTGGGAGTTCTATGCGGAGATCTGAATTTAACTGCTGTGACGGATTTTATTTTTCCATCTAAAGGGTATCGATTGCAATTTCAATTTATTCTTATAATAATAAATATATTGATCCGATTAATAAAACTGAATTTATTCATGCTATAAAAATTTAGATAAACTATATTATAATTAAAATTATGAGTCTGTGGTTCTTTAGCTCAATAATGATTGTAAA
This sequence comes from Calotriton arnoldi, assembly GCA_963921515.1. Taxonomy (NCBI): domain Eukaryota; kingdom Metazoa; phylum Chordata; class Amphibia; order Caudata; family Salamandridae; genus Calotriton; species Calotriton arnoldi. The sequence goes on along the minus strand of CAWUFW010001083.1, from coordinate 423,400 downwards.
TGTATAATATAAGTTTATAGTGATTGAGCTGGTCTTAATCACCATCAACTAATTCCTACTAGTTGGTCCATCGACCAATGAGCGGAATACCTGAGAAATTTGAGAAGTATTATGTTGATTTAAAAAGGTATCCCGTCTCCTTCCAGCAACTCATTAACTTTTTCTCCTAAGTAAAGGCGGGTGAGTTCCAGGGAATATATGAGAGAATGAATGTTTATGCGGTGTTATGGGCCCCACCGTCATATTAGTATAGTTGTGAAGAGGAATGTTTTTCAACCTGGAAGTAAATGCCTAGAGGAGAAGAAATTTTATTGATAGCGCTGGATCAAATTCCACCTCCTGGGCGAACAGGTCAAGTCCAGGCATAAAGGCCGGGAGAGAAACAACGGGGTCTTCCAATGTTGCCACAACGTCATCCGCATATAGACTGATCGCATGTTTGTCCCCCCAAAACGAACTCCAGATAAGAGGATTATCACAAGTCCTTTGAGCCATCGGCTCCATGTACAGAGCGAAAAGGAGGGGAGAGAGCGGGCACCCCTGCCTCGTGCCTCTCTGGATTGGGAAGGGGGTGGAGGTATCGCCATTCACTCGCACCATTGCCGAGGTCAGAGTGTAACTGCTCAGGACCCATTGAGTAAACCGAGTAGGAAATCCAAAGTGCCAATGGGTCTCTCTCAGGTAGGGCCAATGGACCCTATTGGATGCTTTTTCTGCGTTGATCGGAAACAGCATGTGTTCAGTATCAAAGCGCTGTGCCTTATCAACCCATGTACCATGTAAGCAAACGTCATCCCCTTCTGGGTGGGTAAAGAGACTATTGGAGTCTTATGGTGCCACCTTTCAGTGCTGGAGAGCTACTGCTAGGGAACAAATTTCTGCATCAAGTCTAGTGCATGGGGATATTGATAAGGTGAAGAATCTGCAGGAAGTATCCCCCAGAAGCACTACTGAAATATTTATTGTATTCATCTTTTTTTTAAATTATTTATTTTTAACAAAAACATTCAAAATTCAGTGCTTATATTGTTATTGCTATTAGACATAATGTGTACATACAGTAATAGTGCCTGATTCCTTCACCTCCCTCCATCTACACCGTCTAGTGTTTTTGACCCCATTGAGCCATTCCGGATTGCAAGAAAAGAAAGAAATAAGGCAACCATTGTGTTATAGAATAAAGTTGATTCCCATTGTGATAAAGCTGAACAAATCTACAGCCCCTATAGTTTGTAGTTTCTAATTTCCCCTCAAGATAATGGAATCTCTTTCGCTGTTCAAGGGTGTTCTATAAGTTCCCTTTAAGAATCAACTTTAGGATATCAACGTTTGGCACTTTTCGCACTTTACGGTAGATTTGCTTACTAAAGCCCTATTAACTTTGCATCAAAAACCAATGTCCAAATGTTACCCTGGTTAAATATCAGCACTTTCTCTGCAAAATTGCACATTGCTTAGGCCTTGCCAGTTTTAGACAATGTAGGCATTTTTTGCTCTATTCTAGACTTGCTTATTGTTGGCTCAGCAAACCGTGTATCAATGACTGCCGTCTATGTGAGACAGACTGTTTTACCACGATCAATGACTTCACTTTAATATTTTATCTATTTACATAACTTGTACTGTATGTTCTAATCAATGTTTATGGTTTTTATTAACTAATAAACAAAGTTACCTACCTAACTTTAGGCTATTATTGGTTCACAAGAGGCAACATTATACATTTCCTGCATCTAAGAATCTAACGTCGGGCAGTTTACTAATCTCCACAGTCTTAAGATAGATTGTTTTGCTGTGGCCAGGGCTGTAGCTAACCAGCGAGCCCGCTGATGGGGAAACATTGTGGGATTGGTCAAAGTCATGCAAAAGGGCAGCTTGAGCCGTCAAATGGTCTTTTGTGTTCAGCATGCCTCATAGTTTATTCTCTACTTGTGTCCAGAGAGGGGTTAGTGGGGGACATTCCCAAAGTATATGGACAAGGTCTCCATCCTGGGAGCCACATCCCCAGCATGATGCCTGGGTGAGAATTCCAGATTTACACAGTTTCTTGGGAGACCAGTGCCACCTGTGTAGCCCTTTATAATAGCTGATCTTTAGGTGGGCTTCCCACAATGGTCTGTCATGAGCATCCATAAGGATCTGCCCAATCATCTTCAGAGTATTGCACCTGAAGCCTGTTTGTCCACCAGTCTCTCAGGTGTCATGAAACTGGGAAAAGAGACGTGGGAATGAGTCAGAATTTTACATGGACCCAAAGCTACTCCTTTGTTGGTGCCCTATTTCATTATATATTCAAGGATGAAGGATGTTTAGATGGCAATCGAAGATGGACTTAGCAAGTTTCTAAGGCTTTGGGTAATACGTTGATAGTCAAAAGAGTGAAGCTCCTACAGGCCAAGTTGTGCTCAGCTCGAGCATTTTCAAAAGGTTTGTTCCTCCTTCAGTCAGAAGGTCAGATATGGTGTGGAGTCCCCTGGTTCCCAGCTCCCTCAAAATTGGTTCGGTACTGCCAATTTTTATTGAGTAGTTGCACCATAAAGGAGCATGTTTGTGTAGAAATGCAATTTCGCCCGATAGTTTGTGGGCTTTCTGCCAGGGATAAGCTGTTGTGTTTATTAGGAGGTTGATTGTCTATTTGGATACCCTTTGTATAACACCCTTATGTCCCCTAATTTGCCTAAGAGAGCTTTTTATAGCTTAATCCAGCCTTGTGCATAAAGTGGGTCATGCATGATGTACCTTATGTGTGCCAGTTGAGACGCCAGCCAGTTTGTGTGAGATAATCGCAGACTTCCTTGTTGTGTTGTGGCATGCAGTTTGGTCATTTTAAGACGCAGTTTTCTCTCGCCCCAGATGAAAATTGAGAGACTTTTCTCTGTTCATCATCATTAGAAAGGGGATACGTAGTGGGATCATGAAGAAAAGGTAATTGAGTCTGGGCATGATGCTCATTTTGACCAGCTGTGCTTTACGGTTAAGGTTAAGGTGGGCCCATCTGGCTAAGTATCACTTAGTGTTTTTGTTAATAACGGATTTACATAACTTCCACCATGTATGTCAGACTGGGCATCACTACAATTAGTGTACTGCAGCTTCGTAGTCAACTATTGAAATGACTGCCCTCCTTGCGCCGCTATTGTGGTGTATCTAGTCCATAAGGGTGGCTCACATTTAGCACAGTTAATTTTATAACCCGATATGTTTGAGAAGAGAGAAATCAAGTCTAGAAGGGTTGGATTGACCGTCACTAGTATATCATCTGCGTACAATGATATTTTGTGTGTTCCAGTTTGCACTGCTATCCCATGAATGTCTGTTGTCTCTCTGATGGCTATTGCCAGGGTTTCCGGCACTAGGGTGAACAACAGTGGAGATAGGGGACATGTCTATCTGGTTCACCATTTGATGTCGAATGGCAATGATTTGTAGCCATTACATGTATCCCTTCTGTAGTCTGTGTGTCTAGTCTTTGGATTCTTCCAGTTTGTTTTAGGCTGCAAGACCTGCAACAGGTAGTCCCATTCAACTCTATCAAAAGCTTTTTCACCATCTAGGGAAACTGCCAGCTTTTGATCTTGGTCCTTGCAAACCTGCCATTGGACGTGCATTAAAGGAAGAAAGTGGGATACAGAGGTGCGGTGCGGGACAAACCCTACTTGGTCCCTATGTATAGATGTATAGTAGGACCAGTTGGAGTCTATACACTGGCAAACTTGGCCATAATCTTTGTATCTACTTTTAGGGGCAATACTGCCCTACAACTGGTGCAGTTCAACAAGTTTTTGCCTAGATTAGCGTGATTTTTGTGCTATTCGTTTCTTTCAGTATGTTAAGGTTATTTTGGATTTCTTCATACATGTTGCATAGGCATCATAAGGTCTTTCTGTAATTTCTAATACTTCGGCAGTTATCAGTCTATTCCAGGGTATTACTATACAGAAGTTCATCAATTACCATTTTCATTCATTCCTCTATTATGTCTGCCTCCAGGCTGTTTTTGTTCAGGGGATAGTGTTAGTATTGCATAGTGTGATCAAATCTTCTGTTTCGGTCTGTGTATTACGGCATTTTGATGAATAAAGGACTGTGTAGTAGTCTCGGAAAGTATGTAGGATTTCTATGGGGTGGGTAAGGGTAATATTTTGGTTTGATTGCCAGAATAGTGCGATTAGCCACATGTTGCTGCATTTGCAAGGCTAGTAACCTCCCTGCTTACTGTCCCCATTAGGAACGCCTTTGTCTGACGCAACACAGAGCAGTTTCTAATTTCAAAGTCTATAGGCTATTAACTTCATGTTTCACTTCAAGTGGTGCTTAAAGTGTCTCTTGGCAGTCTGAGGAATAGTAATCAGCGGTTAGGGTCTTAATTTGTTGCTCTAGGTTAACTCTCGAATATAAGGTCTACCACTTTCTGCATGCTTTCTCTCACCTCGTACATAGACCTTAGCTACCATGACAGTACTCATGGAGAAGTAACTGCCCCCTTGTTTTCTTCCAGGAAATAATCTCAATGGTTTTTGTCATGCAGAAGGCTGTATCTGGAAATGTTCAATATCCATTGGCTCAAGGGAGGTTGTGGAACTCCCATTCTAAGCAATATTTGTATGGCATCATAATCTGACACCCCAGCAGGCTGGATGACCGCGCATGTAGTGTAGCCTAGAAGGGATGTGGATATCAGTAAGTAGTCTATACTTGGTGGTTGGCACATGATGTAAACGCATAGTCTTTCTCGTTGGGGTGTTGGAGTCTGTATGGATTCACCATGTAAAAGTCGGTCATCAGGTGCCCTAGCATCTTTCTGTCCACAAGTGGATGGGTCAATGGGTGTTCAGATTTATCTACGAATTGGTCGATAACTAAATTCTAAAACCCTGACCAGGAATGTTGTAGTTTTGGCCTGCTGATGCAGTATTCTGGAAATATCTTCTATGGTCTTTGGTCTATGTTCTTTATTTTGGTGTGAATCGGGGCATATATCGACCCAATGAGATGTGTATTTATGAAATGTGGCTTGTGCCCGCCAGGGAGAGTTGAGGTGGCAATATGGTGTTCAGATGATCTCCTAGTGTTCTGACAAAACCAGGGTCTACTATTGATGGAGAGGTTTGAGGGTGATAATGCATGGAGTGCCCCAGGTAATGGGGTTTGGTCAATCTGTGGGGAGAGGTTGGCTCTTTAGACAGGTGGATAATCATATGCCACTTCACTTGGCTGCACCCCATCTGGCTTTTCATCATGAGTGTTTATGTTAGGCAAAACCAGACTCTTGGCGGAGGGAGAAGGTTGGAGTGTGTGCAATGGTTACTGGCTAGTTTATCTTAGTATGATTAGGTCTGGATCCTGTCTGCAGTGCAGCATGTTTAGGTTATCCAAACGTAGGTCATCTGAGGCGGTTTTAGTAGTGAGTAAGATGTGTCCTGAGCATGTGGCTGTCTGAGTTGATTTTTGGACTCAAATCTTGTGGACCACTGCCTGGTGATTTCTTCCAGCCTTTGGCGTTCTACTGCTGGGGAGGTTGGAGTTCCATTGTTCCATGTAGTGATGTTCAAGTCTTTGCTGATGGGTCCTGTTGCAGTATCTGAGAGTTTGTTCAAGAAAATCCAACTAGCCCTCTAGTTCCCCTGGATCCTCAAATGCTGATGTTTTATTTGCATGGGTGATGAGCATCATGGTGGGGTATAATAGGCCATAACGAATACCTAAATAGTTAAGGCGAGGGTGCAGCAAGAGAAAGTGTTTGTTTATTCACTGTATCATCTTGAGATATGACTATCTGATAGTCTTTGTGGTGGAACGGTCCATTCTTTTGCTTCTGTGATAAATCTGCTTGCTCGCTGGTGTCATAAGAAGCAAGCCATTATCTGTCTTGGGCCTTCGTTGGATGTCAGACGTCTGGGCTGGACCTTGTGCACTCTTTAGAACTCTGGCTAAGGATCAAAAGTTAAATTTGTGATGGCAGCTATGAAATGTGAAAGAAAGATCATATTGTCCCTTTCCAATTTCTCTGGTACCCCAGATAGTCTCAGGTTGTCTCTCCAGTGTCGGTCCTCGAGTTCTAGGGATTTCTTTTGTAGATACCAATGATCCGGATTCCAGTCAATCAAGGAGGTGATCTGTTTTTCTACCTGTTCCAGTCTGTTTTTGGTGCTTTGCAATCTTGCATTAAAGGAAGTGATAACCATGCAGATTGATTGAATATCTGTCAATTACTTTGTGGTAGTGACTGCTACTGTGGACACTGTTTTGAGTGCTGCCACCTCCTTCGTGACTACCTCCAATGTCTTATCCTGTAATGGTATCTCACTATCTGGTAGTGTTTTGGATGTTTTGTGGGCGACCACCTCTGTAAAGAGTTGTTTGCTCATTTCAACATGTTCCACTGCCGTTGATTGGGTAATTGGTGATGTCTGCCAAGTAGGCCCCGCAGCTATGGAGGGGAGAGTAGTACAGGTTAAGCCAGCACCGTCTACTGTCTTGCAATAATATGAAATTCGGAGTTGGTTTTTTCAATGGAATCAAGGAAGTCTGGGATCAATTCTGTGGTGCAGAGTCTATGTTGGTTCTTTTTTGGCTAAGTGTATATGAACGCCTGTAGCATGGCAATCTGTGTGTGGATTACAGGTGGGTCCAAGTAAGGTGTCTAGCTGTCAATATCGTCCTGCTCTGTCTGGAAAGTGAGCGGATTCCTTATCCCTACACTAATATTTAGGCAGTAGCATGATGAGATGTCTCTTGGGGAGGTCAGGTTTGCCTCTGTGTATGGTCTGCTTTCACAAAATCTATTGCCAATTCAGTATGGGGCTATGAAATGTCCAAGCGCCTTTGCTTGAGAAATCCCTTCCCCTGTGGTATGGTGCTGGCTACTGGCCACCTGCCCCACAATTGGAAAATACCTTTTCCTATATGCGAAGTCTCTAAACCTTGGGTTTCATTTGTCAATTTTAAGGTCTGGACACTACCCTGGCTCGCGTAAATGGTTCTGGGTTCACTGTCCTTCCTAGGGTTCTAGGAGTCCCAAAGGCTATCCTCGACTTCTTGATGTGGTGTGAGAGAATAGGGGGACCAGGCACCCCCACTCGGATTGTCTACCTGTTCTACTTAGGATGTTGTGTGGCACACTGGGCCCCTGTTCCGCAGCCGGGAGAGTCCTCTTTCTATTTTCACAGTCTAACTGGGTTGTGGATCTTGAGCACACAAATCAGGGCTCTATCTCTCCTCTAGCTCCCCAGCCTGCTTCCATGACCACTGGCACTCCTGGGGTCCACTGTCTCTCTGCAGAAAACCTCACTGCGTGCCGTTTGCAGTGCAGTTTGCTGAGTTGGGGCGTATTACGCATTGTCATTGTTTGCGCCCCATTACTGTGAATGCGCTGCCTCCAGGGGAGCTGCGAACTCACGCTGCCCCCAGGGCAGCGCATTCATGTAAAAACACAGAGCGGCTGCTTTACAACCGCTCCGTGTTTTCACAGTGCAGGTGGCAACCCGCCTGCACTTTTAAAAGGTGATGTCAGGGGGGTCCATAGGATCCCCTTTCTACCCTCCAGAGGGCTGTGAGTGCCCCCTCCGAAGATCTTCTTTGCCTCTGCGCCGCGTCTGTAATACGGCGCCGCGCAGAGGCACAGGGATTCCCTAATTTGCATAAGGCACGCCTCTATACAAATGCGGGAACGCCCCATGATGGTAGTGCTGGTGCTTTAAGTGCGCCAGCGCCATCGGTATTACTGAAGGGGATGAACAAGCATCTGCGCCCCCTTCTGTAATACTAAAGTGACCCGGGGGGGTGCGCAAAGCAGGTGTAAACGCCCCGGGGCACATATTGTAATACAGCCCCTCGTGTGAAACCTCTTCCAGCGTCGGACTTCTCTCACGTCTGCGCTCGAAAGGCAGACAAGTTCTGACAGTCCCAAGGTCCGTGCTGAATTACCTTTGTGGTCACAAGGAGTCTTCTCTTCATACCCCCACCCACCCGACGTTTTTGAAAAATTTTCATCCTTCTTTGCAGTGTTTGCGTCAGCCTGTTAGCGCATTTGATGACAGAGACTCAAAGAAGGGCTGCAATGTTCTCAGTCGCCAAGCTCTGTGCCCCCCTTCTGAAATATTTAGATCATTAACTAGTATCACCAATGTGAGACAGTCACTCAAAGTCCCTGAGACAGCAGATCCAGCAGGAGAAAAGTCATAGATACCTCAAAGGAGGCCAACCAGCTTGCCACAACCTATACAGAGAAAGAATGGGTTTCTGCTGGAGTCAAGGTGCAAGCACAGCAACAATAAACTATAAACGAGCATAATGGGGTTGAACAGGAGCACTCACACGACCTGTGCGTTTTCCTCACACTATACTTGTAGCGAATAATATCAGAATAGAAGTCACTACAAGTACTGCCGTCTCAGATTATCTGAGACAAAACGGAGTGACCGCCCAGACACCAGGAACAACACGTAAGAGAACTAAGATGCAGGACAAGAGCAACAGGCACAAATGGTCAAAGCACAAATATAATGCACTAGAGAACTGGGCAGTAACCCCATCTAGGAGGTATTTACAAAGGTATCTGCTGCTTTTCTGTTTCTGTCTGTTTTGAATACGCAGCGCCACAGAGGGAAGTCTCATCTACTCCGGTCATCACTGCCACTTGCTATGTGTTCTGCAATTATACCCGAGACCACTTCTGGGTGTGCTGCCTGTCTTTCCCTCACAATATCAAATGCAGTCTTCCACTATGCTGTGCAGACTCCATTGTAGTTTGAGTTGGTATGGATGTCATCTTGGTTTTAACCATCAGTGCCCATGATGACGGTTGAGTGGGCCCGACTGTAGAAGTGGCGGACACGCGCATGTCAGTCCTATGCGCACACAGTAATATTCACACAATAAGCCCACAGCTATGGCACCCTCTATGACTGCAGGCTTACTGTACTACAGTGCTCAGCAATTGTGGCAATTATGGCATGGCTTCAGAGTGTGGAAAGATGGACAGTAGGCACCTCCTGGGTGGACTGATGGCAATGGGGTTAAATGCCACACATTTGACCTGCAGGGTCTAGACTGATTTGCACATGGCTGGGTCCAAACTAGGGTGGGGTGGTCAACAAAAAAACGATGGATTAAACCCAGATCTTTGTGACTGGGGGTGAAGGTTGCATTGTTTAGCATTCTGTCCATCATTTGGTTTTTTTACACACTTGACCTGCAGCACTTGCTGAAGTCTCTGGTTATTACTCCGATCAAATCAAATTAGGGGTTTGTTAAGCGCAACTACTCACCCGAATGTGTCTCAAGGCGCTGTGGGGGCGCGCAGCTTCTGGATGTTCACAGTGATTCGTCGAAGAGCCAGGTCTTGAGATCCTTCAGGAACTGACAGAGGTGGCGAGGGAGGATGTTCCATGCCTTGGCCGCGAGGAAGGAGAAGGAATGCCCTTCTGTTCTGGTCTTCTTGATGCGCTGCACTGTAGCGAGAGAGGACTGGGCTGAGCCGAGGGATTTTTGGGGTGGAACGAGAGGCGGTGGTTCATGTAGGCAGGTTCGGTGTTGTGGAGAGCTTTGTGGGCGTGGGTGAGAAGTTTGAATGTGATTCTGTTCTCGACGGGAAGCCAGTGTAGTGTCCGCAGGTGTTGGGTGATGTGGCAGTGGTGTGGTAGGTTGAGGACTAGTCTGGCAGAGGCGTTCTGGAGTTTGCGGGTGAAGGTCTTGTAGATCCCGGCATAGCGTGCGTTGCCGTAGTCCAGTCTGCTGCTGATGAGGGCGTGGGTGATGGTTTTCCTGTGTTCGAAGGGAATCCACAGAGGAATCGTAGGAGACAGAGGGTGTGGAAACAGGAGAAAGTGACAGCGTTGATTTGGCGGTCCATTTTGAGTTTGGAGTCCAGGATGATTCCGGGGTTGCGTGCGTGGTCCGTGGGGGTGGGCAGGTTTCCGAGGGCAGGGGCCACCAGGTGTCGTTCCAGGTGTTTGGGTGTGGGCCCATGATAAGTACTTCGGTCTTGTCCGAGTTTAGTTGTATGCAGCCGTTCTTCATCCACCTGGCGATTGCTTCCATCCCTTTTGGAAGTTGTGTTTGGAGACGTTGGGTTCGGTGGATAGGAAAGAGGATGAGTTGAGTATCGTCTGTGTAGGATACAATGTTGAGTCCGTGGGATCTGATGATGGGTGCGAGCGGGGCCATGTTCTCTGGCTCAGGCACTCCCCCCAGAGTGTCAATAATGCCAACAACATTTATGGCAGTGAGAATTCAGTGCAACTGTAAAACATTAAAAAGGAAAGAGTGCGCTTTTCTGCCTTCTTGCTTTGGAAATCAGAATGTTACAAAAGGTTTTGCATTAGTATTCTAATCGATTTTTGTGGTATTTTACACCATAGGTTTAAGAAGATGGCTAACAATGCTTGTGGATTTTGTTTGACAAAAGAGGCTGCTCCATATCAAAAAATTTAAAGCACATTTCCAAAGCAGATTAATATTTAATTTTTACAGGCAGGCAAAATATTGACGATCAAAGAGCAATATATTAGCGAACATTTAATTTCAATGGTTCTTTTACTTACAAGATGCTCGGATGTCATGGTAGGTGCCATTTGTGAAGTAGACCCATCATATTGAGTAGCATCCATATGCGGGGAGGTTGTTTGTGGCTGGAAAGATACTGGCTGACTTGGCCCAGCATCTTCCCTTCGGTTTGATTGATCTGTTGAAAGTAAAGAATGCTTTAGATGCTGCAAATATGTACAAATATGTATACAGCAACATATATTCCTTATTCTTTTATTGTTTGAATGTGTGAATAAAGCGGTTTCAAATGTCTCTGGCTTGGGGGTCACCCTGTCAACATGTACCAGGTTAGCCACTGATAGATGGATCAGAGGCATTGCTTAGGACACAAAAGATGAATTTGCTGCATTAAAAATTAAAAAAGGATGAAAACAATTTGAAGGAATTCACTTTTAGAGCTAGTTAATTATTTTACAAGCGTCAAAGACTAAATATATGCTAGTTATGACAGGTGAACTTTCACATTCACTTGACCCTAAGAAACTGAAGAACTACAGGATGTACCCTGATCCTGTTGGACCTATCCGGCAGCTTTGACACTGTCCCCACTCTGTAATAGTGGCCGGTCTGGTTGAACTTGGAATCAATGGCAAGGCTCTCCAACTACTTAATTCTTTTCTGTCAAACAGAACTCAGATGGTTGCTTGTGACCCATTTAGGCCTAGTCCTTTTTCACTCCCATGTGTATTCCTCAATGCTCTTCCTTGATCCTACCTTCTTTAATCTGTATGCATCTCCGCTGAACAGCCTTATTAGATCTTTTGGGCTCTCATTTCATTCTTATGTAGAAGACACACAGATAAGTGTTACCGTCTCGGATGACATTCACTCAGCCACTGGCAACTTTCTATATTTCATGTGCGCAATAAGGAGCTGCCCGAAATCCAGCTGTCTTAAGCTGAACAGAGAAAAGAAAAAGCTTTTGTTGTTTGGCAGGGAAGCAACCTTTTGGTCCAAAGCTTGGTGACCAAAGGAGAGAAGTGACTTTGCAGTGCCAGTTAATTCTGTAAAGAACTTAGAAGTTGATTGAGACTTAAAAGATTGAAAATACTAGGAATTTTTTGCGGTGTCTGGTAACTTTAAAGTATGGATAACCAATTACTTGTGCAAGGAGTCATCAGTGTGAGAAAAGGATACAATCTTTGGTTTAAGTCATCTGTTTCTGTAAATTTAAAAGACGGATAAACATGACAAGAGGTTATTATGTTGGCTTGATAGCACTATTTTAATTATAGTGAAAGGCTGCTTTGAAGACCGTCGTCTAAACAATCTAATGATGTGGTCTAATGGAAAACCAGCCGCAACAAATTGCTATATCATTGTTTTCCATAGCATTCACCCTCCCCTCCATTTTATTTCTTTTAAAATTGGGCAAGAAAGTAAAAGTAGAGTTTACCTTTAGTGTTATCTCTAAACTGTAGTTTCAAATTTGTCAACAAAGTCTGCTGGTTAGGAAATATACCAGAATAAGTTTGTGAGTAAATGTATCTATGCTTTAGTTCCCTATATAATTTCACACATAGATTCTATTATTATGTGACAGACTGGTTTAAGAAATTTAGGGCAATATAATTCCCCTGATCTGTTATTTCCAAAGAACTCTAGATAAATCTGATCATTATCTGGAAAAATACATATTAAAATAAATAAAACCTATATCTCAAACCCTAATTAAAGAAAGAAAAAAATACTAGTGCCCTAGAAAGTGTTGATCCATATTACTTTAGGAATATAACCAAGATAAAACAGGGCTATTCAAAACTAATTTAGTTGCTATTCACAACAGCCAAAATAGAAAAGCACAATTTTGGTACAGAATAGCCTACGTGCTAAAAATGAGTGATTAATCGAAATTCTGGGCCACTGTTTTATTGTTTCAGGGGTTACTAGCAACACAACTGAGAGAGTAGCTATCCCAGTAACATCTATGGAGTGAGAACACCACCTTAATCGAAATAAATAATTTAATGGGCTCAATTTTCTGGGATTACTCTCTCAGAGCCAATATTGTATTTGTTTCAAGTTAATGACATTTTTAGATCAACTAACTCCTTTAAATGTTGCCGTGCCCATAGACCCGATGGTCTTCTAATAACACTAATTAAAAATAATTCCTTGATCTGGGCCAAGTTATCACAACCTTTATTTACTTATTGTCTCTGTCATTTCTGCTTCCTGTAGGGGAAAGTTAAAAATTCCAATATTTAAAAAAGGGAACAGGTTGTTTGTAAAACCTTTGTAGAATATCAATAGACACTACTGGGAACATTTTTGCCAAATTCATTTTAGATCAAATCGAGTCTCTGGTGTCATTATTGTAAAATTATACTGGTAGAACAATTGGATTTCAAAACACTGCCTTATACTGTAGACAACTGCCTCTCCCTCACTTTGATTATAAAGGGCATAGCAGCATTTAGAAATTAGTAATGCCTTTGATAAAGGAGGTCGACAGTTGCGTTGGGGCAAGTTAAAAAAAGATCCCATAATTGGACATGAGGTTTCCCGACGCCCACTCATTTTCAGAGGGCATCATCCATGAGAGATCATCTTGTAAGAAGAGATATTAAAAACGAAGAAAAGGCAACATGGATCACACTCACTGAGGGATTTGTAAAGTGCAATAAATGTAAGGCATGCCAGCATGTGTCAACATTACAAATCTCAAAACACCATTCAACAAAAATTTCAAGGTCAAAGGAAGATTGACTTGCAGGAGCAAACATATAGTATACAATAAAAAGCCATGATCCCAGTTAACCGGTTGCCAAACATTATGGCAAATATCATGAGAGTGAGGAGTCATTGTGAAAATATAGTAGTATAGCACAGATACCTATGGACATAAAAGGAGGGGACATAGAACAAGAACTTAAGAGACTTGAGACACTGTTTAATCTGAAGATGGATAGTAAGGAACCCCATGGCCTAAATGTAGACAGGGAATTACATACCTTTTTAGGTTGACTAAAAAGGTGAACCTGACAGGGAGATAGTTGCCATTGCTGGATTAAAGTTGCTTTTAGCTATATTTATTGGGGGGTAAAGGAAGATAGTTTTACAATAATATGATATATGGTTTTGTGTAATGTTTTATTCGCTTAAACAATTGCTGAATATGGCCCACTGGGGCAGAATGACTGATTTAGATGGGGTTTATTAGGATTAAGCACAATGGTGAAATGAGGATGAGCGAGATTTATACAGAAACATCATGGCTGTTGAAAAAACAGCAATATTTGCAATGACTTTAGTATTGAGTTCTTGAAACAGCTATTAGATTAATTACATTGCACTGTTCATAAGTGGGTTGCTGTCATTGAATGTCGTATTGCATAGGTTTAACTATGAGATTTTTTGCTGGCAGATTGGTGATTTACATCTTGTAGATAAGATGAATTATATGTAACTGGAAAAAATAGGTTAAATATGTAACTGAAAAACAGCCCCAATGATTTCCAATCAAGTTACTATACAGTGATCTGCTTCAGAGGGTATATATAGTAGGATTGTTTTAATGGTTGGGAAATTTCATTTCTTTTCATGACCGTTTGCATTTGATCTATATCATTTGGATGAGTTGTATATGGTTTAAATTGTATTTACAATACACAAGCACTGATCTTATGATATATGATGATGCCAATTTTTTGCACATTGGGTGTTTTTGTATTTAGCACATTAATCGCAATGTCGACCATATCATGACCAAGGTTGCTGTGAGCAATTAAAACGCGTAAATGTGTTTTTCAGCCTGAACAGAACTTTGAAGCAGCCACTAGTGTGCCGGTCTCATTCCTACCTGGAAAGAGAACTGATAAATAAATATTATATATGATGTATCTATCTAAACACACACATACCCCCCCACACACCACACACACACACACACACCCACCCACCCACGCCCCCCAATTGGAGAGCATCTGTAAGAGGAGAGTAGTGGGAATGTGAAATGAAAAAGGAGTGCGATAGAGGGTGCTGACATATTTAAAGTGTTGATTGGACAGGACTTGGGATGTGGAGATACCCCATTCTCGTCTGAGTCAGATCCCTAGAGTGAAGGTTCCTAACGAGGACGTGGCAACAAAGTCTGCAGGCCAGTGCCATGTTAGGAAAGGTGGGAAATGCAGAGCTAACCCTTATGAGCATATATAAGGCAAGATACAAATTGGGGCGCTAGAGTTGCTTTAGTTCTCCACACCAAACTAGGAGTAGGGATTTCACAGAGCATTTGTAATTGGCCTGTGGCCCCACGCACTTTGTCATCTGGACATGTAGCGGGGGAAAGGGAAATAATGCTGCATCAAACCAGTCTTGTTTTACTACCTTTGTGTAATACAAAATAGTAGATTGTTATGTGGTTTTTTTTTTCTATGCAAAATTAAATAAATGTTTATTGGGTGTGCGCAACAGTCTGTTACCTAAAACTTAAGGGCCGAGTATGTATAATATTCACCATTAAATGCATTGTGTCTTTTTATTGGTTAGCTTCTGTGCAATACATATATTATAAACAGTTTTAAATACATTACAAACTAGTTTTCCAATCCAAGTGATTCTTAATAAAGGTTACGATTAAGGCTCCCAGTTTTCTCTTTTTACTGATTTTTACAGATAAATACAGACAGAAAACCATCTATTTTCCTGCCTGTATTTGCTTTCAAATATGGAAATATGTGGAAAGGAAAATATTACTTACCCAGTAAGCATCTGTTCCTGGCATGTAGAGCTGTGCATACTCCTGCCATCTAGTGTTGGGTCTGGATGTTTGCAAGTTGTTTTTGTTCGAAGAAGTCTTTCCAGTCACGAGGTAGGTGACTCCTCCTTTCAGTGATAGTGCGCATGGGCATCGACTCCATTGTTAAATTGTTTTCCCGCAGAGGGTGAGAAAATGGACTAAGGAAGTGTAGAATAGAGATGTCCATGCGTATGAATGTAAAATAAGAACTACAACCACTACAGGAACCCGGGGAGGTGGGTGGGTGCATGTGAATCTACAGATCTATATGCCAAGAACAGATGCTTACTGGGTAAGTAACATTTTCTGTTTGAGGCATGTGAGCTGTATATCACATGCTTTGCATAGACTATATAGCAGTAATCTCCCAAAGCGGTGGCTAACCTGTAGTGGCTGTAGTTGCTTGAAAAAGTGTTTTAAGTGCTGCTTGGCCTACATTTGCCTGTTGTCTTGAGGACACATCTACACAATAGTGTTTGGTGAATGTGTGCGGTGTAGACCATGTTGCTGCCTTACAAATGTCAGCTATGGGGATATTTCCCAAGAAGGCCATAATAGCCCCTATTTTGCGAGTGGAATGCGCCCTGGGGGGTACTAACAAAGTTCTCTTTGCTTTAGTATAACATGTCTGGATATATTTTACAATCCATCTAGCAATCCCTGACTTAGAAATAGGATTGCCTTTGTGAGGTGGGAGAGAAAGCAACAACAGTCGCTTTGTTTTCCTGAAGACCTTGGTTCTTTCTATGTAGTAAAGTAGAGCTTGCCTAACATCAAGTGTATGTAGAGCCCGTTCTGCTACAGAATCAGTTTGAGGAAAGAAGACAGGTAACTCAACTGATTGATTGATATGAAAAGCAGAAACTACTTTAGGGAGAAATTTAGGATTAGTACGGAGAACCACTCTATCCTTGTGAAGCTGAAAGAAAGGCTCATGTATTGTCAATGCCTGAAGCTCACCAACTCTCCTTAGTGAAGTTATCGCTATGAGTAAAGCGACTTTTCACGACAGGAATTGCAACTGACATTTGTGCATGGGTTCAAAAGGTGGACCCATTAGCCTTGTAGGAACTATGTTTAAGTTCCACTCTGGAGCAGGGGGAATTCATGGCGGTATTACCCTTTTTAACCCTTTCATGAAGGCTTTAATCACTTGTACGCTGAATAGGGACAAGTGTTGTTTGTTTTGCAAATATGCAGCCACTGCTGCTAGATGTAAGCAAACGGATGTGTAGGCTAATCCACATTGCTGTAAATGCAACAGATAACAAATTATGTTTTGTACAGAAGCATCAAGTGGATTGATATGGTGGTTGTTACAATAAACAAACCGTTTCCATTTAGCAGCATAACATGCTCTAGTAGTAGGCTTTCTAGCCTCTAAGAATATTCATACAGTCTGGTGGTAATTGTAAATAACCAAACTCTATGACTTCAGGAGCCAAATCACTAGGTTGAGTTCTTTGGGATTTGGATGTCTGATTTCTCCATGGCTCTGAGTGAGTAGAGAGGGTGTGAGATGTAACCTTTGATGTGGAACCACAGAGAGTTCTAACAGGGTAGTGTACCAAGGTTGGCGAGCCCAAGTGGGGGCTATTAAGATCAGTGTTAGGGACATTTGTCTGAGCTTCCGAACCAGTAATGGAATTAGTGGGAGAGGCGGAAAAGCATAAGCAAATATCCCTGACCAATTCATCCATAGAGCATTGCCTTTGGAAGCTTGGTGTGGGAACCTGGATGCGAAGTTTGGGCATTTTGCGTTGTGTACTGTGGCAAACAGATCTATTTGTGGAAATCCCCATTTTTGGAAGTAAGGAAGAAGAACTTGGAGATGAAGTTTCCACTCGTGGATTTGCTGCCTGTGCCTGCTGAGCAGGTCTGCCACCTGATTGTCTACTCCTGTGGTGAATCGCCCAATTCGAAATGCTTTGCGCAAGGCACGACAGCTGGAGAGAGTGTGTCCCTCCCTGTTTTTGTAGGTAATACATTGCTGTCATGTTGTCTGTGCGGACTAAGACAGTCTTGCCTAGAAGTTGGGTGAGAAAAGCTTCGAGTGCTAAAAACACTGCTAGCAATTCTAGGTAGTTGATGTGGAGACGTTTGTGACTGTGTGACCACAACCCTTGTACCGTGTGATGTTGAAGGTGAGCACCCTAACCAGTTAGAGATGCGTCCACTGTCAAAATAATCTATGGAATCGGGTCTATGAAGGGCCGCCCCTTTCCTAAGTTTTGAGGGTTCCACCACTGCAGAGAGCGATGGGTGAAGCTGTCTACCAACACTAGATCGGTTAACAGACCCTGTGATTGATTCCCTTGACGTGCTAGACATTCTTGCAGAGGACGCATGTGAAGCCTTGCATGAGGTACGATTGCAATGCATGATGCCATAATTCCCAGCAGTTGCATGAAGACTCTGGCTGGTAATGATTGATTGGAGTGAAACTATAGTATTGTGGCCTGAATATTGTGAATCCTGGCTACATTGGGAGTAGCTAGAGCTTTGAGAGTATTGAGGGAAGCTCCTAGATAAGACTGCACCTGTGCTGGACACAGGTGAAATTTCTGTACATTTATTGTGAAACCCAACTGATGAAGCAGATGTACTGTTATCCGAGTGTGTAGTATACAGGTTTGGTAAGTGCTTGCTTTGATAAGCAAGTCATCCAGGTGAGGGAAGACATGTATACATTGTCTTCTGAGATGAGCAGCTACTACAGCTAGACATTTGGTGAACACTCTGGGGGCTGTGGTGACGCCAAATGAAAGTACCTTGAACTGGTAATGTTTGCCTGCTATCACAAATCGGAGGTATTTGCGATGAGCGGGATGAATTGGAATATGAAAGTAGGTGTCCTTTAGATCTAGTGTAGACATAGTAGCCCTGCTGAAACAGAGGAAGTACTTGTTGAAGAGTGACCATGTGAAAATGCTCTGACAATATGCATTTCTTTAACTCTCTGAGATCTAGAATAGGTCTCAAAGATCCGCCCTTTTTGGGAATGAGAAAGTAGAGGGAATAAACCCCTGACCCATGGTATTGGAGTGGGACTGGATCTATAGCCCCTTTGAGTAATAGCGAGTGCACTTCTTGTTGAAGGAAGTGCTGGTGGTCTGGATACATTTTGTGAGGTCGAGGAGGAATGTTTGGAGGATTGTTGGTAAGCTCCAGGCAATAGTCATGTTGGATAATTCCAAGCACCCATTTGTCGGTTGTTATTGATTTCCAAATGGGGAGAAAGTTTTGTAGTCTTCTGCCGACAGGTGTGGAATAGTCTGCGGGAAGTGTTGGGAAGTCACTGCTTGCTTGAGGAAGGGGAAGTGCGAGGTGCGGTGTTTTTACCTCTGCCCCTGGGACTATTTCCCCTATAATCCCCTCTGAAAAAGGAAGTGTTCTGGTCCGTGCCTGTAGACTTGGACCCGGCTCTATAAAAAGAGTGCCGAAAGGAACCTCTAATTGTGGGAGATTGAAGCGCTCCCATCGATTTTGCCACATAGGCATCCTTCATTTTTTCTAGCACTAAATCGACTTCAGGACCAAAAAGGTGCTTTTTGTCAAAAGGTATTTTCAGTATGGATTGTTGGACCTCAGACTTGAATCCTGAAAATCGGTAGCCAAGCATGACGTCTCAGTAAGATGCTGGTATTCAATTCTCTAGCTGCGGTGTAAGCTGCATCTAGATCGCATCTGATAGAAGCATTGGAAATTAATTTCCCTTCTTGGACTAAGTCCTGAGCTTTTGCCCTATGTTCATCTGGGAGAAACTGCACTAATTGCTCCATTTCGTCCCAGTGGGCTCGATCATACCTTGCCAGCAGGCCCTGCATAATAGCAATACGCCATTGATTAGCTGCTTGCGCTGTTACACGCTTGCCCGAAGCATCAATCAGCTTCTACTCAATCTGAGGGAGGGGCATCCCCAGATGCTTGAGAATTGGCTCTTTTCTGGCATTTGACACCACTAAAGAGTCAAGTGGTAACTGACCCTTAATAAAAATGGGATCTGTGGGGGAAGATTTATATTTTTTGTCTACTCTAGGAGTAAGAATTCTAGCACAGACAGGATCTTTAAAAATATCGTCTGTGTGCCTTAACATACCCTTGAGCATAGGGAGTGTTTGATTAGATTTATGTGATCTTAATGTGTCGAAGAGAAAATCTTCCTCTAAAGCTTCTGTAGCTCCACCCCATGGTATTCTGCTGCCCTGGCAATAAGCAGTTGGTATGAAAGGTTGGCATCAGGTGGAGATGGCCTGGCAGGATAAAGATCTGGGTCTGTATCCTGTGGAGGATCAGTGGTGTAATCTGTCCGAGGATCTGGAAGTTGTGCCTCATCCTCTCCAGTGTCACCTGTGTCAAGTTGAGGTGGAGGAGATTGACTGGGTGCAATGTTTAATGGATCATGCTGTGGTGAAGAGGGAGGAGGAGGAGATGGAAAAGTGTGAAAAGGACTAGTGCCGACACTTTTCTTTTTCAAAGGAATTATATGTGGCTCATCATTGTGAGAAGTTGGCCTGGTATATGCTGTTCACTAGTTAAAGTGGACACCTTGCACCAGTACAATTCGACTCTTATGGTAGGTAGGTTTAAGACAACCTTTATAGAAAGCTATCCTAGTGGTAGCTGTGGAGAGCAGCCTTCAGGCTAAGTCTTGGAGGAATGTAAAGCAGCTTGTTTTACCACACAATGTCTTGAATCACCAAATGAAGACACTACACAGGTATATATATCAAATATATATGTATTTATTACTAAACAACTCTCTACTAATCTCTTGTGAGATTAGATTACAGGAACATATGCATAAATCAACGTTTCACAATAAATTAAGCACAAATATGGCTGGGGCCCTAGGGGCGTACCAGACCATATACTAAAAAAGAGACTTAAGAACAACGACTTGCAAAGAGACAAGGCCCAGGGCCTTCAGAAGTGTTGGGGCCTCACGAAACCACCCAAGGCAGGTAAGTAAAGGACCCACGGGGGACGCGTGCAGTGAGAGAACACAGGTGCGGGTCGCCGTAGACTTCAATGGGGCAAGTCGCGGTTGGAAATTAAGAGTTTAAGGGCACTTTGGGAGTAGCTACAAGCAAGTCACTTATAGGGTAAGTAGTTCTAGGGCCAACACCCACAGGAGCACCGTAGTGCTGGAGTTACCTCACCCAGGGAAGCCGGGTGCATAGGTGTCCTTTGGTGTCGGGTCGCGGCGTCGTTTTCAATGGGAGCCAAAGAAGACTTGCTGCTTGTGAAGACAGGAGAAGTGTCCGGTGGAATCCAAGCCTTGATTCGGAAGAAAGAAGACCTGAAAGCAGAGGGGACAGTGTTCAAAGTCACTGGGCAGTGACCCGGGGCAAGGAAGATGAATGCCCACCGTCGTCAACAGATTCAGGTCGTTCACGGGTGTCTTGACTCTTTGGCCATGAGGTCCAGGAGGCGTCGAGGACGACCAGGAGCTGGATTCAGCGTGTCCCATGAAGTCTGCAGCTGACTGCGGTGTCGGCGACCCGATTGGAGCCAACAAGCCTTGGTAGCAGCAAGTCTCGTGGAAAGCGTAAAAAGTCAATGGTGCAGACCAGCAAGGTCTGGGAACTCACCCAGCGAGGGTAAGTCAGGGCAGGCCTGGAGCAACCAGGGGAGCCCTTTGGTTCTGTAGAAAAGTCTTCAGAGGACCCACAAGCCGGCTGGCAAGGGATCGCGAAGACGCCTCAGGAGGATTCCTTCAACAGGGGCCCACGGTCACTCGGGACGGGGTAGGCCTCTGATCTTCGGAGGGATTCCTGCTAGAGGCTGGGACCACACGTGGTCCAAAGCACAGGTTCGTAGAACGTCGTGAAGGGGTTGCACCCGACAATAGTGCACGGTACCCAGGTACTGCGGTTCCTCGTCACTCGTGGGGTCCACTGGCCTCAGCTTCGCTGGGGACTCACGATGGCCTTTGAGAAGTCAGGAAATCCTCGTCTTGGGCTGCAGGGACCTCGGGCTCTGGCGGGAGCGGCGTAGTTTGCGACCGTCGTTTCAGTTTTTGGTGCCTGCCAAGCAGGGAGTCACTCCTCGACTCCAAGGAGATTCTTCAGTCTTCCAGAGGTAGTGGAACGTCGAAGGTCCAGGATTCTTCTTCAGAGCGTCGTCCAGGGGTATCTAGTTTGCAATGCACAGGTTCCCACTCTTATACTAAAAGGAAGGGAGGGACTAGCTCTATGACCCCACCTATGGGAGGGTCAGGGGAGTGGGTGGCTACACCCACTTCCCTTTGTCCAGTTCGCGCCAGAGCAGGGGCAGGTAGCCCCTGAGCTGGTTTGAACTGGCATATGCACAGAGGAGCCTTCTGCTCCCCCAGTGCAGGACTTCAAAGCACTCTAGGAGTGCACCCACCCAGCCCCAATACACTAAACCCTGTCTGGAAGGTGGTCACACCCTCCTGTGACAGGATACCTATTGTTGGGCTTCCTCAACTGCGAGTTTCGGTCATCAGCAGGAGGGCAGCCCAGTGTCTGTGACTGGTGGCATCCATTTTGTGATGCCAGGGCTCTTCAGGATTCTACAGCGTTTCCACAGTGGGTACATGTCTATCCCTCTAGAAGGGTGGAATGCTACTCCCTGCCGCCAGAACTGGCGGGGGTAGTATTCCAAGATGTTTGACACCAAACACGACATGTTTCCGTGCAGCCATCCCAAAGTTAGCATTTAACGCGAGGTTATAATGCTCTTAAGAGTATATGGTCAGGCTGCACTACAAACAGCCTCAGAGAAGGGTCTCCGAATGCTGCAGAGGGCCCTGCTCATGCAGGGGCACCCTCTCACATAGGAACCAAGCACTCTGCCTTCAGGATTGATAAGGCCTGCCATAGGAGTGACTTATAGGTTTATAGGTGTGTATCTCTGTAGTGATATAGGTAGCCTATATCACAGTAAGGGGTGCATGCACCACCTTACCCAGGCTGCAGTAGCAGACCTGTGGTGTCAGATTTAGTCTGCTTCCCAGGGGTGGCATAATACATGCTTCAGCCCCTGGTAGGCCTGTGAAGTACCTATGCCCTTGGTACCTAAGGTACCATATACTAGGGACTCATAAGGTACCACAGTATCCAATCACTAGTGCACCTAGAGTGCACTCCAAGTCGTTTAGAGAGAACAGAGAGGCTGGGGCCCTGATTGGCAGGGTCCCAGCCTGACTATAGCCAGAAACCAGTGTAAACACCAGGAAAAAAGTGGGGGCAACATAAGAGGCAGATCCTACTCTCCTACACAACCCCCCCAAACGCAGGGACACTAAACTAACCTTGACCAGTTGAGTCTTCGTGCTCTAAGTGGAAATACCTTGAGAGTCCATCTACATTGGCATGTTGGGTCCCAGGCCTATGTTCCACTGTATAGTCCATCCCCTGTAGGGAAATGGACCACCTCAAAAGTTTTGGGTTTTCACCTTTCATCTGTTTAAGCCATAGGAGGGGCTTGTGGACTATGAAGTGAGTGCCAAACAAGTATGGCCTCAGCTTCTTCAGGGCCCACACCACAGCAAAGGCCTCCCTCTCTATAGCTGACCAACGTTTCTCTCTAGGGGTCAGCCTCCTGCTAATAAAAGCTACTGGCTGGTCTTGACCTTCATCATTCAGCTGAGACAGTACAGCTCCCACACCCAGCTCAGAAGCATCTGTTTGGACACTGAACTTTTTGGTGTAGTCTGGACTCTGTAAGATGGGGGCAGTGCACATGGCCTGCTTTAGGTCTTCAAATGCGTTCTGACAGCTAGCTGTCCACTGAACCTTTTTGGCATTTTCTTTGAGGTCAGATCATTCAAGGGGGTCACTATAGATCCATATCCCTTCACAAACCTCCTATAGTACCCAGTCAGGCCTAAGAAGGCTCTCACCTGTGTGTGGGTGGTTGGAGCAACCCATTCCATTATGGTTTGGATTTTACTCTGTAAAGGCTGAACCTGGCCTCCACCCACAAGGTGGCCCAGGTATACAACCTGACTCTGCCCTATCTGGCACTTAGTGGCCTTGATAGTGAGGCCTGCTTTCTGCAGAGCCTCCAAAACATTTCTGAGGTGGACCAGGTGATCCTGCCAGGAGGAACTAAAGACAGCAATATCATCTAGATAAGCTGAGCAATAAGTTTCCATCCCTGCCAGAACTTTATTCACCAACCTCTGAAAAGTGGCAGGTGCATTTTTCAATCCAAAGGGCATCACCACAAAGTGGTAGTGCCCACCAGGGGTCGAAAATGCTGTTTTGGCTTTTGCATCATCAGCTAACCTGATCTGCCAGTAGCCAGCTGTTAGGTCAAATGTACTTAGATACTTGGCTGAGGCCAAAGTATCAATCAGCTCATCTGCCCTTGGTATGGGATAGGCATCAGTCCTGGTGACTGCATTGAGGCCTCTGTAGCCTACACAAAACCTCATTTCTTTCTTACCACCCTGGGTATGAGGCTTGGGTACTAGGACTACTGGGCTAGCCCAAGGGCTATCTGAAGGCTCAATCACACCTAACTCCAACATTTTCTGGACTTCAGTCCTGATACAGTCCCTGACACGGTCAGGTTGCCTGTAGATTTTACTCTGGACAGGCAGACTGTCCCCAGTGTCCACCTCATGGGTGCACCAGGTAGTCTGACTAGGCTAAACATATGTCTGTACTGCTGCAGAACTTGTCTGCACTCAGTTTGCTGATGGTCAGTGAGGCTGCTTGCCAAAGCAACACCATCTACTGACCCATCATCAGAGCTCTGTGAGAGCAGGTCAGGGAGAGGGTCACTCTCCTCCTCCTGTTCCTCATCAGTTGCCATGAGCAAGCCCATGTCAGCCCTGTCAACATATGGCTTTAATCTGTTGACATGGAGCACCCTCAGGGGGCTCCTGGGAGTTCCAAGATTCACCAGATAGGTGACTTCTCCCTTTTGCTCAACTATTGTATGGGGGCCACTCCATTTGTCTTGGAGGGCTGCTGGGGCCACAGGCTCCAACACCCACACTTTCTGTCAAGGCTGGTACACAGTCAGCACAGCCTTTTGGTCATGCCAAACTTTTTGTAATTCTTGGCTGGCCTCCAGGTTTTTGGTTGCCTTTTTCATGTATTCGGCCATCCTGGAGCAGAGACCAAGTACATAGTCCATCACATCTTGTTTGGGGGGTTTGAGAGGTAACTCCCAGCCCTCTTTACTAAACATAATGGACCTCTTACAGGATGCCCAAACAGAAGCTCAAATGGGCTGTAACCAACCCCCTTCTGTGGAACCTCTCTGTATGCAAACAACAGGCAGGGAAGAAGAAGGTCCCATTTCCGCCTAAGCTTCTCTGGGAGTCCTTTAATCATTCCCTTCAGGGTTTTGTTGAAACGTTCAACCAACCCATTGCATTGTGGGTGATAGGGGGTGGTGAATTTATAAGTTACACCACACTCCTTCCACATTGCTTTTAAATATCCTGACATGAAGTTTGTATCTCTGTCAGAGGTAACCTCCTTTGGGAAACCCACTCTGGAGAAAACTCCAATGAGGGCTCTTGCCACCACAGGGGCTGTGGTGGTCCTCAGGGAATTGCCTCTGGGTACCTGGTGGCATGATCCACTACCACCAGGATAAATCTGTGCCCAGATGCAGTTTGAGGGTCAAGGGGACCAACAATGTCAATCCCTACCCTTTCAAAGGGTACCCCCACCACAGGTAGTGGTATCAGGGGGGCCTTTGTGGTGCCACCTGCCTTGCCACTGGCTTGGCATGCGACACAGTAGCGGCAAAACTCCTTTGTGTCCTCTGACATATGTGGCCAATGAAAATGTGGAACAAGCCTGTCCCAGGTCTTGTTTTGGCCCAAGTGACCTGCTAAAGGGATATCATGTGCTAGGGTCAAGAGGAACCCCCTAAACTTCTGAGGTATTACCAACCTCCTGGTGGCTCCAGGGGCTGGATCTCTACCCTCAGAATATAGGAGTCCCTCACCCCAATAAACTTTATGGGACCCACTAGCACTCCCAGTAGCCTCAGCAGAAGCCTGCTGTCTGAGGGGTTCAAGAGAGGGGCAGCACTGTTGCTCCTTACTCAGATCTTCCCTAGAAGGGCCCCCTGCCCCCAAGAACTCAACCTGATCAGGCTCAAGTTCCTCTGGGGCAGTTCCTTCTTCAGGATCTGCTCCTCCTCCCTTAAGAGGGGAATCAGTAATCTGAGACAGAGGGGAAGGCACTGCCTTAACCCTACTGCTCCTCTTCTTGGGAAGCATCTGGTCCATGGTTTCAGGATCCAGAGCTGGTTCAGTGTCATGCATTTTGGCCTGTGACCTGGTCACAGCAAATACCTTTGCAGGGATGCCCAGCATCTCAGCATGAGTCCATAACTCTACTTCAGACCAGGCTGAAGTTTCTAGATCATTGCTCAATAGACATTCTACAGGGAGGTCTGCACGGACTACAACCTTCTTGAGGCCAGTTACCCCTCCCCAGGAGAAATTCACAACTGCCAGACTATGGTTGGTCCTGACATTGCTTGCATTGGTCACCTGGTACATTTCGCCCAGGATGATCTGTCCAGGGTCCACAAGATCCTCTGCCACCATGGTGACACTAGCACCTGTGTCCCTAAATGCCAAAGCCTGTTTGCCATTTATTACAGGCTGCTGTTTGTATTTGCCCAGATTACTGGGGCTCACTAGGAAGGACATGTCAATGTCTCCATCACAAATCAGCATTGCCAGAGTGGGTACTCTGACTAGGCCAGAGTCCACTTCAGAACCCAGGGTCAACCCTACTAGACCCTTATTCTGAGTACCACCTCCACCAGTAGCTGAACTAGGGGGAACAGTTGCCTTAGGAGCAGGAGTGGTGGTGGTTTGGTCTTTGGACTTGTTACAATCAGAAGTCCAGTGCCCTTTCTGTTTACAGAATTTGCACCAGGGCTTCTTTTGGCCTTTTCCCTTGTTGGATTGTGACTCCCCACCAGATGCAGATTTTTGGGGCCCTTGTGAAGACTTCTGGTCTTTTGACTTATCCCCACTTTTCTCAGAGCCCTTAGAATCCTGCTTCTTTGTGTCACCCCCTTGGTTCTGGGTTTTCTGCCTCACCCTGGTTCTGACCCACTGGTCTGCCTTCTTTCCCAATTCTTGGGGAGAGGTCAGATCTGAGTCCACCAGGTATTGATGCAACAACTGGTTCTGGCAATTATTAAGGATCTGTTCTCTCATCATTAGATTATACAATCCCTTGAAATCAGTAACCCTACTGCCAACCAGCCAACCCTCCAGAGCCTTGGTTGCACAATCTACAAAGTCAGTCCAGTCCTGAGTCTGTGCCTTCTGGGTGTCTCTGAACTTCAACCTGTACTGCTCAGTGGTTAAGCCAAACCCATCTATCAGTGCACTCTTCAGGACTTCATAGTCATCAGCATCCTCTTCTCTAACAGTGAGGAGCTTGTCTCTACCTTTATCTGAAAAGGAGAGCCACAAGATTGCTGCCCACTGCTTTTGGGGGACCTGTTGTACTCTACAGGCCCTTTCCATAGCAGTTACCCACTTATGGATATCATCCCCACTCTGGTAGGGAGGAACAACCTTGCTCAGGTTCCTATGGTCTGGAATATATTCTCTGCCTCTAGGGACACTGTTGCTGCCACCAGGGGGTTCTAACCCCTCTTTTCTAGAAGCTCTCTGGAGCTCCAGGGCTTCCTTATCTAATGCCAACTGCTTGGTTTTGAGGGCAAACCTTGCTTCCTCATACTGCAGCAGTTTGTACATTCTGTCAGAGGAGGTCTCTCTTCTTGAGAAGTAGGAGTTCCTCTGGTAGACAGATTCTCTGCCAGAGTGATAGGAGTGCTCAGATTCCCTAGAAAGGGACCTAGGCCTGTCCTCCACCATGTCAGTTCTCTTAGGGAGAATTCCTCTGTCCTGTTCAGACCCCTTGGGACCTGGCCCTACAATCACAGAGTCTTGGTCATCCAGATGTTCATCATCTGACCCAGACACTGTAATTGACCCACCCACTGATTCAGATCCATTAGCTCCTAGAGCTAATCTAAGATCATCTGCTGTCAGCAGATCTATCAGGTGTAGTGTGGAGGGACTCTGTCCTAGCTTCAGGTGCCTTGCAGCACACATGGTTCTCAACTCAGAGAAAGCCATGTCCTTATACTGAGGCTGAGTGAATCCACTGGGTCCACCCTTTAAGGACATTCTAGTGTTGTGCAGTGTTATACTACCTACACTAGTTTGTGGCCTACTGATACTAGCTTGAGCTGTAGAAAGGGTGTGCTATCCCTTGGCACACAGCTCTAAGTTCAGTAGAACTTATTGATACTAAGCTTGACTTTATATGTACCTTGAGTACCTATAGTGGTTTTCAGTTAGTAATTCAAATAGAGATTTTCTGGTAAAACAATAGCAAGCTGGAATCCCACCCGCTGCCCACCAATGTGAGAAGTTGGCCTGGTATATGCTGTTCACTAGTTAAAGTGGACACCTTGCACCAGTACAATTCGACTCTTATGGTAGGTAGGTTTAAGACAACCTTTATAGAAAGCTATCCTAGTGGTAACTGTGGAGAGCAGCCTTCAGGCTAAGTCTTGGAGGAATGTAAAGCAGCTTGTTTTACCACACAATCTCTTGAATCACCAAATGAAAAGACACCACACAGGTATATATATCAAATATATATGTATTTATTACTAAACAACTCTCTACTAATCTCTTGTAAGATTAGAAGACAGGAACATATGCATAAATCAACGTTTCACAATAAATTAAGCACAAATATGGCTGGGGCCCTAGAGGCGTACCATACCATATACTAAAAAAGAGACTTAAGAACAACGACTTGCAAAGAGACAAGGCCTTCAGAAGTGTTGGGGCCTCACGAAACCACCCAAGGCAGGTAAGTATAGGACCCACGGGGGACGCGTGCAGTGAGAGAACACTGGCGCGGGTCGCCGTAGACTTCAATGGGGCAAGTCGCGGTTGGAAATTAAGAGTTTAAGGGCACTTCGGGAGTAGCTACAAGCAAGTCACTTACAGGGTAAGTAGTTCTAGGGCCAACACACACAGGAGCACCGTAGTGCTGGAGTTACCTCACCCAGGGAAGCCGGGTGCATAGGTGTCCTTTGGTGTCGGGTCGCGGCGTCGTTTTCAATGGGAGCCAAAGAAGACTTGCTGCTTGTGAAGACAGGAGAAGTGTCCGGTGGAATCCAAGCCTGGATTCGGAAGAAGGAAGACCTGAAAGCAGAGGGGACAGTGTTCAAAGTCACTGGGCAGTGACCCGGGGCAAGGAAGATGAATGCCCACCGTCGTCGACAGATTCAGGTCGTTCACGGGTGTCTTGACTCTTCGGCCACGAGGTCCAGGAGGCGTCGAGGACAACCAGGAGCTGGATTCAGCGTGTCCCACGAAGTCTGCAGCTGACTGCGGTGTCGGCGACCCGATTGGAGCCAACAAGCCTTGGTAGCAGCAAGTCTCGTGGAAAGCGTAAAAAGTCAATGGTGCAGACCAGCAAGGTCTGGGGAACTCACCCAGCGAGGGTAAGTCAGGGCAGGCCTGGAGCAACCAGGGGAGCCCTTTGGTTCTGTAAAAAAGTCTTCAAAGGACCCACAAGCCGGCTGGCAAGGGATCGCGAAGACGCCTCGGGAGGATTCCTTCAACAGGGGCCCATGGTCACTCGGGACGGGGTAGGCCTCTGATCTTCGGAGGGATTCCTGCTAGAGGCTGGGACCACACGTGGTCCAAAGCACAGGTTCGTAGAACGTCGTGAAGGGGTTGCACCCGACAATAGTGCACGGTACCCAGGGACTGCGGTTCCTCGTCACTCGTGGGGTCCACTGGCCTCAGCTTCGCTGGGGACTCACGATGCCTTTGAGAAGTCAGGAAATCCTCGTCTTGGGCTGCAGGGACCTCGGGCTCCGGCGGGAGCGGCGTAGTTTGCGACCGTCGTTTCAGTTTTTGGTGCCTGCCAAGCAGGGGAGTCACTCCTTGACTCCAAGGGAGATTCTTCAGTCTTCCAGAGGTAGTGGAACGTCGAAGGTCCAGGATTCTTCTTCAGAGCGTCGTCCAGGGGAATCTAGTTTGCAATGCACAGGTTCCCCCTCTTATACTAAAAGGAAGGGAGGGACTAGCTCTATGACCCCACCTATGGGAGGGTGGGGGAGTGGGTGGCTACACCCACTTCCCTTTGTCCAGTTTCGCACCAGAGCAGGGGCAGGTAGCCCCTGAGCTGGTTTGAACTGGCATATGCACAGAGGAGCCTTCTGCTCCCCCAGTGCAGGACTTCAAAGCACTCTAGGAGTGCACCCACCCACCCCCAATACACTAAACCCTGTCTGGAAGGTGGTCACACCCTCCTGTGACAGGATACCTATTGTTGGGCTTCCTCCACTGCGAGTTTCGGTCATCAGCAGAAGGGCAGCCCAGTGTCTGTGACTGGTGGCATCCATTTTGTGATGCCAGGGCTCTTCAGGATTCTACCGCGTTTCCACAGTAGGTACATGTCTATCCCTCTAGAAGGGTGGAATGCTACCCCCGCCGCCAGAACTGGTGGGGGGGGGTAGTATTCCAAGATGTTTGACACCAAACACGACATGTTTCCGTGCAGCCATCCCAAAGTTAGCATTTAACGCGAGGTTATAATGTGCTTAAGAGTATATGGTCAGGCTGCACTACAAACAGCCTCAGAGAAGGGTCTCCGAATGCTGCAGAGGGGCTCTGCTCATGCAGGGGCACCCTCTCACATAGGAACCAAGCACTCTGCCTTCAGGATTGATAAGGCCTGCCATAGGAGTGACTTATAGGTTTATAGGTGTGTATCTCTGTAGTGATATAGGTAGCCTATATCACAGTAAGGGGTGCATGCACCACCTTACCCAGGCTGCAGTAGCAGACCTGTGGTGTCAGATTTAGTCTGCTTCTCAGGGGTGGCATAATACATGCTTCAGCCCTGGTAGGCCTGTGAAGTACCTATGCCCTTGGTACCTAAGGTACCATATACTAGGGACTCATAAGGTACCACAGTATCCAATCACTAGTGCACCTAGAGTGCACTCCAAGTCGTTTAGAGAGAAGAGAGAGGCTGGGGCCCTGATTGGCAGGGTCCCAGCCTGACTATAGCCAGAAACCAGTGTAAACATCAGAAAAATAAGTGGGGGCAACATAAGAGGCAGATCCTACTCTCCTACAATCATCATCGGGAAGCTTGTGCTTGGATGGTGGTTCATCATGAATGTGTCCTGTATCGGGATCAATATACAGTTTTTTCTGTTTTGGATCCAATCTAATAGGTACAGTGTCTTTATTGGAATCCGGTGAAATTGCAGGCAAGTCTTTGCTTTTCGGCACCGAAGTTTTCGGAGTCGAGCCGGGAAGTCCTTTTGGTGCCGAAGGTTTCGACTCCAAGGGTTTCTTGGGTTTTGGTGTCAGTGGTTTCGGATCCTAAGATTTTGGTTCGGAACCGAACTTGGATTTGGAGCTCGAAGGTTTCGGCTCGGAGGTAGGCTTTGGGCGACTCGGTCCCGAGCAGGAAGGCTTCTTGAAGTGTTTCGGTGCCGAGCCCGTAGGCGGAGCGTGAGAAACCTCTTCTCGGTGCCAACCTTGGGGCGGAGGCGGTGACGAAGCCTTAGACTTTTTAGGGACGGTGGGAGGAGGGGGGAGAAGGTGTCTTCGATACTCGCGTCCTTTTGTCCCTGTGGCACCGCCTCGTCTCCGAGGTCGATCTGCAATTCCAAACTGGAGTCGGACGCCGCCAAAGTCAGTTCTTCTTCTTCTGCCGCTGATACCGCTGCTTGTACGGAGTCGTCGCCGAACAGATCCGGTGTGACATCCAACCGCTGCATTTTTCGACGTCGAGCCAGACGATCACGGAGACTTTTCTTTGGTCTGAAGGATCGGCACGCGTCGCAGTCTTGCTCCTTGTGCTCAGGGGACAAGCACAAATTACACACCTGCTGAGAGTCTGTGCGCGGATATTTCGTGTGGCACAGAGGACAGAATTTAAATAGGGTCCGTTCCATCGACGAGGAGCCGAACGGACGCGGATGGGCGGGAAGGCCGTCCGCAGATTTTCGGACCGAAATGTAGAAGTCTTGAGTTTTAATTCGAATCGCGGAAAGAGAAGCGTGTTCCAGAACAATACCGTCAAGGTAGAGAGAATTACGCACCGAGGGGGAACCAGAGGATCGATAGCGGAGCGCAACAATACCCTTCCGAACCCGATGGCGGAAATAAACAATTTAACAATGGAGTCGATGCCCATGCGCACTATCACCGAAAGGAGGAGTCACCTACCTCGTGACTGGAAAGACTTCGAACAAAAACAACTCGCAAACATCCGGACCCAACACTAGATGGCAGGAGTATGCAAAGCATATGATCTACAGCTCACATGCCTCGAACATAGGTTTTCTTTTGGACGACTCTCACTACTGCTAATCATGAGTGCTAGGTCAATGGCTGTCCAGACTGACAGGTAGAGGATTTAAAAAAGAAAGATTTCCTAATGAAGCTTAAATAACTGCAGCAGTACAGATGCTTATGCTGTTCTATGATGCAAATGGTTTCAGATGACTATTATACTATAAATGGCTCAAACTTATTGGACATTACAACAAAAGTAAACATTTGCGGTTAAATAAATGTGTAAATATACCCATTGCAGCTTCATTTTTTTACACGAAGGACAAAATAAATATGGATAAATACAGACTGAAATGTCAAAAAATAAATACCATAAAACTGGGAGCCCTAGTTATGACTTACAATGCAAGCCCTGTGTTCCATTTTTATACTATTTTTTTAAGAAATAGAGAACTAACCATGTGCCATAAGATTTGTTATCCTATTTGTCATTATTTATAAAATCCTTATTTTTTATATACATAACTTATAAATAGTGGGAGGTAGACATGTTAAATATCTGGCACTAAATGTGAGGAACTGTAAACGGTAGGCCCATAAGATTTCATAAGATGCAAATACCACTTAGCTCTCTCATCGCCCAAAATCTGAAGTATCAAATCAAGCCAATAAAAATTCCACATAACATGTTAAACAAAGACTTGAGGAGAACAATCAAGATAGTCTGAACAATATAAAGAAACTGTGGTCCACCATCTTAAATAGATCTAGATGACCAATTGGGAGAGGTAGAGGCATTTCCTAAAAAGTTGTTTCCCCGATTAGTCCGTCAAGAGGAGCTTGATAATTGGTTTGGATTCCCGTACCGGTCTGTGCTACAAAGACATATGTCCCAACTGTGAATATCATTAGGGGCCTCGGGGATTGTAAGTGTGCTACTAAGGCTTCGGGCACATACAAGAGTAGAAATAGCAGTAGAGCTAAGAGGCAAACTTGCCTGTTGCCTCTGAAAAGACTGGAAGGGACCAGAAGCAGCAAAGGTGGTCTGAACCCTGTGGTAGACTTGGCAATATAGTAGTCCAGTAAAAGATCCCGTGCTCAGAATCGGAGGATGGAGAACCTAAATGTGAAGTCCATGAAGCCAAAAGCTTTATGTCTAGGTGTTGCCTTGTATTCACTCTATATAGTTTAAGTGAGGTAGAAGAGCAGGTTCAGATAAAACCAGACTCATTTACAGCAAACACAGAGCGCAGTATTCTAAAGTCTTTATGCAAATATTTTCACCAATACCTTAATATATGTATAGATGAGTGATATCAGATACGAACAGTATTGTGAGAATCCTCCAATAGGTTTGAGAATCAAAGTAATAAGGGGTTATGGTAAGAGGAAGTTTCTTTTTGCTACAGCTGCTAAACACTGGGGAGATGGGGTAAGATAGGGTAATTAATAAGGACTTCTCTGTCCTGTCTTAACACTGTGCCCAACCCTCGGGGACACCGTCACTTACTTCAAGTGCACCATCCTGGCTGTTGTACCTACCCTGACCTCTACACCCTGCATCTTGTAAAAGCCCGGTCTTAAAATGCCAAACCGGCGAGGTGACTTACGCTCCCTGCGAGTCAGACGTCACGTGGCGGGCCTCAACTTTTGTACCGCAATCAGTCTCATTATGTATAAAGAAGGGGCTGAACGTTGGCGCGGTCAGCCTAATTATGTAGAGAGGGAGACACGTGTTCGAGTATGGACCAAATGGTCTAGCAGATTTGGACCGCTTGTGAGCAAACCTTGGTTTTTTCAAAAATGTAGTCATCCGAGTTAATAAAGCACCAGTTTTTAATAATGATCCTCTTGATGTTAGAGGAATCTTTCCCTATTCTAATTCCTAGCTCTCTTATGGCTCCTTGAAATGATGGAATCCAGGTAGCTCCTGGTTTTCAATTTATT
The DNA here is from genome assembly GCA_963921515.1 of Calotriton arnoldi. Classification (NCBI taxonomy): domain Eukaryota; kingdom Metazoa; phylum Chordata; class Amphibia; order Caudata; family Salamandridae; genus Calotriton; species Calotriton arnoldi. The sequence continues at coordinate 389,846 of CAWUFW010001083.1, read as the reverse complement.
TGATAGCTCCTCCGATTGTTCCTTAAAATACTTGGTATTAGTGCAATTCCTCCCGAGTTGTAAAAATTAACCATAAGGTACGTTTTTAAGTAGTGTATGGGGATGAAACCTGCTGAACACCAACAGACTATTCTTGTCAGTAAGTTTTCTGCAGACACTTAATGAGGTATTTCATCTGCTTACTCCAACACTTTATCTTGCATGAGTGTGTAATTCATAAATATCACGATAGATGTACTGGATAGCAGCGCCTCCAAGGGCTACATGACATAATATTTTCGTGCATATTGCCTTTGTCTTCCACAATGTCATTATATAACCCATGATTCTGTAGTGCTCACAATTGGTGAGCTGGCAACCGGTTTCCAGAACAAACGACGTATCCAGAAACTACAACGGTTACCCTTCTTCCATGTCGTTTTCTATGTTCTTCTATTTATATTGACAGGTAGCGGACCAGTGAACCCAAGAAGTGTGCAAGTCTGTGTCAAGCATGAATGAATGCATTCACCTCACACACCATAATGCAATTTATACATCGCAAATAGTGGATGCATACACACTGAGTGTTTGATACTGACCCAGCACTTCTGATAGTAGGGATCTGCTATATAGAAGTCCTAAGAAAAGCCACAAGACCGGGTCTAGGCTTAGGTGGCTGAAAACTGTACACGGCTCTTGTTTGAAATGCAGACCATTAACCCATCCCCATTGACATCCATCTCTCGTGTTTTCAACCTTATCCAAATATTCATAGACCAAATAAACTATACCTGTATACCCAAGGTAATTGTACACATGGAACTCAGATCCCACTGGCAATTCCATTTAGATGTGCATCTCTCTCGTGAGGTTAAGCCCACCCAGACATGCTAGGTATCCTGGGTGAGGACTCTATGATGAAGCATGCCACTAATACATTTTATTCAGTTTACAAATAAACCACAAAAACAAAAAGCATTACATTAAAGGCATCTAATGAATTGATATTGAATATCATTAATGAAGGAAACAATTCCCTATTTGCACAATTATAAAAACACAATAAAATATCACCATTATTCATACTCAATTTAAAACCCTTGAAGTGCGTGACATTAGAGTCAATTAGCAGAATGCCTCTTAGCATTATGTGGGTTTTGTTTTGAGGTCAGTCATACCAATAAGAGTCATTCCTCCTGGGAAGACTTTTCCAAACCCCATTACCTCCACCACCAACAAAAGCAAAGGAATAGGGCTCGTGAGTTGAGTTTCCACTCCTGGATTGTTGTTGCTTCCTGCTGATCAGGTCTGAAAAGTTATTGTCCACTCCCAGGAGGTACTCCACTAGGAGATTCATCTGGTGGTGGATCACCCAATGCAAATTCGCTCCACCTGTGTGGACAGTTGAGGAGAGTGTGTGCCGCTTTGCTTTTGCAAATAAAACATGGTGGTCATGTTGTTTGTATGCACCAGGACTACTTTGTGAATGCCTTGGAGAAAAGTTTTGAGGGCTAGATGTATGGCTAAAAGTTACAGAAGGTTGATGTGGAGACCACATTGATGACATTGCCACAGACCCTGCACTATCACGTCCTCTAGATGCACACACTCCCAGAAAGTGATGCACTCATGGTGAATGTAACATGAGAAAATGTCTGTGAAGGGCCTGTCAAGCCACAGGTTGTTCCTGTTCTATCACTACAGGAAGCATTGGATACTGGCCTCTGTAAACACTAGATCTTCCCAGTGACCATCAATTTGTGACAACTGTACAGATGGGCACTCTTTGAACAGACACATATGAAGCCTTGCGTCTGAGACTATGGCTATACATGAGGCAATCATGCCTAGGATACGCATCACTGTTCAAGGACAGAAGGTCTGAAAAAGAGGCAAAAGCTGCTGAAATACTGTTGTTTGCTTGAGTCGGCTTTGGACGTGGCTCCATTGGTACCGACCCTAGGACTTAGTGGTGTTGACTGTAAACCCAACACTGTGAAGTAGAGAAATTGCAGCTTGGGTGCGGTTTTCTTGGACTTTTGATCAGTAAGTCGTCTAAGTAGGGGGAAAGACGTGAGCCCCCTCTCTTCTGAGATGGGTGGCTACCACCGGTAGAAATTTAAAGGCATTTGGTGAAAACCCTTGGAGCTGTGGTGATTCCAAAGGGCAACACTTTGAATTGGTAGTGCTGACCACTTACCATGAAGCGTAGGTAGCACCGTTGGGCCAGATGAATGGGGATGTGAAAGTAGGCATCCTTCAGGTCTAGTGTGGCCATGAAGTTGCCTTGTTGTAGCATAAGGATGACATCCTGCAAGGTGACCATGTGCAAATGTTACAAGAGAATGCATCTGTTGAGAGACCCGAGATCAAGGATTGGCCTCAGTGAGTAGTCCTTTTTGAGAAGGAGGACATAGAGGGAGTAGACTCCTTTTCCCAGGTGTTGAGGGGGCAGTGGCTCTATGACCCTCTGAAAATGAGCACCTGGACCTCTTCTTGTAGAAGGGTGGAGTGGTGTGAGCTGAGGGCGTGTTTGCGGTGTGGGATGTTTGGTGGTGTTGAGGTGAGTTTGAGGCAGTAGTCGGGCTCGAGGATCAATAGAACCCACCAGTCTGTGTTGATGTCTGCCCAGCGGGGCAAAAAGTCCTTGGAGCCCTCCCCCCGCAGGTGTAGCACTACACTCTAGTGTGATCGGAAGTATGTGGGGCAAGTCAATGTTTGGAGATAGATGCTCCCCTGGAAGGGGTGCCTTTGCATCGACCCTTGGAGTCATTACCCCTGAAAGTGCCCTGTGTGCACCTCCTATCTCCCTGTTGGTGATAGGTCTGTAGCTGTAATTAGTATGACTGCATCAACTTAGGGGAGGTGGCTTAGGATCTGCCCCTTGTCTGCTGCCTCTGAAAGGAGCCCTTGGCCGGTGGTACTTGTAGGGCACCCATGGCTTTTGCGATGCCTGTGTCCTTTATCTTTTCCAACATATCATCAACCTGGTGCTCTCCATCAAAGTGCAAGTTGAAGAGATATGTGTTTCGACCTCTGGCTTAAAGCCAGAAATATGAAGCCTGGAGTGGCGGCAGCGGGTTACAGAGGTGTTTAACCCTCTGGATGCTGTATCAGCTGAGTTCAGAGCACATGTTATAAATGGCTTTCTTCTCCTCAACAATCCCTTCACCCCTCTTGTGATATTGGTCAGGGAGATGTTGAAGCAAGGCCCCGATTTCTTCCCATTGGGCCATGTCGCAAACACAAAAGGAGGACCCCAGAATCGGCAATGCACCAGTGAGTGGCGGCAGCAGCAACTGTCACTTTTTGCCAATTTCATCAATGCGCTTTCTCTCCTTATCAGAAGGCGGAGAGTCACCTGTGGCTTGAACTGCTGCTCTCTTTCAGGCGGTGGAAACCACCAGGGAGTCAGAGGAAACGTGTTCTATGATCTAGGGAGGTTTAGATGATGCAGGTTTGAAGTTTCTTAATCCTAGGTGTTCCCACCCGGAATTTCACAGGCTCACCTAATATTTTCTGAGGCAGACTTCACTATACCCTTCAATACAGGGAGACTCTTGACGGAACACTCGGTTATGGATCACAACTCCACCAGGAAAACATCTGTCTCCACGGTGACATGCACATCTACTTTGCTGTAGGCAGCTGCACTTTGAATGACAATGTGGTATGCGGTGGCATTTTCCAGTGGGGAAGCCCTAACAGGGATGTACTGTCGGTCGTGTTCCCTGGAGGCTCCACATCATAGTTGTATGAAATTGGGTTATTGGTAGTGCAGGATGTGAGTGAGGCCTGTGCAAGTTATAGGTCCACAACTGCCTCCTTAATGGGAAACAAGTATCGCATTAAAGCACTTGACTCTCTCAGAGGGTAGAGAAGCAGGGCAGTTCCAGGACTGCTTTGGGGAGGTGGTGTGGGCTAGTAATCACCCACTGGCACACAACAACTACACTCAAATCATTGTCCAGTCAGTGATTTTTCTTTGAAAAAGGAAAAATACATCATTACACACACTACTAAATACTACGCATTAATATACAAATATATACGCAACGTAGATGGGAATACCTTTGGTGACATTTTGAAATCTCATTTGACCCCTCATGGGTCATGACCCCCAAAATCACTACATCCCCTTCCCTCCCCCAATACCAGATGCAACAACACATAAAAGGGGAGGGGTCATTTTACATAAAGCAGGCGTACTGGCTTTGCCAAGGATCAGCACATCAAAATATAAGGCAAGTCTATTGGCTTTGACAAGGACCCGCCATGTTAAAATATAAGGCGATCATCACATATTAGGATGCACCATTAAAACCAATGGATACAGTAATCTGTTTTAAAAGCACTCAATCAAAATTGCATTGCATATCAACCAAAATTATTAATAAAGTATTTATATTATAAAAACATTAAACATGTGCTAGAGTCTTTCTTTTACCACTTCAGATCACATAATGCTGTCATAGGACCAACCACGAGTTCCCTGTACTCTCGAGCTGAAGAGCATCAAGCCCAAACTCTGGGAGAATTCAAAATGCAAAGTCTCCTCTAGTCATGCATCTTATGACCTGGGAGACATAGGGTTAGTTTTTCCTGAATCACTCTTGGGGGGGCAGCAGCACGCCCTGCAGCCCCCACACCACTATGCATAAATACTGGTGATAACCCTGCCACTTCGTGGTGCCCGACAAAGCCCCTTCGTGTGGCATTAGGAGGTACTCCCATTGCCAGGAGCCGTGAATATATTATTACTAGATATGTAATTAGACGGTAGCCTGAAAGTCCTCTGCTGGAGAATAGGGACCAGTGCTGCTTAATTCAGAATAAGACTCCTGTGACCCCTCAGAAGAAGTCGCAGAAGGTGATGGAGGAGAAGGTGGAACAGGGCGTGGTGGAGGAAGGCTAACCCCCTTGTTTTTTGTCTGCTTGGCAGGCTCCAGTTCAAGAGAAGTGTCCGGCTTTGGAGTGCCCTCGAAGCCAAGCCTCTGCTTTTTAAGAGAATTCTTTCTGGTGGCAGAGATCTTAGCAGTGCAGAGATGAATGATGATGCATTGCCGTCTGTCACTGAGCTCTTGTTGGAGCATGTAGAGAATTGGCCTCTCCTCGGCATAGGCCATGGATGGTCTAGAAGCGGATGATAATTTCTGCGCAAACTGTGCCTTCAGTTTCGAAGTCTCAGCACAGAGGTGTGCTCTTGGACTTGAAGGCTGATGGAGGTTGAGGCTTTGGATGGATCCCATCTCTGCTCCGCACCTTGCCTTGGTGCAGACCGGAACCAGAGGGCAGTGGTGGTTTGTGCACGTGGCTCAATGCCCAAGTCCCTGGGGCAGGGCTTGGCCTCGATGTGCGACTGCTTATATGATTTAGAGCTTTAAGTGGAAGTCTGCTGTCGACCGTACTTTGCGTCTCTCGGAGTGGACTTGGTGCGAGGTCTGGGGGTCGACTGAGGTAGACAGGGCATCTTCATGTGGCTCTTCTTCTTCTTGGACTACTTCCTCTTCTGGCTTTGAATAGTTGAATCTGATGATTTCGGGGCTGGGTTGATGGATCACTACATCGGATGGCTCACTGTATTCCTCTTCTTTGGCATCAAGCGGGTCTGCTTTGCAGAAGAGGTCAGATGGTCTGGACAATGAACATTTATTTTGGGCTCAGTGCCTGTCTATCCGCTGCCAAAGGGTCTTCTTCCTCCTAAAGGCCGAGCAGGAGTTGTAGTGGGTGTCGCCATACTCAGGGTAGACGCACAGATCACAGAAAGCGTGGAGGTCAGACAAAGGATGCTTTGTTTGGCAATGAGGGCATCTCTTGAAGGGTGCCCATTTCATCACCCTCTGCTTCATGCTTTGGCATCGATAAAGAACGGGTGGGGCCCCTATATGGCAAGGGTGCCGTGAGAGCCAGGATGCCCAGTATTTGGTGGAGATATATATCGCGGTTTGAGCGAATGAGTTGAAAATGGAACAAATGTAGAGAAGAACTCTTCTTGGCGACAAGAAGGAAGATTTGGGTCCTGGAACCGCGACAGTCTGTGTCAGACACGTCGAGACCGGGAGCAATGTTGATACGTGCCTGAACCTGATGGCGGAGAAAAACAATCTAACAATGGAATTGGTGCCCATACGCGTTAACTGCCAGAGGAGGAGTCACCAATGCCTGGTAACTCGAAAGACTATCTAAAAAAACTAAAACAAATTGCAACAGTCCAAGCCCAGCACTAGATGGAAAAATTATGCAGAGTATGTGTATCTACAGCTACATGTGCTACGAACAGTAGTTTATACATGAGTGGTTATTAATGAAAGAGAAGCAGCATGAACAAAGATGGGTAACTGAGCAGGAGGCCCCCTCTAAACCTAATTAGATCATATTTAGACACTTTTCAGGTAAAATTTGACAGACGCTTTATCTAGCATGATTAACCTAGGGCCTGCAAAAGCATACAATTAAAGTTTCCTCCCTAGAACCTGCAGGAGCCTAAATACCAGGGACATCTAGTAAGCAGGTCTACCTCAAAGGGGTGGCAGGAGTCAGTTACTTCTCACATCTCCAAGCCACAGAGGGCAATGTGGGTTATAATGCAAAGACATCTGGAAGCATGTAAACTGGACCTCTATGCTAAAACCAACACTATATGTAGAGCAAAGATGTGAGAAACCACATTTAGAGAGCGTCTTAATTTTAGTTTAGCGACAAAACAAGGTTTACTATAGGATAAGTGAAGCACTTTCCCACAATTATAGTCTAGTTATTACATTTGGTGATAGATACAAACAAATATTACAAGCAGTGTTTACTGTAATTGACAATAGCAACATGATAAGTTGAATGCAACTTTACAGTATGTATTTTACATACGAACCATTATCCAGTCTACTTTCTCTGCCCTGAAACATGGTCATTGCTTCCATATTCAAGGCGCATACACCACGCATGAAAGCTTTCTTCATTGAGCCTTCAAAATGTTCTCTGTCTCCATGCAGGCGCTGAATCTCCGCTCTTGCTTCCTCAACAGATTCATTACACTAAAAAAACAAATATGTATATAAAGGTACACATAGCTTTAAGAACCACACTTAAAAACAACTATCATGCAGAAAGGTCGCCAGTCCATCTGCTGCACAGAGCAAGGTGGTTGCATGTACACATATGCTAAATTACTGCTTCTACAATAAATAGAATCTATTTGAGGTCTGAGGAGAAAAATAACCTGCACAGCTTCCCCAAGCACTTGTCTGTCCAAGTAAACTCAGATCATGAAAACAAAGAGATACACACTTAAATGAAACCGTAATAGTTATTAATGCACTTAAGTAGTTAAGGTTGACGTCTCAGTATATGAAGATTCTCATTTCAACTTTGGTATGTTTCTCGCATAAACTTGTCCATACCCACAAACCACGAGTACCTTTACTCTTAACCTTAGGGGGAGATTATAAAGCAACAGAAGCTATTCTTCATGAGTCTCTGCAATAGCAACAACAGGCACTGCAATTGATCTGAAATTGGACCACAAACAGGGACCTCTGGCAACATCATCCTTGCCAATCAATCAATCAATCAGGGGCTTGTAAAGCGCGGCTACTCACCCGTTAGGGTCTCAAGGCGCTGGGGGTCAAGGGGCTGCTGGTTGGACTGGGTGGAGGATCATTCGAATGGCCAGGTTTTTGAGGTTCTTCCTGAATTGGGTCAGTGATGCTGATTGTCTGAGGTGCAGGGGCAGGAGTTCCATGTCTTAGCGGTGAGGTAGGAAAACGATCTTCCTCCGGCTCTGGTCGTGTGGACCCTGGGGATGGAGGCAAGGGTGAGTTGGGAGGACTGGATTTGTCTGGTGTGTACGTGGAATGTGAGGCTGTGGTCCAGGTACACTGGTCCTTTCTTGTGTAGGGCATTGTAGGCGCGAGTGAGGAGCTTGAAAGTGACTCTTGTTGACTGGGAGCCAGTGGAGTTGTCGGAGGTGTTGCGTGATGTGGCTGCGGCAAGGGATGTCGAGGACCAGTCTGGCAGCTGCGTTTTGGACGTACTGTTTATTGAGCGGTTTCTGGGTGACGTCAGCATAGAGTGCATTGCCGTAGGGAGTCTGCTGGTGACGAGTGCGTGGGTGACTGTCCTTCTGGAATCTGTAGGGATCCATCTGAAAGTCTTTCGGAGCTGGCGGAGCGTGTGGCAGCAGGCTGAGGAAACTGCGTTGATTTGGTGGTCCATCATGAGCGAAGAGTCCATTATGATGCTAAGGTTGCGTGTGTGGTTCATCGGGGTGGGGCACCCAGAGCGGCTGGCCACTAGGAATAGGAAACGCCCCAGGCTGATGCGGTGAGTGCCAGGATGAGAACTTCGGTCTTGTCAGAGTTGAGCTTGAGGCAGCTGTCTTTCATCCAGGTCGCAACGGCTTTCATTCCACTGTGTAAGCTAGTTCTGGCATTTGAGGGTTCATTGGTGAGGGAAAGGATCAGCTGGGTGTCATCGGCGTAGGAGATGTTGAGTCCGTGGCTTCTGATGATGGCTGCGAGGGGGGCCATGTAGACGTTGAAGAGGGTGGGGCTCAGGGTGGAGCCCTGGGGGACTCCACAGCTGATCTCCGTGGGTTCTGACAGGAATGGTGGTAGTCTGACTCGCTGGGTCCAGCAGGTGAGGAATGAATGGATCCAGTCCAGAGCCCTGTCGCGAATGCGGGCGTCACGGAGTCTGGTGATTAGGGTGCGGTGGGAGACTGTGTTGAAGGCAGCCAAGAGGTCTAGTAGGACGAGGGCTGCTGTGTCGCCCCGGTCGAGGAGGGAGCAGATGTCGTCTGTGGCAGTGAGGAGTGCAGTCTCTGGGATGTGGTTGCTTCAGAAGTCGGATTGGGAGGTGTCCAGGACGTGGTTCACTTCGATGAACTCGGACAGTTGATGGCCCTCTCTATGACCTTGGCTGGGAAGGGGAGGAGGGAGAACGGTCTAAAGTTCTTGAGGTCTGCCGGGTCTGAGGATGGCTTTTTAGGCAGGGGGTTGATCTCAGTGTTTTTCCAGTCGTCCGGGAAGGTGGTGGTTTCGATGGAGCAGTTGATGGTGCGGTGGAGCGGGGTGGAGGCAATGGTGCCGGCTGCTCTGTGGAAGATGTGGTACGGGCATGGGTCCGTTGTTCCCCTGAGTATATGCTCTCCATGACCTTGAGCATGTCCTCTGTAGTGAGCAGGGTCCAGCAGAGCACGGTCTGTTGAGGAGCGGCTTGGTTGTCTGTGATGGTGGCGGGTGGGGCAGCCGGCTCTAGGGTGTCGAAGCTCTCGTAGATCTTCCTGAACTTGTGGCGGAGGAAGGTGCAGAGTTTGTTGCAGAGGTCTTGGGAGGGGTAGAACGTCTGCGGTCTCGCTGTTGGGCCTGGTGAACTCCTTGATGATGATGAAGAGTTCTTTGCGGCTGTGTGCGTTGATTCGGTCTTGGAAGGCCACCTCCTCAATCTTCCTCATGTTCCGCTGGTGACATCATCATGCAAAACAATTTCCACTATTAAGCTATCCTGCTGCTGCAATGACTGCCTGAACACCTATGAGCTTGATGAAAGAGCCTTTCCTAGCCCCACCACCCTGTCATAATACATTACTGGGTTTTATTGGGAAAAGTTCAATACCTCAAAGGAATAAAGGTTTCACATCATTTTGCCCGCATGGATGGCCCAGACCAACGAGGTAGCATCCAAGGCTGTAAAGAACTCAAGAAGCAACAGTAGGGCTGGAGGAGAACATACTTCAGTGAAAGTTCAGAGATGATGCAGGAGCCACTGCTGTTTCAAGCACCACTGAAGGGCCCTCATACTTTATCTGGTGTGTGACACCACACGAATGCACAAAACAATCAGGCTCAGAAGGTGGAGGACTTGCAGAACCAAAATCTAACTTTGGAATCCTGTCTCAAATTTCTGCAGACTCGGAGGAGAGAAAGGCTTTATAAAGGCCGTGCCCAACACAACACCTATGAAGGGCAGCCTCTACTGGAGTATGAGATGGGACATCTGGGTGTTGATGATAAAGCCAAAGTCATGCAGAAGGGTCATGGTATGCAGAGGACCATGCCTTCATCAGCCAGCTGTCCAAGGACTCATGACCTACTGAATGAAGCCACCACCACAGCAAACACTTTGTGAACATTTCTGGAGATGATGTAAGACAAAATGATCGTACTGCATGGGACTGTTGGGACTCCAATGTGAAAAGGCTTGTGAACATGGAGGATAAGCAGATGGAAATAGGCATCCTGAAAATCCAGGACACAAACCAATCCCCGCTTGCAGGTCCAGCAGAAAATGGCACATGGAAGCATTTTGAAACGGTCATGTTGAATGAAGATGTTTAAGAGTCATAGGTCCAAAACGTATCCAAGACCTCCGTCTGGGCCAAGAAGTAAAGGGAGTAAAATCTCATGCCACTTTTCTCCAGGGGCACCACTTCTCTAGTCCCTTTGCTCAGAAGGACAAAACCCTCAACCTTCAATATTTTCGGGTGTGTCAGAGAGCACCCCCTTGCAGAAAAGGGGTGATGGGACTGGAGGTCAAGGCGTAGAACGTTTACATGTAGACTTTTTAGCTAGGTTGAAACACTCAGCGACTCATTTTGATGGTCTCCCAGTTGGTGGGTAAGAGGAAGATGATCCTGCTCTCTCCTGGTAGCTGGTGGCGGAAGAAAGAAAGAGGAGTCAAAGAAGTCGCAACATGGCAGATAAGGATAAGTTACTTACCTGTAATCCTAGTTCTCTTCCAGGGGTATCCTCATCAAAGTCATAAGCACTGAATATTCCCGCCCACGTGCGGGGACCCCGGAAATATAAAAATTATATATGGAAATCACATATATACAGCTCTACATATATGCATATACATATATCATTTTTTCTCATACCAATGCAGCTCTCAATAGGAGGCTAAACAATGTAATTACACACATAAAAAACTACCTTTGCCAATATATAAAAACACCAGAGGACAATTAGTACTTGAACTCTGTTTTTTAATGAGCAAAATACTCATAAAGAGTAAAAACTGCAAAATAAGTAGACATTGTTAGCCTACAGGCTGCATTGTAAACCAATAGCATAGAAAATGAAAACATTTTCAACAAAAAACTGGCACCGTGCCTTTAAGGCAGCCATGACCCCTAGCTTCCCATCATGCCTCAGGGGTGACAGTTAGGTCAGTTGTTCTTTGCATAACCCTGAAGGTCAGGGCACAAAGATATCCTTTAACACTTTAGAAATCTCTCATTTACCTGGGGAGGCGGGTGGGTTGCTTATGACTTTGATGAGGATACCCCTGGAAGAGAACTAGGATTACAGGTAAGTAACTTATCCTTCTCTTCCAGGGGATCCTCATCAATAGTCATAAGCACTGAATAGAATAGCAAGCCCATCAACCACCTGCAGGTAAATGAGTAAAGTGACCCAACACAAAGAAACATAACAGCCGAAATCAGCTGTTGAACAGATTCCTCAAGGAGGCCTGGCCTACTTGGGTGTCTGCTCTGGTGTCTGATTCCAGACAGTAGTGCCTCGTAAATGTATGGACGGACCTCCAAGTTGCCGCCTTACAGATTTCAGACATGGGCACATTTTGAAGAAAAGCAGTAGTAGCCGCTTTCCCTCTAGTAGAATGCGCTCTGGGAGTAAACTCCAGGAGCTTCTGCGCTAATTGATAAGCAAGCTTGATACATGAAACTATCCATCTGGAGATGGAGCGCTTTGAAGCTGCGAACCCAGATCTGATCGACCCATAGTTAACAAATAGTTGATCAGATTTTCTTATAGATTTGGACCGATCCAGATAGAATTTTAAAACCCTTTTGAGGTCCAGAGAATGCAAAGCCCTCTCAGCTGGAGTGGAGGGATTGGGAAAAAAGGTGGGTAGAGAGATGGTCTGATTCACATGAAAATCCGACACCACCTTTGGAAGGAAAGAGGGGTGCGTCCTCATCACAACCCTGTTAAGATGGAAGACTGTATAGGGTTCTTTGGAGCAGAGCGCCTGTATTTCACTCACTCTGCGAGCTGACGTGATCGCTACCAAGAAAGCCGCCTTCCAAGAAAGATGCTGTAAGGTTGCTTTGTGTATGGGTTCAAAAGGCGGACCCATCAATTTTGATAGCACCAGGTTAAGCTCCCAGGGTGGTGAAGGAGGCCGTACCGGAGGATAGACCTTCTTTAAACCCTGCAAAAAATCCTTAACAGCCTGTAACTGGAAGAAGGAAGGTTGAGAAGCTGAACGCCTATATGCAGTTATAGCTGCTAAATGTACCTTAATGGAAGAAAACTTCAAACCTGCTTTCGCCAGATAAAGTAGGTAAGGAAGGATGACCTCTTCCTGACCTTTGATTGGGTTACAATTGTTCTGCATACACCACATGTAAAACCGTTTCCACTTGCATGCATACGAATGCCTCGTGGACGGTCTTCTTGCTTCCTTCAAGATGGACATGCAGTCCTGCGGTAGTCCTAAGTGGCCATACTGGAGGACCTCAGGAGCCATGCCGCCAAGTTCAGTGAGGGAAGGTTGGGATGATGAATCCTCCCGTTCATCTTGGACAGCAGGTCCGGTCTGCACGGCAGCCTCTTGTGAGGACACTCTGATAGGTGCAGAAGGTCCGGGTACCACCATTGTCTCGGCCAGTCCGGGGCAATTAGTATCATCCTCGTGCACGAATGGGACAGCTTGGTCACCACCTTCGGGATCAGCGGAAGGGGTGGAAAGGCGTACACAAATGCCCCTGACCAGTCTATCAAAAGGGCATTCCCTTTCGATCCTGGTCGGTAGAACCGTGAGGCGAAGTCTCGGCATTTGGCATTTTCGTCGTCCGAGAAGAGGTCGATGGTGGGACGACCCCATGTCTGGAAGATGTCTTCGACGACCTCGTCGTTGAGCACCCAGTCTTCTCTGTCTTCGAAGTGACGGCTGAGTGCATCCGCTCTCACGTTCTGTTCTCCTGGCAGGTGGACTGCTGTGACTGCCAGATTCCGAGCCAAGAGCCAATGCCAGAGTGCTTGAGCTTCCAGGGAAAGTGTGCGTGAGCGAGTTCCCCCTGTTTGTTCAGGTAGTACATGGTGGTGGTGTTGTCCGTCTGTACTAACACTGAGGTTGCCTGAATCGAGGGGAGGAAAGCTTTGAGGGCTAGGTGTACTGCTCTCAGCTCTAGCATGTTGATGTGATAGGATCGCTCCTTTGGAGACCACAGTCCTTGAGTCTGGAGAGAACCCATGTGGGCTCCCCAACCCTGCAGCGAGGCGTCCGTGATCAGTGTCTGAGCAGGCGGAGGTTGATGGAAAGGAACTCCGACTTGCAAATTTTGTTTTCTCATCCACCAAGGTATGGAAGCTCGAGCCGCGTTTGATGGACTTATTTTTTCGTCCCAACGAGCGGTCTGCTGGTCCCACTTGTCCTCCAGATCCTGCTGAAGAGGACGCATTCGTAGTCTGGCATTGGGAACCAGGAAGATGCAGGATGCCATCGACCCTAGCAGGGAGGCAATCCGACGCACAGGTAGTTTTCTGTTGCGCAGAACCAGCTGGCATTTCTGTATGAGGGAACACTGTCTCTCCTCCGAAGGAAACACTTTTCCTACCGTGGAGTCTAGCAGAGCTCCTAAAAAATGTATTTTCTGTGTTGGCTGTGAAGTTGATTTGACGAAATTCACATGCAGGCCCAGCCGGTGACACAGCTCGAGACAGCTCAAGAAATGAATCCTCACACTGTCTGGGGAAGGACCTTTCAACAGCCAGTCGTCCAAGTACGGGTATACGAAGACGCCCCTGCGGCGCAGTGCGGCTGCCACCACCGCCATGCACTTCGTGAACACTCTGGGGGCTGACTTCAACCCGAAGGGTAGAACCTTGAACTGGTAATGAGCGGATCCCACTAGGAATCGCAGGTACTGTCTGTGATACTGATTGATCGGAACGTGAAAATATGCATCTTGCAGATCCAGCGAGCACATCCAATCCCCCTGCCTGAGATGTGGATATATTTGATGGAGAGCCAACATGCGAAACTTTTCCTTTTTTATGGATAGGTTGAGTGACCGCAAGTCCAGAATGGGTCTGTACTCTGCTTTTTGGCCTTTTTTCTTCACCAAAAAATATCTTGAGTAAACCCCTTTTCCTCTTTGAGATACTGGCACCCTCTCGATGGCTGACTTTCTGAGAAGGGTGGCAACCTCTTTCTGCAAGAGTTTTAACTGGTGACACGACGGAGGAACTGGAGGGATTGATGGTGGGCGATGTTGAAAACGTAGAGAGTACCCATTCTGCAACGTGGCTAGTACCCACCGATCCTTTGTGATAGCTCGCCACTCTTCGAGATGATCTGCGATACTTCCCCCACTGGAGTGGTGAACGGCGACAGGGGAAGTGAGTGTTCATTGTTTCGACTGCGTCTTGGCGGAATTGTTGCCTTGTTGCTGGTTTCTTCCTCCTCTGGAGGAGCGTCTGCCCCGATACTGCGTTTTTTGCTGGCCTTGCTGATCCTGATTTTTCTGCCAATGAGGGGTTTGAACCCTCTGTTGGGAGGATCGTCTATTGTAAGGACGGAATCTCTTACGGAATTCCTTTCTTTTCTCCAGGCCCACCGCTTTAAGCGTGTCCAGTTCCGTTTTCATCCGCGTCATCTCTTCATCCGTGTGAGTCCCGAACAAAGAGGAACCAGAGAACGGAAGATTGAGGATGCGTGACTGCGCTTCTGGCCTGAGTGCTGTAAGACGTAGCCATGATGTTCTCCTTGCGCATACCCCATGAGCATAAGCATGTGCCGAAAGGGTAGCTCCATCCGCCGCAGCACTGATGACCTGGTTAGACACCTGACTGCCCTCTGTTAAGATTTCTTCAAAATCTTTACGGTCTTCCTGTGGCAACTTTTCAGTGAATCTCTGTAGTGAGTCCCACAGAGATCTGTCGTAGCGGCCCAGGAGTGCCGCTGCATTGGAGACCTTCAACATGGAGGCCGAAGTGCCACAAACCTTCCTTCCCCAGGAATCCTGCACCTTGCTCTCCTTGTCTGGTGGGACAGTAGAGGAGGATGCCACCGCATGAGTCTTCTTTGCCGCCGCAATTACGACTGAATCCGGAGGAGGGTCAGCCCTGAGGAAGAGCGGATCGTCCTCTGGTGAACGGTACTTTTTAAGATCCTCGCTGGGGCGGTCTTAACACTCGCTGGCGTGAGAAAGATATCCATCACTGGCTCTATGATGCCTGGTACCAAGGGAAGCAGAGGTTTAGCTGCTGCTCTTTGGTGTAGAGTCTCAAAAATCACCGAGGACTTGCTTTGGCGAGTTGGCATAGGGATACCCAGCTTTACAGCTCCTCTGCCAAGAATGTCCTGAAAAGTGTAGATGTCGTCCACCGGAGAGACCCTCGACGGTGGACTGTTCGTCAAAGTAGGCGAATATCTCTATGGGATGTATGAGTGGAAGAAGAGGACGGAGTAGGCGATCTGTGTGCTCTCCTCCTGCTTCTTGATCTAGACCTCCTCCTGTGTGAGTGCACCGGTGTGCGGCTGCGAGCTCTTGTTCTTGAAGGAGATCGCTCTTTATCCTGAGTTAAACGAGCCAACGGGGATCTGTTCTGATGGCTCGAGTAATTCCTGTCCGTAGCCCAGTGATGTAGAGGCCTGTGCCATCGTGGCGATAAATGGATGGAAGGCGATCTGTGGCTCTCTCTTTCCTTAGGAGACTGAGCAGGAGGTGTGAAGCTCAGCTCTTCATGCCTTGTTGGAGAATCTTGGTGACCCCCTGACACTGGGCTGTTGGACGTCGAGATAACCACCTCCGGGGATCTGGACGAACCTGAAGGTGACGAAGACAGGCTCACTGGAGGTGAGGTGTTTCCAGAAGGGCGCTTTGACGTTGACCTGGAGCGTCTAAGCGTCGACTGCCCTCTCAACGGAGACGTATGTCTCGACGTTGACTTTCTTCTCTTAGAAAGTGGACTTCTCGGCGACGAACGTCTCTCCAACACTGGTGCAGTGTCCTGTTTTGACACTCCCTGCACCCTTTCAGGAGATTGCTGTGTCGACGTCGACCGGCGTTGGACTGCCGGCGACGGAGGTCTTGGTCTCGACGCCGAAAATCCACTCGGCGGAGTCATCCGCCTCGACGGCGTGGAATGATGGATCGTCTGCTTCGACGCCGAAGGAGGTGTCCTGTGTCTCGACGCCGAAGATCGTTGCTTTGATCCCGGCGGAGATCTGTGTCTCGACGTCGATCGCCGATGAGGAGGCGACGACGGAGAGATGCGTCTCGACGTCGATCGCCGCTGACGAGACGGGGAGATGTGCTTCGACGTCGATCGCCGTTGATGAGGCGACGACGGAGCGCTGTGCCTCGACGTCGATCGCACCTGCGACGACGGAGCGCTGTGCCTCGACGTTGATCGCGCCTGCGACGACGGAGCGCTGTGCCTCGACGTCGTACGCCCACCCGGCGCCGACGGAGACCTGTCTCTCGACGTTGAGCGCCGCCTGGTTGACGTCAACGGAGGACCTGTTACCTTCGTCGACGAAGATTTCGTAGTCGAATGATGATGCGCCGGCATCACCGAAGTCTTCAACGCCGATTTCTTCGTCGCCGATTTCTTCGACGTCGATACCGACGCCGACGGAGAACAGGTCGGGACTTTTCCTCTCGACGTCGACCGAGTTCTCCTCTTCTTCTGCCTCACAGGAGACCTACCTCTTTCAGAGAGGCCATAGAGACGGATCCTGTCCCTCTCCTTGATAGTCCTTCTTGATAACTTCTTACAATGCTGGCAGTTGTCAGAAGAGTGGGACTCAGGGAGGCAGAGAATACACACAGGATGTGTATCTGTTCTGGCCTTCTTCTTGCCACATGACGGGCAAGGATCGAATAAAGAAGGCATTTCCAAAAAATAAACCTTTTCTGAAACACAAAAAGGTGCTACTTGCACTCTAGGACCAAAAGACGTCGAGTGAAAGTAGAAAAAACTAGATCTTTATAGATATTTTTTGACAGAAAGTCAAAAAAGCAAGAGCTGAAAATCCAGGGTCCTGACTGAAGGAGCCGGAAAGAACAACTGACCTAACTGTCACCCCTGAGGCATGATGGGAAGCTAGGGGTCATGGCTGCCTTAAAGGCACGGTGCCAGTTTTTTGTTGAAAATGTTTTCATTTTCTATGCTATTGGTTTACAATGCAGCCTGTAGGCTAACAATGTCTACTTATTTTGCAGTTTTTACTCTTTATGAGTATTTTGCTCATTAAAAAACAGAGTTCAAGTACTAATTGTCCTCTGGTGTTTTTATATATTGGCAAAGGTAGTTTTTTATGTGTGTAATTACATTGTTTAGCCTCCTATTGAGAGCTGCATTGGTATGAGAAAAAATGATATATGTATATGCATATATGTAGAGCTGTATATATGTGATTTCCGGGGTCCCCGCACGTGGGCGGGAATATTCAGTGCTTATGACTATTGATGAGGATCCCCTGGAAGAGAAATTAGAAAACAGGGGAGAATGGAGATACTACTACTGGTGATGTTGGCAACACTTAAGTACACTCTGATCCAGAAGAGGTATAAAGCTGTTACGGGGTCTGGATTGGCAGAAAAGGTTACCACTGCCATGAGGGTTGTCGCTGGAGATGTGACGGTACTTGCTGATGGAAATGTTTCCATGGGAAGGCCAACACATGTAAGCATGCCACGACTATTTTAAAAAAATGTTGCAGGGAGGAGTCCACCTTCTCCGTGAAAGGCAGCTTACCATTCAACGGCGTGTGATTAAATCCCACCTGGAAAAATCCTAAAAAGCATGTGCACTGTATTTGGGCATACTGGCTTAAGGTAACCATGTTGGCTATGGACTGAGCCATCGTGTGGCCAGAGTTCTGGCCCCACTTCAAGATTTGTTTGAAGTTGTACAATCCTCTGTTGACCAAATCAGAGAAGGGCTTCATGTGGTCAGGGAGACTGAAAATGGCCAAGCAAGCCAATACTCGCGAGACATGGACATTCTGCCAAGATGATGAGGCCTTTCCAGTGTCCAGAGCTAGACCGCATGAAGCGAAGACTTTCCTGCCCATTAAACTTTTCAGATTCATAATACGAATTAGCAGCGGTGAAACTGGTAGATATAACTAGGCAAAAGAGACTGGTGCCACCAAAACCTTCGGTGATGGGAGGAAGACAAAAATATAGGGTTAGATGGCACAGTCCTATGGTATTGTGTGACTTGTCTGTGACTGAGATGTCCAAGAAACATTTCTCACATGAAATCAGGACTAGCTGGAAGAGCACATCATTGGGACAAACTTGGGATAAGGTCAAAGAGCCTAAAAGGTCATACGATTGAGAAAAGTTAAAAACATAGTATATGAGGACAGTATTTCATGAATGTATGATGGACTGAACAAAGTGGTAATCATTTGATATTGAAGTAACACCTTTTTGGCCACGCATGAAGGTGCAAGCACGGTTGGCAAAACTTGTTAGCCATAACTGCTGCATGTCCTTGGAACAATTGAGAGCGATTATATCTGTAAATGGTATGGTAATGTTTAAAATATGTCTATTGCTGCAGGTGGTTATAATGCAAGGGGTTTACTGTGAAAGCGGGCACAAATATTTTCCTTCACGGATTATGTCTAATTGGAAGGTGGAAATTGTTTCTGAGGGTGGTGCTGGAGAGCGTGTCATAGATGGCGCCTAAGGAACAAGGTCCAATGCCATCATAGGCAGGAGCTACTTTGGAAGTATCTCCAAGGCCCAAACTGTTGAGTCAGGTGGCATCTGGCTCCAAGCTGGCAGAATCATCAAAACGTTTCGATCAACCCAGCGCTGGGAAGTAGCCTAGAGGTTTGTGGAGCCATCATCAAAATGTCTAACATGGTGTGTCAAAAAGCCTTGACTTGGGAGGAGGCGGCAGATGGAACCAGAAACTCTAGCTAGTTCTTCAGAACCAGAATCACCTTCTAAGTTGAGGAAGAGGCCAGGTCACAGGACGAGGACACCGAGTCTCTGAATACTCCTGGAAGCATCCTGGAGGAAGAGGACTTCTTCCATGTGCTGTTTTTTATGTGTGCTGTTCACAGTAAGATCCATTGGGGATAGTTCCTGTCCATGGACTTACCAGAAGAGATGAAAGGACCGCTTGGGGTGTTCTTGCATGTCCTTGCCAAAACAGTTTGGCCTTCTAGTCCCTTTTCATGCATGGATGAGAGCAAAAGTTACAGGCCGAGGTGTCATGATCTGATCCAAGACACCACATACAAAGGAAATGTGGATATGATAAGGACATATTGCGACAGTCACCAGTGCTTAAGCCCCAAAAAAAGTAGGAGAGCACATTTAATTCTGTGAGGAATGTCATCTGGGAAACCCTGGGAAGATAAGGCAACAGTAACTGGAACCCACACTTGGAGTGCTTAGCTGTGAAATGTTTACAAACAAATTGTATTTGAAAACAAGTTATAACAGACCCTACCATTGCTAACTACAGGTGTACTTTACACGCAGCACACAACATCAAACTTTAACATATTAGTTAAACATTTAAACTAAGAAATTTACTGAAAAACCCCAAAAACTTAATCTTGAGGAAATGAACGTTGACTAAGGTGTAGTAGAGGCTACACCAAAACCCCAAAAGACTAGAAATTCAAAGGTTTAGATACGACCTTAACTATACCTTTTACCACCACCACCATGGTGACTTAAGCTGAACTCTTACTCACAGCACGCTTAATTTATAACGCACATTTTTAAAAATCGACAATGACAATTTATATTCATTAATGAGATGCACACAGTAATAATAAAGTATATATAAAGTATAAAGCTATCATGTTGATACATACCTCAACTAGAATCACTACATCTTCTTTATGGCATTCATACAATAACCTGATGCTTTCAATAAAATACTAGCATCATAACATTACACACATTCTTTCCAACAACCAATTATATAATCTGTAAAATACAATTAAATACAATTTCATATTATACTTGCACAGATTATTTTTTTATACAAAACTAGACAAAATAATACCATTTAACATTTTAACTTATTAACTACCAAACAAATAATACTAATGGAAATAGTGTGCCAACAACATTAAGGCCTGGATTTAGAGTTTGGAAGATGGGGATTCCGTCACAAACGTGACGGATATCATGCCTTATTACAAGTGCATTGGGATATAATGACCTTGTAAATAGGCGGACTGGATAAGCATCAAATTTTTGATGGAGTACCCGTCCGACAAACTCTTAAAACAGGCCCTAAATACCTATATATTTATTTCAAGCCACACATTAAACATTTAATTCATATCTTGCCTAAAAATGAAGACTAAACAAATAATCCGTTCACTTATTAAATCTACTTAACATTTTTTTAATTTACCCTTTACAGCGGACCTGTGATAGTCAGATCGTGAAAAGTTTAGCAGTTTGTCATGGTCAAAAGGGGAAAAACCAAGCAGGGCTCCAGAAGACTGGATATACCTTTTCTGTGGTCCTGGGGCAACCTATAACTTCACAGTCAAAAGCTCCAAGTGGGACAAGCCAGTAATATGAAGCCTCCAAAGCGGTATCTTTTTTTTGGGTAAGCTTGGTGCCCTGTCCTGGTCCTCCAGAAACAGAAATTTTGTAAGTCCCAACTTTCAGGAAAAATTCTGTAACTTCTTCCATGCTGCTGCAAAAGTCTTTAAACCTCAGGGAAGTCTGAAACTAGACCATTGCTTTAATTGTGAAAAACCTGCTCACAAATTCCAGTCAGGTTTACAGCCAAATGTCCAGTAACAATTGGGTTGCTGCCCATCTGCAACTTTTACCAATTTTCTAAGATATATTAAGTCTTTACTGTCAATTTGGCTCTCTGGAGTAGGGAGAGGGTGGAAATCCCTCCTCCCCTGGAATGTGTCAATAATACCAAATAGGATGCCGATTTATTTAGCACGGTATTCTCATGCATCTGCCAATCATTTTTTTGTAAATACTTTGTCCTTTGCCAGTATTGAGCAGAAGGGCTTATGGTTGTAATTGGGCATTGTATTAAACAACTGCTCCCACAATTAATTCAACTGATGTACCTTTGCCACAATACACAGCTTTTTATATAACTTTTATTCATTAACCACAAGATACCAGATATCCAGGAGAATAAAACTGGAGAACCAGAAGATTTATACATTCTCAATTCTTTGAATTTTACTTCAGTGTTATAACATACCAGCCTTTGTCTCCAAAGGCATGGTCTTTACACCTCTGCTGCATAATTATGTAAAGAACTAGCTCTGATCATGTAAAGCACTTAAGTTCCCTTCTGACCTGAGAGTGTTTCAGCTTTAAAGGCTGAGGCAGTGAGTCTGCTTGAGTAAGGAAACAATTATTTTCATAATATATTTTACGATCCACCCGTAGCCCAAGTATTCAAATGGTTAGGAGCACCAAAAGGATATCAAATATGCCTGAATAATATTGCAAGCATTTTATAGGTAGCCGACTTGTCCAAATGATCTAGGATTAGTAGCAAGGCTTGAAAACATTTAAAGAGAAAAATATCTGAGTTACCTGTGCAATTTTAGCTTCATAATCATTAGACAGCTGAACACAAACTTCTTCAGCTCGAGTTCGACATGCTTTCTCTACTCGGTCTTTCCAATTTGATTGAATGATAGAATGCCAGGCGCGCCATGCTTTCTTCATTAAAGCCATGGTGTAGTGCTTATCTGCTAGGTTCCGTGCATAAGCCTTGAATGTGATAAAATTCCTCATTAGCATTGCTTCAATAATTGATCTAAAGATGCAATGATAAAAACTGAACACAGAAAATAATGGAGTTCTTACCTCTACTTTTATATTTCCTAAGTCCATAACTTATGTTCGGCATTTCCTTATACTCATTTCTACTAAGCAAGAGATGGCAATTAAAAATTTCAATATGAAAAATGTCTTCATTGAACTACACTCTTCTAGGTAATGTATAATTATCCTTAAAGCGCTCAGGCTCTATGCTGTACTGAAATGGTAGTTTGCAGCTTTCTGTGAAGTGCGCCACATAGCTTTCCAGACAAATCTGGTCATATTTGATTGGGTACATGCCTATGCAAATGCTTTGACACATGCTAGCAACACTAACATTGATTGCCACATCAGTGCTCTGTGCTGGAGGGGGCAGGTAGAACCTCAATGAGAATTAAAACTAGTCTTGGGGATAGGAACCCAATTATCTCTTCGAGACCTGCCACTGTGTGTGTATGTGGGAGTTTCTAAGGACCAAGTACATTATTAGAGCTGGACCTCAAGGAGAGATTTGTGCAGAATGGAAGCCAGAGTAACTCCTCTACCGAGCAGGATCATTTCCAACTAGCAATCCAGCTGAGCACTGGGTGGAAATGAAACTGGTAGTCCATTTTAATGACTGCTCTGAGAGGGATACATTTGCACAATTTCTCTCTGCCCTCTGACAAGACAAGTGTGCCCAAAATGGTGGTTATGAAATACAAAATTTAGACAAGAGAATGTAATGATCTTTTATAAAGGAGGACTAAAAGATGAAACATTACTATACAAAACTGTCATTACTATTTTCCTCCTTTACTTCCTTTGCATTTTTACTATTTCCGTTCACATACCTGTCAACAATGGCCACCAATCACATTTTCAATATTTATAAGTTAAGGAGTAACACATCAAAGACAATTGGGCAAGTTTAGTCCTCTTCCTCTGTCCTCATTCATTTTGTCCATCTCCCCTTTTAATTGGTCCTATCATTTTTACATTTTGTAGTAGTGTCATGCAGTGCAACAAATCCAGTGCATTGAATTAGACATGTAGATGAACCACTTCGCAGGAAGTAGCTCGATCCATTATATTTTGCTACATCTGCGAAGGAGAGCACTTTTCACCTCTGCGTAAACTGTGTGCCTACTGACTGCAACCTTTACATTTCAATTTCACTGAAAGTAATTAAATATGTGAGCATTGAACAACAGGCACAGAAAGAGGACAGGGCTGCCAGGTGCCATCCTGCAAAAGGAACACTACTCCAAACAGTCCACTTCTGTGCATTTAATATCAGCACATATATCTAGTTTGAAGCTTGTTTCCTCAGCACTCCCTGCAGCAAGTTATATTTATTCTGCAAGCAAGAATATGCATAACTTGTGCATAGATGCTTCTCCCCAATCCATTTACACTCCCTCCCAGACGCAACGGTCACTCATTTTCTTACATTATATAAGCCCAAATCCCTGCATTTGCCAACAAGAACCTTTGTGCCAGATAATGATAGCTCCCTCCCGCCCCCCGTAGAACCATGCTCCCCCATAGTATTTTTCATACAGGCATGTTCGATTTTGTTCTAAAGCAATAGACTGATTGTTAAAACCAACATGTAACATAATGAAGAAAAGTTTACTATGTATGTGGTTTATCAGACACTGTTCGGGAGCCACTGGACAAACCGGGGCAACAAGGCCCCAAATGAGGTGGTTGTGGTCATTTGTTACTGGTGTATCGGGCTTGATATACTATGGCTCCGCAAACCAGGTCAAGTACAACCCTTTCAGCGATATATTCTCAGAGTAGCGAGCAAACCAAGGCTTCTGTGTGGGTGACAAGGGTATAAATGGATTTCCTGATGTAGATGTGCTACTGTGACTGCCATGATCATTGTAAAACACCATTGGTGCCAAAACACACCCAAACAGTAGTACAATATAGAAGTTTGGCAACTGAATTCCCACACACAGCCTTGTGGATATTTGGAGGGAATGGTAACTATGCAATAGTCATTCATTTTCTCTTCTGCTCGTGGAACTCCCTCTGAGTGTTTTTTTCCCCCCAGATCTCAAACGTTAATTAGATGGGGTTGACAATTTCGGTCAATGAAGATATGAAGTTCTCATTGTATTTTCTGGAAACTAATGACTCACTGAAACAATGGCACCCGAATGCATCTCTATTACAAGAAAAATAATTCATAATGAAGCGCTTAAAAGTTACTTGGCCAATTCCGTCACCCAATAATGCCTCAAGCAGGGGCATCTGTAATAGGATTCAACTCACTCCAAAATAGGGAAACTAAAGATAAACAACAGGTTCTAGAAAAAGTTGAAAAAAAGTTGCTCTATTTCAACAATTAGAGGATTTTTTCTCTTTAAGTAGTATGAGATCTGAACTCAACATGCTGGCGAGTAGTCATTATGAATATCTGCGACTGCTTTTCCCCACAACCACTTTGACTACAATTACGTTACCTACCATTACTTCGATGTGGATAATTTAGTATTCTAACTTCACTTCTAGCCAATTTTGAGACAGGAACTATGTCGAAGTAAAGGTCAGTGGAAGCAAATGTGAACCAAGGAATTGAAGGTGAAATAATGGTGTCCGAAGTTAAATTGGCCAAGTAATTAGTCATAGCACGATGGAACAAATATAGGAATTCATATATATTGTTAATTCTGGTGCAACAAGCAATTTTTGCTGGTTTATTAGAAATAGCACCAAACAAGTTATATCAGAACACAAAGAATGAGGTAACTTTTTATACTGTTTATGGGTCGAATTTCATACCCACCTCTTGCCGACTTTCTGCGTGCTCCAGCCTCCATTGTGTAAATGATTTCATTACAGACAGCCTCTCTTTCTGCTTTTCAATTGCTTTTGTCAAATTAGAGATCACCTGTGAATTACATATAGTTATTATTGAATATTAAAACATATTTTAAAGAATTGGTGTCTTGACGCACTCTGCATCCACAATTCAAAGTATCTCTGACAAAGAAAGCAAATTCCATCAACAAGTCCATGCACAAATGAAACAAAAACCAGACATTTAACAAAATACTTGGACAAAAAGGAAGCATCCGAAACATTTATACACAGATTAATTCATTTCCATTTGAATGAGTACCATGAGCCACAAAGGGTAAAAGAACAGGCTTTAATCATTGTGCAATATCCAGGTATTGCAAGATAGCCCCCTGTGTTCTAAACTCTGTGACAATGAACGAAGAAAGAAAGTGAACCAGTATCTTTTCTGACGGTACTAGAGCAACATGTGGAAATAGTTAAATTGCTCACAGTTGAAACAACTTAAACCTAGCTAATATGACAAATTCTACATATAAATAGAAGAAAATGCTATTTCTCTATATTTAAAAAGATTACCCTTTCTTACTGGTTACATAAACTCTGGCACCCATCTAATGTGGTCTCTCACAAGGGACGGTGATTTGCGCAGATGTGGGAGGGGGCTGCAAGAGGAGGTATGATGCAGAAAATATACAACAATCACAAAAGGCTTCAGCTGTGCACAGAACAAACAATGTTTGCTGATTTTGGATAAAGGAACGAGTTACTTACCTTTGGTAATGATGTATCTGGTAGAGACACAGTCTAGCCGCAGATTCCTTAACTTAGAATATCCCCAGGCGTCAGACTGGATCCGAAAAACTTTTTCCCCCAGCAGTACCTCTGTGCGCCGGGGGACGGTGCCGCCCGGCTCCGTCCTGACGTCGTCCACGGAAGGGACGTCAATGGAGCCACACAAGTCCCCCCCAGCGCGCTGACGTCAGTTTTCTACTGTGATACTTTTCCACGCCACAACGCGGAGCCACTATAAAAACTGTGAGAGTATGGGAACAGTGTGCCAAAAAAGATCAAAAATCTTGGAGACAACAATGACAAGAAATCATAGAATGATGAGAAACATCACCATGTTGGTGAAATGAATGGCATGACAACCGAAGGACAGTTTGAAACCACAGGATGGAACTGTATGAAAGACAGTCTGTAACCGCAGAATGTAACTGTAAAGGACAACGAGACTGGAACAACATGACTTATGGCAAGTGACCACAAGTGTGCGCCACCCCCTCCACAATGACCTATGGACTGTAGCATAGTCAAATAGATCCCCAACCCAATCGACTGCAGCACAGACAAGGAGCCCCCAAAGCAACGGGGAGAAACAGACGAAGGCGGAGGGAGGGTAGAATAATATGAGAATCCCTACGCCGGGAGAACCAGGGTGGAGGAGCATGGAAGGGCACATAACCTAGCCACCCAAGAACGAGAATGGGTGGAGCGCCAACGTGCTAAAACAGAATGATACATCCTGCCCCAGAGGGAGGTGAACTAGAGCACCCCTCAGGAAGACCAAGGCTACCTGTAAGGAGGCAAGTGGGTAAAACCCAACCTGGAAAGGTCTTCGCAGAACGGGGAGGATGGGCGGGCGTTAAGGAATCTGCGCTAGACTGTGTCTCTACCAGATACATCGTTACCGAAGGTAAGTAACTCGTTCATCTGATAAAGACATCTAGCCGCAGATTCCTTAACTTAGAATAGATACCAAAGCTATACCCCATTGGAGGAGGGTCTGCGACTGAAAGCCACCAAGTTCCCAAGGGAAGAAATCCGTCAATAGTATTGACTAGAACAAGGTGAGGACAGCAATGCCAGCGTGGCTGACACCAGACCCATGAAGCTCAGCAATGCCAGCGTGGCTGACACCAGACCCATGAGCTCAGGGTGGAGGCATGAGCATGGGGAGCAAGGTACCACAATCCGTCAGAGGACGGCATGAACCCACTTTCGACCAGACAGGGACGAACGAAATCACAGAACCAGAATGGTCAGTGCATAATGGCAGAAGGCCATAAACTTCTGCAAAAAGTTAAACTGAGTATAGAATCCCAGGATCCGCAAGAGACAAAGTCCCAGAGCAGGGACTAAACAGTATGACAGAGTCAGACCATGCAAATTGAGAGTGCACAACAGTGGATGCCAAATAATGACATGCCAGAGATAGATAGATAGATAGGATAGATAGATAGGATAGATATAACAATTCCCAGAAACCACAGCAGGGAAAACCCCGTATGCTTGCCCTCTCGTGTGCGTACACCTCATGACATATATAGAGCATATAGAAATATATGAAAAAGTAATTAAAGTGACAACCAAGGGGAAACTCAAAGAGCAGCCCTAGAGAATAGGTCGCCGCCCAATTGGTACCAACGGCACCGATGTGAAACATAGCAGGACACACAATGTCCATCCACCAAAAGGGGCGACACCAACCCCCCGATCGGGGAAGGAAAGACTGAGCTTCCGCGATACAGGCGGGGACAAGGACCACCACATTAATGAAGAAGAAGGAGTCAGTAATACCCAGACAGTGTCAGAAAAGGTATATATATACAGTAACTGGATGATGCCAGAGAGCATCCGGAGACAGAATACGTCCACTGAAAATCGCAGCAGAGGCCAGGAGGAGAGACACCTGAGCCGCGTGCGGCAAGGAACAGAAGAACTTGAGCCCGGCCGGGGAAGGGCAGAGGGAAGCAAAGGGCACAAGTCAACACGCAGCAGAGACCTGTCTGGCGAAGACTCCACTGCCCATAGGCAAACTACAGGCAGGGTGTGAGCCATGCGAAAAGCCCAAGCCCTCCCAACACCAGGGAAGAAGACAATACTACAGGAAGAGAACGCAGCCAAGACAGTGGCGCAAGGAATACTACGGGCCCCCGGGACAGCGCACACACCCAGTGTGGGTCCACATGTGGTGCCCGCCTAGAACACCGAAAAAAACCGCACTGGAGTGGAACGGAACAATGCGCCCACATGGATGCGTACTCATGCCGAAGACAGCTAACGTTGCCAGGGGCAAAACGAAGGCTGAAAGATTAGCCAAAGGCAAGACAGGAGGACGTGAAACCCCTGGGGCGAGCCGAATATGGCAGACCAACAATACACTGGAGCAGGCTGCATCCACAGACGCAGGAGTGTGCTACGGAACAACTGTAGGCTGCAACACAGAAGCACCAGGAAAGGGCCACACCAGTCCGTGGGTCTCCTCAGAGGAGGCGTCCTACCACAGCAGGAAGACGGAACGAAGTGAGAAGCCTACAGTATAATCCATAGGAAAAGGATACGAAGAAGACTCCACGGGAGCCTCCGAAACTTCCTGGGCAAGGAAGAGCAGCTATACAATAGCCAACGAATACCCCACATAGGGTACGTCACATCCCTATAAAAAGCAAGGGACACCTCGAGACAAGCTCATAGGCAGAGGTCAAAAAGAAACGTATAAACACGGCTGATTGGCCAAACAACCCGTCTGGGAAATAACGTCTTAAACCCAGAGACGGAACCCAGAAAAGCAGTGACAATACTGCATACCAAATCAAAAGTCCGCCAGGAGGACCTAAAACCATGGGAATCAGGGAAACCCAGACATGAGGCGCTGGACCGCCGAGTCAACATGCCCGTCAAACAGATTGACCCCATCAAAGGGCAGATCCCTGAGTCGCTCCCGAACATTCTCCGGGAAACTGCCATCGCGTGGCCACGCATGGCGACGCAGAGCGACTGACATGGCCATAGCTCGACCCACGGAGTCAGTGGAGTCCATGGCCGACCGGATGGAAAACTGCGCCATGTCGCGGCCATCCCGAATAAGCCGGTCCAGGTCAGCACGAGGGCACTCCGGCAAAGAGGGAAGGA
Organism: Calotriton arnoldi; assembly: GCA_963921515.1. Lineage (NCBI taxonomy): Eukaryota > Metazoa > Chordata > Amphibia > Caudata > Salamandridae > Calotriton > Calotriton arnoldi. The sequence continues at coordinate 361,372 of CAWUFW010001083.1, read as the reverse complement.
GTTGCTCGACTGAATCCCAAAGGTCAAAAGTAGCCCGAGCAAACACGCAGGACGTGTTCAGGGACCAAAGACCCGAGCTGGTGGACGCAAAGACATTGCGGCCACACGACTCCAACCACCTAGACTCCCGAGTGGGAGGAAGCAAGGGAGGAGGAGAGGAAGGGAGCGCTGCCTGGACCACAAGTCCTTGAGCCTTAGGATGGAGGGACAAACAGGCAGGGTCATCCGGAGCCGGGCGATGGCGATGTGCAATAGCAAGACCCACGGGGTCCCCCGATGAGGGCCTGGCCCAAGGCCTCAGAAGGACATTGTGTAATGACCCGCCAAAAGGCAACAAGGGCTCCACGTCCACCGTGCCCTGGTGGAGAAGATCCAACAAAGGAACCGAAGGCAGGGAGACAGAGGGTGGATGTATCTGCAAGATATCCACAGCCCTGCGGACCGCCCTTGCAAACGCTGCACTAGCCTCTGTGGCCATCCGAGGCGGTGACAGCAAGTCATCCGTAGGGGAGGGTTGCAGGCTAATCCGTCCACCAAACGACTGAGGCTCCGCAGAATGACGAGCCGGCCAGTGCCCCATGGGCACCTGCTCCGTGGAGCAGTACAACAACCCTGGGGGTGGAGAACCTTCTGGGGCCACGTCCTCTACCAACAGAGGAACATCCGGGGACGGAACCGGCGTCGACCGACGTCGAAACGGTGTTGGGTCGACAACCCCCGAAGAGGACTCATCCGCCCGGCGTCGGACCGGCATCGACTCGAACTCCACCGAGGTAGGAACCTGCGTGGAGGAACGATGTTGAGGCACTCGGTCGGCGCCGAGGGCGAACTCGCCGGCGAACCCCCGACCTGAGTCTCTACCCCCACTGTGGGGCCCGAAGGCGCACCAGGGAGAGGGGGTGACCCAAAAATGGCCTGCAGGGCCCTGGAATAGGCCTCCATCTGGGTCCGAGTTGCCCCATCACCAGGAAATGGTGGATAGACGGGGGTCGACTCCTGAGGGCCCGTGTCCGGTGAAGACCGGGAGCAGCGGGCCCAGACATCACGCTTCCGCGAGGTCGACGACTTCCGTGACTTCTTCCTGGGCTTACCTGAGGCAGGCGAGCGACATCCGCGGGAACTACTCCGGGACCTGTCCCGAACAGGAACCTCAGCGTGGGATGAAGAACTGCGCCACTTGGACCCCTCCGCTGGAGATGGAGGCCGGCGCCGCAAGGATTCTGACTGGGCCAACCGGGCGGACATCAACTTCATCAGTCGTTCCCGCGGGGACTTCGGCTTCAACTGCCGGCAGGCGTCTCACTCCGTACAGATCTAGTGTGGATCCGTCGCCGACATCTACCGCGTACAGGTCTCACACGATTTGAAGCTCGCAGGCATCGGCACACTGTTCCGGACGCGAAAAGGCGTCGAGAAGGCCTGAAAAACAAAACAGGCCAGAGGAACCGCTTCTCCCGGATCAGCGTTCGGACGCGGAAAAGAAGATAACTGACATCAGCGCGCCTTTGGGGGGACTTGAGTGGCTCCATTGACGTCACTTCCGCGGACGACGTCAGGACGGAGCCGGGCGGCGCCGTCCCCCGGCGTGCAGAGGTACTGCTGGGGAAAAAGTTTTCCGGATCCAGTCTGACGCCTGGGGATATTCTAAGTTAAGGAATCTGCGGCTAGATGTCTCTATCAGATTTTACATATTATATATACATACATATACACGTATAGTTAAATTGTAATTAGTAGGGCTTTGCAGATCAACTCAGCAAGACTGGGGAAGGTGAGGGGGATGAGAGGTGGAGGATTTTCAAGATCAGATCTGAATGTTTTGATACAGTATTCTACCTTAGGCAATGGGAAAATCTGTTCCAGAGTGAGAAGGCTAAGGAGGAAACATACTTTGCTGTTTTTCTGTTTTTATTTAGGGAGTTGCAAGGTTTTGTTTCTTTAGTATCACGTGCCTGGAGTGTTGGAGGGTGGAAGGAGAAGGCAAAGCCATTAAGATGGACTGAAGTTAGCAAAGACTCACTTTATTGTTGCACAATGCTAAAATTGATGAAGAAGGATTCATTTTTTTGGTCATACAGAACGGAATGATTTGAAAGTGTGTTTTTAGGCATTGGAAATATGCGTATGGGTCAGCTTTGATGTATGGTTTAGTTTCACCCACAAACTAGTGAACGGTGGCTCCAGGCAAAGGTCCATGATCATAGGAGTTGAGAATAAAGAACAGAATGTATGTTGACTATTTGAGAGGAAGGAAAGAAGGAAACCAATTAAGGGATGTGTCACAGAAGGTCATTTATGAAGATGGAGTGTTAAGCAGGTCTCTGTGGTCAACGGGAGTCAAAAAAATGCAGAGACGTTTAAAAGTGTGAAAAGATTTTGACAGTCATTTTTTGTACTTGCAGCGCTGCAGTTTTTTCCCCCCACATATCTTGCCAAGGAAGGAGAGACAAGTGATATGGAGGTAACTTGCAAGGTTATAGTTTTCTACAGTTGTAACCCCACAGCATGGTAAACAAGGCTCTCATTCTAAAGAATGAAACTCATCACAGTCCTCACCACCAAGTGACCCACAATGCTGAAACTGTAGAACACCCCAAAATGGTTAGACCGTGCCATTATTTTGAACTCCAAGACAATTGTAAATATTAGAAGCTGTCACAATACACTATTTGGACCACAACCCTGACTGGGGTGATCCAGGGACATATTAGAATGCTGATGAAGTTCAAGTCCTGGAACACAAACCCCAATTGGGACCTAGAAGTCTCAAGCAAGGCGTGTAATGACAATTTCCTGCCGATTAAAGCACTTACTAATGACCTACCAGGACTTGGTACAAATAGTGTAGTTGTGGTCTCGTGGTTAGGAAAGAGAGAATAATTCAAATGGAATACCATTTTGCAGCAAGTTAAATGGAGCAAACTGAGCTTGCAATGTTAGTGGATTACAGAAAGTGTGATGACAAGACAGATTTTGCGCCAAACTAAACTGCAACATTCAAATTCGAAAGCTCGAAGAACATGTATTACAGCTATTTCAACAAAATTAGGCAAACTTAATTAGATCCAGTTTCAGATAGAACAAAGATGCAAAGTAAGGCCCTGGTTCCAGCCATACTCTTCTTTCCAGACAGTACAAGAACAAATTACCTTCCATTAAGAAGACAATGTTGGTAACGGATCTGGAGTTTTCAGATGCAGAAAATCCCCCAGCAGGTAGCACTAAATGAATATTTTTTATTTATGAGACACTTCATGGATGTCTTCATTAACCGACCAAAAGGACCTACTCTAGAATATTCTCTAGCAGCAAGCATTCTAACTCTAAACGATGTAAATAAATTACCTCATCTTTTCTCTTCACAGACATTTCATAGTTCTGCAACAAATCCTTCAGGCTGTCAATCTCATTGCTCAGTTGAGTTACTTGGTTGGCGTGCTTTTCACTTTGTCTTCTTATTTCCTGTCTGTGTTGCTCAATGATAGTAAGTCGCCATTTGTTTAATTCAGTTATTACATTTGTCTGAAAGAGAAAACTGTATTACTGCAATATATTCGTTTTGCTTGAAGAAGAAACTTGCTGATCACGACAGAAGAAAGTGTAAAAACGTGCACACCACTTCGACAGCAACGAATACTCCTATCATGTTAGCGTTCTTTGCAACAACAGAAAGATCTAACTGAAAATACTTTTCCATACACCTATGGGATAAACTGAACACTTAACCCAAAACCTTTTCCTATCTGGACAGGTATCCATGCTCAGCTCTTCAGCCATGGCTTCCTGCCAGGCACCCACTCTTTCTTGCTGCTCAGATACTTTCTGATTTTGAGCTAGTGTTGGATTTTAGACGAGAAGTCAGTAATGCAATTTGTTGGTTTGTATTTTAGTACCAGGTTAATGGATTGGATAGTTGACCTGCTCCAAAATATTGTGTCACACTATCTGCTGACAATTTCTAGTATTTTAACCTTGTAGCCACCACCTCTCGTCAATCGCTCCCAGACGACATGCTTAATCTGAGGGATACTAACTGGGCAAACCATGACAACCACGAAACATTCTCAGGACAGAAGACAAACTTAGATAGAGAACTGGTTTAACAAGGCAGTGGATGCCTGTGACCATCGCTGTCTGTGAGGCAATTTCTAAAACTCGTGAGGCCACTTCATAGGCTAAAGATGTGCGTCTCTCTCATACAGCTCCTTTAACTCAACCTGCTGGAAGTGCCAAGATACCTTGCACCTACCCCACCTAATTGGGGGATGAGGGGAGGTCCTGGCGCCACAGATCCGTGGTGAATCAAATATATTTATTCTTCAAGTAAAGACCATTGGTGTAAGCATTCTGTCTGCTAGAGTTGGGGGCAGACTAGAGCCTACTACTCTTGGTGGTGGGCGCGGGGAGGAATGTGAAAAGACAAACCTGAAGCCTTTCACCTAGTACGGCATTACACAGTGGTAAAGTGAAGTCTCCAATATAGTTTGAGAATGCTTCCTCTGTGCAGGCATGTGCAAAAATATGTAAGTACGCTTCATAGGGTACTAAGTCTAAAATAAAGATCAGAGTTCTTACTTTAAATACAATGTATCACACCAATAGTACAGGAAGTCAAAACAACGCTCCATAATGGCAGTAGGGTGACCACCTCCCTGCAGGTCATTATGGACACTTTCCAGTCCTGATCTTTTGTGTGACCCCCAAATGCATTTTGGGTGTTGCAGTCTTGCTTTGGTTCCACTGAACTAAAGTCACTAAGCCACATGAAAACAAGGATGGAGTGAGGTGGTCGCCCTAAATGGCAGGCCTTTCCATCCTCTACCTATAGTGGGACCATCCATTCCACTTCATATGGACGGAGCAGAGGATGTATTATGAACGTTTACATGATAAAATCCAATTTTTTCTTATTTTGTTTAAATGAGAACTTAGCAAAAATGGTACACCTTGCCAGTCGACCTGTAGATATAAGCAGCCTATGTGTACAGACACAAACCTAGATGTTTATGCAGTGGTGTACCAAGGGTGCCATGGTCCATGGTTAGTGCAAGTAAGGAATAAGCCCTTCACTGGTTAGATAGTAAAACACTGCCACAATTTGGGTGCAATAGCCCCCAACATCCTGGGTGATGGCGCTACAGCACCTGCTGTACTATTGATAGCAACACCCAAATGCTTTCATCACGTCAAGGTGGCAAACTTCAATTTCTAATAGAAGTATCAATATCTCCATGTTCTTCTGCAAGAATATTCCGATTACGCTAAATGGTAAAAAGAGCTGTACTCGGCAAAATATCAACCACTGTTGTACAAAACACTGCTCTGGTTAAGATTTTTCCTGAAATTAATAATAATTAAAATAAAGAATAGTACAAATTTTTAAGGAAGAGAGCCAGTGACCTATTCCATCAAAATGAACACGCAAGTTATTGAATTTGCAAGTTGTTATATCATCAGCAACAGCAAACCTAAACCTTATTTTCCCCCCTTAGGCCTATTTTACAAGCGAGGTGTATGGTAAGATTCTGGGCAGTGTGATTTACAGATACAATCTAAATTCTCAATAGAATTCCAGGAATCAGTTAAACACCTTGGAACAGGTTATTATAACTGTGCAAAACCGAAATTACTGTTGGAAAGCCAAAGATACTCCCTTATTGCCTACTCCATGGGATTTAACACACACATTTAATCACCTGCTCTCAGGAGGGAGGGGTGAGTGGAGGGAAGAATGTAGGCTGGCATGGAGGAGCATTGCATGCTTCCCATAACTAGTTCAAGGGTCATGAGGTGGACAGGAAGTCCGTTTGGGCTGCAAGGCAGCCCTGTACCAATGCAATATTACAAGATGAATTTTTGGGGCCAGTAAAATCTGGTACATTTTTTCTGCGCCCAGTAAATACGGGTCCAGGAACAACAGCCCACTCATTCAGTGGAGCGGAATTCCACAGGAAAATTCCACTCAACTGATAATCAGGGCCTTAGTATCGGCTTTATTTACTGTAAAGCTTCATGGTTTAGGTCAATTCCAGCATTCACAATTCAGTCATTTACTTCTCTACTCAACAGTCTACGTCAAAACATGGGTGGTTTGGTCAGAAGCCTACATAAAATTAGACTATGGGCAGTCATGCACATCAACTTCATTTACAACGTGGCAATAGTGGTGCCCCGTTGATAGTAATTGAGATACTGAGCAGATTAAATTAGTAAAGGCACACTGACGAAGTATTGGAAAAAGTTTCTGCAGTGCAGGACTTCAGACTGAGTTCCTTTCAATGAGTCACCGTTCTCAAGCACAAAACGACCTCCCTAGATTAATACAAAGCTACAAAGCAGACAAGTAATTAAGCTCATTGTATGAACGATTATTACATGTGGGGAAAGTGGTGCATCATATGGGGTGGTTTTGTGACTTCCCCTTTTAAGACACTCACGATATCAACTTGGGTCCAAGTCGGGCTCGTTTGTTAAATCTTAGCTCACTCCTGTGAAGCTGCGATTAGGAGCAGTCAGACTTAAACAAAGGAACAAGTGTAAAGCATTTTGAAGTACCAAAACAATGGAAGTCACACAGCATGAAAGAAATAAGACACCAATTTATAAAAATAAGTCTTGTTTTTATTAATTTTTAGACACCAAAAAGAACAAAATCAATTGGAAGGTTCTGGAGATGTAGATTTTTCAGTCAGATGTAATTCACAGCTTTTCATTCAAAATGCAAACAAGCATTGGCAACTACACGGGTAGTGGAAACTTTGTAAAATGTTTATAAAGTTGCGTTTGGGTACTCGGGCCAGTTTTGGATGACCAACTCCAGCAGTCAAGAGGTCAAGCCGGCCAGTAAGAATTTCTGGCATAGTTATTTTATCACCAAAGCAGTCTCCAGTCCAGTTTTAGGCTTTATTGACGAACCGCAGTAGACTTCATTAGAGTGGTCCTGATGCAAGGGATGCAGAATACTGAAGATGCTTAGGATGCAGTGTGATCCACGAGAGGCTTCCTGGGGCTACTCCTTGGTCTACCGTCTTGGTGAGACGACTTTGTCCATAGGAGTCGATGTCCCTCCAAGTCCTCTTAGATGTAACTGAACTACTTGTCCCTGGTCACAGCAAAACCAGTGGTTTCTTTTGGTGAAGGCAAGTGTCCGTCTTGGGCAACAGAACTGCACTCAGACTCTCCCAGGTCCAGTGAACGCGGGTGCAACATTTGAGCGTCGGTACTTGGTCTCCCCAGTTGCAGGTCAGCGGTGATCCAGCTGTCTTCCTCAGCTTTTGTGGGCTGGTGATGCAAAAGGAAGTCAGCCAGCTAACTCCTGGGCTTCACCTGTTCTGTTTGGGGCTCGGGAGCGACTTTTCCACGAGCCAGGCACCACAGGCACAGTGCCCTCTTTGCTAGCCCAAGGAGCATTAGGTGCAGCCCAACGGTTGGTGCAGCCTCTCTTGACAGCTCCAGTCCAGATGTGATCTGAGGCTGGGTGCCAAGGGGGCTGTATTTATGGCCAGAAAGTTCTCTCTGGGATGCAGCGGTTACTGCTAGACCTTTCCAGCCTGATGACGACCCAGAGTGCACTATTCTGTCAACTCCCAAGATGTCAGATTGTGTGGAGCTCGGTAGCCCATCCTAGAGGCATGGCTAACAGAGCTATATGCCCATGGAAAAAATGGTTTGGCAACTAGTCTCCCCTCTCTGTTCCCGACGCCAACCCGCCTACCTGAACAAAAGAGCAGCACCTCTCGAGTGTGTCCACCATTTGCCCTTCAAAGGCAGCTTTCCCTTTGAAGCTCGCCTTTTGGGCTCACACCCTCTGTGACTTCCTGCCAGGGAGAGGCGACACCTTTTTCAAGTGCAGGCCTCTATTGTTCCCTTTCCTGCGAGTTGCTCACACCTCCCTCAAGGAGGGCAGAAGGCTGTCTGGTGACAAGCATCTACGAATGGCCACTGGAATACCTGGGTAACCGAGTGGCAACTTTGTAAAAGTTGCATTTCCTTAAACAGTACATTAAATTCCACATAGAAATCGAGTCAGGTTTGATGTAACAATTATTTTAAAACATTGAAATACCAACTTTAGTAGTCCCATTCAGAAGTTAGCACAGCTGAGTTGCCAGTGTGTAACCCTGTGCTCGTCAATGGGGCTACTAGTCTTTCCACAGAAAAAAACAACAATTTGGAGTTTTCACTGTTAAGACATAAAAGTATTAGGACTCAAAAGGCCTGCTGTAGGGAGGACATATTAAAAAGGTATGTTTGGACTTTGTCATTAGCTTTAATGATGAAATCAAGGTAAAGCTACTCTACTAGTCTGCAGTGGTGGGCTGGGAGACATGCTTGACTGTCACCTCAGTGTGGCACAACAAGAACTGCAGTCGCAAGGTAAAAGTTAACTTACAGGCCCTGTGATACCCCTGTGCCATATACTAGGGGCTTATAAGTAAAGTAAGTTATACCAATTAGGTATGATCCAATCACACATTACACTTTTAAGGGTCACAGCACTGGGAATGAGGTCTGGTTAGCTGGCTTCAGTGCACTTTCAGTCAAAACACCAGCAGCATTAGCCTAAACCTTTGGGGTGATCATGCAAAAAGACGCATTTCCTTACAACATGCAATTAGTAAGACTGTTTCTATAAACCAATTTACAGCTTACTTTAAGATTTCCGCTCCAGATATCAAGTATGTCTTCAACCCGTTTCATTTTCTCATCTGGAATAGGCAACTCAGTGACTTGTACTTCACTACTCCTGTGAGAACATGATCCTTGTAGATCCGAATCCTCAGAATGAACAGGAGAAAATAGTGGCATGCCGGATTGAAAAGGCCTGTTTTCCATTATTCCTTCTTCTGAAAGGAAAGAAAAGCATGAGTAAGAACACTGTTACCTCTTTCTTTTTTAAATAATTAAATAGGTCATGTCATGCAACCTTTGTGAGGCCCTCCCAGAAAAGCTCCAAACCTCACCATGGCAATCTGTCAATAATAACCGGTGATTGATTTATAAGGAATAACTTCTTACCTGTAACTCCAGTTCTCTCGTAGAGACATTTCCATGATAGTCATAAGAGCTGAATAGTCCCGCCCACGTGCGGGGACCACGGAGCATTTTTTCCAATATAATTTCTTAAGTGTAGATGTTCGTCCACAACGTTTATAAATACACAAGTTATGGAATGCAATGTTTTATCGCTTTTTACACCACGAAAAAGGATGGAGACTGAAAAAAGCCCATGACAAAGAAATCAACCTGTATGAAAACTTTGGAAGGGACAATGGCAAGCCACTGATGTTGATTGGTAGCTTTCTTCCCATGAATTGGATAGTCCATAATTATTTTAATTGAGTGTAGAGGACTAAAAGGAGTGAAAATCTCAGCTGAGGATGTGAAGAGCAATAATTTATTAGCAGAGGATAGCAAGGACAGACTAACCTAACAAACAACAAGTAAGGTAAGTATCAATGCTCTTACTGTTAGATACTTTAGGCAACCAACTCCGGCAGGAAGTCAGTAAGGGGGACCAGCAAGGTCCTCAAACACAGTCACCTCAGAGGAAGAAGAAATCTTTAGTAAGTTCCAGGCACTTTTATCCCTTTGCTATATGTTCCTGTGGAAGTGGTCCTGATGCATGGGATACAGGATGCTGAAGATACTAAAGGATGCCGTGGATGCGATACGGTCGACTGAGGTCTTTCTGCGGCTACTACTCGGTCCACGAACTTGGTGAGGTGGTCCGGGCTACAGGGATCAACGTCCCTCGAAGTCCTCTTAGTCTTGTTGTCCTCTCAGCAGAATTCCAGTCACCACTGGGCTAACAGTCGCCCAGTGTTGCAGTAACAGCCAAATCCTTTCCTGGGCGCTAACTTGTCTTCTGGGCGACCAACCTGCACTCAGACGACTCTCCTTGGTCCAGCAGACTTGGGTGCAACTTTGAGTATTGGGTCCTGGTCTCTGGTGCTGCATGCCGACAAGTGGCAGCGATGCTAAGATCTTGGCTACCAACTTAGCCAGGCATGCTTCTTCAGCTGTTGTGGCCCTGTGCTGTGAAAAGGAAGTCAGCCAACTGACCCTTGGAGTCTCTTGCTTCAGCTCGGCTCCGGAGACTATTTCTCCATGAGCAGGACACAGCGGGGACAGTCCCTTCTTTGCTCGCCACCAGGTTCAGCAGGAGCAGTCCAAGCCAGTGCAGCCTCTTTTTGCCAGTTACTCGGTGCAGCAGGCCAGTCCTCCTTCGGTCCTCTTCTCCAGTCCGTCGAGATCCGAGCCCTGGGTGCCAGGGGTGCCATTAGGGTAGGATGCGTATGGTAACCAATGAGCTATCAGGGTCCCTCCCTTCTGATGACTACTGCCTGAGAATTGTGGCACCTGGCTATCCCAGAATGCACCATTCTGCCCACTTCGAACACGGCAGAACCCCCTAGACCAAAGGGGCTACACACCCCTGGAAAACTTGTTTCCCCTCTGACCAAGTGCCATCCTGTCTACCTAAACAGTAGGGCAGCCCCTCTACCAAGTGTTCCCCATTTGCTCTTCAAAGACTGCTTCTCCTTTGAAGCTCCCCTTTTAGGCCAATACCGGTGTGGCTTCCTGCCTGGAGGAGGTAATATCTCCTCCCGCAGCAGGCTTCTATTGTTATCTTTCCTGGGAGTTGTCGATACGTCTCCATAGTAGGACAGAAGGCTGTCTGTGAGGACAGTCTTTGTGTGAAACCGTAAACGGGCACTGGACACCTTGGCCAACCAAAGTGGCACCTTGTAAAGTTGCACTTTGTCCACCAGTGACATTAAATTTGACTTAATCCTCAAATCAGATTACCTGCATTGATCCTTTTAATATCTTACAGTACAAACTTTAGTAATCCCACTTAGAAGGGCTGAGATATCAGCCTGTAACTCAGTACTTGCCAATGAGGCTACTAGCCTTTATACAATAAAAACAATTCAAGGTTTTTACTGCTGGAGCATGTAAAAGTACATGTTCCACATTTTATTATACAGCACCCTGCCTTATGGCTAGAAGGGCTTACCTTAGGGGTGACTCACATATGTTAAAAAAGGGCGGACTGGATTTTGCCAATACCTTAAATGGCAAAACTGAGTTAGCAGTTTAAATACTGCCCTTCCAGTCTGCAGTATCCGCCTGGGAGCCATGTTTACTGTGTGCCACTCAGGGTGGCACAACAAGTGTTGCAGTCCCTGAGGGGACACTAACTTCAGGCCCTGGACAGCCCTGGTACCATAGACTGTGGACTTAGAAGTAAGATAGGCTATGCCAATTGGTTATACGCCAATTAAACATACAACATTTTAAGGGTCAGAGCATATGCACGGAGTCCTGATTAGCAGGGCCCAGGGCATTTCAGAGTCATTACACCAGTACCTAGTAGTTAAAAAGTGGCAAAAACCTGTAAAAAGCCAATTTTCATACATTATCCATTTTAATGTATAAAAATTGCCTTCTTATTAGAATCAAGCATAAAACAAACTCTCTAGTCAGTACACGGGTAAAGTTGTCCTTTGCTTCCAAACTGTGCATGCTGTAACTGTCACTGTGCAGACCTGGAGAACAACTGAACAAGATCCTGGTACACATGCCTGCCTTGGGCTTTCACAGCATTAGGTTTCTTGTCTAAAACTACTGATGCTCACGGAGGCCTTTTCCTCTTCGCCGTGGCTGTAATATCTACAGCACATTGCGCTGGAATATTCCCCTCTCAGTTAATAGATTCATCCTTTGAAGTCTTGTATGGAGTAAGTTTGTAAAATAAAGATCACTGTAAGACATTTTTAGGCCTTGCTTGCCTACTCTAGTAAGGTACTCACCAAAATGACTCGTGTACCAGGTGCCCAAGGGAAAACATCTAATCCACAGATAAGTTCTATTTCTTCCTAGCTTGAGCAAAGTTTTTTTTACACAGACTAGATAGTAGCAAAAGCAAGTAGGCCATTTAAAGAAAGATGGCGGTAGGAATGCTATTGTAGACCTAAGTCTACAAAAATCCAAGGAAGGTGGAAGCAGCAAACGGTGTAAAGGTTGTAGAGCAGTCTTTGTAAAAAGCATGTTAAATTACTCAGGTGCAGTTTACATACAGAAGTACATGCTTCTGGCCCACAAAATGTGCTGCCCCAATTGCCAACTGACCCATGAAAGGTGCTTTCACCAATTGGCTTCAATGTCCAAGGGGACAGTAGCGTCTCAACTTGAGCACTCCCCATTCTTCCCTTTTCTGAATCACTTTTGTTCAAGTCATGACAGGATGTTTGAAGTGGAATAAACAAGTGTGATATTCTAGGAGGTTTCTCTCACTTTCTTAATGACAAGTTACAGCAACTTAGGGAAAACAAAATTCTTGACTGGTGCACTTAATGGCATAATAAACATGCCAAGCCTACTTTGTTTCCATAGAAGAGCCTGGTGAGAGAGTATACTGGAGGATTTCACCAGCAACCGTCTTAGACAAGAGCTTAAAAGTAAATTTGAGATTTACAGTAGAGTGTGAATCACCTTACCTGGAGCTGCAGGAACAATATCTTGACCAACCCATACACAATATTAAGGTCAGTGTACTTCTTTGATAGCGCCAAGGCCCAGCCTAGATCTGCTGCCATAATATCCCATTAAGGAGATATGTTGGCATCTTCCTGGGTAAAACCCTTCTGAATGCAATGCTGCACACCACTGAAGAGGGGTTAGAGGACTGCTTGCCTTCACAAAAGTTGGGGATTATGTAAAATGACTCATTCCTCCAGTTTCCAAACATCTTCGGTAATACCACTAAGGACTAAATGGGAATCTTTTGGGGATAGGTTTTGCCCCAACACCTGTTGGCTAGAAGCAACTCTTGTGTTATAAGAGAACACCTTCCTGTGGCTGGAAAACCAAACTTTGACTACATGTGGACATAGACTGACTGGGGTTGTTAACCTTTTCCAGTGCTCGCGGAACTGTCGGATATATGAAAACAAAAGCCTGATACTTAGAGGGACTTCAAAAAATAAGTTGAAGAAACAAAGCATATGTGGAAGCACAAGTCAGCAGCATCCATCATGGTTGTACTAAAACAGGCTTTCCCCAGGAGCCTTCATAATGACCTGGTATTAAAGACAAAAATGCCAGACAGCTAGGGGCCATATTATGAAAGTGCCCCGGGGGTGCAACGGGCGTTTGTGCCCGCTTTGCGTGCCCTCGGGGCACTTTGGTATCACAAAAGGGGCCGCAGACGCTTGTGCGGCCCCTTCTATAATACGGATAGCGCTGGCGAACTTAAAGAGCCAGCGCTACCTTCAGAGGACTTTCTCTCATTTGCATGGGGGCGTGGCTCATGCAAATGAGAGAATCCTTTTGCCTCTGTGCCCGCACTGTATTACAGACGCACTGACTGCGCCCCCATCAGAGCAGCCCTCTGGAGAGGGGAAAGGGGGTTCTATGGAACCCCCAGACATTCCCTTGCAGGCGAGGCAGTCAATGGCTGCACCCGCCTGCAAGGGGATCTCCAATGCCCCCTCAAACTGCAGGAGTTGCTGCCTGCACTGTGAAAACACAGAGTGGATTTAAAGCAGCTGCTCTGTTTTTCACAGGAATGCGCTGCCCCCAGGGCGAGTTCACGGCTGCTCTGGGGGCAGCACATTCATGGTATTACGCCGCACGAGTGCAAACCATGAAAATGTGCCTTTACTTTAATACAGCCCTAGGTCTAATAAGCCATTGTCCACAAACCCTACCCACTGAACCTTCTACAGAAGAAATTATACGTTTTACCAACCAACAAAGGAACTTGGCATTTAATCACCAGGTCAGAATAGGTTTTTACAAAACTACTTTTTTGCCTGTATAAGACTAAGGGCCTCCTTAAGAGCAGGGTTCTAACGAAATAGCCAGCATAAAATGATGCATGACCCACCTGCTGAGCTCTCCATTGCCCTGCCTCCTTCAAAAACAGCAGAGAGCACAGTGTTTTCAAAAGTGGAGTCATTGCAGGCTCTATCATTGGAACAACTGCTCTCTTAGCGGGCCGATGGCCGACATGGTGTCAAAAATGGACCAGGGCTGGAAGAAGCAGTCTGAAAATATGGAACCTTTCCAGTCATGATAAAGGGCTGCAGAAAAAGTTTTTGAAAGTGGGTCGAAGCCTTTAAAAAAAGACACAACCTCAGAAGATTTACCATAGTAGTTTTTCATTAATGAGAGCTTTTTGGCATGAAGTTGAAGGCTACAGCTGGAATGCCTATTAACAGATTAGAAAATTGCAAAGCCCTTTCTGGCTACAACTTCCAGGAATACCCCACTGATGAAGATAAAGGTTTGGTCTGAATTAAACTACACACCTTTATCTGTCCAAGGTTACTCAAGAAAAAGCAGTCACGACTTTCAGCAAAAAGGCTGCAATCGTCCTCAACACCACTTTATCTGGGAAAGAGGTAGTGTAAGATGGCTGCACCGTGAGAGCTTGGAGTTCAATCATGCGACCAGCCTCAGTTACCGTGACAAAGAACACAGTCTTCAGAATGAGGAGATGTAGTGGACAGCTGTGCATTGGTTCGAAGGGAGTCTACATGTCAAAATGGAGGCCCAAATTGAGGCACCACTGTGGGAGGAAACAAATGAGTCAAACCTTTTAGAAACCTCATCACAACAGGCGATTTGAACAAGGGTGGTTGGTCCAGCAAATGAAAAAAAGGCTGAAAGGGCCAACAAATAACCTTTACTGGCCCTCACTGCAAGTCATTGCTGGGCCAGAGATAAAACAAACAAGGCATCTGTAACGGATCTGTATTAAGAGTTGCACACCAGACTATGAATTTTTCTCAGAGCTCAGTGCAGTCAGACTTTGCAGAGGGACGCCTGGCAGAAACTATGACATCCACAATTAAGGCAGGAAGATCAAATGCAATCAACTGCCACTGCTCAATCTCCATACAAAGAGATGAAGATGTGCAGGTTAGGATGCAGGACCTTGCCCTGCTGCTGCGACAGGAAGTCCTCAGAAGTGGTAGCCTGATCGAAGGACAGATGCTCTTGCCCAGAAGTTCTTGGTACACACTCTCCTTGCCCAATCTGGAACCACTAGGATGGCCAGGGCCTCTGTCATTCCAGTTTTTCCTTCAGAACTTGGGGCAGCACGGGCAGCGGCTGAAAGGAATATAGAAGTCCTGTGCTCCACTCTATCCGGAATGAATCTCTCAGGGAGAGACTTCTTGGGAACTCCAGTGTGCAAATGTTTTGACACTGTGCGCTCCCAGCAGTGTAGAAAACATTTAGCTGTGGTCCTTCCCATTGCTCGCAGATGCCCTGTGCCAACTTTGGATAAAACCGACATTCATGATTCGCCAGGCGCCATAGGCTGACTTACTCCGCCTTCGCATCTAAAGACCCCAGCCAGATGGATCACAACAAGGGAAATGTCCTGATGCTCCAGCCAGCTCCAGAGATGAGGCACAGGTCCCAGGATTTCAGAGCTAGACAAATGGCACGTAACCTCAACAGGGTAATGTGGAGACAGGTCTCTGCCAGAGACCAGAGTCCTCTGATCTCCACCAGTTTCAGGTGACCTCTCCATCCCAACAATAATGCATCATCACCACTGTCAGCTCTAGGGGATGCAGGGAGAGGAGAGGCGGTCTGATACAGGTCTCGTGCAGTCTCCTCTGAAGCATGGTTAGAATCCGTCAGGCTCCCCTAGTGCTGGGCCCACTGAGACTTCTGGTTCATAGTCCACATATGCCACCTGGCACAGTCCACGAGCAGGAGGCCAAGAGCAAGTCTCACTGAGGCTGAAACACTGGGATTATAGCCCGAATGTCCTGGACCTGTGACGGAGGGAGGCCAAAAACTGCACCCTATCCAGGATGGCTCCAAATAAAGGGAGCCTTTGAAAAGGTGCCGGGCATGACTTCAGTATGTTGATAGTGAACCCCAATAATTTCAGGAGGTTCGCCGTCATCTGGACTGGAGGTTGTCACAACTTACTGTGGGAAGACTGCCTTCAACAGTCAGTTGTTGAGGTAGGGAAAAGTGCAATCCCCAACCTCAGAATGTGTGCTGCGACCACCACCAACACTTGTGAACACCCAAGGGGCGCTGGTGAGACCGAAGGGGAGGATAGCACACTAAAAATGACCCTGGCCCACTTTGCACCTCAAGTAGGGTCTGTGGGACTGCAGGACCGGTACATGAAAGTAGGTGTCCTGCAGGTCCCGACCTTGTCCTTCCATAAAAAGGTGTCCAAAGGGTGGAGATGCATCCATCATTCTTCAGCACAAGGAAATAGCAGGAGTAACAACTAGTTCCTATTTCAAGGGACTGAACCTTCTCTATTGCTCCTCTGGCCAAAAGAGCCTGCACTTTTTGGACAAGTGAATAGGGCTACTCAGAGAGACACTGATGTGGGTGGAAGATTTGAAGGCTCTAAAGCAATGGTAGGGCAGTGCCCCATTGGACATTCTCAAGGACGCACCTGTCAGATGTATATTTTGCCTACCTTGGAGGAAATGCCTTCTCCTGCCTCCCACAGGTTAGTCTTGTGCCACTAAGGCCAAACTAAAGCGACTTGGAAGCAAATGTCACAGGGGCAGGGGACTGGGAAGTGTGCTGCCCTTGGTGGCTTGAATATTGTCTGCTTGATACTTGCCCTGACATGACTGGGATGCTTGTTGCAGTGGAGGTTTCTTTTAGCATTGCCGGTATGCTAAACGTCTGGAGTATTCTCTGAAGAAGCAAAACAGTTGAGGGTACTTTCTCGCAAGGGTAGAAAGGCTTAAGGAAGTCACTGTGGCCCAGCTTCCTTTGAAGCATTCCAATGCTTAATCAGCATTCTTGCAAAACAAGTGAGACCATCAAAAAGGCCTGCACATCACCAGAGACGCCTCTGGATTTCATGAACGCGTACCTAAGAGGCACAACGCTAGTGGTAACTGCTCTGCCCAAGCAGTCATTAGAGTCTAGTCCAGAACGGATAATGTATTTTGTGGAATCCTGACCATCCTGGATGGTTTGACCCAGGTTAACTCCAAATTCCTTGGGGACTGCTTGTAAGATCTCGCTAACCATGTTCCTTAAAGCATGGAATATCTCTTCAGCAAATAGCTAGTGTTGACTGACTAGACCGCTAGGCTGGCCTAGGAAAACATCATTTACCCGATTGCCTCAATCCATTTTAACTTGATGTATGAGGACGTCACAAGGAATGAACTGGGATTCACCCTACTCGAGTAAGCCTGAACCACCAAACCTTCTGGTGCAGGGTGCTGTGTCAAGAAGACAGGGCCGCCTGGTGCTGGCCTTTGGTGCCTGGCAACCTGCATGTTCACCAGTGGACAGGAGCAAGGTTTAGACTAGGTGCCAATAAGAGTATCATTCAGGGCTTCATTAATTGGTAGTAAGGGTTCAGAGAAAGTTTGTCTAAACTGCAAAACTTCTGACAATACATTAGTTTTGGATTCCATAGTTGGCAGTTGTGAATCAAATTCTTCGGCTTCCCATCTCATCACCACAGAAAAGGAGGCACTCTTCTGTGGGTGGCCCAGGGGGAGAACACAACCCATTGCACACACTGGTCTCCTGCAAGTCCAAGCCCAAATCGTCCATATCAAAGTATGGAGGTAATGAATCCCCATCATCAACATTGTCATGTATAAAGGCTGGTTGACTCTTATCAGAGTCAGAACTGAAAAGTTGTTGGCGCATTGGGCTGTGGCCCTGATGCAAAGGTAGGGTTCTATCTAAAAAGGATTGGACTATGACTGGGCACGTCGGTACAACTTCGAGATGCGACCTCGGTCAGGACAGAGACTAATCAGCTCAGAGCTGGCCAGGACTATTCGGGCAGGGTCTTGCTATGGTGCTTGTGGCATCGGGAAATGCCTGGATTTTGGTGCCAGGTTGGAAGTCGACTCCAGCTTCAAAGTTGACTCTGAGACGAGTTCAGGGGGCACAGACAGTGCTGGGGGTGGACCAGCCTGTAGTAACCAGACTAGAGGCCTTTGCGATTCTTGGGCCCAGAGGCTTGCAACATGGCAACTTTAAATGCCTCAATCTGTTAAGACATCGCCAATTACCCCAAAAACCAAGGGTGCATAGGGATCAGTCGCGAAATCAGATCCTCGGTGGGGACAGGAAGCGAGACAGAGGCACCCTGACATCCATTTGACTTTACAAGCTGAAAGTAACAGGGCTGGGACGAATCCTATTTGGCCTTCTTGTGCTTCTGCTTTGGCTTACTGGAAGACTTGGACTGCAATGAGTGCCTGGTGGGGGAACAGGTAGGCGCCCTCAACTTTGAGCGGGAGTGGGACCTCTGTGAATTCTTTCAGTGTTTGGTGACGTACAGCTTCCGTTTCCGAATTGCCTTTGGATTCATAAGGGCACACTACTCACAGGACTTGGAGTTGTGCCCCAAACCCAAACACCAGAGGCACATCTCATCGGGGTCTGTTGTAGAAACTGTTTGCAACAGCCCTTATATGGGTTAAACCTTGAGGTTTTAGGAAAGGACATCGTTCCCTTGCACACTTAAAAATAATAAAAACAGAATTTTGGGGAAAAAAGTTGACAACTGATATTTGGAAAACGTTGGGAGTGAAATTCAGATCCACTCATGAAGGCGTGAACGAAAGGATCGGACATTGATGCGCAGGGGTGGTGCTTATATTAGGCTCCATCGTCACTTTTGAGACAGAACAAAGTCAATGCAAAGTCCCATGTGCCCCAACTGCAGGCACTTGGGAGCAATGCTGTTTAAATCTTCTGGAGCCAGTCTGCCACCTGGGGATATTCTAAAGAGAGGAATTTGCTGTTAGAAGTATCCATTAAAAAAGAGAATTTCCTCTACATACTCTGAACTACTGGCGAAAGAAGAGAGATACAATGGACTAAGGTGAGTGGTATAAGAAGGGGCGTATAGCATTTTACAGAATCACAGACAGTTTCAAGGATCACTGGGTGGGTGAAGAGTAGCCACATGTTTGATCAAGCCAAAGAAAACGAGAGGCCCCTTAGAAAGTAGTGACACTTTCTGAATTTATAACAGGGCAGGAGATTAGGAATGCGAGGCTTTATTGATGCACTAACTACATAGTACCTCACCCATGTCAAAACATATGTGAAACGCATATAGAACTTTAAAGTCATTCTGTGGATAGACTGAGGAAGTGAAAAATCAGGTCTGGGTGATAAGACCCTTGCCTTCAGTTTGTCTGCTAGTCATGCAGCAGAGTTTTGTAACCCTTATGAGTGAAAAAATACATTAAGGGAGTATCATTGTGGCGATTAAAGAGTTGACCAGTGCACTTTGATTTTCCATGGTTCGATACTCATCTACGACAATGCTGAGGTTTTAAGAACTTCGCTCTCTGAACAGTGTGCCCTGCAACATTGGTTGAACTTGGTCGAAGCAAAGACTTGTAACTGCATTCCTTGAGGATAGATAGTGTGTTATTGCTCAAAAATGAGACTTCCTGGAGTGATGCAGCAATACCCACAATCCATCTAAAGGTTTCCCACAACTGAACTCAAAACAAAGGGTCCGAGCCTACCATTGAAAAAAAATAAACATTTAAATACTTTGAGGGAACCTCAAAAGATACACATTAACTGTTAATATTCATCGTCCATTAAGAGAACATGCCCGTGAGCTCAGGGGGTCCCTCAATTCCTAAATGCAAATCAACGAAAGGAAACCTTTTAATGTGCACTCGCTGCAATGAGCACACACTCAGTATAGCAGTGTGGTTCATGTAACGCAGCCATAGCTCCACAGAGATAGCCATTTCATTAACTGCTGCCCATCGTACTTTTTTTTTTTTTTTAACTGAATTAAAAAACTATTCAACTAAGAAAAAGAAACGGACCAATCAAAGCCCAGCGAGGCGACGTCTGGAAAGCATTCACAGCATCTTGCAATCAGATGTAGTTGTAGTGTTACCACTTTCAAATGTATGAACCACAATTAAACCAATACCTTCCACAACATGTAGAGCTGTGGGACTTTGTCGACTGGAGCTAGCTGGAGTTTCTGGATTGGTTCCTGAATCTTGGAGCTCCTTTTCTAGTTGCAGATTTCTTCCTGTAACATGAACACACAAAGAAACGTGTTCATAGTGACTGCAGAAAACAATAGCCAGTATCTAGCCTTTCTTTCCCCCAAAAAAGGGGGCATGGCTAGTAGAGGGGACAAAGGAGGAAGCAGCAAAGTGAAAAGGCTAGACGAGCGAGGGACAGAGTCTACACAAATTACATGATCATGACACCTAAAATTACATCACTGATGACATCATCCAATGTGTGACAGTTTAATTTATACTTTGCATACTGCTAGGTATCATCCTACTTTTCTACCTAATTTCATCCAGTCGTTTTTCTGCTAATGAGCTGAAGTGTTTACATTACGACATGCTTGTGCTACTAACGGGTCTTAGGTGTGTAGATGCAGTTAGGTCGTTATAAATGTTTGCAATACTGTTTAGAGATGATGGCTTTTGACTTTTTCTAGAAAATTGAACACAAGCAGTTTGGTTTTAGAAAAAAAAAGTTTGCAAACAAGGCAAACATTTTATGTAATAAATACTAAGTCTTCTAAGCAGCCTTGTATATTTTAAAGGAATCATATCCCCATGACGATGTCTACATGGGACAGGAAGACTGTATGTGCTCGCTACTTATCCAGGTAGATATGCCTGATTGGCCACACAAGGTGGTCCATCTGTGCAGTTTTTAACAGAGCAAGTACGCGGCAGACAGTATGACTTTTTGTACCTTCATGCTCTCTCTATTTACAATCATTAGTCTCCTATTGGAGAGGTTTTTTTTATAATTGTTTCATTCGTCATGACAGTTTGGCTGACTGCATGTAGTTGAACATAGGATAAATGATTGTACAGTACCTATTTTTGTACATTTTTGCAGTTCATTTCTTACAATAGGTTGTGTAACTGTAAAGAGTTTGGTACAGGATAAAATTGTCCACAGTAGGGTTTGGATTATGTAACAGGACTTCATTGTCTGGAGAAAAAATATTTTTTTACTAAACAGTTGTATACACATTCAGGAGTGAATGCAGTAGGGGTTACCTATGTATGTGTAGTTTACTTTCAACATGAGCTTTGCTATTCATGATGTGCATGTTTAAGACTCAATGTGGAACATAAGCAAAAGTTGATTCACATAGGTGGGTTGTGTGAATCTACTATAAATGATGGTTTAAATTACTGTGAGCTATTTGTACTTATTTTCATACCTTAAATATTGTATAGCTTTTAAGTGTTTTGTCTAAAGAAGCTGCTTGGATGATAATTTAAGATGCCATCAGTGATGTCAACAATGATGTCATAGAACATGTCATGAGGCGTGTAATGTGAGGTCATAAGCAGTGCATGGCAGGGGATGCTAATTTTAGTTATCACTGATAATTATTAAATGCTAATTTTCTGAGTTATGTTGCCGCTAAACTTTTCACCTAACTCTAATGTCCCTTTAACCTTTGGTTTTTTTCAGTAAATTTCTGTTTCTTTTTTAATACAAACTCGGATTTTAATACCATTCCCAACCAGAACGTCACTTTCAACTTTGTTTTTTTTCCTCAGTGAATGTCTAGAGCTTTGTTTTTAGTGTAAAGTTATATTTTATTACAAAATGTAACATCAACTGTAGAAGAGTGTGGAGAAGAACTGGCCACTCAACTGAGACTTCTTTCTTGCATGACGAGTGTGTGTAGCAGGGTGTAGGTTGGGACTAGCCTCTCCGTTGAGACCGCTCTCTTGCATGACGAGTGTGTGCACTACTGTGTGTGGAGGGACAAGCCTCTCCGCTAAAACCTCTCTTTTGGATGACGTGTGTGTGCAGTAGAGTGTAAAGTGGTACTGGCCTGTCCGCTGACACCACTCTCGGATGACGGTTGAATGTAATAGGGTGTGGGAAAGGAATGGGCTCTCCACTGAGCCCTCTCTCTTGGATGATGGGTGTGTGCAATAGGATGATGGGGAGGGACTGGCCTCTCCGCTGAGACCTCTGTTTCGGATGACGGGTGTGCATAGTAGGGGATGGGGAGGAACTGGCTTCTCTGCTGACAACTTTCTTGGAGGACAGGTGTGCATAGTAGGGTGTGGGGAGGGAGCAGCCTCTCCATTGAGACCTCTCTCCTGAATAACGTTGTGTGTAGTAGGGTGTGTAGAGGAACTGGCCTCTTCGCTGAGATGGCTCCCTTGGATGACTGGTGTGTAGTAGGGTGTGGGGAGGGACCAGCCTATCCACTGAGACCTCTGGCTTGGATGATAGGTGTGCATAGTAGGGTCTGGTCTCTCTGCTGAGATTCCTCTCTTGGATGTTGGATTTATGTAGTAGGGTGTGGGGAGGGACAGGCATCTCCACTTACACTCCTCCCTAGGTTGACAGGTAAGCATAGGTGAACGTAGATAGAGTTCCTACCCCTTTCAATTTTTGACAATCCTGCGACAGTCCCACAGTATTGCACCATTTTTAAAAATTTAATTTACAGTTTGCTTCATCACAGTACTTATCCTTTATAGAACTCCTCTCAATTATCAGGGAGGCAGGATGTCTTTATCCTGCCCCCTAATATAGCTTTTTACAATAATTTTCACAACAGATGCAAAATTTTACAATCTCCAGTAATGGCGGCCATTTTATTTCTGTCTGTCCCAAAGCCAATCAGAGCGCCCGCTCCTGTGGGACTCATGGGAGCCTCTCGCCTTTACAGGAGCGAGTTGGCTGATGCGAAAAAGGGCCTCTCGACCAATCAGATGGCTCTATCTTTGAAGTTGTGCAACCACAGGACTCTCGCAAGATTATTGCAAACCCAACCGTACAGATATACAAATATTTGTCAGTAATATCTCAAAAGCTACTGAACAGATTTACACAAAATCACGAAAAGCATGCCTTCTTGACCAAGATCTAGCTTCCTGTCAAACTTGATGTAATTCAGTTCAGCCGTTTTCACGATATTGCTTTCCAAAAATGTCTGTGGAAAATGCATGGGGATTTTATATTTTGAGACACAACTTTTTCCTTGTCCCCCTCTTGACAGATCACCCCAAAACTTCCCAGGATGGACCCGAGATGGGTGAACTTTTTTGGGGGTTAAGTTTCGTGAAGACTCACCAAATGGTGTCAAAGTTTTTAGCAAACTAAAAAAACTTCCTTCCTATGGAAAAGCAGACGTAACTATAGGTCCAGTGAGTGGCGAGGGAGTGCTTGAGGGAGTCGAGTATGTCAGAGATCGTGAGAGATTGGGCTTTGAAGCCTGCTTCATATCTCTTACATTCACCCCTTCCTGCAGAATTCCCACAGTGGTCAATCTTCAAAGCCCAATCTCTCCAGATCTCACTGACCTACTCAACTCCTCCAACCCCCTCAAGCCACTGCTTATGAAGATGAAGTGCTTCATCAAAGCTCTCTCTGAGATGCTCTTGTATCCCTCCTTCCAATAGTCATTGCCCCTTCACTAAAGGCATCTTTCCAGAAGCTCTCAAGGCGGACAAGATCAGACACTAGACCCGAATGACCTTACCAGCTACAGGATCATAAAAAAGCAGTCTATGTTCATCTACAATATCACATCAATGCTAACCATCTCCTGAATGACTACCAGTCTGGCTTTGTTTCCCTTTGCAGTACGGAGACCTCTCTTTACACATTGCAGACTCTGACCACCTCCTGACCACATATGAAGATGATCCCTGCCTTCGGATATTGCTGAACCTCTCAGCTGCCTTCGACAGAGTCAACCATCCCAGCCTCATTTGCACCCTGGAGTCTCAAAGAGGATCAACCCGCAATCTCATTAACTTCCCTTAACAATACTTTGTTCACATAAGCCCATCCAGGTCACAAAATATCCTGCTTACCTGTTAAGTTCTCCAGGGTTCCATATGGTCTCCTGTCATCGTCAAACTTTACATGGAGGTGCCTGGCGCTCTTCTCACAGAGAACAGCATCAAGATTCACCAATATGGTGACGATACAAGACTCTAAAAAGTCTTCTCTGCTCCATACATCCAACACCTCAAACAGGGCCTGCACATCATGCAGATCTGGATGCCCAGTACCTACCTGAAGCTCAACCCAACTAAGACAGAATTCCTGTTATTTGCCAACAACAACAACAAACAAGATGCAGTAAAAACCTGGCTAAATGACATGAACTTGGATGGCTTCAAATCCCAACTTTTACCAACCTCACCCTCAAAGAACACATTGCCAAACACAACAAAGATGGCCTGGTACCAGCTCTCTTTTTTTTCTTTTTTTAAAGGAGATTAAACCGTTTCTTTTAGAAAGTAACCTCAGAACTGGTGTTCCACCCATCATTCTCTTGTATCTGGATGGTTGTAACACCCTGCTCCATGGCAGTAAGCCTATTTCATCTGTGCATCTAGGCTCTGGAACAACACTTCCGTATCCATCAGGACCGCTCCAACGCTGCTCAAATTCAGAAAAGAGTTGAAGACGCATCTCTTTGAAGAGCACTACATCACAGTGCAAGGTCTACCACCCATCTTCCCAGCTTATTACTAGTTGACTTTTTGCTTGTCTTTGACAATCTCCAGCTGTCCACTGCCTTCTGGTGAGGTTTGCGCTACAGAACGCCATATACAAACAAGGTGGGTGTCACCTAGCGTGTTTATTCACTCCCCGTCCTGGACCTATCCATTTATGGATTTAGCACCAGATTCAAGTTCCTCCCACCCCAAATAATATTTTTCTGCTTGCACCTTTCATCATATTTTTACTAAGATAGTATTGAAGAAAGCTAACATATTTACATTTGGGCCATACGTGTTTTATGATAGTAATGTGTTCATCTAACACGGATCCCCACCAGCAATATAAACCTCCACTCCGGTTCGATAGGCTTCTATTTGAACGTGAACCCTAGTGCTTTTTTGATGCAAACCCTTCTCGAAAATGAGATACAGCAAAATATCCATTCAGTCTCCATTTTTCCCCAAACTGTACGGGCCTGCTGTGATTTAAGTGCGTCTCCTTTAGCATCACCAGGTAAACCTTGTGTCTAGAACAACAGTCTTCTGGTCGTTTGAGAATTATAGAACAGCCAAATCTTATTAATGCAACGCCTTGTCTACTACCATCTGTGTTGTATATGCTAAAACAACAACGTTTAAACACAAAACAAATGCAGGAAAATATGATCAATCAGAGCAAGCACTTACAAACCTGACGCACTCAATCAGCAATCCTGGAGATATGACTGCAAAGCAAGAGCTACATAAAGCTGCAAAGCTATGTAATGGGTTCAGATAATAAAGAAAGCAAGACAAGGAAGGTCCAAGATTTTGTTTCATACCCAAGGGAAACATGCTTCATTCTTAAAGCAATCGAATTGTGATAACAGTTCGAACACTAAAATACAGAAACGTACTTGCAACTGTAGAGAAGAATAGAAATAAAAAATATCAACCTGGGCTAGACCAGTGTTTATGGAATATTAACAGAATGCCAAACTGGAATTGTTAGAGAAATGTGCTATCCGTCATTGAATCTATGCAAGGCTAAATTTTACATTAGGCTTCAGGTAAATGCTAGTATTATGGTTCTCAATCAGACAGATTCTACAATGAACAGGCTTCAAAAAGCGTTGCGTTTGTGTCGTATGTGGACACACCAAAAATACATGCTTTAAAATGTTGTGCTTTTTTGTGAAATAATTCGGCAGACATAAAATGAGAGGTATAAAGAAAACAAAACCATACATCCTTTGACAGTACCTGAACCTTGATGGCGAACTTCACTTAACGCATTTGAAAACCTGCCATCAGCTGTCAGCTGAAGGGGCGGCTGAGGCTGCCCCAGGACATTGGGTTCAAACTTTGGGGTCACAACAGCATAGCGAAGAAGGTCTTCATATTCATCCTGTCAACAACAGAAATAATGTTTTGTGAACTCTGAACGCAAGACGGCAGGCGGGATTCACGGGGAACAGAAAACACAAAAGCAATCTAGAAAATACAAATGTAATCAGTGTCCTATCTTTACACTTAGATGAATTGGTACATTGTAATCAGTGTCCTATCTGAATTGGTACATTGTAATCAGTGTCCTATCTTTACATTTAGATGAATTGGTACATTGTAATCAGTGTCCTATCTTTACCTTTAGATGAATTGGTACATTGTAATCACTGTCCTATCTTTACATTTAGATGAATTGGTACATTGTAATCAGTGTCCTATCTTTACCTTTAGATGAATTGGTACATTGTAATCAGTGTCCTATCTTTACATTTAGATGAATTGGTACATTGTAATCAGTGTCCTATCTTTACACTTAGATGAATTGGTACATTGTAATCAGTGTCCTATCTTTACACTTAGATGAATTGGTACATTGTAATCAGTGTCCTATCTTTACATTTAGATGAATTGGTACATTGTAATCAGTGTCCTATCTTTACACTTAGATGAATTGGTACATTGTAATCAGTGTCCTATCGTTACACTTAGATAAATTGGTACATTGTAATCAGTGTCCTATCTTTACACTTAGATGAATTGGTACATTGTAATCAGTGTCCTATCTTTACACTTAGATGAATTGGTACATTGTAATCAGTGTCCTATCTTTACATTTAGATGAATTGGTACATTGTAATCAGTGTCCTATCTTTACACTTAGATGAATTGGTACATTGTAATCAGTGTCCTATCTTTACATTTAGATGAATTGGTACATTGTAATCAGTGTCCTATCTTTACCTTTAGATGAATTGGTACATTGTAATCAGTGTCCTATCTTTACATTTAGATGAATTGGTACATTGTAATCAGTGTCCTATCTTTACACTTAGATGAATTGGTACATTGTAATCAGTGTCCTATCTTTACACTTAGATAAATTGGTAGATTCACTCGTCATTTCGTACCATAAGTTCTTAAACTGCAAACCAAAACATATTTCAACGTCTTTTGCTACCACCTGCTCTAGGCTACATACACGTAAGCCCTTATGCAAAGCAGGGACAAATATTCACTGAAAAAGGATTCTCTTCTACAGTAGACTTTGGTTTTGGACAGCAAAGAAGGTGGCAGTATAGAGAGACTTTGCAAAATCCAGGCAAGTATTAACCCCTTTCACTACTAATGGTTTTTGAACACATGTATGCCAGAGATTTGTTTAAGTCTCTGTTTATTTCGTTTTTTAATAGATTTTTTTTTAAGCAGCTGTTTATTTAAAAAAGACCTACTATCAGCATACCAGAAAGTACAGTGGGTTTAAAGCTTTGACTTTGTCATTCATTTGCTTGCTTCTTATTCAATAAATTGCTAGGTCTATCTTGTTTTGTCCCTCCCCTGGAGTACAGTCTCATTCCTTGTGTCCTTCTA
Source organism: Calotriton arnoldi (assembly GCA_963921515.1). NCBI lineage: Eukaryota > Metazoa > Chordata > Amphibia > Caudata > Salamandridae > Calotriton > Calotriton arnoldi. The sequence continues at coordinate 334,022 of CAWUFW010001083.1, read as the reverse complement.
ATGCTTACTTTCATGGGCTACTTTTTTTCTTTTTGCTTAAGCACTCCATGAGCGTGCATGTGTTTTCCAGCTGTCTTCTTCATGTGCTTTTCTCTCCCTCCTGCGAAGTGTTTCGTGTTGTGTCTCTTGATGGTCTGCTTTAACTCCCTGCGCTTCGCTCTTCCATCCTGTGCTCCATGTTGCTCTCTCCCACCTGTGCGCTCCTGTGTTCTTTCCCTCTTGTGCTTCTCCTTACCGCCCTCCATGTGCTGCTTTTGCCATCCCCGTCCCACACACTCCTCCGTTATCCCCAACCCCCAATACCTAGTTTTTTTTTTATTGGCGATTTTGCCCCCAAAAAATAAATCTTCATTTTAATTACCTATCCAAGTGGCGTCCGTCATCTTAGATACGTAAATAAAAATATTAAAGCAAATTGTGCCCGCGTCATTCTGCTGCTGTGTGCATGCGCTCTGACGTATGTGCATGTCGGTGTAAATCGACTGACAACACGTTTTATTTTTTTGGGATGCTGCACAGTGCCCTGTTTCGGCAAAGCACTGCCAAAAGCAATTGGCAAAGCCATAAGGTCCCAATGAGGATGCCTATTGGCTTTGCCAATGCTTCTTCCGTATGTTGCTATTAGCCAATTCAATTTCTTTGCCTCACTGTGGATAGCCCGACAGACTTTTGGTAAATAAGGGATTTTTATTGGTGCAAACTATAGTTTATTATCACTTTGCATGCTAAAGAAAATATAGCCGGCAAAAACTTTTACCATTAAAATAAATTAACAAGACGCTCAATATTTTGCTGCTTTTCTCACAAAAAGAACCATAAATCCTGAAGCTCTATCCATGGACATTTGGCTTGCGGTCTCCTAAGGCACAAAAGCAAATCACGGATTTGCGAACAATCTCAGTATGAAATGTAACTAAATGCTAGTTCAGAATTGTTTGGGGCTTCCTCACCATTGGAATATTGAGAAACAAATAAAAATAACTTGTGCAAATATAGTTCTCCAGAGTTACCGTCTTTGATAGCTTCAGATTCTTGAATTATTTCACATCATCAGGCAGGGGATCAAGTAGAAACGTTTACTTACAAAAGAGAGAAAATCATAATTTAACAAGCTAACATGTTCAGTACACCCCGTCTCCTTTTGCTGGCTGATTTGCAGTTCATGAGGTAGAGAAACCTTGATCTCTGTCCCTAGAGGCTCCCACTGCACATTAATGTTATTGGGACGGCGCAAAGAGTGCCTTTTTCACAGTTATTCCGTTGGTGGGGCAAAGTGTGATGCAGGAAAATATCTAGTGGGCTCTGGTCTACTGGGACAAGTGCTGGCCCTTGTTAGCACTTTCAAATAACACATAGTTGATAAGAGTTGGAAAAATCTTTGGTTCTCTCAAGAAAGACTTTCAGACACCTTTTGATGGCCATTGCATGAAGAAAGTTTTCAAGTGAGATTGTATTAGAAAAGACAGGTGAACAGCACCATCTGTGAGTGGGGGTTCGTCCCCATTGTAATCTCCTCCATATTGCATCTTAAGCAGAGTTGCAATATAGAAAACAATTGAACTTCATGGACTAGCTTTGCAGAAGTTATGTCTAATACCATAGTTGTCTTCACAGACTGGGAATCCCAATGGATTTTGGGGATAGGGTTAAATGGAGCATCCATGACCTATGTTAATACCGTAGGGAGTCCCATGCATGGTTTCGCAACAGTACCAGTGGAAATGTTACCTTGCCTCAGGATACCCACTTGCAATGTAAAATGTTCTACTATGCGGCACTCATCTGCTTTATAGCTAGGATAGCACTTTATAAATCAAATACATTCATAGACTCTTGTCTATCAATCTCCTTCATCACTCACTGAGAGAGCTGCGTGGCGTCTTCTGAAATGGGAGAGCAATGTCAGGTGAAATCTGATACACATTTAAGGCCAGTCCATGTAATGTGCAGGAGACAAAGTATTTTGTTAGGAAAGATGGACAGAAAGTATAACTTCACCACCATGTCCAAAAACAAACTTCCTCCACTTCAAAGTATACATTTTTATATGAATTAGGCTCTAGCTACCTTAAACATCTGCCTACAATCATTAGGGATATTGGGAGAGCCAACCGTCAAGCACTCAAGAGTATGGCCGTTTGCTAGAGAGTGAGGGTGGGACAGGGTGAGGGTAGGCTGGGTAGTGGTGAAAGACCTATCCATTGCCCTCAGTTATGAGCATGGGTGCTTTCAGCATATGCTATACACAGGTCTGTGCAGCAGTACTGCCTCACCTATGTTCTGGATACTAGTATAATCATTGAACAGTTGGGCTTCATCTCGAGGAGGAGAAGAGTTACTAAGGGACAGTAAGGTAGAGGCTGTGCTCTGCGCGAGATACTACCATATCTCTTGGCTACGCTTCTGCATCGTTTCCTCTAACCCCGCTCACCCTGATCAGCGTTTTTAATCATTGTGGTTTTATCGTGTATTAAATTGTTTGTAGCATTTTTAAACACTTTATAACTTTCCTGTAGTGCCTAAATCCTACCTTGACGTTTCCTGCGCTTTTTCCTCGCCCGCCAACTCCCCGGTACACCGCAGCAGATTCTCTGCTGATTGAGTGGAGGGAGGTACCTGGGCTAGAGGGGAACTACCGGTTAACAGCTCTTCCGTGTGCCATTTCGGGCCGCCATATTGGCAGGGCGACGCTCTAGTGTCTCGCCTGGGGTAACTGATCCGGACTACTTCAGGACCAGATGGTGCCAACGCGCAGCGGACGAGCGCAGCGGACGCGAGCAGGGGGCGCGCCAAAGGCAAGCCCGTCTGCGCCCAGCCGCATCCGGACAGCGGCCAGGGCCAGTTATGCTGTCCAAATCTCCAGAGACTACTCGGGCAGCTGGAGTAGAGAGGAGCTCCTTTCCTTCAGACCTCCCACCTGCCAGAACCCGACTCTCGTTTCACCTGGGGACTCGGCAGAGACTTACTTGTGTTCTTACTGTAAGTTTGTCCTTAACACCAGACACATCCATGAGCGACATAAGGGTCCACGCCTAACCCTCCCTAAGACCCTAGGCCCGTGGAGCTAAAAGCTTGTCTCATTAACTGCAGATCACTGCCTAAACACGCCCTGGACATACACCAATCCTTAGTAGACCATAACTGGGACCTTATGTTCCTGACCGAGACATGGCTACGGGAAGACTCTAATCCAGCTGTGGCCTTAGCCATCCCCCAGGGCTATGGCATAATCTGTGCTAATAAACAAAATAAGAGACCGGGGGGTGGATTAGCGATCATCCATAAAGTTACATGGGAGATCGCTACCTCCAACTTTGAGCAGATAGACAACATTGAAGGACTTCCCTTCGGTATCAAACTGTCCGCCTCTGTCTCTTGCTCGGGACTCCTTCTTTATAGACCCCCAGATTATGGCCTTAGTTCCTCCCTTACTTTGGTTGACTATATCGCCCAGGCCAGCACGCGCTATTCTAACTTCACGATGCTGGGCGATCTTAATTTTCATGTGGATGATCCTTCCAGCTCGCATAGTGCAAATTTCATCTATGCACTTGCTGGCTGTAATCTGACCAGAGTCTCGTCTCCGACACACAAGGCAGGTCACATACTTGACCTTATATGTTCGAACCTACCAGACATTACAGTACAGACCCCAGAGCCAGTGATCTGGTCGGATCATTTCCTGATCCCTTTCCAGCTACACTTGAAGAGTGGACTGAGAGCCACTTCCATACCGAAGGACTTCAGAAGGAATTGGAGTAGTGTTTCCCCGGAGTCCATCGCCCTGCATTTGCAGGACTCCACGCCCGCTATTTCAAATAACCTTGAGGCTAGCATCTCAAACCTAAATACATGGGTTGGCGATGCACTCGATTCAATTGCGCCCATGAGGCCCGTAAACTCCGCAAGAACGTCCCCTTCCGCTCCCTGGTTTTCAGAGGAGATCAGAGCCAAAAAATCTGAATGCAAAAAACTGGAACACAAATGTAGATCATCCAACTCGCAGGAGAGAAAATGGGCTACCGAGCTGCGCTAAAAGAATACCGTAAACTCCTCATTGTTAAAAAGAGAGACTTCCTAGCCGAGCGCATTGCTAGCGCCAAGAACTCGTCTAGAGAAGTTTTTAAGATAGTGAAGTCCTTTACGAGTCCCTTGGCGCTCAAACACTCGATACCCCCGTCACAGGAGCTATGTAATAGGATCTCTGATTTTTTTCGAGGAGAAAATTGCCCTGATTTATGCGTCCTTCCCAGCAGCACCCTGTCCCCCAGAGGCGACCAAAGCTAAAAACCCAGGGCGTACCCCTATGCCAGTATTCTCGGAATTTGCTGCAAGCCCCATGGAAACTTCTTTGACCGAGCTTCAGAAATGTAAATCCGGGTCCCCTGGCGACCCATGGCCAGCTAAACAATATAGTGCCCTGGCTGAGCACCTCAAACCCCCTCTAAATGCCATCTGGAATTCTTCACTCAGACAGGGGATCTTTCCATCAGCCTGGAAGCACGCATTTCTGCTCCCTATACTGAAGAAAGCTAACGCTGACCCTAAAGTCACCAGTAATTATAGGCCTATTTCTCTGCTCCCCGCTCAGGTTTTGGAAAAATTAGCCCACCAGCAATTGGCAGATTTCATGGAGGCCAATGGCCTTCTGCACGAATCCCAGTCCGGCTTCCGCCCGGGATTCAGTACAGAATCCGTCTTGATCGAGATGGCCGATTTCATACACTGGGAGGTGGATGGAGGCTCCACGGCCATGCTGGTGCTTTTAGACCCGTCAGCAGCGTTTGACACGGTGTCCCATTCCATCCTATTAGATCGCCTTAATGGTATAGGCATCCAGGGGACGGCGTGGATTGGATTGCATCTTACCTCCACGACCGAGAACAACAGGTCTCGACCCACCCTTTCACCTCTCCTGCTAAACCACTAAAATGGGGGGTGCCGTAGGGTTCGGCCCTGAGCCCGCTTCTTTTTAATGTCTACCTGACTCCCCTGGCGGAGCTCATCGCCAAAATGGGGATAAAGGTGACATCCTACGCGGATGACACACAGCTGCTGTTCACCTTCAGCGAAGTGTCAGCTTCCACCTTTGACCCACTAAAGGAGTGCCTTAAAAACATCTCAGCTTGGAAGAACCGCAACTTCTTAAAGCTAAATGCTGACAAGACGGAGGTCTTGTTTTTTAACCAAGCCATCCCCCGCCGACGAATCTGGGGTGGCCAGCTGAATTGGGAGATGCTCCCACTCCGAACGACTGTCAAGAACTTGGGAGTCAGATGGGACAAAGACCTGTCCCTCACCACCCACGTTCAATTGGTATCTGCGGCCTGCTTTGGCAAAATTAAAATCATCAAAAAATTTATTGATTTCTTGCCAGAGGCAGCTCGCAAAACCGTGGTCCATGCTTTAGTCACCTCCCACCTCGACTATGCTAATGGTCTGTACATGGGTATGCCGATTGGACTGATCCATAGACTACAGATTATTCAGAATGCGGCAGCTAGACTGGTCTGTAAGGTCCCGCTCCGCCAACGCATCTCGCCCCACCTCAGGCAACTCCATTGGCTGCCGATAGCCAAACGTATTGAATTTAAGGCCCTTACGTTTGCCTTTCGGGCATACCAAGGGAAAGGGCCTAACTACCTGAGAAAGAGACTTCGCCCTTAACAGGACAGACCCCTAAGGTCTAACCACAAACGTTACCTCTCCAACCCCCACCCCCCTGTTTTGCGAAGGCAAGAATGGGGGGCAGGACATTCGAGTTAGGGACCACCAAGTGCTGGAATAACCTCCCCTCCCACATACGCATGATGCAGTCCGAACAGGAATTCAGAAAGGCCTTGAAGACCTGGCTCTTTAGTCGTAATGACTAGATATGCGCTCTCCTCTACCTTGGGTACTGTCTATATAAGCGCCGGGACACCCCATCTGGAGTAGCTGCGCGCTTTATAAATGTCTTTATTATTATTATCATCACATTGGCCAGTTATCTATCTTCCAGTTACCACTCTTCAAAGGATATTCCGTTTCTGCTCAGGAGAATTATGATTATTATTTGAGTGCACGTTCGCCCTCTTGGCGCAAGGAATAAAAAAAAAAAAATTTAAAAAAAGGCAAGACAAACTTAAAAGACTGGACAAAAACCATATCCAGAACGCGAAGGCCACCGGGGACCAAGCCCAACCAAATCAGGTTGAGTTACTGCGAAGAAAATAGAAAAGCCATCATACTTAAAGGCTACAAAGTTGGAAATATTTTGAAAATCCGAACCAAGGTTGGGGGTCAAAGTATGGAGGACTCCACAGACATTTTGCCAAGTTAAACCCAAAGTGGATGAAAATTTTCAAGTAACGTTTGTGCAGATTTAAATTGCGTCTAAGATATTAAGAAAACAAAAAATCTTTTTTTCCAATGGAAAATCTTACCAAATCATAACTACATAGGCACTACTGCAGTCTGTGTAATATATATTCACTGAAAAAAATGTAGCTCGAGTGCAGTCATGCTTACAAAATTGCCAAGTTATGGGAAGTAATGCAATTCATATCTCATACAACAGCAGTATTCATGACCCCGCCCTTGATGTAGCAGATACAACTGCAAATGTTGCACTATGAAAGACTAATGTAGTATTATTTACTGGTTTGACTATGTGTTGCTATTTAATTACATTGATCTTTTAGGAGTATTTAGTGGTGTAAACACTATTAGGTCTTAAGCACTGCATTTGGTGTGCAAATTCTTGTTTGCAGAGCAGCTGTGCTAGTGAATTGCAGTCCCATCCATAATCTGCAAAATTCATAACATAACTTTAGCCCGTGTTTTTTCCCAGTGAATTAGCAAGCAACGTCCACTACAAATGGCTGTAGGCTTTGTGGGGCCCCAACCTCGTCCTGGGGTCAGTTGATGCTCTCCATGACCCCTTATGACTTTATTTTTTTCAGGATACCGGGGCAGAGTCCCTGCTCCCTGTATTGGTGGTGGCAACATTTTTCTTGACATTGCAGCCAGCTTCGAATCTGTAAATCCAACTTTGGGTTCACAGACCCAATGAACGGGAAAAAAATCTCCCTTATCCAACCAGGCTGGTGACTGGGAAGGTCTGCGAAACAAGGTTCACAGACCTCCGTGGATAAAGGTGCAGAAATACCTATAATTCAATCAAAAACTTGGAAACGGACTCTATCTCACAAACAGGCCCGCCTCCCGTCTTGGAGGAATTCTCCCAGTTTAATCCCGCTGAAGTGACAGAAGCCATGCTAAAAATAAAATCTGGCTCACCCGCTGATCCTGTACCACCATGCTTCCTACCAGCAATTGCTCCCACCCTTCTTGAAAGCATCAACGAACTATATAGCTCAAGAAACAGTTCCCAAAATATGGAAAGCCGCCAGAGTTAGACCTATCCTGAAAAAAACCTACTGCAGACCCCAATCTCTTGGTCAACTATCGTCCGATTTCACTGCTCCCATACTTTGGGAAAGTACTCGAATCCTTGGTCCATAAACAACTTGTCTTCCATCTTGAGAGTAACCATCTATTGGATCCCTCACAGTCTGGTTTCAGGGCCGCCCATAGCACCGAAACAGCACTGGTAGAGGTAATAGACAACATTAGACTATCATTGGATAAAGGACAATCCTCTATTCTTATCCTACTGGACCTGTCGGCGGCTTTCGACACCATCTCCCACAGCATTCTAATACAACGGCTAGGGGAGATTGGTGCCAGAGGGAAGGCCCTGGGGTGGCTCAGGAGTTATCTAACGGACCGAGTCACCACTGTCCAGGTTGGCGACATTAGTTCCTGTAGTAGGCCAGTCACGATGGGAGTGCCACAGGGCTCCATTCTGAGCCCAACACTCTTCAATCTTTACGTGACACCTCTGGCCAGGGTGATCAGATCATACGGCTTTGACGTAATGTCATATGCCGATGACACTCAAATTCTGGTCACCCTTGGTCAGAACCCCATAGACACCAAGGCTCGTTTTAAGGACTGCATGATCCACATTAACAGGTGGATGAATGAAAACCATCTACAGCTAAATGGTGACAAAACGGAGATAGTATTCTTCGGGAATGCACAAAAGCACTGGACAAATGACTGGTGGCCTGCAACTCTTGGCCCTAGTCCAATACCCAAACAATCGGTTCGCAATTTAGGAATCCAAATCGACAGTAATCCATCGATGAAAAATCAGATGAACCACATAATCGGCTCCTGTTTTGGTATCATGCGCAACCTGCGTAAAGTTTTTTTAATGGATTCCCATGGAAGCCAGAAAACCATTAGTCCAGGGATTGATTATTAATCGCATGGACTATGGAAATGCCCTACTATTGGCAATAAATGAGGATCTCTTATCCAGACTGCAGGTCCTACAGAATACTGCAGCTAGGCTGGTCCTGAATCTTCCGTCGGGCTCCCCATCTGCGCCTAACCTGAAGTAACTCCACTGGTTGCCTGTCAGAAAGAGAACGCGTTTTAAGATTCTTTGCTTAGTACACAAAAACATGTACGGTAGGGGCCCTTGTTACTGGAAAAAGAAGCTCAACTGGCATCAGCCAAGCAGGCCCCTCAGATCCAGCAACAGGCACCTTCTTACCTCCATCAGAATTCGTACAACTAGAAATGGAGGAAGATCTTTTTTGTTCCTAGCCCTCACTCTCTGGAACAAATTGCCATTACACCTTCGCACTATTGCTGACCATCATCGTTTTCGTAGGGAACTAAAAACATGGTCTTTTGACAACTGACCCCCTGTTTCCTTTATTAGCTGTCTTTAGTTAGAGCTGCCTGTGAGCGCCATGAGACTTTCGTGTGATATGAGCGCTTTATAAATGTCCCTGATTTGATTTGATAATTGAATATCTTTATGCCCAGACTGAAATAATTTTTAAATGCACACCAAACCAAACAAAAGACTTCCTTCAGTAAAGTTTACCTTCACAATATGTTGGGTCAGGTGTTTTTTTCTGAATCAGAGAGCTAATATTCCTAAAGTAATTAAAAAGGGAAATGACACTTTATGACTCCCTTCTCACCACGTTTTGGGCTCTGCTTGATCGATCCATATGAAAATTGCCATGCCAGACCCACAGTGGATAAACGTTTTTTATTGGAATGCGTCATGCAGATTCGAACGCCTCTAAAGTTGTTAAGAATACAAGAAATCCCCATTCAGTGAAAATGCTGACATAGCCATTGCTGCTTGAGTAAAAAGCACACATTTACTACATTATATCACACACACACGCAAACACACACACACACACACGAAAAATGCAGCATTCTCCAAAACAGGGCATAAAAGGATAACTGTGATACAGAGTGGCCATCATAAATGTTTGCTTATTCTGAAACTAGTTTGGTTTGCAGAAGCACCTAAGGAAATAGAAATATTTCAAGTAAAATCCTTTCCCTTACTCTGCTAGGTGGGGACATTTTCTTTTGCCCCTTGTAGCGAAATGACCACTTTTTTGTTCTCCCTTTTAGGTGGGGAAGTAATCCTTGTGAATGGTCAAATAAAAGAAAGCCCTACTCCCATGTATGGTAGAATGGACTGCCATGCAGGCAGGTAATTTGCAACCCTGCATCCCACTGGCATTGCAAGGTGTGAGCAGAGTGACTTGGTATCAGATTCTACTAACATGATTTTGCAAACCTGGTCTGCGCTGTGCCTCATCTTTTGCGGAGTCTAGGTTCACAACATGGGCTGAAGGAGTTGGTGGAATTTCTGCTAGCTCTGACAAGAGGAATAGAATAGGTCTGGTACTTGGTAGCTGCCTATGTACGACCGTCTCATTCTTGAAGATTATCATGGATAGACTTCTTCGCTGCATAGATAAGGACTTGGCAGTTCATGGCATTCTTGATGGTCTGCAACGTTTACTGGATATGCTGGTGGGAAAAGGACTATCCTCCAAAATGAATGTCTAGAATTTCAGCTTCTTTTGGGAGAGAAGAGGTGCTACAGAATAACCATCGTTCCCAGAGAAGGGTCATCAGTATTCTAGTGAATTAAATATTTGTATTAAAGACTTCCAAAACAGATATTACAGAATCATCAAATCACCAATTGGCAACGTGACGCAGTACCCCAAAATATAAACCTTCCCTGGTCCCATAAGTAAATTGTTGTCCATGCCATAAAACTTGCCAGTGACACATCAGCATATTACATTTCCCAGTTAGTTTATGTGCAAAATATTTATGAAAAACAAAAACCCATTTCTATTGGTTGTATCAACTCTAGAAACATAAATAGTAGACTTTTATCAATGCCTCATAGTGCGAGACGAAAGCACATTAGAAAAACAGAGTGCCCCAATTCCCTGAGCAAGCCAGCTCTGATCTCCCCATTACAGAATTGGTAACTAAGCAGAGCAATAATTAAGCAGTGCTCTGGGTTCACGATATACCAATGTTTCAGGATGTAAACAACTAACCCACATAAGTCCAAGAATTAAGGATCAACCAAGACACTGAACTTCTCCCACACCCTATAACTTTCATGTCACTCAAATACATAAATCCAGTTATGATATAAATTTATCAGTAGCAGACAGGAACCATGCTCCCCACTACACCCCCAATCCCACCCCAGTGACAGGCAATATTGTATCTTGCCGCATTCAGGCCCAAGTCACACAGTAGTTTTGTACATTTTTGGGAGGGGGGTCACGTTGCTCCATATACCAAATAAAAAAATGTTTTACCTTATTGCGTATGGGGAATTTTGTTTCTTGTGGCAGGCTGTACTGGATTCCTTCAAAGAAATAATTTCAATCAAGGACACAATCTGGTCTAGGTTCCACTCTCTACAGTTTTCTGTCCTCGCCGACTTGCAACCTTCTGCCTCTCTCCTTTGATTCGTTTCCACTTGTTTCTCCCAAGCAAAGAACCTATTCTGATCTCATTAATCTCTGAATTCACTCCTCCATTCTTTCAGATAAGACTGTTCTTTTATGTTGATGAGTTTTAATTGTTTGTCCTCCATTGTTATTCCTTGGTACTATATGTCCGTGTCGGACTTGAGCCTCCTTGTTGAACATCACTCTGGCACCTACTAGTTTGTTTTATACAAATGACAAAAACAATATTTGGATGAAGAAGCAAAGCTCTGTGAGGAGTTCCCTTTCACTTCAAGTTTGGTAGAAAATACCAGCTTTGGAAGCCTCCGAGGAGAAAGTAGCTTAAGCCATTTTCACCTCTACAGTTTGGCAGTTCACACATTAAGTGTACGGGCTGTATGTGGAAAATAATTCAAGCATACGAGTCTGAAACATTATCATTAGAAGAACCGTTCAGTTTTGAAATTCTGCACACCATAATGAGATGAGTTCTGCATTAAACGTCTCTCACACTATTAATCACCAGAACAAGCATAATATGACAAACCATGTTTCTTGTCTAAATTGCTCACACAAACAGATGAAGAAGTTACATGCACTCGTATGTGTTCTTCCACATCAATGAAATATATATATATATATATATATATATATATATATATATATAAAAACCAGACATGAGTAATCTTTCAGAGAACAGTGCGGCAAAGACTGGAAAAAAAGCCAGACAAATGCCTGCCTTGCCCAACAATTCTGCCCTATGCTTGCCTAACTATGCCATGAAGTGTCATTTCCTACGAAAAATGAAATTACAAATTTCGTAAAATCTACATCTTTAGGATGGCTGGAAGATTTCCCCTCATGTAAATAAGAAACAGTAATTGGTCTCGGAGATCTAAAAGTATTGGACTAGGATGAAGGAGTGACAACTGGAGGATGACATAGGTCATGCCGTGTGATCTTGTTCTTTGGGGGGCAGAAACCTACGAAATGCCTTGTGTGTCGACTTCACATCAGCAGGGCCAGGGTGTCTGTTTGGTTAGGGTCTGCGTCCGAAGCAGACTAAGGCGCGCCCAACTGGAGATAGTAGGCTCACAACAGCATGAAATTAAGTAGAGAAGAGCTGGATGGCTACTGCGTGTCAAACAAGGACACATAAGAAAACAAGCATTTGCAATGCAATAGGTCTCGCATTTACACGAGTTTGAGCAATTGACATTGCAAATGATAATGCCTTTTATTTTTTAAACATAAATAAAAGGCATTGACATTTACAATGCCAATAGCTTAAACTTACGTAAATGCGAGACCTATTGCATTGCAAAAGCTTGTTTAAGAGTAGGCAGTGGTCCGTGTGACCACTGCCTGCTCTTAAAAAATATTTTCGCATACATTCACAAAGGGAAGGGGTCCACTGGGGACCCCTTCCCATTTGCCAGTGGCTTACCACCTACTTCAAGTAGGTGGTAAAGTGCGAGTGTTTTGTGGCCGCAATTGCGGCCGCAAAACAATCTTACATTGAAGTGCAAGTCGCTATTAGGAAAGGACGCCCCTTGGCACGCCCCTTCCTAATAGCGAGTTGCAAACCCTATTTTTCGAGTCTGTGATAGGTTACCGACTCTCAAAATAGGGTTTGTACATGGGGCAGACCTATTTTGCGGTCGCAAACGGGCCGATTTCCCGTTTGCGACCGCAAAAAAAGGTTGTACATTTGGCCCCTAGTCCCTAACCCACCTCCTGTGAGTGAGCCTTGTCTGCTCACCCACAGTTGTCGAAGGAGAGCCTAGGTATTGGATTGTATTGAATTGTAATTGCATTTATTCTGATTAGTTCTTGCTTATATTTTCCTACGGTATTGATGTGTGTGGGAAGTTTAGGAATATTTAGTTAAAATAAATATATAAAACTGAAATGAGTCCTGAAGTTCAGCTGAGCTGATTAAAGAGGGAAGAATCGGAACGGAGTACAGACATACGTCTAGGGGCTACAATAAATATTTTGCTTTGATATCTGCAGTAATTTGATTTCAGTATTTTCACTCAACAGGCCTATTGAATATGGGTTGGGACCACCATCAAGCAGAGTACCCTTTTACAACCCCAAACTAGCCGACTTCATTTTAAAGCAGTTAAATGAATAAATCAGTTGTCGTTCAATGCACTATTGTGCAGAACATTTTTTAAGCTGATGTTCATAGGGTTCAAAAGGTTTTGTAAAAGAATAGCCAAACGCAGTGTTAAACACGCAGATAAGCCCTGTGGATAGAAGTCGAACTTATCTCATCTATGCCTCACAGCATTGATGAGAAGGCTGCCGAATGTGTGTATGTTTGCTTTGTTCGCCCTAAGTTGGCAGGGTATGCCCAGACGTGGGTCCCTTGCTCACTTTGCCACTGGATTTAAGCTAGCCTGGCTGATGAGGGGTGTTACCCCGAAACCGGTCCCATGAGGCTTGTTTCCGGTCCAGGGAAGACCTGGCCTGGCAGTTCGGGCTGGACTGTTCCCACAAGGTACAGGGTCAAGACTGACTTGCATATAGCTGTGTCTGAACTGGGGTGGTGAAGTGAGCTAAAGAACGATGATGGATTCAACCCAGTTCTGTGACTGGTGGGGAGTGTCTGAAAAGATTCAGTGCTCCGTACATCATCTCCTTGGCTTTGCATGTACTGACGACCCCAGTAGTTAAATCATGCACTAGCAGAATGACCGTGAGGAAGGAACCAAATCTAGCAAGCTCATGGACACTTTAGCAGAGAATCTGAGCTTTAGGTGGAGGCAAAACGGGTGGGGATGTGGCAATGGACATTAATGCTTAACTAAGGAAACCGCACATTTTAATTTATTTATGTGACTATTAAGAACTCATTAGTTCAGATTTGCTAAGCACTACTTCACGTATCTGACGTTTCAGAGTCATGGCACTACAGAACGACAACTGGGGGTAATGTGAATTGAGGAGAATGCAAGGTATGATGGATGCTGGGACGTTCCAGAGGTGCCACAAACTGACTTGGGCTCTCTGTCGAATTCAGTTTATGCACATTACGAACTTAACAGTCATTGTGCATATATCAGTGTTAACCTGTCTGCAGACTCTCACATAGGATTATTATGATACGGACTTCCAGTCTCTATGGAAGGGCAGAAGGTTAGGAATTGTCATACTTGGCAGTGGTGAACAGAAGCAGAACATTCAGAGCTGTGCATAAGGTCGCTGTATTGACCCAATATGTGTGTGGACTCATCACCCAATGGGAGGACAGCAACAAATTGCGAATTAGACTGGCTTTCACCTGCCGCCCCGCCCATAGAACCTTCAAGTTGAGTTGCACAGAATTAACGTGAACCTTCGGCAGAGCAGAATCTGGGGTTCATGAAGCAAAAGTGAGAATGCAGTTTAGTGTTCACAAGGACTCAACGAGAACAGTATACCGGTCAGGCAGAGTTAACGGTAGAAGCGAGCAACCTTGGATAAGGCTGCATTTTAACATAAAACGGAGTAAGGTTTTCACAAGAAGGCCATGCTCGGAGTAGAATGCAAGGGTTTTTTTTGTTATTTAAATCAGCAAATGCTGGAGTGTTTGAGTAATGTGGGTCGGGACGTTCAAAAGGGGATATTTTATTATGTGACGGACGCCAAGCAGCTAGACATTCATTTGGAAAGCGTTTAGCAAATGGAAGGAAACCGTGTTGGAGCAGAGTTAGGACACACTAGGCCAATGTTTACCAAACTGTGGGCCCCGACCCGATTTGACAGCGGTCAAATGTCAGGCTGTGTCCTCTGAGAAATTGTTGTTTTTTTATTTACATGGGGAATGTGCTTTACAAACTCATCTCACTTTGCAGTCGGTCACAAAATGGTCTTTACTTTTCTTTCTCAAACTTTCTGGGGTACAGGTGTTTACAAGGAAAAGTAGTAGCATGTCATTTTTGTAAAAACAAAACGTAATGTCTGCAAGTGAAATATATGCATTCAGCAGTTAAGAAAGCAAAAGCAAAGCCCATTTTTGGGGGTAACGTAAGTGTGACAAACAAATCAAGACACTTTAATTGGTGAATCACAAATGATAAATATTTACTGAAACCCGGTGTCCACACATTATCACTTGTGCACAATGTAGTTTTCTCAGTAAGGTAAGGTATGCGCACATTTAGTGGCCTTCTCAAGCAGGCTCTGCGTGAACACCTCACTGCTAGCACAACAAACGTCTGCACGCGTCAGCCAGCATGGGCAGTAAGGGCCTCTGCTGTCAATCATCCAGCGAGGGGCACCAGGGCCCACAGAGGAGACAAACCACTGGCAGCCACACAGGCAGGGCACAAGTCCTAAACCAGCATTGGCATAGCCAATAGGTCTCGCCTTTGTGACCTTATAAGTGTTTAGCCATGCAGAACATTATCCTGGGTAGTTCAATTATAGCTTAATTCCTGATTATGTGTTAGGCTATATCAAGCCCAAATTGTATCAACTTATTTTTTTTTTTAAACTGTACATAAAATAGTAAGTATTTGCCAAATTGCAGGCATATGACTTGTGAAGCAAAGTAAACAAGCCAGAGATTAACGTGCATTCAGCTCCCAGGAGACTGGATATGTGCAATTTGGCCCCACCTCACTATCACTCTCGTATTTGTACAAGTCTGCAAGGAAGGTATCGCAAACCTGCTGTCAATTCCGTCACTTATGGCACTTCTGAAGAGTGATCACCAGATCACAGATCTGTCTCCCGAATCATTAGTAAACAGCCCATGTAATATGATGCTGGCCTGTCGTGCAGCCGGCAGGCAATCCCTACCTCAGCCCACAAGGTCCCAGCGCTTTGGATATTATATCTCAGTGTTTGCTGCCACCGTCCTGACCAGGGCACAGAGGCCTTTGTCTTCATATGCTGGGGGCGACCTAGGCCTGCTCGATGTTTCAGGCAGCACAGAGCCGCTTCAACATGCCACAGGGAGCAGAGCGCACGAAGCACAGAGCCTCATAGCAGCGCAATGGTGAGATCAGTGCAGGCATCCGCGCAACACACCAGGAGGCACAGCGCCTCCTCGCAGCGCACTAGTGAGATCAGTGCAGGCATCCGCAACACACCAGGAGGCACAACGCCTCCACGCAGCGCACTGCTGAGATCAGGGCGGGCATCCGCACAATGCCATAGGAAGCACAGAGCCTCCTCGCAGCGCACTGGGGGACTCCGGGCATTTGTGCAACACACCAGGGACACACTGGGCCCTCTCGCAGCGCACAAGTGAGTTCAGGGCAGGCATCCGCGCAACACACCAGGAGGCACGGAGTCTCTTCGCAGCGCACTAGTGAGATCAGTGCAGGCATCCGCACAACGCCCTAGGAAGCACAGCGCCTCCTGGCAGCGCACTGGGAGAATCTGGGCATTTGTGCAACACACCAGGAACACACTGGGCCCTCTCACAGCGCACAAGTAACATCAGGCTATTCGTGCAACACACATGAAGCCCAGAGACTCCTCGCCTCGCAGCGCACCAGTGAGATCAGGGTATTTGTGCAACACACCTGGAAGACAGAGCACCCTCGCAGCGCACCAGTGAGATCAGGGTTTAGGAGCTGGGGGGAGGGGCGATCAGGGCATTTGTGCAACAAACCAGTAACACAAACGGCCCGTCCGCGCCCAGCGCTAGACCCCCTGGCCCCCGCGAACGCCACGACAACCGACGCCACTACGACGCCAGCACCCTCCACGCACTCAACGCCGGCCGATCGCACACCTGCTTCCTGGCCACCCTGAAGCGCACCAAAGGACCCTTCTCCTGCCGGAGCTGCAGCTTCACCAGCCTCCGAGCCGCCAAACCGCCCACCGAGACAGGACGCAACCACCTCAGATGCATACTTCTCAACACACGCTCTGCCCGCAAGCACGCCATCGAACTCTGGGACCTACTCGACACATCCTCCCCGGACGTCGCCTTCCTGACGGAGACCTGCTGGAACGCCTCCTCGGCCCCCGACATCGCCACAGCCATCCCGGACGGCTACAAGATCACCCGCAGAGACCGCACCAACGGAGTAAGAGGTGGTATAGCCATAATCCACAGGAACACCCTCAGGATGTCGACCAGCACGGACGGCACCCTCAGCACCGCCGAACACCTGCACTTCCAGATGCACATCGACCCCAACACCACCCTCAGAGGAACTCTCGTCTACAGACCCCCCGGACCCCGGCCTCAGATCAGCGACTCCATCGCCGACCTCATCAGCACGCACGCCCTCGTCGCCACAGACTACATCCTCCTCGGAGACCTGAACTTCCACCTCGTGAACAACAACGACAGCAACTCTACCACCCTGACCGACAGCCTCGCCAACCTCGGACTCAGACAGCTCATCACAACGCCCACCCACTCCGCCGGGCACACGCTCGACCCCCATCTTCTCCGCAAGCAACCACGTCACCGTCAGCCACACCACCGAACTCCACTGGACCGACCATCGCTGCATCCACTTCACCTTCCAGAAACCCACCACGCACCACCACACTCAACGGACCCCCCGCCGCAGCTGGAGCACAGTCACCGAACACCAGCTAATCACCACCCTCGCCCGAAGCCCACCAACCGACCCCACCGACACAGCCGCCAGCAACCTCAGACAATGGATCAACGACTGCGCCAACACGCTCGCCCGATCAAGAAATCCTCCAACAGACGCACCGACAGAAAGGCCATCTGGTTCACTGCCGACCTCCAGGCATCCAAGCAGACCTGCCGAAAGCTCGAGAAAAAGTGGCGCCATGACCAGACACCGGACAACAATGCGGCCCACAAGAGCGCCATCCGCAGACACCATCACCTCATCCGAACCGCCAAAAGGACCTCCTTCAAGGACCGCCTCGACAACAACGCACACAACAGCAAAGAGCTCTTCAACATCGTGAAGGAACTCTCCAACCCCAGCTCCAACACCAACGACATTCCGCCATCGCAAGACCTGTGCGACTCCTTAGCCACCTTCTTCCATCGAAAGATCGCAGACATCCACGACAGCTTCAACAACCAGACCCCTCCCCCCCCCCCCCGACAGCCATCGACACCTCAGAATCACCGCCCACCATCCACACCGACCCCCTGCTCGCCTGGATCCACGTGAACTATGACGACACCATCAAAATCATGAACACCATCCACTCCGGCTCTCCGTCAGATCCATGCCCGCACCACATCTTCAACAAGGCCAGCTCCACCATCGCACCCCATCTCCGCAAGATCATCAACATCTCCTTCGAGACCGCCACCTTCCCAGAGAGCTGGAAGCATGCCGAGATCAACGCCCTGCTCAAGAAACCTAAGGCGGACCCGAGAGACCTCAAGAACTTCCGGCCCATCTCCCTACTCCCGTTCCCGGCGAAGGTCATCGAGAAGATCGTCAACAAGCAACTAACCCGTTACCTCGAGGACAACAACATCCTGGACCCATCCCAGTCCGAGTTCCGCAGCAACCACAGCACCGAAACTGCCCTCATCGCCGCCACCGACGACATCAGGGCCATGCTGGACAACGGAGAAACCGCGGCCCTCATCCTCCTGGACCGCTCAGCCGCCTTCGATACCGTCTGCCACCACACCCTACGCACAGGCCTCCACAACGCAGGGATCCGCGACAAGGCCCTGGAATGGACCACCTCCTTCCTCTCCGGCAGAACCCAGAGTGTCCGCCTCCCGCCATTCCGATCCAAAGCCTCCGAGATCATCTGCGGCGTACCCCAAGGATCATCCCTCAGCCCGACACTCTTCAACATCTACATGGCACCGCTCGCCCACATAGCCCGATCGCACGACCTCAACATCATCTCCTACGCCGACGACACCCAGCTGATCCTCTCTCTCACCAAGGACCCCTCCACCGCCAGAACCAACCTCCACGAAGGAATGAAGGCCGTTGCCGAATGGATGAAGAACAGCCGACTGAAACTTAACTGGGACAAGACGGAAGTCCTCATCCTCGGCTCCACCCCTCTGCCTGGGACGACTCCTGGTGGCCGGCCACACTAGGAACTGCACCGACACCCACCGACCACGCACGCAACCTGGGGTTCATCCTCGACGCATCGCTATCCATGACCAAGCAAGTCAACGCCGTCTCATCCTCCTGCTTCAACACCCTCCGCATGCTCCGCAAGATCTACAGATGGATCCCCACAGAAACCAGAAGGACGGTCACCCAGGCCCTCGTCAGCAGCAGATAGGACTACGGCAATGCACTCTACGCAGGAGCATCGACAAAACTCCTGAAACGACTACGATTACAGAACGCCTCTGCACGCCTCATCCTCGACATCCCCCGCCACAACCACACCACACCTGAGAAACCTGCACTGGCTCCCCGTCAACAAGAGGATCACCTTCAAGCTCCTCACCCACGCTCACAAGGCTCTCCACAACACCGGACCAATATACCTCAACAGACATCTCACCTTCTACACCCCGAACCGCCAGCTCCGCTCCGCCGACCTCGCCACCAACCCCCGCATCCGAAGAGCAACCACCGGCGGCAGATCGTTCTCCCACCTCGCCGCCAAGACCTGGAACACCCTCCCCATCCACCTGTGACAGACCCAGGATCTGCTGGCCTTCAGGAGACTTCTCAAGACCTGGCTATTCGAGCAGTAGCAGCACCACCCCACCCCTGCGCCTTGAGACCCTCACGGGTAAGTAGTGCGCTTTATAAATGCACTGATTGATTGATTGATTGAAACGGCACCCTCGCAGCACACTAGTGAAATCACGGCATCTGTGCAAACACCAGGGACACGCCAAACCTTCTCGCAGCGCACAAGTGAGATCGGGTCATTTGTGCACCACACCTGGAAGACAGAGCACACTCGCAGCGCACCAGTGAGATCGGGGCTCGGGAGCGATCAGGGCATTTGTGCACCACACCTGGAAGACAGAGCACCCTCGCAGCGCCCAAGTGAGATCAGGGCATTTGGGCAACACACCGGGAACACACCGAGACCTCTCGCTGTGCACCACAGAGCTCCTGGCATCTGTGCAATACACCAGGGAGCATAGAACCTCTTTGCAGGGCACCGCGGTGGGGATCGGGGCATTTGTGTTACACACACAGGGGAGTAAAATCTCTACATATACCCATATACAGAGTGCAGAGATCTGGCAGCATTCAGCCTCGGTATGAGACCGAGGCGAGCAGAGAGCCTGGCTGCAGCGCAGAAGGGAGCACGGAACCTTAGAAAAGCGCACGCTTCAGAGGGCGAGCCTTAGACGAACAGAGAGCTCCGCTCAGCGTAGCTGAGAGCACAGAGCCTATGACGGCATACACAGGGCTTTAAGTGGGCCGGGTCCCGTCTGTGCCGGTATTTTCAATATGCTATACAAGGAAGCCATAGTTGTTGCTTATTTATCTTATGCACCTAACAACCACTGACAAAGCCAATAGTCCTGGCTTGTTGTAAGTGTAATGTTACTTGTATAATATATCTGGAAGCAGTGACAGAAGCAGCAAAGTACCAATCAGGCGGCACACTATGCTAAGCACAGATTTTCAGTTCATGTGTTTTTAAGCCACGCACCGCGCCTAAGTCAACGCACAGCCTTGGTGCAAGTCACCGGAGCGCCGGGACAGCATCCCCGGAGCATAGTCACCTTAAAGAGCGCGCAAGGGTCAAGCAGCCTTAGAGCCGCGCACTGCGGGGTGTAGAGACTCTGAGCAGCACACAGGAGAGAAGTGAACTTTGGAGCAAAAAGAACATTTCCCCAGAACGCCAAGAATCGAAGGCAGTGCACCAGGAAACACTTAAACTGTCCATAGCTCACTGAGAAGCACGGATACCCGGCGCAGCACGCAGGGGAGCACATAACCTCTAGGTAGCGCACTGAAGAGCACGCATCCTCTACGCAGCACACTCGGGCGCACGGTGTCACCGAGCAGTGCCACAGGAAGCACCGGGTCTCTGCCCAGCGCACCAGGGGTCACAGAAGCAGCGAGCAGCACTCTGGGAGCACAGAGACTCTAGCACACCAAGATCACACAGTTACAAGAGGGAGTACAGAGCGTCTCCAGCTCACCAAGAGGTGAGAGCCTTTACTGAAGTCCGGGGAGCACACCGCCTCCGTGCAACACCGCAAGGTAAACTGGAGAATAAACAAATACCCCCGTGGAGGAAGAAGGGAAGAAAGAGAGAGAGAGAGAGACGGTGAAGTGTGAGACAGACCAGGAAAGCGACGTAGAGAGGGGGGTTTAAGGACGCGTCAGAGGTGTAAAGTAAAGAAGTCAGTCTTACAAGTACGATTGCTCCATATGGTAACCTGAGACTGGAATGCAGCCTGCCCTCCATCTGGCAAACTGCGCGCCGACAAAGATAACAAAGATAATTAAAAACAGATGGCACAGGGCCGCACTGCTGCTCGCTCCCGAGCACCCTAGGCCAGAGGACAGAGAAGGCGGGACATGCACACGCCTTGGGCCAATTGCGTGCAGTCTTTCTTAGAAAGACGCATGCAAAGCCCAATAGCAAGTGATAAAAAAAAAAAAAGCACACGCACGAGCGTGTGCTTGGAGTTTAAAAGCCCTTGCTAAATGCATCGCAGAGCAGCGCATGCGCGCTGGCTCAGTTGAGACCTAAAAAAGAAGTGGGGGGACTAACCTAATTAATCAGTATGCAAGTGGCATCACGGCGCGTGACATCGCAGCGCGTGACATCACAGCGTGTGACATCACAGGAATTGGCATCACAAGAAGTGACATCAGATCTTAAGCCCTCACACATGTTTAGCAGGTGTATCATGAGTACATTTGAGCACATTTCGAGTATACTTGCAAACCCTCCTGATTTAGGCAGAAGATTCACACTTTTGTAAGCTTCACATACACCAATGTTGCCTTTTGTCAGTGAAAAGCTTCCTCTACCCATAGTGCTTTAAAAGGAAAAAATAGTGATATTTAAATTATTACAACGCCTCCTCGGGGGTAGTAAGCGCTATATAAATGTTATTTATTTTGTGCAAATACTGGGAAAGATCAACACATCGGATGTTCTTACAGTGCATGCAAATCTCCTAAACAGAGCCTGAACAAAGTGAAAAGCTGCCTCTTTTAAGTATGTGTGAAGTGCTAACCTTTGTTTCCCCTCTGCTGCATTTGCTTCTAGGTGTGAGGCTCCTGACTGCTGCCAGCCAGGAGACTCCAACAAAAGGAGGCCTGATGACCCCTCAGATTCGGCCTTTGTTATGGGTCCAGCAGGAGTCAGAAATAAGAGAGCCCCATCCCGTCCCCGCCTGCACGTTGTTGCAGATCGAAAACAGTTAACAACGTGCAGGCGCTGCTGAAAGTGTCCCGGTGTTTGGAAATTACACCGGGACGAATTCAGCATCTTTGTCAGTGGGGGCCAACTTCTTGGCAGGGTGGACGGCGTTCACCCTGTGAAAAAAGTGGGTGGACGCCGTCCACCCACGTGTACCCTCGACTCGGGCCCTGCACACAGGTTATACTGTGCGAGGGGGGCCCAGGCCGGCCTCGGCACAGCACTGCCTTAGAGCTGCCGAGGGACAGGGTAAACTGAGTACAATATGCATTATCACTCTGTTCTGCGATTAAAATGCACTTTGCAATTCTCGCTGCAGCCCCCCCTCCTGCTCAGTGTGACCATGTAACCACTGCGCACTGCCCCAGTCTCCAGCCCCAGCCCCTCCACTCCGTGCCCGAGGAAATGCCCATGAGCTCTCGCCATGTAACCCCTGCGCCCGTCTCCAGCCCCGCCACCCCGTGCCCGAGGAAATGCCCATGAGCTCTCGCCATGTAACCCCTGCGCCCGTCTCCAGCCCCGCCACCCCGTGCCCGAGGCGATGACCAGGGTCCCCATCAGGCTCAATATGAACAAGTTACCACTGCCCGTCTCCAGCCCAGGGCCCCCCAGTAGCACAGACCAGCAGGAGCGGCGACGGGCAGCAAGACCAGAAGAAGGGCGGCAGGATGCGATGCATGGAGCCGGCAGGGCAGGCAGGGGCGGGTGGGGCACCGTCTGTGCCGGGAGCCCAGCGGTGACTTCATATCTTGGCATCCCCCGAGCTCCTCACTGCAGGGACACGCGAGACAGACGCACAGAGGAGGCACTCTAGGAGCGCACACCGACCCCATGCCTTGTGCAGGGCAGGATCGAAGGATGGGGTGGGGCGGCCTGCAGGCCATGTACCTGGACAGAGCCACCGGCTGCCAGGACGGTACAGGGATTAAAGGGCCGTTTCCAACATAAAAGGTCCACAGGGAGATGACGTGATGCCACACACTTGAAGGGACAAGCATGACAAAAGCAGATGAGGCCACGCAAGGCAGGAAATCCCGAACTCAGTGCGCGCAAGTAGGACAGGAAGTCTCTGCACACCCCCATAGTGGACAGCGCGTCCTAAGGCCGCACAAGCGCCCCCGCGCGACTTATAGTATACATGGGACAGCTAAAGCAGATGTAGGAGGTTTAAGACTACTGTCCGCCTTTCAAGCTGTTCAACTTGCGACTGACAAAACATAGTGCCTACCGACTTATGAAGGAGAACGTGTAACGCCGCAAGTAAAAGATCCAGTCCGGATGGGCCGTCCTAGAAGGAGACAGGGCGGTAACAAGGAGGAACTAAAAAGCCTCCTTTTCAATCGGAAGCCAGCGTTTAGCATAAAGGATGACGCCAGCCAATCAGAATGATGGGCGGGGCTTAAACTCCTCTTCTGAAATCTCCTCGATAACAATAAGCCTCGCAGAGCGAGCAGCGCATGCGCGCTGCAACGCAGGTCTGCGAGACCTAAAAACTGATGCAAATAGAACACTTGGGTGGTCCTAGCTAAGGCAAGGATCCCCACATTGCATCGCAGTGACTCAAATGAAAACGTATTTTCATGTTCTTTGTGAGCGTTAACAAGCTCCATACTGTTAAAAGCTAGTTATTTATAGATAGATCAATACAAGCTGACTGAAAGTAAGGTTTTCTGAAGTTTGAAAAGGAGGAGATAGGAGGAATGGGGTTGTGTCTGTCCTACCTGGAAATCCGAAGAGACAGAACTGCCACGATCAGAGTCTTTTGGGAGAACTGGAGTGGAGTTTCTTTCCTCGTCAGATGACATCTGCATAAATACATAGAAAATATCAAAACATAAAACTAGGGCACACTAATTTGTGGTTGATCAAAAGCTTAAGATGAGAATTTGTAGTTTCCGTTTTAATATTTGTTTTGCATGAACTACATATCCATTTCTGAAGTCTAAACACTGTTAAAAAAATGGAGGTATAGAACATAATATTCAATTTAAAAATAGAATCAGAAAAACATAAGATGGCAGACGCTGGATGACGCCCTGAACGTCTGTGCAGGACTGAGAAACAGGGGGTGTTTACTAAAGGTATTTCCATAACAGGAAGGATTAAAAAGCTTCCCTGAAACAGAGAAAGTCCACCACTGGCAGACTCTTAAATCGGCAACACATTCCCAAACGTTAGTTCCTATGATAGACTACCTTAATTTCTAAGCCGGTTTACAGCAATACGATGTAGCAAATACAACTTGAATAAGGTCAAAGTGCAACTGTGGGGCTCACGCAGATTCGCAGTTTAGGACCGCCTGCCTGACCACCAGGCACCTGCATGGATTTGTGCCCCTCTCCTTGGACACCAGGGTAGGTCTTATTATTTGGATCAGCGCTCAAGTGCTTGGCCACGGCAAGGTTCAAACACTGAGGAGGCAGAAGATTTCCATTTCTATCGCCAGCTCAAAGTATGAATCAAGTTGCTTTAACGGTGCAGTGATGTTAGTCACGCAAAAATTAATGTCACAGTGCATGTGCCGAAGGTAACTGAACAAAGAACCTGCACCAGACTTCTTCCCGATGAACATACTATCGTTTCTCTACAGAGGATCCCAGAGGGATTCGATACATCTGACCAGTGGCGGCTGGTGACATTTGAAAGTGGTGAGGTGTAAAATTATAGTTGTACTGCACTACAGCGAGCGAGCGTAGCGAGCGAGCCCGAACAAGAGTGGCCAAATGATGCATTTCCAAGCAAACTTGAGGAAGCAGGAAGGTTAATAAAGCAATACGATTGAATTATTTATCATTTAAGAAATTGCTGGGTGTTGGATTTTTTTTGGGAGGTTATTACACAGAGGACCACACAGAGATGTTGAGAGTGTGGCAGAAAAAAAGTATGGTAACAGACAGAAAGATAGAGTGTGGAAGAGAGAGCTCACCTGTGCTAACTTTTACAGTGTCCACCGTTTCTGGCACCTCACACTATCCACCAATGCCACCTTCACACGCTGCCCATGAGAGCCAGCTCATCTCTGCCCACCAGTGCCAGCTTCACACTGCCCTCAAGCACCTTACAGTGCTCACCACTGCTTGCTTGTTGGAATTCAGAATGCTGTGAACTGGCATATGAGGCCTCTTTGTGCCTCATGTGAGCTATGGCTGTGCTCCTCCACCAATAGTCAGACCCTCCAGGATTTCGCGGTTTGCCGCGAAATCGGCACTTTTGTAAAAATGCCGCGATTTTTACAAAAGTGCCCGCGAAATCGGCACTTTTGTAAAAAAGCGCGATTTTTACAATAGTGCCCGTGAAATCGGCACCTTTGTAATTGCCCGCGAAATCCAGATATCTCCAGACCCCCTTCTATTGGCCCGGTGGCTCTCGCCAATAGAAGGAGGGTGCCCAGGTCCTCACTCCAGGCAGCGCGGGCGCGGTCAGTAGTGGTCGGGGACGCCGCCAGCATAAGGGCATAAATCCTGGTGACCAGCTTGCGGGGGGAGCTGGACGTGTAAGCAAGTCGAGGGCAGCTATCGCAGGGGGGGGCTGAGGAAATGTGGGGTGAATCTCCCTGCAGGACGCTCTAATTTGGTAATACAGCAGCGGACCCGGCAGCAAGGGTGAAGGTATTATCAGGGTAGAGGTCCGACACCGTGTCTAGCCCCAGACGAGCTGCACGCTTGACCATTCCGGCAGTTTGCAGAGGGGGGAATGCTGGGTTATGGGCGAGGGGCATGGCATTGGCGGAGAGCGTGCTACAGCCAGAGTACCTCCTGATTCCATCCCAGGCCCAGCGCAGGGTTTCCACAGTGTATTTCGCCCCGGGGGCATTATGTTTTTGGGGCCTGCCGCACACAGGGCACGCGGCGGGCCCCTGCTGGCATTATACATAGCTTCATGTTGTAAAATAACTCAGAAAAACTAAGATATCAGTGTTTGTTGTAGGAAAAATTGCAAAATAAAGTGCCGCTAAATTTCCAGATTTGTGCCGCTAAATTTCCAGATTTGTGCCGCTAAATTTGCTAATCCATGCCGCTATATCCTGGGGGGTCTGAATAGTGTTAACCGGGTATCTACGAGAATGACTCGCTCATCTTTCATAGCCGGCTCCTGCTGCAAGCCGTTCTCAGTGAAATGCAGGTGGCCATAACTCGCCAAACAACAATACAGTTAAGATATAAAGAACTTAGGGGGTTATTTAGAGTTTGGTGGGCTGGGCGCCACTCCGCCAGGGCAGCAGAGGGATGCACGCAGCTGCCCTGGCAGACTGCAGGCCGCCATATTTGGAGATCTCCACCTGCCAGACGTCTGTGCCTTCAGAAGAGTCACCACCACAGCAGCTCCTCTGAAGGCGCTGAAGCTTTCTGTGCAGCGCCTTGTTCAGTTTACCCACACAGTAATGTTTTTGCGTTACGAAAACAAACTCTCAAAGTGTCCGTTTGTTTTAGTAAAACAAAAAAACAAATGACTGTCAGCTGGAAGTTTTCTCCCAGAGTTTTGGGGTAATTTCTGAATATTCCCATTCGGGACCACCAAACTTCGAAAGAAGCAGTCCCATTCATTTATAGTGACCAATTACCTGAGAATTTCAGGATTTCAGTGGCAAAGTTGAACATTAATATGCAGAAATCAGAGTCTCTGAGGATTGGCATATCAAGGGGAAACGTGGCTTTACTGAAACATCAACCCTCTACCACGAGCGGGAGTGGCGGCCCTCTGGGCAGTTGCATGGGGGAACGGGGGCTGCCGTCTCCTCGCCGCCTCCGTGTAGGAAACAACCGTTGCACGGGCAGAGGGCAGTTGGGCCGTCCAAGCTGGAAACCAGTGCATGGAGTCAAATGGGCACCTCGCTTCTGCGATTCGCCATCAGTCACTACTCCTACGTCCTCGGTGCATGCGTACACGGGGGCATGGAGCTCAGGCACAGTCTGTAATCCCCATGTTCAGGGCAGTTACACCCTTATATCGCTATGCAAGAATATAGCCCTAACATGGTGGGGCAGTCAGACCTCTCGACTCTTGTGGGGCAGGATAAACTACACCCTACATCTCAGCTTAATTACGATCTAGTCTCCGCTGTAATGGAAGCAGGTGCCAGACCGGCGACCCGTTACAGGGGGGCTCCATCCTCTGCCCTGTAGTGGAAGGCTATGCTTCCCTGGCCTCTGGTCGGAAGTAGGACCCTGCAGACGAGAGCTCATAATGCCTTAGCAACATGAAAGATGCGGTAAGCAAGCGCTTTGATGATACCCCACGGTGGCATACCACGTCATAGACATCACCAAAACATAAAACATAACTACGTCATCCACACATAGGTTTTGGATCTGTGGAGGGCTGGCACAGAAGCACTCGAGAACGTACAGTACAAGAAAGTCTCTTGTTACCCTGACTCTTCAGCCGAGCTGATGGAGGCATAAAGATGAGTGCCACTGCCAACCTCGCCTCAACCTTCCTAGTCTGTCTCCTGACCCTTTCCACCTTAGCCCCATGCTTTTTCAGACCACTATATTCACGATGCCCGAGCTCGGCCCCAAAAGCCCTGCCGATGGTCCCCAGCCCGATTCAAGAACCCCCGCCCCTCCTCCCACTTTCTCACAGCCATGCCTCCGGGGGCTGCAGCCCTAGCTAGATAGCTCAGCCGTACTCTCTCCCATACCATCGTACGCACAATCCTGCCACCGCTGCCGACTCACTAGTCCTGCTACATTAGCCATTGCTATCATAACCAACCACCGAGCGCTGCTGTGCGAGATCTCCCTTAACACTACCACCATAGCCTGCTGCTGTAGCTAGCTTTTTCCAGCCGTGGCCAGCATGCTCGCGGGAGGGAGGGAGGCGTGGGTGTGAAATAAAAAAATAAATAATAATAAATAAAACATTACGTACCTTATCGCCGGGTGCCGCGCTGCCTCCGCTCCTGGCCGGTGTAATGGTGCAGCCGTGTCCCGCGTGTTCCTGCAGGAACAGGAAGCAGCCAGCAGGCTGCCTCCCTCCCCTGCCCTACCCTAAGCCAATCACAACGCTGCAATGGCAGCGTTGTGATTGGTGAGGCGCAGTGGAGAGCGCCCCAGCAGGGAGCCTAATCGGAGGCCATTTTCTCTATGTAGGCTGCATGCAGCCTACATAGAGAAAAAGGGAGAGTGCGCATGACTGGGTTGGTCGGCCCTGGGGCCGACCAGTCAGTACCCACAACAGTGGGCAAGCCACTCCCCCCCCTGCCCTCGAGCAGGACCGCCCACCCGCCCGCCCCCAACCAGGCACTTCTGCTTTCTCGCAGTGCGAGAAGCAGAAACATAAAATGGTTTACCATTTTATGTTTCTGCTTCACGCACTGCGAGAAAGCACAGTGGGGCGACGCCCCCTTGCCCCTATGGAGGAGCCGCCACTGCATTTGACAATTCAGGGGATAGAGAAAAATCAGGGAATTTCTTGAAAGGGGGACCTACATAGACTTCAGGGAGTTGTGGGAGGAGTCTGATCTTCCTGAAGGGCACTTTCTCTTGAATAGGGCAAGAGAAAGTGCTCTGCAGAAGTTATGGAAAGTGGGTCAGAATGAACTGCTAACATATCAAGGTTTAAGAGTGATATGCACCATCAGTGACGACCGCAAAGCTGTTACATTACTGTATAAGACACTCACAGAGCATACAAAATGCTCGTTAGCTTAATTCAGAGACAAATGGGCAAACAACATGACAAAGTCGATCACTAAAGTGGAATGGGACAAGAGTACGGAGGACTGCCACAGAAACCTCTAGAAATGCTAGACTCAAGTTTATCCATTTTATTTATATATACATATAGAATATATCACCCTCAACAGAATGTACCACAGTGCAGGAGCAAAGTGCCTCAAGTATGGGGAAAAGTATGCACTTCTACCACCTAACGGGAGCACTGGGGAGGAGTGCCGCCATAGTTAACTCATAGGAACATTCACAATGGGCCTGTGGACTAGGCCTATCTTAAGGTCAAAGGCCAACAAGGTAACTAGCAGATTCATATACCAGCCCCTCACTAAACGTCAAATTCCTATGAACTGGAAAGCGACAACAGCAGTCTCAATATCCAGACAAGGCACAGAAACTTGGTAAAATGGGCAGACAGCAAGAACACAGTACTCCAAAGAGGAGCGAAGGGGGGAAAATGAAAAAAGAGGAAGCGAGAGCTCGGGACTAGAACATCAATACCAAAGTCAAAATTAAATCAGAATGGGGCCGAACATCCTGCATCCCAGTGCAAGCATCCTGCTCCGCTCCCCCTCTCCAGCTTTCACTTTCTTCTCCGTCTTCCATCGTCTTCATACTGTTATGGCAGGTATGGCGAACCACACATCAGTGATACAAATTATACCCACTAAATTTGTTGGTAAGATTTGGATCTCACTCTTGATCACTGGTTTACTCACAGCTGATACTTTTTAGTTCGAGCATTCAAGACCTGTTGTAACTTCTCTTGTGGGCTTAAAGCCATCCCCCTACTTTTGATTTGTTTGTTTCAGTGTCCTTTAAAAATCCTTCCGTTCCTCTCACGCAGCAGGGACTAAGTACTGTCTCAATACGTTATGGTTCTTTATCTGTTCTTTGGGGGGGGAGGGACTATTTTTTTTTTGTTGGTTTCCTGCTCTGTTACTGTTTGCCTGTGTTCAGCTTTCGCGCCATACCCGCTTACATTTTAATATAGCATTCCTCCCTCCCACCTCCCCTTAATGCCACAGTTGTGTTCGTGCTGCCTCCTGCACCGTGCCTCCTGCTCCATTGCCCGTTTTATTATTATTAGTAGTATTTTTGCCAATTTCAATGTCAACTGTCTTTTGCGCTTCTTTTAGTAGCAATCAGTTTGATTTTGGGCTTCCTTTTAAGGGGAGATTTGGCTTGTTTTTTTAACTGGAGTGGTGGACATGCTCTGCTTTGGGGCATTGGAACTGCGGCACAGACGAGAAAGCAGAAACCTTCAAGGATGAGATACAGTGGAAGGTGCTGTCTGGTAGAGGATTAATGAGGTAAGAGGCAGAATGAAGACTGCGCAGCTTTAGTTTTCGGCGAGCTAACATTTAATAGTGCCGGACATGGGCTTCTGTGTTGAGTATTGGGCACCAGCACTCATTGTTTTACCCATTAAGCACTGGGTATAGGACTCAAAATTCCAGGCAGGACGCATGCACAGTACTGTTGGCTTAAAAGCCGGGACTTGCTAAAGGTTTCAGGTGATGGGACCACTTGCCAGCGTGCAAGTAGTTCAATGTGGTGCACAGCTAGCCCTTATATTGTAGCGTAAACAGAAAGGAGTGAATACACCTGAGCATGTCAGTAAACGGTCGGGTCGCGATTCTTCATTCTTTGTAAATAAAGGTGGTCTTAGAACCATACACTATATTGAACGTTCACACTACTTGTTTTTAATTAATGTGCGCAAAACTTTTCTTAAACGAGCATATGTATTTAATATGTGTCGTCAATTGTTTGCACATTTCTCGTTTAACAGCCTGGAATCTCCAATTGTCCGATAAAGGAGAATTAAAAAACAAAGCAGAAGAAATACAATTATACGATGGCTGCTGCATTTGCCTGTACTTCCCAGCACTACCATTGGCAATGGGCATGCTAAGTCTCAGGACGGGCTGTCTAAAGCTGCTTCGACCAAGTACGACAAATAGCAGACTTGTATATGTATATATATACACACACACACACACACTCAAAAAAAATAAGGAAAATTAATAGTACAATTTCTAACAGAAGAGGGCACTGTTATGAGTAACTTTATCCCTTCGGCTTTATGCATCCATGAAGGGCTTGCCTGGGAGGTTTTTCAAGCTCTTTCGTGCTTACATCTGCAGGAGAGCAGAGTCCCACTGTGCTGGGTCCTCTCCCAGGGAAACTCCAGAGCAGGCGCGCAAGCACTGAGAGCAGGTGAGTAGTGAGACATTCTACCTGACCACACAGGGCAAAAGTCTTACAATAAGGAGTTCAGGGCAGGAGCATGCTCTGTAGTGTTTATAGTTCACACCCTTGCTCTGTAATCCTCCTTGTACACATGCTACCTGCAAATAATGGCCCGTTTTAAACTGTGACCCTCAAAACATCTAGGAGACCGACACATTTGCAGTTCAAACTTGACTCGGTGATTGAATGTCAGTCTGGGCCCCTACACAACGCAGAAGAGTTCAGAGGTGTGGCTATTTCAGAAGTGATTATACCACTTAAGCACAAAAACTAGAGCTACATAAGTGTCACTCACGCAGAGAGGCTGTTGGCGCGGGATACAGTGTGTTCAAACTCGTAAACGGTGGGCAGGGTAGATTAGTGGGAAGCCGCCCAAAGCTGCCCAGGGCACAGGCAGCAGAGGAATGCGAGGTCATTACTGGGCAGTGACCACTGTAGGCTATACCTTCAGTGTGTCAGATTGTGTCTTAACTAAATAAAAACACAGAGCCCCATGTCCTGAAGAACTGCCAACTGACCCCGTTGCTGGTTGTTATTATGATTACCTTTGTATTTTGAGTCACCATGTAAACGCTTTGAAGTTTTGCTTCATTTTTTTCATGTGTTCTTTAAGCTACACAGTTGACAGGAGCTTTTTAAAAAAAAATCAAAAAAAAATCTGTATGTTCATTATATTTTGATATTAAGTTAGCGTGTTGAGGCTTTTAAGGTTTCCTTTGTTTATTTTTGGGGAACAAAGTGGTACATTTTGGTGTGTTTGGTGTTAGCGCTCTTCTGTAATGTCTGCGCATGTGGTTCATTTATGGCAGTAGCTCTTAATCTCAGCAGAGGGTTTGCCATTGGAAAGGGGTTATATTGGTCCATGGGGAGCTTTCGATTAAGGCTGGCCACATTGCCCCCCCTTTTCTCTCAGCAGACAATGACCAATAAAACAACTAGAGATGGTTCTTGTCTGTTTGCACTCAAGGAAGAGGTAGTGATAGATTTCGCACACAGCTTCTCAGTTTTGCTATTTACATCTAGCACGTTTAGCTATCCTTGCAAAGAAGGTAACGTATGGCTTGCAACACTGGCTGCTTCACCCTAACTGGTTGTTTATAAGCAAACTATTTTATAGGTAACTGACTCATTCCCAACCTTACCAGCCCTTTCTCAACAAACTGCGCACAGGCAACATGAGTTTTCCTTTAATATTGGTATTGTTATTACGGTTGTTTAGAAGCTTTATCAAAATATTTACAGTAAATTTACAAACCTGCTAGTCAGTGTTTGATGCACTATTGTTGTATTTTTGTTTACATTATGCCATTAACACATAATTCCACTCCACACCACATGCATTCACCACGCTCCAAACAAAAACACATAGGTAAAAGACATTGTAATTTACAACGCCAATAGCTCTATGCCAGACCTATTGCATTGCAAATGCTTGTTTTTGTTTGAAAGGACATTGCTTAAATTGACTGAAAAGTGATACACAACAAAAGCAGACTTTTGTGATAGTAGTGCCAATTGTATACGAGCATGTTGCTTGGTACACCTGTTGGCATTTGCTTTCACTTTATACTGTACATTGCATGATGCTTCTTGCTGTGTTAGTTATGATACAATAATAAGATACTTTAAAAAAAAAAAAAAAAAAAAAACTACTACAAGCAAGCCTATTATACTAGAATGAAACAGACACATGAATCTTTGTGCAAATATGTTTAATAATTCATAAAACAAATAGTTAAATGTGTCAGAGACTCAAGACAGAGGCCATACAGAACCGCATCACCTTTCTTTGCTGAAGGCTACCAGGAGGCCCATTTAGTCTAAGCTTAGTGGACTTATCGGCCTGCTATTTTGCTTAACCTTGGTTCTAATTTTCAGAAGAGGTACACGGGAACGAACCATCTTTGAAAGTCAAATTAGATTCCCATTTTGGTGCTACGTTAAATTTAGTTAGCCGAAAAGATGAGGAATGAATTGGAGATGCTAATATAAAGAAAGCTTTATATCACCAATGTTACAATATTATTTGTTATACACTCTTGATATAGATCACTGCAACTATTAGGTTTAATTTTCATAATCGTTACTATTCATTTTGCATGCACTAAGATAGGATTTTGATTTTAAAAATAAAATTTTAAAATATATCACTGGCTTCCTAGCGATCCTAAGTGTGTCTTTGCATAACGAAAGAGGGTTTGAGTTCCACTAATTATCTCTATGATATATCTCATAGGACTGATCAATCCTAAACCGCATCTCACTCAAATAGTGCTAGTGGGTTGTGGGATGGTTGTAGTCCAATTGGTTTTCTTTCTTGGGTTTGCACATTGACAAAGTCCTTAATGCTAGGGGATCTAGAAAACCTAATACTGGGTCATGTTCTGACTTCTTGAAAAAAAAATTAAATTGTCATTGATGGAAATACAGAAACTTGGTTATGTACCAGAGATGTCACATTATTAAACACATAGATACCTTATGCATAAAAGAAAGGATAAGTAGAACTTTGTCTGTTTTGGAAAAAAAAAATATATATATATATATGTTTTCTTTTACTATATTTACTTTATTATATAGTATATTGAAATCAATTCTACTGACAGACTTTAATACATCTACAAAAGCATGAGGAAACTCTTGCTATGCAAACATCTTCATGAGGACACTCAAAGGAGAGCACATTTTAATTATGATTGAAGGGTTTCAAGATACTACAACGCTTTGACATGTTCCTTGTTTTGCTTACTTAAACTAAATACCTGAATACACTTGAGGACAAATTGCAGCTTTTCCTAGATGTTAATGTACTAGTGAAAGATGGCAAAGATATTTTACTTCAAGCAAGATGATTAATCAAATCATCAAGAGTCATTGAAATAGGTGGTGCGGACAAGCAGGGCCGGCTTTAGCGGGGGTGGCGCCCGGTGCGACAATCATTTTTGGCACCCGACACACTATGAACGCCTCCTCAGATACTCACACCCTGTGGACATGCGTCCAAAGGATTTCTTTGATGGCCCATCTATGATGTCATATAAAAGACATTAAAAACATCAAAGATAAGCTTATCAGAGTTAAAGAATAAACACAAACAAAAACATTAGAATACAAAGAAAAGGAATATGCCCATGTTTACAATGTATTCACTGCTCAAATATGATACGAAAATATGTACAATAGCTCAAGAAGAGAGGAAATAAAATTAAATAGTTTCACTACCTGTGACATGAATTATGTCCGCTTAATCAAATGCCTGTGTTTCGAGGCATACATCAGAAAAACTTGTAGAAAAGTGAAGATCAGAAAAAGTGAATATAATAGTAACAGATTTCGAAATCCAAAGGCACCAATCAAGATGCAGTGCAACGAAGTGGATCACAACATCAAATCAACTTTCATATTTTGGAAGCAGTAAAAATAAATCAGAGGTGGCAGTATTGCGGTTCTCCTTGCAGACAGAGAACATTACTAAATGGTTAAACTCGAAACCATAGTTGTAAACGGTTTGAACAATAGGAGGGAAGTGGAACATTTTTATGAGACAGAAATCCCAAAAATCTAGACATACTTCAAAGAACATATGAGTAGTGTCTAAGCAGTTACCAACTCAACAATGTAGACAATTGGACCCCCACCATTACTGCTTCCACGTTCCTCTCCTTCTTTGCTCCCCAAACTCCTTGCAGTCCATAACATTTTTATATTAATTTAATTGATTTTCGGGGGG
The DNA here is from genome assembly GCA_963921515.1 of Calotriton arnoldi. Classification (NCBI taxonomy): domain Eukaryota; kingdom Metazoa; phylum Chordata; class Amphibia; order Caudata; family Salamandridae; genus Calotriton; species Calotriton arnoldi. The sequence goes on along the minus strand of CAWUFW010001083.1, from coordinate 299,217 downwards.
ATGGTGGGGCAGCAGCTGCCATTTGGTGCTGGGCCACTCTGCAGTACAAACATTTCAAACTACTAAAATTACTGAATCGGTCATCTTGGACTGGTAAATAAACAATGCACTCTTTCCCTAGTAGCATGCAAGTGTTATCATGCATGTGTGCGCTTAGGAAATGATGCAGCTGCGACATTAACCCATAGGGATCAAGGCGCTGTAGTCACAACCATCCGATATTGAACAGTGTCAGTCAAACTAATTTTATTCTAGGAGAAGCTGCCTAGATTGTATCGAGCCAGGTCTTAAGTGCCTTTCTAAAAGGCAAATGCTTAGTAATCGTAGTCAGAGGCTGAGGAAGAAAGTTTCAAAGTCTGGCAGCAACAACTGACAAAGCTCTGTCGCCCATCTCTTCCTCTGGGTACGATGACCAAATTGCAGCTGACAGAGCAAAGGTTTCTACCTGGGATGTACCGATTAAATATATCTTTAATCCCGGCAGGGCTCAGAAGGTGGAGGGCCTTATGTACAATACAGATGGATTTAAATATATTGCGCTTCCTGGTGGGGAGTCAATGCAGCTCACCCATCCCCGCTGACTGGCGCTTAAGAATGTCAAGAATAGCGGTGGCAAGCACATTCTGTGCCACCTGAAGTTTTGCCTGGGTGCCGATGTTCAAATCTTAGTAGAGGGAATTACAATAATCTAGTCTGGACATGACCAAGGATAGTGCAACCTGCTTTCTCGTTGACAGGGGGGATAAAAGGAAAGCTCTTTTTTAACTTCCTTATAAGCCAGAAGCAGGTAGTGACTGTGCAGTGGGCCTGTCCATTCAGAAAAAAATTCAGTGTCTAAGAATACCCACAAGATTTTTAGCCTTCTCAACTGAAATCGGGAGGGTGTGTAAGAGGCCCGGCTACCAGTTACCATTCCAAATCGAAGCTTGCATCCCAAAAATCAACACCTCAGTTTTCTCACCATTAAGTTTAAGGAAATTCCGGTCCATTCAATCTGCGACCGCCAACATGCATTGAGAAAAATTATCTGTGGTAGCAGCGGAGTTCCTAGGGATGAACACAATGATCTGGGTGTCATCAGCGTAGGATATTGCTCACATCCCATAGGCACGAATGATGGCAGCAAGTGGGGACACATACAGGTTGAAAAGCGTAGGATTCAAAGATGTGCCCTGCAGCACCGCACAAGGCAAGGAGAAGACATCCGAATGGAATTGATTAAAGAGTACCTCTGAGAGCGATTATTGAGGAAGGAGGACAATAGGGCCAATGCCTGCTCTGTAATGCCAAAATGTTGGAGGCGTTCAATAAGCAGTGAGGGGTAGATGGTATCAAAGGCAGCGGACAGGTCTAAAAGAACCAAAGCCGCACCTTGCCCTTTCGTCCACTAGACACCTAATCCGATCTGTGGCCGAGACCAAAGCAGTTTAGGTTCAGTGGCGTTTTTGGAAACTGAACTGAGATTTGTCCAGCCATCCCTGCTGTTCCACAAATTCCATCAAATGGCCATTCAGATGTTTCTCAAGAATTTTGGCCGGTGGCAGTAGTAGCGAGATCCGACAGAAGCTTGTAAGATCCTTGCTGTCAAGATTGTTTTTTTTTGTTTTGTTTTTTAAAAGTTAGTTAGTTAGTCCGATTTGTATAGCGCAACAGCTGCCTCAGCAAAGAGGCGTCCCGGCGCTTACTACTGGCAGACAACAGAAGACTAAGCCGCGGGGAAGAGATGAGTTTTTATAGCCTTCCTGAACGTCAAATAGTTATCCAGACTGCGAATATGCAGGGGGAGAGAATTCCAAAGCTTGGCCGCTAGATAGCGGAAAGATCGTCCCCCGGCACGTAGACGTTTTACCCGCGGGACCAGAGCCAAGCAAGACCCCATAGAGCGCAAGGAGTGTAAGGTACCACCACGTCGGACAGAATACAAGGAGAGGAGAACTTTAAGATTTTGAAGGCCAGGGAGAGGGCTTTAAATTCTATGCGCTTGGCCACAGGCAGCCAGTGTAATCGACGGATTACCCCGAGATGTGGCATCTACGCGGGAGACCCAAATGGGCTCTGGCAGCTGCATTTTGGACCCTTTGTAGGCGCAAGACCTCAGCTTTATTCAACCCCAAAAAAAGTGAATTAGCGTAGTCAAGCCTAGACAGTATGGCCGCCTGAACAATCAGTTGTCTGGTGGACGGGTCAAAAAGCCCAGAAGGGGTTTCAGACCCCGTAGAAGGCCAAAGCACATGCCTGCAATCTTCTTAGTGTGATCCTGAAGACTAAGGGTTGAGTCCATCCAAACCCCAGGTTTTCACTACCAACTTAGGGGTGGGTGCGCTCCCCAGGGTGTTAGGCCACCAGTTCTCGCTCCACAGCTTGATGTTTTTACCTACCAACAACACCTCCGATTTATTAGCATTAAGCTGGAGGCAGTTGGCGGTCATCCACTCCGCGACCGCCACCAGACCACTCCTAAACATAGGGGCATCCTGCGTGGAGTCGTCGGAGAGAACCACTACCAGCTGCGTGTCATCGGCGTAAGAGACAATGGAGAGACCCCTGTCCCTGGCTATCACTGCCAGAGGTTGTACGTACAGATTAAAAAGTACGGGACTCAGGGCGGAACCCTGTGGCACACCTTGTCCAACAGACTGGACCTGTGAGAGGAAGGGCGGAGCAGACACCTGGAAAGTCCTTTCAGAGAGGAAGGATCTGAACCATTCCAGGCAGCACCAACGATTCCTGCCTCCTCCAGACGATTTAAAAGAATCTGGTGGGATACAGTGTCAAACGCGGCACTAAGATCTAACAAGATTAGTGCCGCGGTGTCACCCGCATCTAGAATGGTCCGCAGATGTTCAGCCACAGCAAGGAGCGCTGTCTCCGTACTGTGCCCTGGGCGGAAACCATTCTGCGTGGGATCCAGGATGCCATTGGAATTCAGAAAAGCTGAAAGGATGGTATTAGCGTGTGCTTCCGCAATTTTAGCTGCCCAAGGTAACAGAGAGATTGGGCGGAAGTTTTCCAATTTAGCTGGATCTAATGATGGCTTTTTAAGAAGGGGAACCACCATAGCCTGTTTCCATTGCCTTGGAACCGTTGCAGTGGAAAAGGAAGTATTAATCAACTGGCACAGAGGCGCCGCAACAACAGACAATGATTTTAAAAACTGGTCCGGCTTGAGAGGATCTGCAGGGGAGCCAGATTTGATTTTGCTGCAAAGCTGACAAAGCTAATCCTGATCAACAAAAGGAAACGCCGTCAGAGTGTGAACGATGGGAGGCCTGGATACAGGACTAAGACTAACAGGGGCCTGAGGAAAGGAATGATATATCGTCTCCACCTTTTAACGAAAAAGGTGGCGAGATCCTCACATTGCTGCTTGGACGTAATTACAGAGGCAGTAGGACTTTTCCTGAATTTAAGATCATTAAGTATTTTAAAAATATACTTGGTTGGATTGCTACTAGAGTGGATTTCCTTAGTAAAGTAAGCAGCACGCTCAGCCTGTATGGCCCTATGATACCTTTTGATGGCAGCCTGATAGTGTCTTTTAGCAGGCAGATCATTCTCTCTTCGCCATGCTCGCTCCAGTTTTTTACAAGCTTTACGCATAGCAGCCAGACTGTCAGAAAACCAAGGGTTGGCATGGGAGGTACGGGACTTGGACCACCTGGCCGGAATGAGAGAATCCAGAGCTTGGAGAATCCAATTGCAGAAGATTTTATATGCCGCCTCTGGATCCATAGGTAGCTTGGGCAACTCTAAGGCAAGAAGAGCGTGAAATTGCTCAAGGTTCAGCTTACGCCAAGGGCGCTTAAATAAAGTTTTCTGAGCACCTTTGTGCGGAGATAGTGGAACCGCAAGGGACACCGAGATCAAAAAGTGGTCGGACCAACAGACCGGACTAGGTGAACTAACAATGAGAAAAGGAATGTTTGAAAAAACAGGATCCAACAGGTGGCCTGCGACATGAGTGGGGCCCGAGACTAATTGATTAAATTGACATGCTACAAGATCTGCAAGGAAGCTACTAATTTCTGTCTCTGCCAGATCATCAAAATGGAGATTCAGGTCCCCAAAAATAGTGAAGTTGGCAGATCTCATAGCCATAGCACTGATAACCTCAATAAGTGCAGATCTAAACTCCTTAGAAGGTCCAGGAGGACGATAGACCAGCAGCCCTGACATAGTATAGTTAGCACTAAAGGAAATCGCAAAGCGTGCACATTCGCAGCCAGCCACCGGCTCTTTAACGAACGTACAGCCGTAGCAGGATTTAAAAATGGCCGCAATACCCCCGCCTCTTGACATCCTATTTAAAGTCACAATGCTATAACCAGGTGGGAGTGCTAAGCCTGGCTCCGCGACCATGTCGTCGGAGAGCCAGGTTTCTGTCAAGAAAAAAACATCAGGCAATTCATCCTGTATTAGATCATATACATTCAAATAATGCTTGGCCAGAGACCAACAGTTAAGACTCAGAATTTTCAGTAGATTACTGGGTAACGGCTCAAAGGATGGGTGAGATGGCTTAGTAAGAGAATTAAAACCACAACAAAGACAACAAAAAGGTCCTTCCACCGGGGTTACCAGCTGACGGCAAGGACCTACCCCAGCGTTAATAGCCCATAGCTTCTTCCTGGAATAGGTGCGTACAGCCCCAACTCCACCGACAGCATCTCTGGCACCTGGCGACGTCCATGCGCGGACGGGCGCAGACGGGCTTGCCTTAGGCGCGCCTTTGGCGCGCCCGCTGCGCGCATCCGCTGCGCGTCGGCGCCATCAGCCCCAGAAATAGGCAAGCTCGTGTAAGGTCTCGAGAGACTAGAGCATCACCCGACCCAAGATTGCGGTCGCAAAATGGAATAGAGGAAGTGAGGGGAGATGTACCGGACTAGCCCCTTCCACACAAACAGCACAGAAGCTGCGGTGGACCGAGGAGCGCCGGGTCAGAGGCAAGATAAAATAGGTAAGGCACAGTTAAAAAACAAGTGAACAAAGTTAAAATGAGTCCAGTAGAGAAGTGGAGAAAACGCGAAATTCACCCACGCCCCATATGCATAGATTCAATATGCGCCCACAGCACACACAATACACAGTACCACTAATTAAAAATTAATCGGGAAAGAGCATAACAGCATCTCATGCACGCAGCTGACTCTAACCTAAAGTCCGCTGCGCGTCGGCGCCATCAGCCCCAGAAATAGGCAAGCTCGTGTAAGGTCTCGAGAGAGACTAGAGCGTCACCCGACCCAAGATGGAGAGGCCAGATCAATGCCTCCTTCCATCGACGAGGATAGCAACCAGAGAGGATAACTTTGTTCATCATGACTAAGAGGGTGTGCCAGAGAACCTGCTGCCATATGCAAAATTGCTGGTCCACATGATTGAGGGGTGAGCCGGACTTACTTTTGAGGAGATGTTGTTCTACCATTTCAGAGAGGTGGAAAAACTGTGAGCAAATTAGATTCTTGGTCATTGGACTCCAGGGTTTCCAACTACGCTCTCTACTCGGAGAATGCAACATATATAGTTTTCTTAAGTTTTGATACTTCAAATATAAATATCAGTAATTTTACATTGGAAGAAGTCGCCTAGCTGGTCGCAAAAATCTTGTGAGCAGTCTCTCTAATTGACGGAGGGGTAGAGAGCTGCTACACCACTTAAAAAGTTCTTAATTGGGGGGCGTGGCCGGGCAAGATGGCCGGACGGACGTAGCTCGTCTCGGCTCCCGGTCCGCACTTTAGTCCGGAGCTGTAATCGGCGCTTATTCAGAGGGAAGGACGCCACAGGCATCGCAGTTGGACTTCGGAACATGGGGAGCATGTAATGCAGCCATGACTGGCTTCCCATTCTGCCCGGTGCCCTGACACGGAGCACCGACAGAGAAGGCCCGGATCGCGACAAAATGGCGCCCGCCACCTGGTGAGAAGCACGGCATCTCGGCGCTCTGTCCATCGAGTGCCAAGCGGATGCGGTGACCGGCGCTGGCGCTACTAAAGGAGACGGGAGCCTGCGGTGCATTGGGGCGCTCTGGAGGAGTCATACTGCCGCTGGCGGAGCCGCTATGGGAGGCTCCGACCGACTGAGCTGAGATGTGGCGCCCGCAAGGTATGTGGACGATGTGAGGGGCGACCGGGGCACTCCCAGATCCCTGCCGGCAGGGATGGAGACAGAGGCATCCCCTATCTGCTGCCTGGGGGCTGATGATTTCGCTCGCTGCTTGAGCCCCACGCCATGCCTGACCCTAAGATGGCGGTCGCGCACTGACAGCGCTCTGCGAGGGAGGCCTTTTCTCTGCGTTTGCGTCCATACTGCGGCGACATCAGGACACCCTGCCGAGTGAGGTCTGCTCCCCGGGCCTCCTCTCGAAGGATTGTAGGAGCCCCCAGATACTGGGCCCCGTGATCATCTCGACTGCGGTGCCCCCTGAGTGGTGACGGAGTGTCCTTGAGCATCGGGGGGCATTGAGAAATGTAGCGGTGAGGGGGCTTGCCGCCAGGTGTCCTCCGGGTGCCGGAGGGTCTTCCACACGAACACTGGTCGCAGTACCCCATCGAGGGTCTTGCCGCCCATCGCTTGCTGGTTCACCACTCTTTTTGGTCAGCCTCTGCTGGCTGCTGAGGCTATACCCCATACACAAAAGGGACTGGCACGGAATGGGATATCTCTCAAGTGCTCAACTTATAAGCCATGGCCGGGCTGGTGGCGGCGCCATCCATCCACTACTGAACAGGACCTAAACGGACACCCAGCATTAACACCTAGCCCCCGGCGCGGGGACCTCCGCGCCACCTACCGCCGCACTTCCTCAGTTCGACCACCACAGCACGGGGGTCCACCTGGACCGGCCTCTATGCCGCCAAAGAAGCCAACGAGTAAGGCAACAACCAGGGTCTCTGACTTCTTTGCGCCAACGGACACACGCCTTCCAACTGGAAGGGCCGAGGGTACAGGCGACATGGCCCTCACTAAGGACGATCTCCTGGCTACGCTACGGGAATTTAAGACGGAGCTTAGGAACGAACTGGGTCAGGACCTCCGAGCTTCGATCGACCAATTGAAATCCGATCTCACCGGACGACTCACCTCTCTTCAACAAGATGTAGACTCGGTGGGCACGAGAGTGCTGGACCTAGAGGCGCAATCTCAGGATATCAAAACACACGCTACCACCATGCGGGAAGCCATCTGTATCCTTGAGGACCAGCTACACCAGACGCAACTAAAGGCCGAGGATCTCGAGAATAGGGCTCGAAGGGAGAACATACGAATCCGAGACCTGGAGGAAGGGGCAGAGGGATCGGACCTGGAGGCCTTCCTGGAGGGGCTGTTCGCGGACGTCCTCGGCCCCCAGACCCTCAAGATCAAATTGGAAAGAGCGCACCGCGTCGGAGGTCAGCCGACGGGTGAACGGAAGCGGCCACGAGACGTGTTGGCTAAATTCCACTCCTACAAAGTTAAGGAAGCAGTCCTGATAGCTGCCAGGAAGAAGGGAACTGTCTCCTTTCAAGATCATTCCTGCTCCGTTTACCAAGACCTGGCGCCGGCCACCCTGGCTAGGAGGCAATTATTTAGGCCCATTACGTCGAAACTACGTGACGATCACATCCGATACAGATGGACGTATCCATTCGGATTAGCCTTCGAATACAACAACAAACAGAGACACATCTCGGAACTGCGGGAGGGATTAGATCTCCTAGGTCTTCCCTCTGACGACCGTGACTCCGCTAGTGGCAAGACGCCAGACCCGCCAAGGAGTGGCCCTTCAAGATATCAATGGTCGGCTGGCTCCAGGAGGAGCCGTAAATGAGGACTGACGAACTTAACCCACTCTATTGTTAACTGTCACAGTGGCGATGCTGCAACCGACCGTTGATCGTACCAGGCCACGCTGGTGTCAGGTTCACTTCGTGCTTACAGGGGTCAGCACTCCCGCCGCACTGTTATTGCTGAGCACACGGGTCTATCCTTTATGTTGTGCTAACTATTTGGCTACCGGCAGTTATCTCTGGCGGACACTCTCTGCAAACAAGGTCGCCTAACGCTTCTCACTCAAGGAGGCCTCGCCTCAGAACTCGACAAGTCGCATGGATCTGATTTAATGACGATTTCAGGCTCGAATGGCTCCTAATTGACGCTGGGGCTGAGCTGCTTTGGGCTCGTCCTGCCAGGCTATACAGACTGCGCCAAAAGTCAGATGCCGTACGAATGATTCAGGACGGGTGCGGACGGGGACCTCGGTCCTTCTGTCCCCCAACATACACACCGGAGACATTTGATCTCTGGACGGGACACGATCACCGGTGTCCTCAACTGTTGTTGGTAATGTTGGGTTTTCTTTTATTTTTGGGGGTGGGCGGGGGAGGGATTTGGCGATGGTGGCGGCTTTTTAAATGTGAGGTGCAGGTATATGCTCTAACCAGAATCCTGGTCTCGCAACCACTTTGTAGGAGAAAAACGCCATACCTGACTGGAATGGCCGACTCCCTAGGTATGCTCCGCAGGTCTAGAGAGAGGGAGGGGAACACACAACGGTTAAATGGTACTCTCCATAGGCTCATGGAATGTGAAGGGTCTTAATTCCCCCAAAAACGGCAGAAGATATGGAAATACCTTACAGATCATCACTTTGATATAGTAGCCCTCCAGGAGACCCACCTCTCCAGGGCAGAGGACTCCAGACTTCGCCATCGACATTATCCACTGATTTATCGATCCTCCGCACTTACAAAACATCGAGGGGTTGCCCTTCTCTTTCACGGCTCCACGAAATTCCAGCCTAGGGATGTCTCGACGGATAAGGACGGTAGACTAGTTATGGTCAAGGGCACTCTACAGGGGGTATTATGCACTTTTATCGCAACATACGCCCCCAACACAGGGCAGTCACACTTTTTGAACACGACCCTGGGGAAAATACGAGACTTTGCAGAAGGGAAGACGATCATTTTGGGCGATTTTAATTTGACCTGGCAGGCAGATATAGATAGCACCCACCCACGTAGAACAGACCCTAACTCTTTCTCTGCAGACGCTAAACAACAGCTTCAGGACATGGGGTTTCTAGACGCCTGGCGCACCCTTTACCCTCTGACACGCGATTATACTTTCTACTCCCATGTACATCGCACCTACTCCAGACTCGATTATATTCTCATCAGCCAGAATCTGATGGGGGCTTTACGGGCGGCCAAGATCTTTCCCCTCTCCATATCGGATCACTGCATGATCTCGATCTGTCTGTCCTGGAAGCATATTGCACCCACTACCCCCAAATGGTACTTCCCGGCTTCTCTCACCAGGGACAGAGCATCTTGCACTGCACTTCGCCAAACTATCTCTGACTTCTTTATCTTAAATGCACCTGAAGATACTACTGTCTTTAATAACTGGGATGCCTTTAAGGCGGTTTTTAGGGGGAACTGCATTGCTTACAACTCCACCCTGAACAAACAACGTGCCAAAGAACGGGTAGATTTGGAATTTGAATTGGAGAAAGCTGAAAGGCAGCACAAAGCCAACTCCTCTAGGGATTCCCTACGCACTCTCACCGCACTTCGAGGGAAACTTAGAGCTATCTATGATAACAGAGCAGAGTTTACCCTCCTAAAATTACGTCAAACATCCTATTCCCAGGGTAACAAGATAGGCAAACACTTGGCCAGACAATTAAAGGAGAAACGTGAGCGGGAATACATAGGGGGAATTATCAACGAGAAGGGGCAGCTGACTCACACAGATTCTGAGAAAGCCGCTGCCTTTGGGACCTTCTATCGGACGTTGTATATGGGGGACTCAGGGGACACTGACCTACAAGACAGCTACCTACAACCGCTACAACTCCCCCGTGTCTCCCCTGAACAGAATGCCGTATTAACAGAGCCCATCACTTCAGAAGAGGTGAGCTACGCCATAACATCCCTTAAACTTCATAAAGCCCCTGGGCCCGATGGTTATACGGCATACTTCTACAAGACGTTTGCCCCGGACATTATACCCCATCTCACGCGCCTCTTTAATAAAATGGCCACGGAAGGCATAGCCCCCCTTCGATGAGCGAGGCAATAGTCTCGGTCATCCCCAAGCCTGGGAAGAATCCGCACCTATGCTCCTCATATCGCCCCATCGCCCTCTTAAACCTCGACGCGAAGATCTACTCGGCCATCATAGCTGCTCGGTTGAATGACCTCATGCCGGACCTAATCCACCCTGATCAATCCGGATTTATTAAAGGCCGCCAGACCCATGACAACACCAGACGCATAGTGCATTTGATAGAGAAGGTTACCAAACGAAAGATTCCAGCGGTGCTTGTAGGTTTGGATGCCGAGAAGGCTTTTGACAGGGTGGATTGGTCCTTTCTTTTTAAAACACTTACACACTTTGGCTTTGCGGACGGCTTTCTTACCATGCTGCGAGCTAACTATGCACAGCCGAGCTCTAGAGTGCAGGTGAATGGGATAGTTTCCGTCTCCTTCTCCCACACCAGGGGAACGCGTCAGGGTTGCCCGCTCTCCCCTTTATTATTTGCTCTCAGTATTGAACCGTTAGCGATGGCCATACGGCAGACACCGGATATCAAGGGTATCCCCTTTAGTGGTGAGAGCCATAAAATCTCGCTTTTTGCGGACGATATACTTCTATCCCTTACTGAGCCAGCCAGCTCTCTCCCTACACTTCAGAATGAGCTGGAGAGATTCGAGGCAGTCGCGGGATTTAAAGTCAATCTAGACAAATCGTACATCCTTAATCTGACTCTCCCAGTGAACGAGGTAGAGGGACTGCGCCAGCATACCCTGCTCCAATGGACGTCGCGCTCTCTCCAGTATCTTGGGATTCACTTGACGCCTAGAGTGGAGGAGCTGTATAAAGCTAACTTTCCACCCGCCCTTAGCAAGCTCCAAGCGGACCTCACCAGATGGAAGCCTCTTTTTATCTCCTGGCTCGGCCGAGTTCACGCGGTCAAAATGACCATTCTTCCTAAACTCCTATACCTATTCCAGGCTTTGCCCATAGAACTTGATAAGGAATTCCTCCCTAAACTTAAATCTCAGATCATACGCTTTATCTGGCAGGGGGGCCGGGCGCGTTTTTCTTACTCGATACTTCGGCGATTACGCACAGCCGGAGGGGTGGGGCTACCCGATTTTGGCCTCTATTATAAAGCTGCACAACTACGAGTGGTGACAGAGTGGGCTAAACGCGAGTCAGAGAAGCACTGGCTCCATATGGACCGCTCCATCGCGGGTCGGTCTATCTGGGACCTTATCTGGCGTCCCAAGGGGGACAGACCAAAGAATGCATACTTGAGCACTCCCACACGCACCACGCTGAAAGTATGGGATACCATCTCCACGAATGACCAATGGACCACTTTCCCTTCGCCCTATACTACACTACATTTTAATCCAGATTTCCCACCAGCTATTCGGGAGGGACCTTTCGATGCCTGGAAGGAGGGGGATGCTTAGCACTGACGCACCTCTTCCATAACTCTGACATCCTCACCTTTGAGAACTGCAGACGGGAATATGGGCTGGATCCGACTGAACACTTTCACTACCTTCAACTCAAACACTGGGCCACCTCACCTCAGATTCGGGACGCAGCCACCCGACCTCTCACAAAATTTGAAACATATATACAGAACGCCACCTCCATGAAAGGGGTAATTTCCTTCCTCTACAAATATTTGCTTACTACTATGCACACCCCACGGCCTAGATATATACACATGTGGGAGGGGCTCATCCAACGCGACATTTCTGTCCAAGAATGGGAGGGATTATGGTCGGACATTACAAGATTTAATCATTCCGTGGAGCTACGGGAGGCTCATCTTAAACTTATGATGGACTGGTACTTATACCCCTCGAAACTTAGGCGAATCTTCCCCGACACGTCGGATCTCTGCTGGCGGGGATGCGGGCTGGTGGGAGACTTGCGCCACATTTGGTGGGACTGCCCTACAATACGTCCCTTTTGGGAAGAAATTCTTGCTCATATTAAGGATATGCTGGGTTACCCCATCCCGACTACGATGGCAGAGACACTGCTGGGTCTTCGCAGCCCTTCTCTGGAACATCAAACTAAATCAGATAAGGCCATTATGTGGACATGTATTGGAGCGGCTAAAATAGCGATAGCGGCTGCCTGGAAGAAGAAGGAGGCCCCCGCTATTTCACTTTGGCACTCTCGGCTCTGGAGGCTATTATGCCTCGAGAGACTATCTGACATCTTTCGGGATGAATACAAAAATTTTGAATACAAATGGGGCCCTCTAGTCACCTTCCTCACCCGGGGATTACCGCAAGCCGTCTGTCCTCCCTCCATTCGAAACATGCATCTCTTTCAATTCTAACAACATATCAGATTGGATCCTGAGTTATCCTGACACTGGGTTGCCGCCACCATCTTATGTGGGTGGGTTTGAGGGTGGGTTTTTCTTTTTTTTTTTTCTCATTTTGGTTTTGAGGTTTTACTTGAGTTGTTCAGGGGTCTTACCCTTTAGTCTCGGGGAACCTTCCCAGTTGGGAGGCGCCGAGATGTAAAACTCGTCGCAAAAGAAAGACGAGTCGAGTGTAGTGTTCTTTCAATAGATTACCTCCGAGCTTGCAAGATGCTGCAAACTGTACTTTTCTTTTAGGTAGTAGAATGAGGAAAAGCTTGGACTGTTCGATTTGTGACACACTGCAACCCGGGCCTTAATAGGCACTACTATGCTTTGTACTCTAAATTTTTATTTCCTTTGTTCTCCTGCTTTTATGCGACAAAGTATTGTTATTTACGACGTCAATAAAAATATGTTTGACAAAAAAAGTTCTTAATTGGATGTGGTAGATTCCATTTTATAAGTTCAGCATGAGGTCTTCTCCTCATTAAGGGCTAGTTTGTATTCCCTTATTCTGCTCCTATAGTTTTTTCTTGATCCTTGAAGTTGTTTCGCCAAATTCGCCCGACGGGGACAAGCCTGCCTAAGAGTTCCCAGCCTTTCAGTGAACCAAGGGACTGAGGTGGAAAGCCTTTTCTGCATTTTACAGATTCTGTGTAGCATCAGCAAAAAGATGTGGCAAAGGCAAAAGGTCACAAAGGTGAAACCTATTAAGCTTTGCCAATGCTTGTTTTTTGTCATTAGGTCTTCAGAACTTGGAGAGTTCTCTGTGACATGGCCAAAAAGAGAAATTTAGGAATTCATTAAAGCAGGAGTGGGGAAAAAGGGGAGATTTCACTCAGTAACTGAAGACTGGCAACCGGGTGTGGTTCTGAGAATAATTTACATACAACCACACTAAAGATGGCCGCTGAAAGTTTCAGAAAATGCCTCTAAACAATGATCTCTTGTGGGTCTTGATTATCTCCAATAGTCAAGCTTCCGCGTACTGTCAACATAGTGGAGCATGACACAGTGGGAGGGTTCATAAAACTACGAGTGCTTGGAAAAAGAATCTCTCTGGAGCAGATAAGAGACCTGCCTCTACACACTATTACTGGGGCCAGAGGTCTCTGCGTGGGATGTGTGCAACAACTGATGTGGTATGTGCAATGCATAATTTAATAATCTGGTCGCAACAGTGGATTCATATCTCCTAACTAGTAGTGATGTATAAAAGTGATATTAAAACCCCTCCACACACCTTTTTCCAGCTCCAAATTCTTTATGACCAAGGAAAGACAGTGCTCTGAAGAGTGCTCAATGAACTGCTGTGGAATCAGGACCGGTGTATGCCTGACTGCCAGTACCTCAAGAAGTGAGGTGACATTACCTAAGCAGCACCTTCTAGTTGAGGAGCAGAGGATCTGCCCTGAAGGAACTAGAAGCCTGCCTGCCAAGCAAGGGAAAAAGTTTACAGAATGAGAGAGCCCCACTGCGTTACCAGTGGTTGTGGGACGTTCAACCAGCTGACTGCATGAGAACAAGCTATGGAGGACAAGTGAATCAAGTAGTTCCCCCTGAGCTCTAAGGGTTCTTGATGGGTAATGCAAAAAAGTGATTGTCATAGGCCCAGTTGAAGCTTTAACTACACAACTGTCATAGGCCCAGCTGGGGCTGCAGCTGTGTGGACTTGGGCTCAGGCAGGGGCTTCAATTGCCATAATAGTCATAGGCCTGGACAGTGCTAGAACTCTTGCAATCATTGTTGGTCCAGCTAGGGCTTCACCTGGACTGCAACTGCCATTGGTCTGATCCAGTGCAGCAACTTTCCTCACTCCAGGCGAAGAATCCCACTAAGAGACACTAACTTGTAGGGGTAGATTAAGACTAGACTTCACAAGGCCTGGTTTCATCTAAATAACGAAATCGGTTACTTCAAGATTGTTTTTTTGTGTGGACGCATACCAAATATGTGAGTGGGGCCCTCGCAGGGCTTCTATCACAAACCCAAAGAAATTCACCCTGGTGCCAATGGCACAAGCTTGGTAGCCAGTGGGGTTTACATGGTGTGCACAACTGCAAAAGCGGAGGCAGAAATCAATGGCAAGTCAACCATGGTTGATGTAGGAGAGAGAAACAAGGTGTTGGATTTCTCTTGCTCAATGATTTAATTGCTCTTGATATGCAGGACCAGGTGCCTACATGGCTTGGACCACATCAGCAGTGTTGAAGAGAGCACAGGCTGCAGATATATATTATCTACGTTCATATAGCTATGTATACATTTTCCGCTTGGACTGTGAAAAACATATTTTTCTGTATTAATCTGAACATCAGTTCTTCCATTTTGTATCTCCCGAGATGTTGAATCGCGAACTTTGGTGCCTTTCTATTTATATTTCAAGTCAGCACAAACAGACTTGCTTTTATTGTGTTGTTTACACGCCTTGTGCTGACCTACCTGCTCTTTGCCTGCCTACGGCTTATCTATGTCCACTTGTAATGTTTATACTCATTTGTTCAATTGTCTCTCAATGTATGAGAAGGAATCTGCAATGTCCTTGTTACCTAATCAGGGATTGTTCCTTTTTAGGTCTCGCCTAGAGCGCAGCCCGCATGCGCTGCTCTAGGAATCACTTCAGACTTCCAAGAGCCTTCTCCGTGTGGGTGTGCCTCCTCCCACACATCCCATTGGCCTTTGCGTGTGGCTTTCAATAATTGAAAGCACGCAAATGGCCAAAGAAGAGTGCATGTCCCGCCTCTCCTCAAAACTTTCACTCCCATGCCCGAGGGGTCTCGGGAGCGCGCAGGGTGCCATCTGTTCTGGATCAGGTTTACTCCCAGAGCATTTTGCTCTCGGGAGCCAGCAGCAGCGCGCAGGGATGCCATCTGTTGTGGCTCATGTTACAAATGCTTTCAGTTTCCCGGCCGCGCTTGTTAAACAACCGACCACTGGAAACATCAGACTTCCCCGCACGTCTCCTCCTCTCTCCCTGTGCTCCCCCTCTCCCAGCCCAAACAGGACTTTGTAGAACACTGCAATAAACTCGAAGTGAGTGTAATGTCAGCCTGTGAAATACGAAACAGGCTCGGCATACGCGTCTCGAGTTGTCTTGCATGTCTAATGAAACAATGTTGCCAAATTTTGAGAAAAGGCTGAAAGCGACTCCTATCAAGAGCAGCCTCCTGTTGATGGAAAGCTGCGTGCACACTTAAGTTCAGGGCTGATTATATCTGATTTCCAAGTACATCCTGAGCAGCAAGGCAGACCGCGTCGAAACAGTATACTTTTACCGTACTGCCCGGGACTAGGGGTTTTGTGTTAGGTTGCACAAAAGTGGATGCAAACTGCAACATTTTAAGTTGTCGTATTTGGTAACCATCTCTGCATGCCTTTTTAAACCTTTGCAGAGCAGTGCCTGTTTCGTCATTAGATGTAAATGTGTTGCTGCGCAGTTGAAAGTGTAGGGCGCCATTTGGCGGGATTTGGGTGGTGCACTTTTGGGGAGGGCGCATGCGATTCACTGTAAATGACAATTGTGCATACGGAGGGTCCTTAAGTGAAGCTAGTATAATTGCAGGCCTGGGGGTGATGCTGTTTATTTTATCCTCGTGTACTTTCCTCAGACTTCCCTTCCACCCACCCGTGTTTTGTTCCTTTTCTCCTCTCTCTGTTACAGTTTAGAAAGTGCTAAACCCTCTCAGACTGCCTCCGACGCGACCCCTGATCACCTCAGCATCAACCTCTCTCAACCTTCCACCCCTTCCTCCTCCACCACCACCCCCTTGCTTGTGACAGCAGGGGTCTCCTCAGACTCCAGCATTCCCAACCCCCCTTTGTGTCTCCAGTCTGCTTGGCATGAAACCCGTCCCTCTCCTAGCTCTAAATGTTGTTTTGGCGCTAAGGGGGCCGTCTCTGCAGCCGTATCGGGTATTACTAACAAACTGAAATCGGACAAACCAAGGTTCTCTCTTTATTGAGTGCATTAGGGCAGACCTTTGATGGTGGCAGCATGGGGATCCCGTAGAGGAAACATTGAAGAAAACTTTTTTGTTTTCACTTTGAAATGTGAGTTTGTATGTTTTTTGTTTTTCATTAAATGTAAGAAGTGCTCACCCAAAGGAGTCTTCTGAAAAAGGACAGTGGAAAAAAAAAAAAAAGTGATGCGTATTTGTCTAGTGTTAAGCTTATTTTCTTTAACTTGATATATAAACCTAGTTGTAGTTAATGCTTATGAACATTGAATTGCTTATAACTTTGATTGTGTTAAATAAAATAGTCTCCATTTTAACAATCTATGTAAATGTCTGCATTTTGCTTTTGGTTAATGTGGCCACATCGCCACAGATGGTGCTGGAAACTTCAGTCAATATGGTGTATGATTTAGTACTGCGGGGGTTGTGACTGGTTTCCATTGGGTGTTCTAGACCACTTTCAGAACCCCCGGGCTTTCTCATCCGGACCAGATTTCCAGGGATTGTTGGGTTGGACTTAGATCACGAACACCCAAATGGGCTTCATCTTTTAGCAGTAGCTCAGTAGGCTAACTTACAGTACTGTGATAGTAATGCAGCATATTCCACAATTTACAATCCGTATGAAGCGGTTTACAATTTAAAAAAAAAAAAAAATGTTGGGTGTTGGCTATGGAATGATTTAATTGCTTTGTTGCTGCAGTGGCGGGCAGCTTAAATTTGAAGTAGAACTGGGGCAGGTCAGCACATTAAACTTCTCACCAGTTGTACAAGTGGGACAGTTGGTCTTGCTGAAAGACAAAAGTTATAAACAAACCTTAAATTAAGCATTTTTATTCTCTAACAATCCCCAGCAGCTGCAAGAATCCTTTGGAGTTTCCATTTTGCAATTTTTAAAGTTAAATGTTACGGGGGTTGCCCTGGTTCTTGTGGGTTATTTTACGTTTTAGGAGCGGAGTGGAAGGCTAAATGATGCCTGTATTAGGGTAATGTTTACACGGAAGGAAAGAACATGACTGTACATAGCCCACAATCTTCCCTTCCTTGGCATTTTACATACCCCATCTGAAGAATGTAACCCCCCCCCAGCGCGCGCACACGCACACTCTTAAAATTCACTTCATTTCGCCTTTGCACCAAAAAGCCGTGTGAGTTTGCAATGTGCGCTTTACACAGAAAGAGGTTGCACGCGTGTTGTAACTTGTCATCTGGGTCCTACAGCTCGCACACAACACGCATTATAAAACCCTAACCAACGCAGAAACAATAACCAACCGAAAAACAGAATACACGAAACTGCGATAAAATTGTCTGCTCTTTTTAAAGGATCCGTCATTGGTGTGACGCTCATGAAGGGTTGCCCTTAATTCAATCAAGAACTTACACTGGCACACCTCAGAGGTGCCAGGGCGCAGGTAGCCTGAAGTACCCCCAGCCACCGGGGCAAAGTCACACCGCACACGCAGGATATAAAAACACAGAAACAGACTGATTCAGTAAGGAACGTGTGCTGACAACACTCACACACCGGCACTTCCAGGGCTAGAGGATTGCTAGCCGTCAGTCACAAAGAAGTGCTTACGCCCAAATGCAAAATTCACACTCCGATGCCCGCTCCCAAATAAAGTGTACTGAGACGTGCGCGCATAAGGAGCGCGCGCACTAAATTCGGGTCCAGCAAAAATGCACAATGTTTTCTGCACTGTACATCCGTTTGTAAAAGTGAGCGTTCTGTCCAGTTGTTATGCATGCAGTGACCTTTTCTTAATAGTGAATCTTACTTCACTCTATGCATGTTATTATTGTAGTTTTTGTTGAATGAAATAGGAACTCCTGGACACATCTATATATACTTAGTAACATGTTTTTAAAGAGAGTTAACAGTTTTTAGTTCGGCCCTGGGCAGCGCATGCGCTGCTCTGCGAGGCATGCTGTATTGGAGTATGGACTTGAAGCCCTGCCCAGTCTCCGCCCATACGTCATTGGCTTGTGCCATTGTCCATCGTAAATGCTGGCTTCTGATTCGTTAATAGGCTTGTTAGTCCCTCCTTAGTACCGCCTTGTCTTCATTTGTACCCTCCCATGAGGACTGGCCCTTTTACTTCTGTTGTTATACAGTACGTATTATTTAGTCTGTAAGCACTATTTTCTTTAATGAGTTTCTCCTACTGCAGGCACTACATGCTTTCCTGCAACATTCAGCGCACCATGCATGCTTTCACTTGGCGCTTTTACAAAAAAGGCATTTGTTTGTCAACTTGACAAACAAATGTTTTTGAGTAAAAGCTCCCATACTGCGCTTTCACTTTAATTGCGGCCATGGACTTTTCTTTAGACACTGCTGGTCCAAAGAAAGGGGCGTCTGTACTTTTCCTCGTGTTGTTTCGAATACCACCAACATACACACCAGCAAAACACACTACACACATACATCCCACCAACACACATCATATCACAACTCACCACTACATTCCACTCCATGCCACTGCCCTTACATCACTACACTAAGCACAACTTGCACACAAACTTTTCAGTACTAAACACAGCAGCTACATTGCTCTACAACATACCTTAAAAACATTGCCAATATCTCTGGCTAAACACTTATAAGGTCCCAAAGGCGAGACCTATTGGCTATGCCAATGCTTGTTGTAAACGTTTTGCACATCCCCAGCCCGTGCAACATGTATAAATAACCTCGCAGATTTTTTATACAATGTCCACTCTTTTCATAGCCACCCTAGTGCTGTGAATGTGTACCCGCACAAATATTATTAAATACGAGTTACTTTGGCAGACCTCCGATTACTAGCCTTTTTTGTACGGTAGAGAAGAAAAGAGTGTCGTTTTTCCACAGGACCACATCAGCAGTGTTGAAAAGAGCACAGGTTGCAGATATATATAATCTATGTTCATATAGCTTTGTGTGTGTATATTTTCCTTCCAGCTGTAATAAAAAATAAATTAAAAAAACACACTAACATTGCATTGTGACAATCCTACAACAAAAAAAATCACTCATGAAAATATTACAAAGGTGCCACACGTCACATAAAACGAAGTGCTCATTTGTGTGAGAAATTAAAAAGTTAAAAAAGGGGGTGGGGCAGCACGGAAGATGAGAAAGAAGACCACATTTTATAATAAAGGGTCTGTTTGGGCTTTTTAATTATAAAGTATCAAGTAAATTCACTTCAATGTAACCGTCTTCTTTTTGTAAATCAGTAGGACCAATATATTCTGTTTTTCATAGTCATTATTATGAATCACAAAGAGGCAACGATCCCTCAAAACTAAGACTCTGTCTAATCCGTGTGCGTCTGCAATACATTTTGATCTATTGGCAATGGTCTCTTCTTTCAGGGTCGCAACGCATTTCCAACCCATATGTACTTTATAGGTATTACTAGAACATTGCTCTGATTCTTCAGGGTGTTGATACGTTTTAACCCGTACATGCTTTACAGGTCTTATTTGGACAACGCTGTGACTTGTTCCTGCATATAGAGAAAGGAATTTCTAGTGCATGTAGGACTTAACATTGTAATTATGAGAAGTTAAAACCACATCCTTTTTAGGTGATCCAGTAGTTCCTTCCAAACCTTCTCCGATTGAGATTAGTGGGCCACACACAAGTGCCCAAAAACAAGTTCTGTAGGGGAACAAGCGGCATGGCAGATCCAACTTCCTTCTGCAGTTCTACAGTAGAGTTCCCCTCATGGATCTTGTTAAATCTTTCTTACATCCCATGGGTTTGTGGGTGGTAGTCAGTGGAGAACTGGTAGGTCACACTGGTAGAAGAGGGGCAGCATCATATCAGCCTCAGGGGGCACAAACCTAGATCCAGCAAGGCACCACGAGGGCCCTCTGGTCTCCTGCACCAGGAGGAAAGTGAGCAGCTCCTGTTGCTCCCCGATTTCTCGTACCCTCCCCCCCAGAGAGGCCAAAGCCGACCTCGCTCATCGGTCCACTGGAAAACCACCTCCGGAGTCTTGAAGAAGGTTTGAGATTGAAAGATCATTTTAAGTTTGGTGTTGACCAACAGCATATATCGAATGTTGAGACTGCGCAGCCTCTTTTTGGCTTTGAGGAACAAGTGGCATTGATCTTGGACCAGCTTGGTGTAACCCAGGAAAATTATTTAGAGAGACTGAAACCGGGGCGAATCTTGTGAACGAACATGACAGAGTATTGCGTACCTGTCCAGGTAGTTGAGTGTGGGTGCAATCTTAGATCGGGCGGGAGCCCCCGGGGGCTGCCTCTGGGTCAGAGCTCTGTGTGTACTCTCAATGACAAAGGAAGAGGATAAGGATGCAGCGGGCATGATAGAGCGGATCCACTGATCCAAGAATGTCTCGGGCGAGGCTCCTTCACAACCTCTGAGAAAACCACAAAACGAAGATTATTCCAGCGGGCCATTCCTTCAGCATTTCTACTTGCAGCCAGATCCTTGAAATTGGAGGATAAGTGTGAGAGTTTACATTTCCATCTCGGACATTGCGTTCTCCACAGTGGAGACCCTAGCCTCCGCGTCAGTTATCCTGTCAACTTCCTTATGCAAATTCTGGCACAGTAACATCATATCGGAGCACATCGCAACTATCTTTGCCTCCCAGGTGTTGCGCGATTGGTTTATCACCTCCAGGATCATGCTAGTATCCGAGCTTGTAGTGCGAGCAAAAGCCTTTTTTGCCATAGCGTGGGTAAATCTGTCCAGCGTGCCTTGCTTGCCATAGGGGCGCCTTGTCTTTAGCCATAGTTTAAGCTGCCTGTCCACAGTGTATACAACCCCACTTCAATTGGACCCACCAAGCCACCACGGAATCTGCAAGGCTGCATTAGCAGTCCAGCGACCTCTCCTCAGCCCGTAGCCAGCAGGGGCTGAACTGTCCTCCCACTGGAAGAGGCTCCTGCAAGCCGCCGGCAGTCCAATTACTGTTTTATTTTATTTTTTTAGTTTTATATTGCGCAAACTAGACCCGAAGATATCCGGTATCAGAGCGCTTTACATGAACACCAGTTTCGTTACAGACGGACACATTCATTTTTGTTAGGCACAGGGAGATTAAGTAATTTGCCCAGAATCACAGGATGTTGAGCGTAGTTGCCGAGACTCAAACCCAGTTTCCCAGCACTGAGGTCGACCTCTCTAGCCGTAAGGCTACATCCTCTCCCTTATCCCCTTTATTACAACATAAACAGAAATCAAACTCAGATTGTGCTAGAACAAAAATAGAAACAGTATTGAAACATTGAGAGAGAGAAAAAAACAGAGTAGAAAGCAAAATTTAGTCTCACCTTGATCACATACAAGTCCAAATGACAGTTGTCCATCATGAATTAAGCAGTATACAGAGAACTGTCAAAATGGATTATAAACAATGTACATCATTCCTTTGTGGATGGCCATATACCAGACTAATTAAAGAAGTATCATGCACCCCATGATTAAGCCGAGTAGCCTGTAATGGTTCATCACTGGGTCCATCCCGTTCGGGTGCGGGGAGAGAGAGAAGGGTAGAAATTACTACAAGTAACTACTTGGGAGTAATTTTTATATACGTGTTGGTTAAAATATGTTTCTCTGCCAAATCTTTGGCAGACTGACCCCTCATGATTATATATTGCAGATTACAAAACAGTGAATACCCAGTAGGTATAATCACTTTCTTATATGTAGCACGCAAAGTTTGAGAGCTATTAAGGCCGACAGCACTACAGGAGTGGTATCAAGGAGGTAGATCCTTGACATGTTTCAAGCCATCCCACATGGCTTTTCATCAGGACAAACCCTTAGGACAGGAGAGACAGTTATTCAACCTTCCCTCTCCCAGTTTTTAATCATACCGACTAGAGGCTGGAATAAATAATAGTTTACCAACTAGCCAGGTATTTTTAAGGTTTTCTGCCCACACAAAATACAACCCCTCCCTCTCACTCCTATTGTCATCATTATACACCATATTAATACATCTGTTAGTGCTCCCATGTAACTCGTAGGTCACAGCAGGCCTCGTTCCGCAGCGTAACAGGAAGGACCCAATGATGAAGCATGCCACCAAGTGGCAAGCCAGGTAGGTGAGGGTTACATAAGAAAACAAGTGCTTTCTTCATCTTGTGGAGGGTTATTTTGCAGTAAACAGAGTGGCTCCCGGTGTTTTGGTTACTTATGGGTAGGAGGACAAGCCTCTCTGCCCCTCTTTTTTAAAGTAGCCTGTAACGGAACATTAGACTGGGAGTTAATTTGGCATTGTGGTGTTCTGCTTAGCTTAGTCTCAATTGACTAGTACTGTTTTAAAGTTTTCATGGATTTTTCAATACAGCCGGATCTAGCCAATACATGTGATCAACTTATTGACCAGACTCAATCCCCTGGAGTGCCAAATATAATTTACAATAGAAGCATGAAACATTATTTTTTTTCCTCGGCTCAGATATCAGGCTAGTCATCCTTCACTGGACACAATATATGATTGGCCATTTTGACATCCCTGTAAGCGAATCCCTTCCATGTAGGAACTTGGACCCCATCAAAAAGGTAACTGGGACAATAAAAGTTTTCACATTAATGCTGGATGTAAAGTCGTACTGAACACGTGTGATTAGAGCAGCTCTCCAATGTATGGGACTCTGAATTCTGTTTGTTAGGGGGCCTCCACAGATCAAGTCCTGAGGTCCATCTCCAAGATAGCAGACTGTGTGATGGGCATCCCCTGGGGCCACCGCCCAGTGGCAAGGCAAAGGAACAGCAGCCGTTGGTGCACAGGGCCCCATCACAACATGTTGGCCAGGTCATGAGCTAGGTGCCCCCTCATGGAGACCCACCAGCCTCCCATGGAGAATCGCGGGTGGCACAAGCAGTTTATTGGCTCGGAGCCCAGCCCAACACCGCAAAAGGCCACCAATCTTTGGCAAAAGAAACGGTGACAGCGGGGCAGGCCATGCCCGAAACTCGGTCAATGCCCGGCAGACACCCCCACAAGTGCAAACCAAGTGTTTTGAGGGCACCACTGGGTGGGAGGTGTGGGGCTTTCACTCAATAGTTTGCTGCCCTCCACTTCCGTTCATGCAGCACACGCCAGGCTGCCCCGGCCGCCGCTGCCGTCGACCCAATGCACCTGGCCTCCAATGATTAGAGATACCTCCGGAGCCCACTTCCATCTTCCTGCAGCCCCACCCTGGGGTAAAGCACAGTGAAATCAAGCAGCTCCCTGGCTACGGTCCAATCACTCTGGGAGCGTGGCTGGCACTGCCCATCTACCCAGCCGACAGCTGGGCACACCATTTCCTCGAGGCAACGCAGGTAAAGGACCGTCTCCACTGCGGCCCGCCTCTGTTGCTGCCTAGAGTGCACTCACCAAGTCTCTGGGCACCCTTGGACCTGCCTCCGTGTCTCTCAGGGGTAAGAAATAGGCAGTATAATTCCAGATTGTGGCTGTGCGGTGCAGAGCTGCTCTAGACTGCGGCTGCCATCTTCGGCGTCCTGGCAATGCCCCCAGGGTATATTGCTTTCTGTGCACAATCTGGGCTTTCATTTGGACCACAAGGGAGCCTAGAAACTGATCCGTGCTCCAGAGGTGACCAGGGGCTATTGGGGACTGCATCCCCCAACATTCCAAGCGGCAGGAGCCGCAGTAGTTTTCCCGCGCCAGGAGGCGCTTTAAATCCGGCCCAGGGCTCCCGCGGTGCGGGAGCCTAGAAACTGATCCATGCTCCAGAGGTGACCAGGGGCTATCGGGGACTGCATCCCCCAACATTCCAAGCAGCAGGATCCGCGGTCATTTTCCCGCACCAGGAGGCACTTTAAATCCAGCCAAGGGCGGGCCCGTCCACGCCCAAAGGAGGCCGGGCTGGCCGCCCCCTCTATCAATTAGGAGTTTGTTAAGCGCGCGACTACTCACCCGTGAGGGTCTCAAGGCGCTAGGGGTAAGGAGGGTGCAGGATCCATTCCATTAAGGAGGGGGTCTGTCAAAGAGCCAGGTTTTGAGGTTTCTTGCGAAGATGGGGAGCGATGTGGTCTGTCTGAGGTGGAGCGGAAGGGCGTTCCAGGCTTTGGCCACGAGGAAGGAGAAGGAGCGGCCTCCTGATCTGGTCTTTCTGGTGCGGGGGGACCACGGCGTAGGAGAGCTGGGCTGATCGTAGGGTCCTTTGGGGTGCGTGGAATTTGAGTCGGCTGTTCAGGTATGCTGGTCTGGTGCCGTGGAGGGCCTTGTGTGCGTGGGTGAGTATCTTGAAGGGGATTCTCACCTCGACGGGGAGCCAGTGGAGTGTGCGCAGGTGCTGGCAGATGTGGCAGTGTTTTGGCAGGTTGAGGACCAGTCTTGCGGCGGCGTTCTGGATGTTCTGTAGCTTGCAGGTGAGGTTTTTATTAATTCCGGCGTAGAGTGCGTTGCCGTAGTAGAGTCTGCTGGTGACCAGGGCATGAGCGACGGTCTTTCTGTGTTCGAGGGGATCCATTTGAAGGTCTTACGAAGGAGGCGGAGGGTGTGGAAGCAGGAAGACGAGACGGAGTTGATCTGGCGGTCCATTTTGAGCTCGGAGTCCAGGATGATTGCCAGGTTGCGTGCGTGGTCCGTGGGGGTTGGTGGGTTTCCGAGGGCGGGGGGCCACCAGGTGTTGCTCCAGGCGTCGGGGTTTGGGCTATGAGGAGTACTTCTGTTTTGTTGGTGTTTAGCTGTAGGCAGCTGTCTTTCATCCATTTGGTGACGGCTTCCATGCCTTCTCAAAAGTTGTGTCTGGCGGTGTTGGGTTCGTTGGATAGGGAGAGGATGAGTTGGGTGTCGTCTGTGTATGACACAATGTTGAGTCCGTAGGTTCCGACGATGGGGGCGAGTGGAGCCATGTAGACGTTGAAGAGCATCGGGCTGAGGGAGGAGCCCTGGGGGACTCCGCAGGTGGTCGGTGTAGGGTACGAGAGGAAAGGGGGGAGAGGGGGGGGAAGTCTGACCCGCTGCGTTCTGCCAGAGAGGAAGGAGCGGATCCAGTCGAGGGCCTTGTCCTGGATTCCTGCGTCGTGGAGTCTGCGTATTAGGGTGCGGTGAGAGACTGTGTCGAACGCCGCTGCGAGGCTCGAGGAGGACGAGGGCTACAGTTTCTCCTTTGTCCAGTAGGGTGCGGATGTCGTCTGTTGCGGCGAGGAGGGCGGTTTCCGTACTGTGGTTTTTTTCTGAAGCCGGATTGGGAGGGGGTCGAGGATGTTATGCTCTTCGATGAATGTGGCGAGTTGGCTGTTGATGGCTTTCTCGATGACTTTCGCTGGGAACGGGAGCAGGGAGATGGGTCTGTAGTTTTTGAGGTCGGTGGGGTCCGCCGAGGGTTTCTTCAGGAGGGGTTGACCTCGGCGTGTTTCCAGTCGTCGGGGAATGAGGCGGTCGCCAGTGAGCGGTTGATGGTGTGGCGGAGCATGGGTGCGATGGTGTTGGCGGCTCTGTTGAAGATGTGGTGGGGCAGCGGTCCGTGGGGGCCCCTGAGTGGATTGACTTCATTGTCTTCAGTGCGTCTTCGGTGGTGAGGGCTGTCCAGCTGTCAATCGCTGGTTTTCAGGTGTCTGGGGTTCAGTGTGTTGGTTGTCTTCGAAGTTGTCGTAGATGCTCTTGATTTTGTGGTGGAAAAAGGTGCTGAGTTTGTCGCAGAGGTCTTGTGAGGGAGGGATGTCAGTAGACTCGCTGGTGGGTTGGGCGTCTGACGTTTGGTAAAAGCTCCAAAATGGTAAAAAGAGCGTCGCCAGTTTGGGGAGAAGGAAAGCAGCGCAAACACCGACAGGAGGTAAATTTCACATGTCTGGATAGCTTTTTAGCAAAGGCCTCTTCTGCGATTGCCATAGAAATTGACGGAGAGGAGATTATCATTGGGTGCAGATAGTGTATTAAATAAGGATATACCATCTAGTTCGACCGGCGAGAGTCCGGTATCAAACTTGTTGGGGGCAAACACAGGTGTGGTGAGCCCTTCTTTACCACCTCCCACGGCCTCAAGTACTTGCACTCCTCCATTAGAGGCACTAATTCCAACAGATGCGGCACCGGTGCAAAGAGAAAAAGGGGTCCCTCGAAAAACCCACCGTTAAGCACCTCGAAGAGACCACGAAAAAGTCAAAGCATATCAGAAAATGTAGCAGATGGTAACATGAAAAAAACTCACCAAGAGATAGTTGCCCCATGTATGGCCCCGAACATGGATGTGCTTATGGAAAAATGTAGGGAACTTTTAGCCCCGATAACCCGGCGCCTAGAATTAATTGAAAAAGCATTAAGGGAATTATCAACATTAAGATGTATCCCATTGGGAGAGGGCGTGACTACGGAAAATGGCCAAGGGCAGTCGCAAAATCATAAAGAAGGTGCGAGTAGTAAAAATACGCATGAAGTAATCCATCAAACTCATGGTGTGCCCTTAGTAACCCGGACGTCGAATTGGGGCAATGTTGCTCGCCCTACCCCGGCCCCATCTGCGACTCAAAATCAAGAACCAGAGACAGTGCCTTATTCCCATTTGGCTCTAAGGTCTACGGTTCAGGAGACTTTAGCTATAAGGAGGGAGGGCCCTAATCTCTCACAAAGGTTGGACGAAGGGCCAAGGCTAGACCTCCCCCAGCTGTCTGTCCTTATGTAATCATTCTGGCAAACACCCCAATTCTAAATAAAAGACCAAAGAGAAACCACCATTCAACTAATCCATAAAGCACGACATTGGATTAATAAAACTGGGAATGGTCGGGTCAAGGACTATTGTAATATCTTAATGGCGCGTAGAGTATTCTTGGCTTGGGAAGCAACCTAAATCTATTGCAGGGGACTGTGTGGTTTTAACTTTAAAATCCCTGGTTATGGCTAAAAAGTTATTACAATTGTTACCCTATAATCCTTCAGAATGTACACAAATATTTGTTTTACCCCTTGGTTTCTTTTATAAACCGCTATTGCACCATCCAGGCTCAACTGAAAATAGGGCTCAAGACTTCACCCCCAACAGAGTGGGGCTTCAGTCTAACTCACATCACAGAGGAAACATTACCCCTTTATTACCTACCTCAAATCGTTTCATGGCATTGACGGATATGGAGGCCTGTGATTGACTATGTAATAGGGAGGAAGTTCTGAAAGTAGCGGGGTCTGCATCCCGGGAAAGCGTGGTCGCCAAAATTTCCCCACTAAGGATATGAATACCTTCATAGCCATTACATGGAATATTGCAGGATTGGGCCAGAAATTGTCGAACAAGGATTGGCTAAAATATATTTGCACTTTCGACCTAATATGTTTGCAAGAGACCTGGGTAGGGGGACCCGTTAGCATAGATGGATATAGGTCATACCACACCCCTGCAATTGCCTCAACCGCTGGAAGGACGGTATTGTGACATTTTTAAAGAATACCCTGAGATTTGAGGTTTCATCTTTTTATAATGAATGTCAATATTTCAATACGTTACATCTCAAAGGTCCCGAAGGCAACACCATTTTATTGATTAATTTTTATAATAATTCATTTGGGAGTGAAATGTATAAAGTTGTCGCAACAGTGGAGGAAAATATGAATAGGATAATTGGCTTAAGTAAGAAAGACCCAATGGTACTTAGGATAGGTGATTTTAATGTACACCCTTGTCCCGTTGCATTAACCCCAATCTGTGGTTTTGTAGAGGAGGATGGAGGATCAAATATTCACTTTACTCATAACCCCTATGGGAATGCCCTAAATAAACTTATTTTTATAAAAGATCTAGAGGTCATGAACCCTCGATCGGAATCTACCGGTCTCCCGCTAGAAACCTTCTGTTCCTCCTCATATAGTTCTTCAATAGATTTTATAATAGCTTGAGCTATAATGGGAGGAACCCTTAACAATAGGAAAATTGAATTTTTGGGTTTTAGCAACCATGCACCTGTAACCTGGCATATGAGCTGGCCAGGTATTCATGGCATTACCTTTTCACATATAAAACCCACTATAGCAAGAAAGAATGGGCTAACACTTAAGTGGGGGCATTGATAAGACTGTTCTTAATCCTCAGGTAGTCACAAATAGAAAGAATGATATTGCAATATGTCTTGACGCAAATCAGGACCCAGAGTCTACTATTGAGGCCTTTGAAACCATTTTGCGGGAGGTGAAAAGAAATCTCTTTAAGAGTGGTGGGACACACAAATCTAAAGGACCGAAATGGTTCGATCATGATTGCACTAAAGCACTTTCTGACCTACAGCGATCACTTAAGACTGTACCAAAAAAATCCCTTACTTGTAAAACAGGCCCGCCTAAGTTACTCGGTAGCGAGGAATAACAGATTAAAGACACTGAAAGAAGAAGCCTGGGAAAAATTATTGGTAGCATCAATCACAAATAATGTAAGGGATTTTTGGTCAACGATCAATGCCCCATTTTTTATATTGAACTCCGAGCCTAACTTGGACACACACGTGGATGAGGACTCATGGGTGGCGCATTTTAGTAAAATTTTTAACGTTCCACAAGTGAGTCCCGGGTTAACGGACGAAGAGCCTGCTCCATCCTCTAGTATTACTCTTACCTTTGATAACGGGGAGATATGTATAGCACTTGAACAATGTACCAGTAATAAGGCACCTGTTATAGATGGCGCCCCAATAGATTTTTTTACAGACTGCCCTGATCTCTGGGGCCCCTTGCTTACTAACACTTTTAATGCTATAGCAAGGGAGGGACCTCCTGCCTTGTGGCATAAAGCCATTTTAGTACCAATTTTTAAAAAAGGAGATAAGCAAGACCCTAGAAACTATAGACCGATTTCTCTCCTAGATAGCACGGCAAAATTAATGGGCAGAGTGCTATTAAATAGATTGGAGACATGGGCACTGACAAATAACATCTTGATCCCGGCACAATATGGCTTTAGAAAAGGTAGAGGTACTCAAGATCAATGCCTGAATTTGAGCCTGCTTATAGCAAAGTACACCCACGCTAAGCAAGGCAATTTATATCTGGCCTTCATGGACCTTAGCGCTGCCTTCGATTGCGTATCTCATCCACAGTTATGGAGGATTATGAGGGGAAATGGGGGTAGACGAGGCAGTGATTACCTTTATAAGACAACTGTACTCGAGAGCCTAAGCATGTGTAAGGTATGGGTTACAGGGAGAGTGCACCAGATGGTTTCTAGTTACGAGAGGAGTTCGTCATGGGTGCGTTCTCGCCCCTTTTTGTTCTCGCTGTATACAAATGGGGTGGAGTTTAAATTGCTAGACTCAGCCATAGATATCCCCAGAATAAAGAAGTTGTGCATCCCAATTTTATTATATGCAGATGATGCAGTTTTAATTGCGCGTACGGGAAGATCCCTTCAGAAATTGTTAAACACTTATGTAGATTTTATGAAAGGCTTGGATCTCCATACAAAGGAATCCAAGTCATTTGTTTTAATTGCAGGTCAAAAGTTGAGTAAACCACCGTCCTTTTTATTTCAAATCGTAAAGTGGCACAGAGAGTCATTTCCATATCAAGGGGTAACTTTTGACCATAGGGCATCATGGAGGAGTATGGTAGAGAATCGTGGGACCATGCTGGAAAAAAGAGTACAAATGCCATACGTTCATTCTCAAAAAAGCTGGAAACAAGAAACCCAGATATTTTAAGAAAGGTTTATGGGGCAACATTTAGTGCAGTAGCTACGTATGGCGCAGGAGTGTGGGGCCATGTTAATGCAAAGGGGATACAAATAATAGAGGACTCATTTTGGAAATCGATGATGAGCCTCCCTATTAGCTAATCCAACTTTAAATTACATGAAGAACCAAGTATACCCTACATAATTGATTTGATAAACGTTGCACCCATTCTCCTATGGCACTCAATATGGTGCAGAGACACTGTGTCACTTACTCAACAAATAATACGGGACTGCCTATCCCTCGAACACAAAGAGAACATCCAATGGTTAAAGTATGTGAAAGACACCTTACATTCTCTAGATTTAGGGAGTTTACTTGCATTCCCAGAAAAATGTGTCTGTCTCGAAAAAGCTTTAAAGACCCGTTTTATAATCACTGCTTACGAGGAGAGAATAAATGCATATCGTAATAAACCTACCGTTAGGGAATACATTGAAGGCCCATTGCAGGTTGAGGGGATACCCACCTATTTGGAATTTGTAACAACCCCACGGCACAGATTTATCTTGCTACGGTTTCGCCTTAATTATATCTCATGCATGTTGGGCCACCCTGCTGGTACTTTCTCCTCGAATGATCTTCCGTGTTGCCCACGTGATGATTCCTCACAACAGACTGATTTGCACATTTTCTTTTTTTGCAAATTTTATTGTAATCAACGGAAAAGGTTTTTAATTCCACTTTTACGTAAGCATAATTTTAGGCAATGTCGCCCGGCCCTTTATTTCTTACGTATGTTGCCTGACCCCTAACCTGTTATAGTGTTGCTTCCTTTTTATGTATGTGTCTGAAAACCAGGAAATCGTTTATTGGCGGATATTGATGAATTGCTTTAAAAAAATTTTTTTAATGTTTTTATCTGTGATGTAAAATTGCACTTTTATGATAAATTCTGTATTAATCGAATAAAGTAATTTTGATGATGACCACAAGCTTTCTCCATCTGCTCGTCAGTAGGCTATCTTCCACTTGCTTCTTTTCATTGAAAATTCAACACAATAATTCTTCATTTCTTACCTGACCACACCAGCCAAACTGTAATTCAGGTCATTATTCTAAATCCCCTAGATTACTGCAATACCCTCTTCCTGGGATCACCAGCCTACATCCTTAACCAACTTCACGCGATACAGAACTCTGTTGCCTTGTAACTCCCCTACTGATTCTCTGCTTCTTCCGCACTATCCAGGTAACACTGGCTTCCCAGCTCTAAAAGCATTATCTTCAAATCTGTGTGCCTGACTTTACGTGCCTTCAATAACTTTGGTACTATCTGCAAAAAACCTTTCTAGCACTATCTTCAATCCCACCCTCTCTGCTCATCTGAAGCACAGCTCCTCTTCATTCCAAGGTTCCGTTGTCTAGCGCCGGCTGACAAGCCTTTTCTACGATGGTGGCCAATATCT
Organism: Calotriton arnoldi; assembly: GCA_963921515.1. Taxonomy (NCBI): domain Eukaryota; kingdom Metazoa; phylum Chordata; class Amphibia; order Caudata; family Salamandridae; genus Calotriton; species Calotriton arnoldi. Next base: position 267,825 of record CAWUFW010001083.1, on the reverse strand, counting down.
TGAACTCTTCTCCTCCAGCTTGGATCCTCAAATCCCCTTCTTAGAATATGCAAAGCCTTAAAACATGGCTCTCTTGATTAATTTGCTAATCTTGTCAATTTTCTTCGAGTGAGCATCTAAGCAATCATTCAGATCAATTTTCTCAACATCAGGACACCTTTTAGGTAATGGTTGCACTTTATAAATAGCATTACATGACATCACTTGTATTGCGTCCTTCTGCCCTAACCTTGCACTGAGCCCTCTTAAGCACCACAGTTTGAATACCACGGTTCTATAGTCAATGAAAGAACTATCAGATTCAGCCTGGTAATACAAATTACATTCAAAAATGGTCTCAATAACTTCCAAATCATAATTGGTAACAATAATTAACAAAATGTCCTTCATGAAGCAAACCATTGAAAGTGCTACATAATGAACACATTTTTACTAATATGAACGAATGAGCCAGTCACATGAAAATGTAATGCTTTTGTTTCTTGAACCTATACTATTTTAATTGCCCTCAATACCCAAAATTCCATCCCAAAATCATTAAATAAATCAAGCATCCTTGTAGGTCAAGTATCATGATCAGAAGGAAACAGTCAGCAGTTTGCACTCCACCCGAACCACCCCCTCTGCTGCCAGGAGTCTCCTTTCAGACAGTTAAGAGATTCAATGTGGTTTCTCTGTTGGTTCCATCCCACAGATGGGGCTGGTCTGGAGGGAAGAGGGTTTAAAAAGCATTCAATTGTCCTGGAGTGTACTTCGGCATGGTAGCCTTTTGGTCATACCAGTGCTTCATGAGCTCCTGGCTGGCCTCCAATTTTCTGCTTGCTTTGTACATGCACTCTGCCATGCGAGATCTCAGGCCTAGCACATAGTCCAGCACATTGTCCTTGGCTTTTTTGAGAGGCTTTTCCCAAGACTCTCTCTCTCATCAGGTACAGTGGCCCTCTTACAGGGTGACCAACAACAACTCAAGGGGCTAAAGCCAACCCCTTTTGTGGGACCTCCATCTAGGCAAACAGAAGGCATGGGAGGAGAACATCCCATCTCTGCCGGAGTTTATCAGACAAACCATTGATCTTGCCCTTTAAGGTCTTATTGAACCTTTCCACCAGACCATTAGCCTGGGGATGATATAGGGTGGTGAATTTGTAGGTAACACCACATTCTTCCCACTTCGCCTTCATATAGCTGGACATGAAATTCATGCCCCGATCTGAAACAACCTCCTTTGGGATACCCACTCTGGTGAACACACCAAGTAAGGCCCTAGCCACCGAAGGAGCAGTGACTGTTCTGAGGGGTATTGCTTCAGGGCACCTTGTGGCATGGTCCACTACCACCAAGAAATACTTGTTCCCTGATGCCGTTGGTGGTTCTAGGGGACCCATAATGTCCACCACACCCTCTCAAAGGGAGTCCCAACCACTGGCAGTGGTATCAAGGAGCCTTTGGCTTGCCCCGTCTTGCCACTGGCCTGACAAGTTGCACAAGAGCTGAAAAACTCCTTCACTTTGACAGTCATATTGAGCCAACAGAAATGGTTAACCAACCTTTTCAATGGCTTACTCTGCCCTAAATGACCCGCCAAGGGCATGTCATGGCTTAAAGTCAGGAGGCGTTCTCTGCACTTCTGGAGGGAGGGGGGGAGGGGGGAGGAAGAAATCACCTACCTCCTGGTAGCCCCTTTTGAGGTTTGTAACCTCAGTGCAGAAAACTCCATCCTCCCAGTAGACTGAGGAAGCCACTGACATCACCCTTCTCCTGCCTGGAAGCAATATGCCTTAGGCCCTCAAGAGTGAGACACTCTCTATCCCCGACACAACTCCTCTTTGGAGAGTCTACCAGCTCCCTGCAACTCTGCCAAGTCACAGATCTTGCAGGGGTGGATTCCCTACCACAGAGGTCAGATCCTCCCCCTCAGGGTTAGATTCCTCCTGCACCTCTGGAGTTCTTTTGGGCTGGCTCACCACACCCGGTGCCCTGCTGGGCTCATTGTTCCATGGTCCAAGTGTCCAGCATTTCACTTCTGTGCAAGCTGTGATCTGGTCACAGCACACACCCAGTCAGGAAGATTCAGCATCCTTGCATGGACCATTCTCTCCAAACCTGACCAGTCAGATGCTTCAAGATCATTTCCCAGTAGGCAGTCTACCGGGAGTGCAGGAGACAACTACCTGCTCAGGGCCGGTCACACCTCCCCATTCCAAAATCACTATTGCCATGGGATGAAGTCTGGCTCGGCTGTCTGCATAGGTTACTTCAAGATACACACCAGGTATGAGCTGCCCTTATGAAACCAGTTTTTCTGTGACCATAGTCATGTTGCTCGGATATGAATTTACCTTGAAAAAATTAAGACGAGGCGTTTGGCAAAACAGGAACAAGTTGGTTTAATTAAACGCAGCAGCCGAGAGAGAATCAACAGAGTCATGTCTGAAGACTATCTCAATGTACAGAAGTTTTAGCTGGTATTATATACAGTTCTTGAGGTACAATACACCGAATACACATTCTTGTAAAGCACGTAAATTTGGGCTTAGTCATGAATCAAATACAGCCATCTGATAAGGGGGACACCGGTGGCTCTCGAAATTGTGGAGACCTAGTGGGGGCCAGTGTGTATGTGTCCAGATGTAAGGCATGCAGAGCACATGCTCACTCTGTGTAGTGTGCATGCTGTGTTCTGATTGGCTGAGTGTTCCCAACTACATGTGGCATCTGACTTTGTGGTATTTTGGGAATGCGCGCTTTGGCCAAACGTGTTTTATTGGGGTCAATCTCCTCGGGCCTGTTATGGTGCAACTGCCTATCTTGGGATGGATCTGGGTTTTCCCTGTTCGCGCATTTGTCTTCGGGCTAATTCAAAACCCATCCCCACCCGTGACCTATTAATCCGTAGGCTTGGGTGTGGGTTGCAGGGCCTGTCAGATCACGCATCTCTGACTCAGGTGTGATGGCTAGGTCATCTCGGATGAATTCGACAGCAATGATACTAGTTTGTTATTACGTGTACATAGAACATGGCAGTCATTGACATCACATTTACCTGCATTCTCATTATTATACGTACATTTGTCATAGCGTACATCAACACCGCATTTACTGGTATTGACATTGTTATGCATGTATATATTATGCTGCACATGGACATGGTGTTCACTGCTATTAACATTCCCCCTCTAGTTGAATTTTCAGCTACATAATTTTTCTCATATGTCATGACAGTTACATTATTCAAGGCTGTGTGTTTCTGTAGTGTATGCTAGTCTGCTGCTCTCTCTAGCTATTTGCATACTACCTAATTTGAAGACCCCCCCATTTGTAGGAAACCACACAATAGTAGTACAAAAGTGATAAATGGAAGCAATGACGTGAACAGTTTGGTCACCCACAAGGGGAGCCAGGAAAAATACTATAAAACCAGTTCTGCTCAAGGACACCTCCCTCCTTCTTCATGTCATCTTGTAGCCAATGCAGTGCTTGTATGGCAAAAGCGAGAGTTCCATTTGAGATTTTTTCCAAAACTAAATGTGCAACGGGAAGCGCCAATCTTGGCACACACCCCACCCTCCATCGTGGTCATCAAGTTCAACACATACCGATGTTGCCTAAATGACTTGTTGGCTTTCAGGAAAGCTATTAAAACCTTCCTCTTTCCACTAGCTTAGGCCGCCTACCCTCTTCTTCTGTTGCCTACCAGTCTCTCCTTTACCTTGCTACTCTCTGTTGCTGGTAGCGCCGGGACGCCTCTTTGCTGGGGCAGCTGCGCGCTTTAGAAATCTGGATAACATAACATAACATAACATGGCTCTTAGTTCTTCCTTGATAGCGTTTAGGCTGTGCTCAGTGTCGTTGATAATCTTCAGCATTTCCCACCTGGTTATTTGTAACGAGCGGGCGTTCGCCTTCATTTGTAAGATGAAAAAGGGTATGGACCCTCCTGCGTTTATTTAAGTTTCAGAAAATAGTCTAAATTCTTCCAAAAATCTCTTTGTACTGAGCCCAGCCAAAGTAATCAGCAGTTCTTCTTCTTCACGCCCGATGCAACAGAGTGGTTTTCTTCTGTAGCAGATGTTGGAACAACTCAGACAGATCTTCTCCAGGGATGACCAGGGTTGGGGTGTGTATGGTCACGAGGGTGCAGAGGCCCCGCCATCCAGGGACGAGCTGTGCATTGCAAAGTTTCCACATTGCCAATAGAAATCCATCAACGTGGGGGTGTCCCATTGCAGGTCCGGTATGCACAGTATTGGTTCACAATTTTCATTTGAACCAAGCGGTATGGTTCCTTTGCCTCTGAAACACAAATACAGTGCAAGTTTCTGTACAATTAGGGGTTGCCACTTCCTTCCAACCATGTGTACCTATTTATCTCGGTATCCCAGATTTCTTGGCATGGGGTTAGGTGCTGGCGTTTGACCCCCCTTCCCATGAGGCTCATTTCCCCTAGCGGCATCATGGTGAAAGGCCCTGCAATGGAATTCCATTCCATTTGTCGTTAAGAAAGACTGCCCCAAATATGTTAAGGGCCACCCAGACAGAGGTGGGAGCGGATGTATTTTCACACTGGTGCTGTGGTTTTGCTACCTCTAAGAACCTCTTTTCTACGAAGTCTCTGGGCCAAACAGTGTCTTCCCCTATAGTGCTCCTTCTGCTCGTTCCATCTAGCTCGGTTTGAATGTTGCTAGGTTCAGTAAAATGGTACAGTGGTGTGGGGTTGGACTCATACCGGGTGATGTTTAATACTGCTCTATGGGGTTCTACTCTATTGGGTTGTATCTTGGCCCCAGTCCTACATAGGTACAGGTAGACGAGACATTGTACTTTCTCTGGGGCCATCTCTTGGTATAAGTATAGCCTGTCTGCGCCTATGGCATGGGTATCAGCAAACATATGTAACACGACCTGTTCATTGTTTGGGTGCCCACAGTGGTCATGTGCTGATACCACGTGTTGTATAGGAGTGCGCTGTGAAGTGTGTGCGAGTAATGCTAGCATTTGGTTAAGTGTAAGTGTGGTGGTAGAGGTCCCTACGCAAGCATTGCAAGAATGTTGAGGTAGGTTCCATGAACCTAGACCGATTCCTGGCTTCGGAGGGGCGCGAGAGCACCCATGCTAGACAGTGTACAAAAATACATCAATATGTAACTTTGGAAACATTTGTGGGTCTTGGTATGGTCTTCAGGGTAGAAGTCTGTCGACTGGGCGCCTAGGGGGTGCCTTTGATTGGTACAGTGCAAAAAAGTATTTTTGTAAAAAAGTGTCCATAAAGGCAGCTTGCAGGCTGTGTTCTTGAGCAATCGGGCCTCGTTGAAGTCCTTTTTGGAACTTTGGCTGAAGGATTGGTGGGCCGCTGTAACGATGGTGCACATGTGGCTCGATTGCAGACCGGTTGATTAAGAGCTGTGGGTTGTAGGTTAACTTGGAAAAAAACACATAGTTAGACAGTTTTCGGAAAATTCCTGTGCCTTCTGTTTAGGGTATATATATTCTGTAGCTTCACTAATCACAAAACTTTTTTGGGGGTACTGGAAGGAGGTGGCAGTATTTTAAGGGACTGTGTCGTGTAGTTCCTATAGTACCCATGCAGGACCTGCGCGTTTGGATAACAAACTGTGGGCTTGGTGGTAGACTGATTGTGTACACCCCCACCGAGAAATGTTAGCCTGTTTGCAAAAGCTAGCTCACAGTGCCACTAGTGTCTCCTCTTATCGGGGAGAGATTAGTTTCTGGCAACCTCAGAACATGACAACCCTGATCCCTCAAGATCGTGGAAACAATGTACTACTTTTCGCTCAGTCACTCGTGCTTATTTAGTTTATCTCAGAGGTACACAGTATAAACAGTTTGGGCGTTTCAATAAGGATTTATTGAACAGTTGTTATTCTCGTGTAAAGTATATGAGCTAAAACAACCATTAGACAGTAGCAGAGATATAGGATTAGCAGTACTATGAATATAAAAGGATAGTACAGTTCTATCATCTTGCAATAAGCATGAATAAATACATGAATATAAAATGCATTGATAAAAGAGTGCGTACTCCTACGATACCCATCTACATGTCCCTAAGTGTACCTAGCAGGTGAGTAGGTGTACAGCCAAGAATCCCTCTAGGATTTGGTCGAACCCCATTACCTGAAGTGAGAATGTAGGAGCCTCTCCTGGTCTCGAGCTGGACACCCCGCAAGGGATGTTCAGACCACTGTCAGCTGGAGTGTCTGCATGCAGGAGCCTCAGCGTCTCTGGTCAGTGGGTCGGCTTGGAAGTCTCGGTTCCCTCTAACTACTGATAGCAAGAGGTGCTGTATTTATACAGAAAAGTATATAGAGTCCCTTTGTCCCTTGTTCTCGTGTTTAACCATTGTTGGGTATGAGGATGACGTATGGGATGAACCTTGTGCGTAGATATTAGGAAGGTGGTGTATAGCCCCTGCCTAGTTTCCAAGTAGCCTCATGAATATTTTATTCATGCAGTGTCAGTCTAAAGATGAAGTCATAGAACACTATTGTTCGGGAAAAACCCTCCTTCTGCACCCAGGCCTAGAACAAGGTAAAAGGTTCAGTCCATAGAAGGCATTCAATCCTTAAAAGGCTTGTTAGTGTGTAATGTAGGGGAGGCGATGTAGGTGAAAGGGTATGATGTTACCCGGGCCTATATTAGGGTACCTATATGAATCATAACAACTGGTGAGGTTAAGTAGCCGGGCAAAGGAGGGGGGGTGTTTATATTGGTACAAGAGGTATATTTTTGACATGCGTCGTGCAATGTAAAGTGGATGTGTAAGGATTTTTAGGGGCTTTGAGGGTAATGGTAATGTTTCCGGTGTCACATACATAACTCTCTGGTCTCTGCACGTGGCGTGTAATAAGGTTCTTCCTAATGGAGTTAGGTGGTTGGGTTAAGCCCTTTTTCTGGAAGGTTTGGTTTTTTGGGGCTACTTTTGGGCTGCTTTGTGCAGGTTCCGTTGGGCGTTTACCTGAGCTTTTGGGCAAAACTGTTTCTAAAGTGGTGTACTGGAGGTAGTCGGGGAGTTGTTTGTGGCCCCTCTAAGGCTCTGCAGGGGAGTGACTAGGATTGTGTCCATTTGCTGTGCTTTCGACAAGAGTCGGTGAGCGGTTAGGACACGTTGTGATCGGCCCGATGCAGGTAATGCTAATGGTTTTTCTCTACGGACTGGGTGTCATGGATCGTTTGCCTTGTTTTGGAACTGTAAGGGGGCCTCTACTTGGTGGAAACCCTGCGGCTGGTGAGATTTACATAGTTCGTCCAAGGCTGGATTTGGATGAATGGTCCTGGGTGTTTTTTTTGCACCAGTCGGAGTGACGCCATACCCCCTTGTCAAACTGTCTTCGGTCCGGGTGCGTGGCCAGCCAACTCCACCCTGGGGGCGGGGGTGAAATCAACTGCGGAGGGAGGCCCAGGCACCTGCGGGCACCTGGATGGCAAACTCTAGTGCAGATTCCCGATTGATAGAATGTACTGCAGCCCTAAAAGTTGTTTGCAAATGCAGGTAAGGAAATATATCTGAAAAAGGGTTTGAAGTGGAAACGTCATGTTGGGGGTGGTTTTGTACTTACTGCACGTTTGCATTGTGCGATTGTGCATGGGCATAGCCTCCCCATGCAGTCCCCCCTCCCTGTCGCGGCTGTGGCCACAGTCCTTACTGGGCTGGGCTCCCTGCCTGCTGCGGCTGTTGCCATGTGCTCGGCCAACCACCCAGCCCCTGCTGAGGAGAGGTGGCTGTTGCCCGATTTCCCGGAGGCTGATTGTACAATGTATTTATGTTGCTCTGGGCTTGGTTTTAGGAATGGGTATTCTGTGCGGGCTGTCGTGGGATTTTGCCTTTCTGCTTATGGTATGTCTTTAGGCGGCATTGGTCAGCAATGTGGCCCATTCTGTGACAGTAGTAGCACTCCATGAGGCCTGGCTATAGCCAGCTTCCCTAACCTCTGCCGTCAGTACTGGGTGAACACCCTCTGGGGTTTCAGAGGCAGAGCTCCCTTCATGACTGGCGCCATTTGTACGTTCGCAGCCAATGCGGCCCCCTCGAGGGCAGTCTTTTTCAATTTTCGTTGGACTAGCTTGGCAGTGTCTCTTTGGGCATGCTCCTAGCTTTTTCGGTAATAGTGTAATATTTGGGCCTGTATTTCTCATCAAGGTTTAGTGTCTAGCCCTACTACGTTATTTAGTCCGCTCTGTACCTCAGTGGGCAGTCCCTTTTGAGGATGTTGTAGAAGAATGCAACATGGGGACACATGTCGGTCCAAGGCTGTCCTGTCTCTTGTCTCCATCGTTCCCTCATTCCATCTAGGAAATCGGTTACGGTCTCCCCAGGCTTCATGCTCTCTGCCATCAATTCTCCTACGTCTGGGCGGTCAGGGAATAGCTCCCTCAGGGCCGTCCATATCGGATGTCTAAATGAGTTGAATGTGGCCCCTGTCATGCTCGGTGTTGATGAGCATGACTGCGGGCGCAGGAAAAACTGTGCCGGTCTGCTCCGATGAGGCTGCTGAGCAGACTTTTGATGTCACCTATAGCGAAGTTAATTCCTGTAGTGTTTTTCTCAAAGCATAAGATCCACTTCCTGCCTCGTCCATCAATGTGGGCAGTTTGTCCCCGAGCCCTTCTTTGTCCATCCGTGCCCATGGCATACAGGTGGTCCCAGACACAACCTTCTGCAGCAGCGTACATATTTTGACATGGGGCGGCTCCGTCAGTTTCTCCCGGACGTAGCGCTTCCATCATCTCAGACATTCCTGCATGTAGGGGAATTCCTTCACGGATCTCCCCTCCGTGCTGGATGCAGGCTTCCGCAAAGGCCATGTCTTCTGCTTCTAAGTAACCCTCTACCGGCCAGGGTTTATCATACTGACCCCTCCCTTTCAGTCCAGCGACGTAGCAGGTGACAAAATGGTCACGCGAAGGCCTCACCTTCTCTGGACACTATCTCTAGGGGTCAGTTTGCCTGACCAGCGCATTTGGGGGAGTGGCGGACGTCCTAGTCATCACTCTCCTTGTGCACGCGTAATGGTGCCATTCTGCTTCTTCGATGTCTTAATTGTGTTTCAGTTAGGGTACCCTGGTCTCTTATTTCCTGGTCGGTCGCTCTACTATACAGATGACCAGGTGGAGTTCGGATTTCTGTTAGAGGCCTCTCTTCTGTCTCTTCCCTGGGCTTATCCTTGTGTGGAGCCCAGAGACTAACTCTGGCTTCCTCCAGAGGAGGATGCGTTGTTCTTCCTTCACTTCGGGCTTTCCAGGCAAGAGCTCTCTCTCTCGCTCTATTCTCAACTAGCGCCTCTCCCCAACTCCCACCTGGGCTGCCTTCTTCGCTCAGTGCTGTGTGTGGTTCTCCTTTGTAGCGTTTTGACCTCAAGCTTTCCCTAATGCTTCCTCTGCAGCCTGAGCATACCCTGGGGGAAGATATCCTACGGCTCCCCCTCAGTGTCGGACCTTGGGGGATGGGACCCCCATCTTCCCCTCCACTAGCGGTGTCATCATCCAGAACTGCTATGAACCTCCCTCTGACTCTAGGGTGTTCGGTGAGGCGGTTTGGAGCATATGCTCCTCATTCCGCTGGGGATTGATGGGCTGCGATCGACAGATGGTGGGAGGGGGGGGTAAGGGGAGATCGTGGGGGCGGTGTCGGACTTCGGGAAGCCCAACACCGGACTGGGAGGGGTCTGGCCTTGCCTGGGTTGATCTGGTAGTTTCCCTACTCTGGGTCTGGTGGTTTGCTGCCCTGTGGGGGCCCACTGGCACCCTCGACCGGTAAACTGGTGTAACCCAGCACAGGGTCGGCTGGGATGGCAGGCATCAGAGAGAACACCTCCCTGCCAGTGTATGGTGGGGTAGGTGCAGATGCATTGCTTGTGGGCTCGAGGACAACTTTGCAGGACAGGTCCACCTCCAAGATGGCCCATGGTTCTAGTAGGGCCTCTTGTTTAGCCCTCTTCTGACCTGCATATCTGGTCTGCATGTGGGTTCTTCTGTGCTCTATCATGTTGGTATCAAATGTCCCCCTCCCCCCCGGCAAGGGGAATGCGTATGCCTTGGTATGGGCGTGCCACTCACAGCAGTGTTTCTCAAGCCTCCGAGCCCATGTGTGGAATCTAGTTTGCATGTGGTCTAGCAGTGACTCCATGATGTGTAAGGACATTTAAAGAGTTTGTAAACTATTGACTTTCGAGTTTTAAATAGTTCCAAATTCTACTCTACGCTGATCGTAGAGAAAATAGTCTAACTGGGGTTGTGCCTGCGACAGCGACTGGTTATGAGCTCTATTAAGGAAAACTATACATCACATAAAAACACTCAACAGTAGTCAAACACAATGAAATAATAACCTGTAAGAAAGTGCAATGGTTAGTTCAGGACAATGCAAATTACTTTTTAGCAGCGGAACAACAAATATGGAGTACTGCCTAGTGGGAAGAAATGGTTACGATTTCATAAACCTATAAACTTACTAACAAGACATAATATTTAAACAAAATACAATTTAAAAATTTAACAGCACCACAACAGCAACAACGCATAAACTGAAACCCTTAATGAGAATAGAAGCGAAAAATTAGACAGAAAAAAATTATTACTTTGTCAAATAAAATATTAGACAGCTCTTAGCGCCCATTGTCCGATGAAGAGGGAATACTCTGCATGGTACACGGAGCTTAGTGAGCCCGATAGTCTATCAGTATCGGCTCAGGGACAAAAAGAGCAACAATTTGAGCTGGGAAGAAGGAACAATCTGACAACTAACAGCCCTCCTTGGTCAGACACAAGCGACACCTTATTTACCAAGGTCCGGATTTTTCCCCCCAACATCCGAATTACACTCTATATCACACCCAGGGGTCATGCGTACCATCTGTGTGAAGCCCAGCGGTCCAAGCAGAAAATAAAAAAAAACAGCCCTATATCACACCCAGGGCTTATGCGCATCATCTGTGTCACACCCAGTGGTCCAAGCAAACTAAACTATAATCTACCGTCACCTTTCCTAGCGTGCAGTCTAGGGAAAAAGTGATCTACTTGCTTGTCCTAGTTTGCCATATGCTGGGACTAAGGATCAGATGTAATCTCTTACCCTGTGACGGCAGCTTCCGGGTGGACCTCCGCCCTGCAGATTCAGCAGAACTTTTAATCAATTATGGCATCTGCTCACCAGTCTTGTTGCGCAGATGTGAATCCATTCGGGCAGGGGTCCTTGTCCTTCAGCAGCAGTCAGGCTAGATTATCCAATTTCTCCTATCTGGCTCACCAAAACGTTACTCAGATATGAATTTACCTTGAAAAAATGAAAAGACAAGAGGCATTTGGCAAAACAGGAACAAGTTGGTTTAATTAAACGCAGCAGCCGAGAGAGAATCAATAGAGTTGTGTCTGAAGACTGTCTCAATGTACAGAAGTTTTGGCTGGTATTATATATAGTCCTTGAGGTACAATAAACCGATTACACATTCTGGTAAAGCATGTAAATCTGGGCCTAGTCATGAACCATAAATACAACAATCTGATAAGGGGGACACAGGTGTCTTTCAACTTTGTGTAGACAGAGTGTGGGCCAGTGTGTATGTGTCCAGATGTCCGGCATGGGGAGCGTGTGATCACTGCGTGTAGTGTGCATGCTGTGTTCTGATTGGCTGAGAGTTCCTAACTACATGTGGCAGCTGACTTTGTGGCATTTTGGGAAGGCACGCCTTTGGCTAAACGGGTTTACTATGGTCAATCTCCTCAGACCTGTTGTGGTGCAACTGCCTATTTGTAGGCCCGATCTGGGTTTTCCTGTTTGTGTGTTTATCTTCGGGCTAAGTCAAAACCCACCCACACTCATGACCTATGAATCGGTAGGCTTGGGTCTTGCCTGCCTGACCACGCATCTCTTACTCAGGGTTGATTCATCTCGGGTGAATTTGACAACAATGATACGAGTTCATTATTATGTGTAGATATAACATGGTGGACATTGATATCACATTTACCAACATTCTCATTATTATGTGCACATTTGTCATAGCGTACATCGACATCGTATTTACTGGGATTGAAATTGTTATGTGTGCATATGTTATGGCGTACATTGAGATCGCATTCACAGATATTAGCATTTACACTGGCTCCTGTATCTCTCACAGCCTCAACTTCAGTTCCATTGATTTTAGGCCTCTGCCTATACCTCTACATGCTGGGAGGCAAGGTGGCCAGGGTTGCAATTTCCCCCTCCCCCCACCACTCTCCCCCAGGAGACTAAGGATGCCTATGTCAACTGCTTCCCCATTTCTGGGACAATCTCCATCCAGATGCTGACAATCCGCTGGGACTGCCCACCAGTGGGGGTCTTCTTTGTGCAGACAGCATCTCCTCTCTTGTATCCTGACTGATAACAGTCAAAACACTGACCCGACTTCATTAGCTCAGGGAACTTTTCTGCCTTTGCAGGGTCAAAGCACTTCCCCAGATACCCCTTCCTCTTGAAAGTGGATTGGCTAGAGGTCCCTCCCCCATGCCCAGGTTTTTGTGGATCTTGTGAAGACTGTTTTTGACCTTCTTTCCCCTGGGCGATTGGGTGTGTGGGGGTAGGGGGGAACCTGTCCTCACATCTTCTGATCACCCCCTTGGTGCTGATTGGAAACCCATGTACTCAACCACTCATCAGCTATCACCCCCAGCTCTCTGGGGCTAGTCAACCTAGAGTCCATTAGGTACTGGTGTGACTTCTCTTGTACACTATTTGCTCTTTCAACAATAAATTGTACAGCCCCTCATAAGTACTCACTTGGTTACAACTAAATCCAGCGCTCTAGGGCCTTCACTGAGATGCCCACAAAGTCCACCCAAGACGGTATGTTAACTTTCTGGGTGTCCCTGAGCTTCACCCTATACTGCTCTGGGGTCATACCAAATTTCTTGACTAAACATTGCCTCATGTTGGACTAAGATTTTGCTTCATCCCTCTGTAGGGTCAGGAGTCTATCCATCACAGCTACTGGGATTAGTTCCCACAGGAGTGAACTCCAATATTTTGGAGTGGACCCCTCTAATCTCAAGGGCCCTTTCAAATGCAGCCAGCCATTTGTCAATGTTATCCCCTTCAGTGTACATGGGAACTATTCCCTTGGGAAGCCTGGGATTAAGCCCACCACCCCATGGCATCTCAGCATCATTGTTGCGGTCACCATTTCTATTTCACTTTCGCCTCCTCCCACTTTCCTCTAGCTAGTTTTAACTTCTTCGCTTCCAGGCCTGTGGAAGCTAACTGAGCCTCAAGCTCTTGCCTTCTGAGGGCCCTATCTGGGTCCTCTGTGGTGGAGCCTCCCCTCCCCATTAGCGGAAAGTATGAACTTGGTACTAGAAAAACAATGGATGAGGTGTCATCATTCACCTCCTGGAGGTGGTTGGAGGGTTCACCCTCCCCTTCCTTCTCTGGAGCGACCTGCGCCCAGGCCTAAAGGGACCCAATCAACTGTGCCTTCCCAATCTTGTTGCTATTAGGTAGCCCCCTAGACCTACACTGAACCCTAAGCTCAGATCCTGTAAGTTTGTGCAGTTTAGCCAGGTCTAGCTCCATGGTATGACTAGTTTTTGGTCACACAAACTTTACAAAACAGAAATAGAACAAATTTAGAAAAATCAAAAAGAATGGATTAAAAATCATAATTAGTCCAAATTTCAAAAATTCTCAAAATCAAAAGTTTTGCTCTAAGCCAATTAGCGGATTTTTAAAGATCTTAATTTACTGTAAGGTGTAATTTAAACACAAGTACGTATCCTCACCGCTGAACACCAAATGTTTAAAGGTGGATTATTAGTAGGGGTAAGTACCCAGTCAAGGTCTCAATACATTAGCGTTGGTGGCGAGCAGGCAGGCTTAACTTAGGCAATAGGTGTGTGAAGCATTTAAAAAAACACCAATACATTAAATAAGTAAGACAACACAATAAAAATCCACAATCAATTTATAAAAATAGGAAATATTTGTATGATTAAAATGACACCAAACTGACAAAAATCCAATAAAGGGAACCGGAGATATGAATTTTTAAATAATAAACACTTTCTAGTGCTTAAAAACATATAGCGCCAACTTGGGACATCTGGTTGCACTTGACCGAGACTAAGTCAAAGTTTGAGGCAGACCGCGATGGAGCCCTGGTCGAATTCACTAAGCGGGAGGCCCCAGTCAAAATGTTACCTTACACTTAGAAACTTTTATGGAGGATTTACTCTTGACATCGGGTGGGCCCCTCCACCAGACTACATTCACAGCGGCTTCAACAGCTTGGTTCAGCGAGAGCCCCCGGTCAACTCCTGGAAGACTTGAGCTCTGGAGCTTTCAGCGGGACATACCTGAAATCCAGGCCGGGTCGCTGTGCAAGATAGTTGGCTTGACTCTTGAGATCGGGTCGGTCTCCTTAAGGAGCTTTATCCAACGTTGCTTCAAAACATCTGAAACTTCAGCCTGAAGTTCCTCTTGAGGGTTCAAAGTGTCCACAACACAAATCCAAGGTTTCAGAGTCCGAGTTGCTCCTCAGGAGTTGGGACGACAGTTCCCACAATGCACCTGGCCAAATACTAAAACATCCATTGGACACACTCCTGGCCGGGGACTTCTTGGGGAAGATGGTGCAGGTGAGCTCTGTTAACCTGCTGCTTTCAGGGAGTCCGCTCCTTAATCCTTTTTGAAGCACGGCAAAGTCCTCAGGGCTGTGGTTCAAAGTATGCAACAGGAGCAGTGCTTTAGAGTGCACTCCTTTGGGGTGCAGACCAAGGTTCCAGCAGGGCAGTTCTTCTTCTCCTTGTAGTTTCAGGCAGCAGATCTGAGTTGCTAAGCAACTCTCACATATTTATTCAATGTTGTGGGGTGACGAGCAGGGGGCACCCCAGACCAATGGGGTACAGGGTGGCACCCAAAAGCATGACAGCTTCCTCCAAAGTGTGCCATTTTGTTTGTCCCACAAAGAACTGCATTTTAAAACTCAAGATGGAGAATTCCTCTCTTTTGGGAGAAAGATCTGGCTAAACCAACCCACTGGTGTGGCTCATTTTCCTTATTACTTCCATTCTAGAGCTCCTGCAAATTCCACTCTTGGGGCTGCCATGTGGCTGGGAGGAAGAGGGGATAGGCCTGGCTGACATTCCTTACTGTCCTGCTCTCTTTGAAGTCCAGTTTGATTTACCCAGCCCCCGTCCTAGCTTGTGCTCTGCCGCTGCAGAGCTCCCCCCCCCATCAGATAAACTCTGTCTGTGCAGGCCACTTATCCCCTCACCAAAGCAGTTTGGCTAAGCCTGTTAAGGGCTGGCCAATCAGTAGAGGGCTGGATTATTGCTCACAGAAAAAGAAAGTTCTATAATGTATTTTCTGCATTAGTTATGGTACATTTAACAGTGGCAAGTTGTTAGGTTTATCATTACCAATCTTAAGTCCTTGAAATATTATTTTAGCTCACTCCAATAAATAGTTACACTGTAGTACAGTATCCCTAATAGCTTACGGAGCTAAAAGCACTACAATGCGGAAAAATAACATTGGTAGTTTTTCCCCTCACCAGGGCATATAAAATATCTTTTAAAATGTCCCTGCTTATTTTTACATGGCATCCTACCCTGGGACCACCTAGGATAAGCCTTAGGGGTAACTTATATGTATAAGTAAGGTTCTTTAATACTTTGGAAGTACCTTTAAATCCAAAGTCGAATTTTCATGTAATTTCAATTTAAAAGCAGCTTGCAAAGCAGGGCTGACTTTTAAAATGACAGCAGGCAACCCAGCAGTGCACACTTAACTGCCTCAAAGCTGCTAGGCCTCTAAACCTGCATGCCCTACCATATACTAGGGACTTACAGGTAGGTTGTCAGTGCCAATTGTAATTACACGCAATTACCATATACATTTTTAATCAGAGCACTGGCCCTGGTTAGCAGAGCCCGGGGGGCAGTCAGAGTCAGTTACCACCAGTATCAGCAAAAAATGGGGTGATCCGGGCAAAAAGGATGACACTCACACCAAGGGATATCACAATTACTAATATGATGGGGCAAAAAACTGTAAGTTCAAATAAAAGTTGGTAGTAAGCTCAACTCACAAATGTGCATTTGTTGTGCACAACCTGAAAGTCCTAAGCATGACTATACATTCTACTGGGTAATTGCTGTGGAATATCCCTGGCATTACTCTCAAATATACTGCGTAATTACTAATTACATCTCCTTGTGTTTGCTTTGTTCGCCCTAAGTTGGCAGGGTATGCGCAGACGTGGGTCCCTTGCTCACTTTGCCACTGGATTCAAGCTAGCCTGGCTGATGAGGGCTGTTAGCCAGAAACCGGTCCCAGGATGCTTGTTTCCGGTCCAGGGAAGACATGGCTTGGCAGTTAGGGCTGGACTGTTCCCATGAGGCACAGGGTCAAGACTGATTTGCATATAGCCGTGTCTGAACTGGGGTGGCGAAGCGAGTTAAAGAACGACGATGGATTCAACCCAGATCTGTGACTGGGGGGCGGGGGGGGAAGTGTCTGAAAAGCTTCAGTGCTCCGTCCATCATCTCCTTGTGTTTGCTTTGTTCGCCCTAAGTTGGCAGGGTATGCCCAGACGTGGGTCCCTTGCTCACTTTGCCACTGGATTCAACCTAGCCTGGCTGATGAGGGCCGTTAGCCCGAAACCAGTCCCAGGATGCTTGTTTCCGGTCCAGGGAAGACATGGCTTGGCAGTTCGGGCTGGACTGTTCCCATGAAGCACAGGGTCAAGACTGATTTGCGTATAGATGTGTCTGAACTGGGGCGGCAAAGTGAGCTAAAGAACGATGATGGATTCAACCCAGATCTGTGACTGGGGGCGAGTGTCTGAAAAGTTTCAGCGCTCTGTCCATCATCTCCTTATGTTTGCCATATTCTAATACATGTCATGACTTTCCCCTCTCCTTATCTTTTCACTGCTTATACCCGATATGATGCAAACAATTTTAAGGAAATATAATATGAATAATCAATTGTGATATACTGTTGATTAATATGTCCATGTTGCATTTTTTTGAGTTTTCTACAAATTAAATGAAGTTAGTGATCCTGTTTTGATAATATCCTTCCGGATTTGGTTACAATAGACCGGCTGTACATGAAATAAAGTTAGCTTTATTGTGTAGTACATATTTTCGCATAACAGGTTTTGTTTTTAAGTGAATACTTGTTGTTTTTAACATGGGAAAGACTTATGGTTTCACATCACTATTGGTGTTTATGTTGCTGTCCTTGGGAAGTGTCTTGTTGTTATCTGTATTAGGGGTTTATGTGTTTTTTATGGATTTGGAAAGAAGTTTGGGTTTATGTTGTGGACACTTAGTATGTACATTGGATTCATGCACTTTTTTTTTATCTGTTGTATTACAGCACTGAAGAAGTCCACTTCGGTGTATGAAACGTGTAGGCTGTTTTTGCTGTAAAGCTTTGGAGGTCTGTTTTTTAACATGTCAAATAAAAAGAACTGGAACTTTTGAATGGGACTTTTCCTTGTGAAAATGCAGAGTGTGCTGCACCTCTATACTGTATCGCCATCATGTTTTTACTATAAGGCAGCACCTTTAAGCAGCAGGTGCTCTTAGTGAGTGAACACGGATACGAATTGGATTGCTTATACTTACTTTTATCAGGACAAGGAAGAGGTATGGTTACCCTTGGCCCGCTGCCTTGTTGTTTTGTTTTATGTATCATATTGTATTGTAATTGTTTTTATATAGCGCTTACTATCCATGACGAGAGGTTGAAACTCACACTGCTAGTGGTTCCAGGATTTGTCTTATGGCTCATGGGCACCATTCCATGTATTTACTCCAGTTTCTTTGTGGTATATTAAATTAATAGGAGTTAGCAATGATCATTAATGGGCGTTAAATATGTTCAAGCAAGTGTTTGGTGAGATTAATAGAGGAGATTAGACACTGTTATGATGCAAAAGTATGTCATTCAAAGAAAGAGTGGAGACCCAGACACTGAAGTGAGGGGGTTAGAGGCAGAGCTACCACTAAAAATTCCATGAAAACTTTGTTAGCAAGAGACTGCTGGTGTTTTTCCTGAGCACGGCCATTTAGTGGATGATTGGGTGAAAGTTGCCTGTAGTATTTCTTGCTCATGGTGAACAAACTTCTATTAAAATTGTATGTATCGTGCACACTCTTATATTTCTACTCTGTTTTCTTACTATACTATTTAGTGTGCTACTCTGATACGTATGTTGTCTGTCATAAGTGTGTCAATATTAGTAATATGGCCAAGAATGACTCATTTCTCGGACTCAGTGTGCACCGCTTGGTGAATTTATCATCAAACTTAATACAATTTACACAAATTTGTATTTCATGTCGTCCATTTTTTTCGTTTTTATTCTTGAAATATTTTTTTCTGTGTTTCTTAGCCAAGATTTTCGTACGTCCCTATTCCAATACAGACACCAAACCTGTGCCTTGTGAACACATTTTCTTATATACATCAATCACAATAACAAGAATCAATTATTGTGTTATGCTCAGTTCATAAAGCAATATGTCCAATGCATTTCGGGATTCTCTCACTTCTTCAGGGGCTATTATAAACAGAAAAGAACAATAATGCAGCAAGTTGGGGATTATCTCAGCAAAAAGATTTCACTTGTTCATGGTGTGCATTGTGACCATGTAAACAATTACTGTGTGGTTATTACCTGTTTTTTTCATTTTCCAAGATCTCACAATTGAGATTAGGCTATGCTGTTAATTTGTATTCCTGTGTTGAACATAGGACCAAATATGATCATCAAGATAGGTAGACACCACGCAGACTTGTTCTCCGATACCACTGCACTCTCTATGCATAGTAATACCCCTGTACAACACTCTCAGTATATTATATTTATCATATTTTGGTGAATAGAAAGACTTCTGCTTTCTATTCTGGTCACAGTTTATTTCACTACATCGTTTTCTACCATCATCGTGCATCTTAAGTGTGTTTTCAAAGCTCATTTCTACCACTTTTTTGGACGAAGGGAAGACCAAACACATGCACCTTTTATTTTGGTCGCTGTTATGCAATTGTTTATCGATTTGGACCAAATGGGGGTTATTTTATAACGCCATGTTCTACTTTCTTATTGTACGTTATGTTACATGCGTAGCACATTTCCACCATTGGTACAGCTTCTTTTAGTTGTGCACGTGGGGGTAGGGAGTAATAAAAGATGTGCACTTTTTATTCCTGGCAGGGTTCAGGATTTCATAACGTTCTTCAGTCTGGGCTATTTTCCCATATCCTCTTATGTCCCACTTTAAACCATAATACGTTGTAATGTGCGTCCCTGGTGTTTAATGTCACACATTTAAGCTGCACCTACAAAATGAGTCTTAAAAGTGTTGGAAGGCAGCAGGCGTAGAAATCTGTGGACTTTCCAACGTATTTCTAACTTATGAACCACACTCTGGAAGTACTCTTGGTTGTCGAGTGCGTCCCTTTTTTACCAATGTGCACAGACCAGTGAACTATATAAAAAAGAACGCTATGAAGCAGGCTAATGCTTGGAATTAAGCACTATATTTTGAGAAAACCTGTACTTTGAAACTAAGTTTTGGATTAATTAGTGTAGTTCTGATGAAGGCGTCATCAGAAAGAACAAAGTACACATGAATGAACCGTAATGTTGGTGATTTTTAAGACTACATGTATTTTATGGCACATCATTTTTACAGTTTGTAGAAATGAACAAAATAGATATTTCAGCTCTTAACACCATCGCTGAGGATGGTGTTGACAGTCTCCAAGTGCTTTTAGGTCTTGCCTAGCGTTGGCAGCGCGAACACGCTGCTCGCGCTCTGGCGAGATCTATTGTCGCTGTGTTACTGTCCGGACTTCTTTGGAAGTGGTGTTGGTGCCCGCCCGGTCTCCCAAAGGCCCCGCCCACCGGGACTCCTCGTGTGATCGCTGCTGTGTCCGTTTTCTTTCACATTGAAGTAACTGTGCCCGCCCTGTATCTGAAAGGCCCCAGCCACCTGGACTCCTCGTTTGCTCCTAATCGCCGCATTGTTGTCCTTTTTTAATGTTAAATGTACTCCGCGGGTGCTGCATTCTTCACAAAAAAGTCTGCTTTTTAAATACGTAAGCACTTTATAAAAAACCATTTTATCGCTTGTTCACCAAACGCCGCAATTTCGTTTATTTTGAGATCCCATTGGTGCCGTATTGTTTACACAAAATTTTCTTTTGAAATAACGTAACAGTTTACAAGGATCGATTTTATCGCTATTTCGGCAATCTGGTTTATTTTCACACAAAATTTTCTTTTACAAATACGTGGGAGCCGCATTTTTGAAAAAAAGGATTTATCTTGGTGTGCTAGGTGTTCGGTTTGTTTGCTTTCACTTAGCCAACGAGCTCTCCTCGTTTACATATTCCTCAATACCAGCTTTCGCGGTATATTAAACTGGAGCGCGGGTGTTACAAGGTTCACCCAATGGTAAAAGCCTCTCCTCATTTAATAATAAACATGCTCTATGGGTGCTGCATTGTTCGCAAAAATGTATCTTTTTCAAATACCTAAACAGTTTATAAAAAACGCTTTTAGTGCTTTTTCATCAAACGCGGCAAAACCAGCATCTGCGGTATGTTAAACTAGAGCGCGGTAGTTACAAGGTTCCCCTCATGGTAAAAGCCTCTTCATTTAATGGTAAACATGCTCTATGGGTGCCGCATTGTTCACAAAAATTTATTTTCAAATACGCAGTTTACAAAAACGCTTTTATCGCTTTTCATCAAAAGCGCCATTGTGGTTTACTTCAAGATCCCAGGGGTGCCGCATTATTGAAAAAAAGGATTTTTTCTCATCTGCTCAGTGCTGTGTTTGTTTTTCTTCACTTAGCCAACTAACTCTCCTCGTTTACATATTCCACAATAACAGCATCCACGGTATGTTACAGTAAAGTGCGGATGTTACAAGGATCACCAGATGGTAAAAGCTTATCAAAGTACATGCTTCCCACGGCCCATATAAATACCTTCCAACGGCTTTGCTTGCTCTGTGGACGGCCAATTTCAACATCTAATCTATACCACCATCTACTGTGCACATGTTATTAGCTACAGGAGCAAAGTGTTGTTATTCTAGACCATATGGTAGCTGTGTTGTTTTCTTTCACATTCAAGTAACTGTGCCCGCCCTGTCTCTGAAAGGTTCCAGCCACCTGGACTCCTCGTTTGCTCCTAATCGCCGCATTGTTGTCCTTTTTAATGTTAAACGTACTCCACGGGTGCTGCATTCTTCACAAAAAAGTCTCTTTTCAAATGGATGTATAACAGAAATAATGAAGCAGCTTTAACATGCCACTTATGCAATAAATCATCTAAGCATAACACTTCTATTTAAGCTTATTTGTCCATACCTACGACAAAGCCATATACTATCCTGATACATGCACTATACACAAAAAAACTATAACAAAGTGAAGAACAATAGCTCTAACTCTAACTGCTGCGAGACCTATTGCATTGCAAATGCTTGTTGGTCTTGGCTGCGGACCTGTACATGTGGCCTCCAGAAGCCCCTCGTGCGGATTAGGCGAATACATTGAAAATAAGAATTTTTCCGCAAAGATTTCCCTTCTTCTCCCCCTGAACAATTCACTTCTCTCACCACGCTGTAAACAAGCAGACAGGCAGTTAGTCGGCTAGATGGATAGTACACGATGGACTATTGAGGCTTCACAATTAGTAGTATTTAGCATGTTATTCATAGGATGTCCAACTGTCCTGCATTTTGCAGCTTTGTCCTGCAATTGTGGCTTCTGTTCTCCTGCCTGCACACAGTCACTGTGGAATGCCTACTGTCCCGCATTTTGATTCTCTGACACTTTCAAAGGACAAGCAGCTTTCATTCTTTCAGTAGTTTATGAAGTATAAAAGGTACCTGTGTGTGGCGGGGAGGGAGGAGCTGCAGCATTGGCGGTACATGTCCTATGTAAGCACGTCATGAGTGCTGCCTTCAGACTTTCAAGGCAACACCAGTCGGCCTTGGGACTGGCCGCATTCATCAGGGAACACAACACGGATTCTATTCTTGCTGATTTGGAGGTGCTTCCAAGACATGAATTTACCTCACTCCCCTCCACCCTGCGGTCATAGCCACTCGAGGGAGCCAGAGAGAGCAGTCAGAAATGTCTTTATAAAAATAAAAAATAAATTTTTAAAAAACACACGTTTACAGCTAATCTCCATGACTTGCCGGGGTAAGATGCCTAAAGTAAACGCATGTACACATCCAGCTTAGTATACCGATTCTACACGACTCGGCGTCCATTTACCAACTACATAAAGTAACAGCAATTTACTGGGGGCTGCTTTCTAAGATTGTCCAAGACGCTGCCGGCAGAGTTGTGAATGATGCCCCCTCAGACACAGAAAATTACCCGACTTCAGATGCTAGTTGATTTGAGAGCAATTATTTACCTTGGGCTCAGAGGGTGGGCAATTGGATCCCATATTACAGTCAAAGCCTGTCCTTATTGTCTGTTCGATTGCTTATTTGTGATCCTCCTATGAGAAGCAGTTGTGGGATTGGTCCCGCCATAGTGTCCTATGCCATTGTTCTTCAAGGTGGATGTGAAATGTGTGTCATGTTTTTCTTCATTATATACTTCTAAAATGTTAAATACATTTTTTTTTTTTTTTTTTTAAACTGTGTCTGTGATCTTTTGCATGACAGCATTCCACATTTAAAAGCAAGTGGTGTTTTTATTTATTTTAAATGACTTCAAAAGATCTTGGTCACTTTTTCCTTATGTGTACGTGGCAGAGAGCCATATCGGCCTATAGAAATTATTTTTACTCACTATATGAAATGTTTAAGATGCTATTGCCTTTCCACTGCAGATTCAAAGTGAAAAAATGTAATTTGCAGCTGCATAAAAAGCTCAGGCTCAAACCATGCTATATTGAAGGGTGCTGTAGGGAGTAGGCTGAAATATGTTCAACAATCCAGACACATTTTGTCAGTCCGTTTTTGTGTTACCTGTGATCCTAATGATCACATAACACACTCAGTACTACAATTATCAGCATTAAAAAAAGTTTAGATGGGATAGTGTTGTACAGAAAAGGAAAAATTGAAAGCATGGAGGATGTTGGCCCTCAGACTACAGACAGGAGTTAAGTCTCACTACAGGAACCATGGAAAAGTGATGTTTGAGGATGGGATCTCCCCATTGAACCGTTCAATACTGTACAAACAAGCATAGAAAATATTATGCCAATAATGTAGTGTAAACGCCTTGTTCATATCTGTTGGAGTTAAGTCAGGATACATTAGCAGGGGCAAGAGCCACTTCCTTCCAAGCGTCTGAGAAATAATGTTCAAAATACCTTATGAAATGCAGAACTGCTCTTCTCCATAGTCTGAGACAGAGACTAGTAGGGAGAAGAAAGGCAAGCATACGGTGTGCGGCCCCCTCAGATAATGTTGCACCTACTTGAGAACCTTAGCCTAGGCCCAACTTGAGTTGCAGAGAACTTGCATCTCTTCCCACCATATCTGTGCTAAAAAAAAATGAGACGTAGAACGAGAAGGGAGAGACAGTGTAGGAAATTATTCCTATTAGATAACGGCAAGAAGTATGCATTAGCTTTGCTGTTCTTGCTCTGTTTACATGATAACTGCCATTCAGAAAAAATGGACTGTATCAATGGAATTGAATGTCAAGAATGCAGGAGGGGGCTAGAGAAAAGAAGGGGAAATGGAGCTAGTTTCCTTTCACTGTATTATCTTAAGGTTCTAATCACCATGCAGTTTCTCTCTAGTTCAGTCATTCTATTGGGTGCTGCTGCTGACCTCTCTTTCACCTTATCTGCACCTCTCTTGCGGCTGTCTGCGTTCCTCTCTTCTTCCTCCCACATAGTTTCTCATCCTTCTGCCTACCTGTTGGACATATCTAAGCCTTTCACCCAATTCCTCCCATCTCTGTGGTGTGCTCTCGCATTGTGGCACTTTTGCCTGGACCAGAAGTTGCATGCAGGTGTCCTATGCCTGACCGAAGTAGCTGATGTTTTCCAGAGGGAGTTGAGCTCCTGTCTGTAGATGAACGTGACTGATGCACTGAACCAGTGGTGGGAGTCAGTTCATGGAGGGTTTCTGACATTTAATGTAATACAATACAAGCTGGGAGGCTTCAGTGGTGACTTCTCACCACTAAGAAAGGTAGGTTGTGGTAAGTTGCTTACTATGGTTATCTGTTCCTTTAATAATCAGTATTCTGTATTTAGAACTCTTATTGCATTCGGTCATATGGTGTTCCATCCTCCCACAGCAGTTGCTGCTGGTCACTTGTCCGTGCCGGTGTCTCTGCCGTGGGCTCCCTTATGCTTTACCTTCTAGCTTTATATCTTAAATAAAGCTCCGCTGGATTACAAGCGACGTTTCTGTGTGTTCCTGGCTTACCCCTACCACTACAATTTGGTACCAGGAGTGGGGTATATTTCTTCAATTTTCTACATCAACAACAAAATTTTCTACTGAAGCCTACCGGTTCGTGTTCCTGTATTCATTGCTTCGATTCTACTTCGACCCTGGCCAGGACACTCTTCAGGCCATTCCGAAAAGTGGGTCAAATTTGGTTTTTCCCCCTCTCCATTTTACCACCTTACCGTTGGTTGCCTCGCGCGGTCACCTTCAAATCATCACCTATGACACTGCTCGCTCCTGCCTTCGTCATCCTGGATTTCTGGAGCCTGGAAGTTCTGGCTTCCCATCCATTCTTCTGTTCTTCCCACGTCACGGCGATTCACAGGCAGTCCCGCAGTGCATTGTGGGAAGCACGTTGACGTCACGCGCACAGCAGCCATTTTGGGGAAGTTGTGAAGTTCATTGACTTCCAATTTCTTCTTACTTTGCCCCAACGATTTCCCTTGTGCGATACTGCAGTCGGTGATTCGCACACCATCCGCATTTGTGGCAACTTCATCTGCTGTTGTGTGCTGCGCAGTTCTCTACATCTTGCACACCTATGTACCTTCGTTTGCCACACAAGTGAGTGAGTTCAACTAGTATTTGTGTGACAGTTTACTCTTCGGTGATTCACACACCATTCGTTTTATATTTCTGCAATACATTAAATTATTTGTGTGACACCTTATGCTTCGGTGATTTACACACCATTTATCTACAATTTCATTTATTTACATTTAGTTGTTTTT
Source organism: Calotriton arnoldi (assembly GCA_963921515.1). Classification (NCBI taxonomy): domain Eukaryota; kingdom Metazoa; phylum Chordata; class Amphibia; order Caudata; family Salamandridae; genus Calotriton; species Calotriton arnoldi. The sequence continues at coordinate 242,627 of CAWUFW010001083.1, read as the reverse complement.
TCGTATTTCCTTACTACATCTACCATATTATGGCAACTGATCAAGGTGTCATTCAGCCTGCACCTTTCCTGCAGAAACCAGGCAAACCGGATTTGAAATGGGCAGAATGGCTGAAGGATTTTGAAAATTACCTTACTGCAATTGATGCCGATGGTTACTCTCCTTCAAGGAAATTGGCTTTGCTAATAAGTCATTTGGGGGCAGCTGGTCGTAGAGTTTTTGACAATCTTCCACGTGTTCCTGCACCTACGTCCGAAGATACTGTGTGGAACGTTTTTATTGAAGCCAAGCTACGTATGGGAAAACAATATTCTGATTCTACAAGTGTCCTCTTAGAGAGGTTTAATTTCGCTATGTGTAAACAATCCTCTGAAGAATCAGTAGAGGATTATATAGCAACTTTAAGGGTTTTAGCTGAGAAATGTGATTTTGGTACAAATGTTGATATTTATATAAGAGATCAATTTGTTTTCTATTGTTATTCCAAGAGCGCCTTCTTACCTCTCGTAATCCAACTTTGACTGAAACAATTGACATTGCTAAAAACATTGAGAGGTCAATTGTTACATCCAAAGTTATCTAGTAATCAAGCTTTAATTTCTCCCACACAGTCCACCATGCATACTGCACTTCCTCCTACTATAAATTTTGTTTCCGATGAGAATGTGGTTTGTGCCATCTACTCGAAGCAAAATTCTGACAAAAAGTTTTCAAAAATATCAACCTTTAAGAACTCAATTAGTTTGTTTTCGTTGTGGTTCCAGAAATCACATAGGAAACAACCCTATTTGCCCAGCCATAGGAAAAAAATGTGTCAAGTGCCGGAAATTTGGACATTTTCAAGGTGTGTGTAGGGGAGGTATGAACGCAGCATCCAACAGTAACCCTGGTAGGGTTAGAATTTCTAATATTTCAGTAGACGCTCCTGAGGTCCAAGACTGTACTTCCCAGTTTGCTAACATTTTAGTCACTGTTGATGTTCCTGAGTTTTCTGATAAGCCTATCAAAGGGCCGTTAGTTGATATTTCCATTGATGGTAAAACTATTCTAGCTATGGCAGATTCAGGCGCTCCCGTCACTATCCTTGCAGATCTCACATTTTACAAACTATGGCCCAATAGTATACCACTCATTACTCCTGATATCAGTCCCAAAGCTTTTGGGGAACAAGATATTGACCTATTGGGTTACTTTTGGGACAAAGTTGAATGTTTAGGCAGGTCTGCTAAAACTAAGGTTTATGTGGCAGTCAAAGGAAGAGATATCATAGGATGGAAGGATCTTGCTCTCCTAGGCATCATTCTGTGTCCTGGACAGTATCCTCCCATTATTTTGGGTGACCTTCCTTCCAACATTCTCTCCATTAATCATCAAGACTCAACTGTTGATAAGCTTGTACAGTCCTTTCCCGATGTGTTTAAAAATTCTGTATGTACTGTCAAAGGCTATGAACATACTATTTTGCTCAAGAAAGATGCTGTTCCCATTGTACATAGAGTCAGACCTGTGCCTCTCAGTGTCAGAGATGATCTAAAATCTCTACTATCCAATCTCCAGTCCGAAGGTATCATTTCTCCTATCGATGCCTCTGAATGGATTTCTCCAGTAGTTTTACGGAAGAAAAGGACTGGGGATTTCAGGTCGTGTGTGGACTTAAGGTCTCTTAACCAAAATATCCTCGTCGATTGTCACCCTTTACCGCCTATCCATGAAATGTTAGCCAACATCGGTAAATCAAAAATTTTCTCCACAATCGACTTACATTCTGCTTACCACCAAATCCAACTTTCACCAAGTTGTCAACCGCTCACTGCTTTTGTGACTCCTTTTGGTACCTTTAAGTATTTGAGGTTACCTTTTGGTCTCGCTTCAGCTGCGAGCATTTTTCAAAAGCTTATGGACAACCTTTTTGGTGATCTTCCACAAGTGCAAGCGTTTCAAGACGACTTTTTAGTCCATACAGAAACCAGGGAGGAACACTTACTTGTTCTTGACAAGGTGCTTTCAATCTTGCAAAATAAAGGCATGACTGTGAAAGCTAGCAAATGCAAACTACTTGTTCATGAAGTTGAATATCTTGGACATTTGATTTCCAGTGAAGGCATCAAACCTAAATTTTGCAATGTTGAAGCTATATGTAATGCTCCCCCTCCTACTGATAAAGATGCTTTGCGGTCATTCCTTGGACTTTGTGAATATTATGCTAGGTTTGTTCCTGGTTACGCTCAGTTAGTCCAACCCCTAAGATGCCTCCTCAAAAAAGGTAGTAAATTTGCATGGACTGACACTTCGAGACATCTTTGAGAAGGTGAAACTTTTAGTTATAAACGCACCAGCATTAAACCCTTTTGTTCCAAATGCTAGTTCTTTCATGTCCGTGGATGCAAGTCAAAAAGGTCTCGGTGCAGTATTTGGACAGTGGGTGGATGGTAAAGAGTACACTATTGCTTTTGCATCCCGTGCCTTGACACCCACTGAATGTAATTTCAGCACAATTGAACGTGAGGCTCTTGCCATTGTTTGGGCTGTCCAGAAGTTTAAAACGTACATCTGGGGAGTTCGTTGTGAGGTTCACTGACCACAAGCCTTTGGTATCATTATTATCAGGTAATGGATTAGGAAAATCTTCTGCAAGGCTAGTAAGGTTACTTTCTAAATTACAGGAGTACAATCTCATTGTCAAATACATTCAAGGAGGTAAAAACGTCCGAGCAGATTGTCTCTCTCGCATTCCTCTCCCTGATTGAAGCGAAGGGGAAGACAATTTTCACAAAGATTGTGTTGTTGGTTTATTAGACGCTGTTTCCATGTGTTGTGGCAGCATCTCACAAGATGAATGGGCATCTGCCATGGCGCTGGATGAGACTCAAGAAAGTAGATGTTTTCATCAAAAGTAAATGGCCTGCTAATAAAAACTTAAGTAATGATTTAAAATGTTTTGCACAAATCAGTGAGGAATTGTCGTTTGAAAACTGAGTTTGTGTCAGGAATGGTCTTTTTGTCCCTCCTGTTTCACTGAGAGAAAGAATCATCAACATTGCTCACAAAGGCCATTTGGGCATTTCTGCCACCGGTAAAAAATTAAATGGTATCTATTGGTGGATAATTGTCCAAGCTGTGTTGTCTCTGACAAACACTGGAAAACCAACAAAAAACCGTTGTTCCCAGTGCCATTTCCCGATCTCCCTTGGGATAAAATTGCCTTGGATTTTTCAGGGCCTTTCACTTTGCTACCCTCAGACAAAAGATATTGTATAGTTGCTATTGATTACCATTCCAAGTGGATTTATTATTCTTTTGTTCAAGCTGCCAATTCTTCCACTGTTTCTTTTCTTCAAAGCCTTGTTAGGATTGAGGGCACTCCTAATTGTGTTGTCACTGATAATGGTCAACCATTTCTCTCTCATCAGGTTACCAACTTTCTGGAAAATTCCGAGGTAAAACATTATCAAGTTGCCTTATACAGTCCCTCCTCAAATGGAGTTGTTGAGAGAGCCAACCGGTTCATAAAAGAAGGAGTTCAGACTGCCATTGCATCCAATATCAATGTGGGTGATTTCTTACAAAGTAAAGTGTGGACTTATCTTACAACACCTCATTCCACCACTAATGTTACACCTTTCAATGCTCTCAGGGGTAGAGAAGCTAGATCTAAAATCATGCCTAAATGGTTCAATAACTTAGCAGTAGGTTCTGCTTTGACTCAAAAAAGGAAAGCTTTGCTAGATCTCCAATTAACCAAAAACACAGTTGCCGCAAAGCAGTTACTGCAAAAGAAATCTTATGATGGGGTTTCTAGATTCCAAGGTCCTGATCTTAAAGTTAACGACTGGGTTCTCATTAAGAAACCCTACAAGGTATGCAAAGGTTAGTTCTAGATTTACACTGCCTGTTCGTGTTATCAGAGTCACCAAGCCTTCTGTTCTTTTAGAAAACAGAGGTTGGTGGAACAAGAACAATGTCTTAAAAATTACAGACACTCAGGTTCAGATCTTTAACGAAGTTTATGCTAACAGGTTTGATGAAAATGATTCTGATTTCACTTTTGGTCCTGTTTTTGACATCACTAATTTCCAAACTGTTCCTACTGACAATTTTGTACCAACTACGCCTGTTTCCTCTTCATGCTGTTCAAGTGCTGTCGTACCTTCCCATTCTCATTCTTCACCCAAGGGTGGAGCTGCACGCAATCAGCGGGTTTGTAAGTTACCTATCAAATTTCAAGACTATGTTTTGTATTAGTTTTCTGTTCATGGGGGTGGGGGGGAGATGTGGTAAGTTGCTTACTATGGTTATCTGTTCCTTTAATAATCAGTATTTAGAACTCTTTTTGCATTCGGTCATATGGTGTTCCATCCTCCCACGGTAGTTGCTGCTGGTCACTTGTCCGTGCTGGTGTCTCTGCCGTGGGCTCCCTTATGCTTTACCTTCTAGCTTTATATCTTAAATAAAGCTCCGCTGGATTACAAGCGACGCTTCTGTGGATTCCTGACTTACCACAACATTGGTGCCGTGTTGCAAAATCTTGAGGGCCTAAATTCAGTAGCAAAGGATACATTGCAAAAACCTTCTTAGTCACTTATGACATGCTTCTTTGAAAGAGCAATATTCTCCGGGAATAGCTTGCATCTTTTTCTGCCGACGAAAACTCTGCAATACTAATAAATCTGAATAAAATAACGTGCCACAAAAAAAATGTGTGCGCCGCAAAATTAGCTTCTTTTGTGCCGCAAAATATACAAGTCAATGCGGCGATACCCGGGGAAGGGGATATGTTTAACTACTATGGTGTCATACTAATAATTAAATAAGCTACGTGAACATATTACAAAAATATGACTTACTTAGATGATTCGAATTAAAGGATTTTCTTAGTTCATGACTCCACACGCGGCAGATGGACTACTTTATAGCCTGGTATCTACAGCATGATCTACTGTTAGTCCGCGCTGCACCCACCATACCATCTCTCACCTCTAATCAATGCTGGGGAGCCCTTTCCCAATGCTTTCCCAATTCAGATGGAGGCTTGTTGCTTTCTCTGCGGCTTTGCTTCACCAGGAAGTTTCCGACAGTTTCAAACTGCCGGTCACCAACAACGTTTCCCTTCATTGGCTCCTTGCAATCCAGGGTCACTCGTTGATTGGACAGATGTTGAGCTGTACAGATATCTTGCACGACCCAACCTGATAGGACAAAAGGACTCGCCCTCCGTCGGTGGATCGCCATGGAAACAGAAGCTAAGCGCTAGTGAATATAGTCCCTCCTCTATTGCGACTTGGACCCTGCGGTAGGAAGGGAAATGTAAGTAAATGGCAGAGGCGTGTTTGTTACCAATACAGATGGGGTAGTGCCTGAAAAGCATTGCACCGTGACCCAATCTACAACTACGTGTTATTTTCTGTATATGTTTCTTGGAATTAATATTTATGTGAACTCGGAACGGTAAGTGACGAATTCTAGTTTTTGCTCAAATGTTGACTGCCATACTGGGGACTTGGACTTGTGGCTGCGCGGTACGGGTAGATAGATCTAAACAGGTAAGGAAGACCCTACAAGGGTGAGACAAATGTGGGTGCGGAGCATTATCCGTCTGTACCTGGGCACACTCTCTCCTAAGGAAGTCTTCAACAAATCAGTCTCTTCGAGAATTCCCACCTCTGTTCCTTCGGCTATCTCCGAGACACCTCACTCACCATTGGTTTTGCACACATCAGTGCTGGCTGGTTAGAGCACTTTCCCGGGCCCGGCCCCTCACAGGTAGGAGAGTAAGTATATTATACATGTCATTTTAGTAAAATCAAAATGTCTTGGCTAACGATAGACTTAAAAGACGCATTTGCAATGCAATAGGTCTCGCATTGCTGAAAGTTTGACTTATTGGCGTTGTTAATAATAATGCAAAGCCAATAGCTCAAACTTTCAGTAAAGCAAGAGCTATTCCATTACAAAACAATCGCGGCACTCGCGCTTTAGCTTTCCCATTACTGAAAGTTCGAGCTATTGGCGTTGCATTATTATTATTATTAACAACGCTAACAGCTCAAACTTTCAGCAATGCGATACCGATTGTATTCCAAATGCTTGTTTTTTAAACCTATCTCGGTCCCGACCTGTTTAAGGTTTCTGTGAACATATCCCAGAGACGACAGTGTTTTCGCAGATAGTTCCCAGTCAATGTGACTGGGCTTTCACTGCTTCTTGCAGCCCATTCCAAAGCTAGAAGGAAGACATGAAACATTCCAAAACACACGGCTGCGCTACACACAGCGTGCTTAACACATAGCAGCAAAAAACAAAGATGGGGATTGGGCTCCATGGCCCACCAACGAAACAGGTCATTTTATCTTAACGCTTACTATCTCCTCTATTGTGTAAAAGGTGTTGTCTGCTGGGAAATGTACAGCAGTGTACTACAATCAGGGCACAAATCGCATTAATTGTGCCCGTATTTTACACAGAGTATTTTACACAGAGTTCACTAAACTTCAGGTGTAATCCATGGGATGGATGTTGTATTTCCAACAATTATACTAGAAATATTTCTGCCTCTTACAGTAATGTAAAAGTTTATATAAGCCCAATTGCGGCATGGTTAACACACACCAAGCGCTACATGTTTAACACAAACGGTGCTCTAGGCGCAAGGAATACGGTAGGAATACTGCAGGCTGTGCCTTGTACCTTTTTAAATTGCGCCGTATTTCTCTCTTTTTTAAAAACCTGGTATTTCGAATCAAGCGCTATGGCTGTGTGTTTCAGCAATCTGTGAAATTGTAACTTACTTGTAACCCCGCCCCGCACCCCGGTCCGTCTCGGCAAGTGCCGTTGAACGGAGGGTGGACAAAGGGCATTTCACGTTTTCCCTCACTTCCTGTCCCCTCGGCTCCGGGCTGGTGAGCGGGCTAGTGCTCACGCTGCACAGCCTATTTATTTCATGCCAGAGCGAACGCGCAGCGGGCGCGCCAAAGGCAAGCCCGTCTGCGCCCGTCCGCGCTCTGGGTGCGCTCAGTGCCAGCCACGCTGTCGGTTTGGGGAGCGATGTTAACAGGAAACCAATCTATAGATATACAGGTAACCAACTGAGGGACATATGTTTCATAGGTGGCGGAAAAGGGGAACTGAAGCTGGAAGTGACTGCTGGCCCAGAATCAGATTATGTCAATATGGATTCCTTGAGATGTGGCCTGCTTAATGTGAGGTCGCTACCAAAGCATTACTTAGAAACTCAACTATTACTAGAAACATATCACCTAGATATTTTGTTCATGACAGAGACTTGGTTGCACCCCGGATCCGACCTGGAACTTGGTCTGACGTGCCCACCTGGCTATAAAGCAATACATAAACCTAGAGCTAACGGCAGAGGGGGGGGGGGGGGTCGGGATTGTTTTTAAGGAGATATGGGATATCTCTTCGATGGATGTTGACGAGGTATCAGGCATTGAATGGCTGGGCCTCCGCTTAAAAGACCGCAATGGGCTCTGTCTGACAGGCATATTATGCTATAGACCCCCTGGGTCAATTTGTCTTCAACATCAGCAGGACTTGGCTGATGTACTTAGTAATATGGCACTCACACATACTAGATTGGTGGTCTTAGGAGATTTTAACCTGTGGGCCAACGGAAGTTTGGACTCTGGTTACAATAATCTGATACAGTCCTGTGAGATTTTAAATTTAACACAGCGGGTTTCAGAACCTACTCACAAGGGGGCCATGTTTTGGACCTAATCTTTGCCGAAAAAGACTCTGTCAAAGTGGAAAATATTGTCCCGATGGGCTGGTCTGACCACCACCTGGTCCAATTCTCGGGTGGCTATTCCTAAGCCGAGGGTAGATACTGCCATAAGGGGAAGAAGCATCCTAGGCAGGGACTGGAAGAGCCTCATGAAGAGGGCTGAGCTGTCCCCTGTATTTAAGGTTAACGGGCTTCTGGATTCCATGAAATCGGTGGAACAGAACTATGCAACCTTTTGCGGACATGTCATTTTAAAACTTGATCAGGTCGCCCCTGTAAAGAAAATTAGGAAGTTGGGGAGACCCTCCGCACCGTGGTACAATGAAACATTGAGGACTTTAAAAAGGAATGTAAACTGGCCGAGCGGCAATGGAGGAAGGCATAAGCAGAAATAGATAAAGCCTCCTGGAAGGAGAAAATAGGTAGTTATAAAAAGGAAATTGTGAATGCTAAGGCAGAATATTACGCCGAAATTATCCAGAAGGCGCCCAATAGTACTAAAGGTATATTTAAAATCTTGAAGGATATTGCTAGTCCTGACTGTACGAAAAACAAGATTCTGTCTAGTCAGGAGCTATGCAACAGCTTGGCCACTTTTTTCAAGGACAAAATAAGTAAAATCATAGAAGGGCTGAAAATGGACGACGCAGTCATATCTGGTGAGACAGATGGCTGGTCGTCACCTAGTAAGCAAAAGAGCTGGGAGTGTGGGGCTGAGTCTGGTGAGCAGGCGGCTTGATTTGATCATTTTGATCTTCCCTCTGAGGAGGAGTTTAACAAGATAGCCTTAGGAGTCTCCTCTGGCTCTCCTCTGGATCCACTCCTCCTAAAATTTGGAAGGAGTTGGGACCTGAACTCTTCCCAATACTTCGACAGCTATGCAACCAATCGCTAAGTAGTGGGCTGGTACCGGCAAGCTGGAAGCAAGCAATAATAACACCTTTGCTGAAAAAACCTGCGCTTAATCCAGCATGCCCGAAGAGCTACAGACCCATATCCCTCCTCCCCTACCCAGTAAAGATCATAGAGCGCCTGGTCAGCAGGGCACTCTCTCAGTTTTTGGAGCTAAATAACAAGTTGGAGGATGTGCAGTTTGGGTTCCGCCCAGGCCATGGGACGGAGACAGCGTTGGTGACCGTTCTGGACAATCTTCGAATGCGAGCAGACAGGGGACAATCAGCTATACTGATTTTGCTGGACCTGTCCGCCGCATTCGACACGGTCAACCACGCAGTTCTCCTAGCAAGGCTGGCGATAGTAGGGGTGTTGGGAGTAGCCCTGGAATGGTTTCTGTTCCTACCTGACTAATAGATGTCAGGCGGTGGCTCTTCCCCCTACCGTTCGGATTTTGCCGAGATTAGGCATGGGGTCCCCAGGGCTCGGCAATAAGCCCGATACTGTTTAACGCCTATATGAGTCCCCTGATTGCGATTATTAAGTCATATTGGGTCAGCTTGGTAAACTATGCTGACGATACACAGCTTATTTTGTCACTGGAGGGAGACCAAGCAGTCTCGCTGGAAAATTTCCATGCCTGTATGCAAGAAATGATGCACTGGTTGAAGAACAACTCCTTGCAATTTAATTGCGAGAGAACTGAGATACTCTGCTGTGCAGCAGGTAAAGTCCCTTGCTCTCTTCCTCTGGGCTTCTGGCCCATCCCCACGGAGACACCCTTACTACCCGCTACGACGGTACGTAATCTTGGGGTCAGCTTTAATGACAAGCTAAACCTTGAAACTCAAGTCAAAATTGTGGGAAGCAGCTTTTCGCTCATCAGGGTTCTCGGGAAGATTCTCCCGCTACTCCCAAATCAGGTACGAGCACAAGTAGTAAGGAGCGTCATTCTGAGTCGGCTTGACTATGGTAATGCGCTGCTGCTGGAGTCTCCAAGGTACTTGATTGGGAGACTCCAGAGAATCCAGACAATGGCGGCGAAGCTGGCCTTATCAAGACCACGACGGTCATCTACATCCCTGGCGCTGGGCGGAGTTGCACTGGCTCCCTGTATTCCAGAGGATACAATTCAAATCACTGTGCATTGTCTTTAAGGCACTGCACGGGATGGGGGCCCATACCGCTGCAGTCTAAGTTCAGCTGGTATACTCCACCCGCAGCCTCCGCTCTGCTTCGGCCAACCTGGTGAACATACCCAAGATTAAGAGAGCGAAATCAGGCGGAAGAGCTTTCAGCTATGCGGCAGCACGCCTCTGGAATGCTCTCCCAGCTGACCTGAGACAGTCGCAGGATCTGCTGAAGTTCAGGGGAAAATCAAAACATGGCTTTTCCCCAGAGTACAGGCTTAGTTTAGCAACATGCTGATTCCGGAACTATGGTGACAGTGCATATATACCGCAGCGCCAGGATGCCCGTAGGGTTACAGTGCGCTTTATAAGTTTGAATACAATACAATATATTTAACGCTACTTGGGAACATAACCAGTACCTAAATAAATATTTCTGCCTTTTACAATAATGTAAAACGTTAAATAAACCCCCAAAACAGTAATGTAATTTGCGAGTTACACCAAATAAGTAAGCATCTTAAAAAGTAAATTCCCCTACTGTGGAAAGCTTCCCAAATGATGATTTAGGGCAATTCGCAACATATGTACATCCCACTAAAACACACACAAATGCCTGTCTTACCACCGCTAACAATCGTAACAGTTAAGCTAATGGCGTTCTTTTGCCTTTTTAACTTGAAGTACAAAGTATTTAACCTTGTTCTGGGACTGCAGACTCGTCGCATCTTTCTCGGTTTAAAAGAATGTAAGATGTAAACATTAGAAAGTGCTTACGTGCTAAATATAGCCTAAAGGTTTATGAATACAAAATTGACCTTGTGACCCCCTTTGGATCGCAAAAAACAGTAAATTATCTAAACAAGAAGTCTGGAGTAGCGGGAGATGGTAGAATCCTTTGTAGTTCTGTCAAGCTGTAAAGATTGTTATCCTCCTTCTAACCAGCATATGTGATTTTTATTGCACCCTAGACATTTGCCTGTAAATGTTACCGACAGCAAACGCAGAATGGGTTGGTGGGGGGTTGTGGGGTGCACACCAATGGCGCAGCTAGAGGGGAGAGAAGGGAGAAAAGAGCAAAAACATTACCCCCCAATAGACCCCAGACGCACAAAATTGTAAAGGTTTGTTTTCTGCTTTAAAATATACAGCAGCAAATTATAAATTGGAGAGAATTCATTGACATTGTGCGCATCGGTTCAATTTCAAAGAAAGGTATAGCTTGACTGCAAATGAGTTGTGGCTGATGCAAACAATGTGTATATGTTTATAAATAGTATTATCAAAACAAAAATACAACGAAAAATGAAAAGAAAAGCGACGTGACTTCAAACCCTAGTTAAGCAGGGAACAACACTTGAATACAAATGGGAGAGGAGTTGGCCTAACGGCTAGGGCGTCCGACCTCTATCCTGGGGAACTGGGTTCGAGTCTCGGCAATGACGCTGAACATCCTGTGATTCTGGGCAAATCACATAATCTCCCCGTGCCCAACAAAAATGAATGTGTGTCCTAATGTAACGTAACTGGTGCTATGTAAAGCGCTCTGATACCCGATTCGGGTCAAGTTCGCGCTATATAAAACTGCAAAAAAAAAAAAAAGTCACTCGGTAAAAACAGGCAAGAGTGAGTCTAAAAGCAAGTCGTGGACCAGAAAAACAATATTCGGACGAACTAGATAAAATATAATTCCTTTTATTCCAAATAAAGCATATTTTTTTACACTTCGATTAATAATATTTTAAAAACACAACCAAAAGGATAATTCCACAGACACATTTTTAAATGTCACTAACATCTGTTCAATTTGTTACCAAGGTATAGAGTGACTGCAAACGAGTTGTGGCTGATGAAAACAATATACCGGCGCACTCAGTTTCTGAGAGAAAGTCTTTCAGGCCATTAAACTTGTTGCCGCACCCTACTCACTTTGCAACTCAGCGAGGCTCTAGATGAAATTAACAGAAGCCAATGGCTTTGCAACTTGATGAATTTGCTAACTCCGAACACCCCGCTTGTGGACCATTCTGGAAAAAACGTGCGTAGGTGACAAACGCAGTAGAAGTAAAGAAGCTTTCACTAGGCAAGGGGAGATTAAGTGATTTCCTTACAATCTCAGGATGTTGAGTGTAGGAGAGTAGGATCTGCCTCTTATGTTGCCCCCACTTTTTTTCTGATGTTTACACTGGTTTCTGGCTATAGTCTGGCTGGGCCCCTGCTAATCAGGGCCCCAGCCTCTCTGTTCTCTCTAAACGACTTGGAGTGCACTCTAGGTGCACTAGTGATTGGATACTGTGGTACCTTATGAGTCCCTAGTATATGGTACCTTAGGTACCAAGGGCATAGGTACTTCACAGGCCTACCAGGGGCTGCAGCATGTATTATGCCACCCCTGGGAAGCAGACTAAATCTGACACCACAGGCCTGCTACTGCAGCCTGAGTGAGGAAGTGCTAGCACCCCTCACTGAGATATAGGTTCCCTATATCTCTCCTACACACACATGTAACCCTATCAGTCACCCCTAAGGCAGGCCCTATCAATCCTGAGGGCAGGGTGCTTGGCTTCTATGTGAGGGGTGCCTCTGCCTGAGCAGGGCCCCTCTGCAGCTCTCAGAGTCCATTCTCTGGTGCTGTTTGTGGATGCGGTTAAACCATATACCTTTAAGTGCATTATATCCTCGCGGTAAAATGCTAACTTTGGAATGGCTGCATCGAAACATGTCGTGTTTGGTGTCAAACACCTTGGAATACTACCCCCCCCCGCCAGTCCTGGCGGCTGGGGTAGCATTCCACCCTTCTAGAGGGATAGACATGTACCTACTGAGGAAACGCGGTAGAATCCTGCAGAGCCCTGGCATCACAAAATGGATGCCACCAGTCACAGACACTGGGCTGCCCTCCTGCTGATGACCAACACTCGCACTGGAGGAAGCCCAACAATAGATATCCTGTCCCAAGGGGGTGTGACCACCTCCCAGACAGGGTTTAGTGTATTGGGGCTGGGTGGGTGCACTCCTAGAGTGCTTTGAAGTCCTGCACTGGGGGAGCAGAAGCCTCCTCTGTGCATATGCCAGTTCAAACCGGCTCAGGGGCTACCTGTCCCTGCTCTGGCGCGAAACTGGACAAAGGGAAGTGGGTGTAGCCACCCACTCCCCTGACCCTCCCATAGGTAGGGTCATAGAGCTAGTCCCTCCCCTTCTTTTAGTATAAGAGGGGGAACCTGTGCATAGCACCCTAGATTTCCCTGGACGACGCTCTGAAGAAGAATCCCGGACCTTCGACGTTCCACTACTTTTGAAGACTGAAGAATCTCCCTTGGAGTCAAGGAGTGACTCCCTGCTTGGCAGGCACCAAAAACTACAAACGACGGTCGCAAACTACGCCGCTCCCGCCGGAGTCCGAAGACCCTGCAGCCCAAGAAGTGGATTTCCTGACTTCTCAAAGGCCATCGTGAGTCCCCAGCGAAGCTGAGGCCAGTGGACCCCAAGAGTAACGAGGAACCGCGACCCCTGGGTACCGTGCACTATTGTCGAGTGCAACCCTTCCACAACGTTCCACGAACTTGTGCTTTGGACCACGTGTGGTCCCAGCCTCCAGCAGGAATCCCTCCTAAGATCAGAGGCCTACCACGTCCCGAGTGACCGTGGGCCCCTGTGAGCGAATCCTCCCGAGGCGTCTTCGCGATCCCTTGCCAGCCGGCTTGTGGGTCCCCAGAAGACTTTCTAAAGAAACCAAAGGGCTCCCCTGGTTGCTCCAGGCCTGCCCTGACTTACCGTCACTGGGTGAGTCCCACAGACCTTGCTGGTCTGCGCCATTGTCTCTTCACACTTTCCCCGAGACTTGCTGTTACCAAGGCTTGTTGGCTCCGATCGAGTCGCCGACACCGCAGTAAGCTGCAGACATCGTGGGACATGCCGAATCCAGCTCCTGGTCGTTGTCGACGCCTCCTGGACCTCGTGGCTGAAGAGTCAAGGCACCCGCGAACGACCTGAATCTTGCGACGACGGTGGGCATCCATCTTCCTTGCCCCGAGTCACTGCCAAGTGACTTTGAACACTGTCCCCTCTGCTTTCAGGTCTTCCATCTTCCGAATCCAGGCTTGGATTCCTCCGGACACTTCTCCTGTCGCCGCAAGCAGCAAGTCTTCACTGGCTCCCATTGAAAACGACGCCGCGACCCGACACCAAAGAACACCTATGCACCCGGCTCCCCTGGGTGAGGTAACTTCAGCACTACGGTGCTCCTGTGGGTGTGGGCCCTAGAACTACTTACCCTGTAAGTGACTTGCTTGTAGCTTCCCTAGAAGTGTCCTAAAACTCTAACTTTCTAAGTGCGACAATTGCGCTGACTCGTACAGGGTTCGCGTCTGTGTTAGACACACCGCGTCCATCTCCTTTGCAACACTATCTAAAAACTGTATCCTTCGACTCGCACTGAGTCCGATCGGTGTTCGCCTCGAACACACAAAGGGCCTGTAACTCTGAGATCTCCATTGCACTGACTCGCACAAGGTTCGCGTCTGTGTTAGACACAGCGCGTCCATCTGCCTTGCATCTCTATCTGTGACCGCGTCCTTCGACTCGTACAAGGACCGATCGGTGGGTTCGCCTCGAACACGCAAGGGACCTTTAACATTGATATCTCAATCGCGTCTGAGTGCATAGACTCGTACAGGATTCGCACCGATGCCAGGTCACCGCGTCCGTCCCCTGTGGGTCTCCTACAACTACCTGGGGTGGTTCTTGGGGGTCCCTCGATTCTAGATGCCCTAGACCTAGGTCTAGCAAACTAAGATTGTGATATTCGATTGTGCTAAACTTATTGAAATAACATTTGACTTGTACATATGTTCCTGACCTCTAATCTCATAAAGAGATTAGTAGAGAGTGTTTATTAATAAATACATATATATTTGATATATATACCTGTGTGGTGCCTTTTCATTTGGTGATTCAAGAGATTGTGTGGTAAAACAAGCTGCTTTACATTCCTTCAAGACTTAGCCTGAAGGCTGCTCTCCACAGCTACCACTAGGATAGCTTTCTATAAAGGTTGTCTTAAACCTATCTACCATAAGAGTCGAATTGTTCTGGTGCAAGGTGTCCACTTTAATTAGTGAACAGCATATACCAGGCCAACTTCTCACATTGGTGGGCAGCGGGTGGGATTCCAGCTTGCTATTGTTTTACCAGAAAATCTCTATTTGAATTACTAACTGAAAACCACTATAGGTACTTAAGGTACATATAAAGTCAAGCTTAGTATCAATAAGTTCTACTGAACTTAGAGCTGTGTGCCAAGGGATAGCACACCCTTTCCACAGCTCAAGCTAGTATCAGTAGGCCACAAACTAGTGTAGGTAGTACAACACTGCACAACACTAGAATGTCCTTAAAGGGTGGAACCAGTGGATCCACTCAGCCTCAGTATAAGGACATGGCTTTCTCTGACTTGAGAGCCATGTGTGTTGAAAGAAACCTGAGGCTAGGACCGAGTCCCTCAACCCTACACCTGATAGATCTGCTGACAGCAGATGATCTTAGATTGGCTCTAGGAGCTAATGGGTCTGAATCAGTGGGTGGGTCAATTACAGTATCTGGGTCAGACGATGAAAATCCGAATGACCAGGACTCTGTGATTGAAGGGCCAGGCCTCAAGGGGCCTGAAAAGGACAGAGGAATTCTCCCTAAGAGAACTGACAGAGTGGATGAGAGGCATAGGTCCCCTTCCAGGGAATCGAGCACTCTTATCACTCTGGCAGAGAATTTGTCCACCAGAGGAACTCATACTTTCCCATAAGAGAGACCTCCTCTGAAAGACTGTGCAAACTGCTGCAGTATGAGGAAGCAAGAGTTGCCCTCAGAACCAAGCAGTTGGCACTGGATAGAGAAGCCCTGGAGATCCAGAGAGCTTCTAGAAGAGAGGGTTAGAACCCCTTGGTGGCAGCAACAGTGTCCCTAGAGGCAGAGAATCTATTCCAGACCATAGGAACCTGAGCAAGGTTGTTCCTCCCTACCAGAGTGGGGATGATATCCACAAGTGGATAACTGCTATGGAGAGGGCCTGTAGAGTACAGCAGGTCCCCCAAAAGCAGTGGGCAGCAATCTTGTGGCTCTCCTTTTCAGATAAAGGTAGAGACAAGCTCCTCACTGTTAGAGAAGAGGATGCTGATGATTATGAAGTCCTGAAGAGTGCACTAATAGATGGGTTTGGCTTAACCACTGAGCAGTACAGGTTGAAGTTCAGAGACACCCAGAAGGCACAGACTCAGGACTGGACTGACTTTGTTGATTGTGCAACCAAGGCTCTGGAGGGTTGGCTGGTTGGCAGTAGGGTTACTGATTTCAAGGGATTGTATAATCTGATGATGAGAGAACAGATCCTTAATAATTGCCAGAACCAGTTGTTGCATCAGTACCTGGTGGACTTGGATCTGACCTCTCCCCAAGAATTGGGAAAGAAGGCAGACAAGTGGGTCAGAACCAGGATGAGGCAGAAACCCCAGAACCAAGGGGTGACACCAAGAAGCAAGATCCTAAGGGCTCTGAGAAAGGTGGGGATAAGTCAAAAGACCAGAAGTCTTCACAAGGGCCCCAAAAATCTGCATCTGGTGGGGAGTCACAATCCAACAAGGGAAAAGGCCAAAAGAAGCCCTGGTGCAAATTCTGTAAACAGAAAGGGCACTGGACTTCTGACTGTAACAAGTCCAAAGACCAAACCACCACCACTCCTGCCCCTAAGGCAACTGTTCCCCCTAGTTCAGCTACTGGTGGAGGTGGTACTCAGAATAAGGGTGTAGTAGGGTTGACCCTGGGTTCTGAAGTGGACTCTGACCTAGTCAGAGTGCCCACTCAGGCAATGCTGATTTGTGAGGGAGACCTTAATATGTCCTTCCTAGTGAGTCCCAGTAATCTGGGCAAATACAAACAGCAGCCTGTAATAAATGGCAAACAGGCTTTGGCATTTAGGGACACAGGTGCTAGTGTCACCATGGTGGCAGAGGATCTTGTGGACCCTGGACAGATCATCCTGGGCGAAATGTACCAGGGGACCAATGCAAGCAACGTCAAGACCAACCATAGTCTGGCAGTTGTGAATTTCTCCTGGGGAGGGGTAACTGGCCTCAAGAAGGTTGTAGTCAGTGCAGACCTCCCTGTCGAATGTCTATTGGGCAATGATCTAGAGACTTCAGCCTGGTCTGAAGTAGAGTTATGGACTCATGCTGAGATGTTGGGCATCCCTGCAGAGGTATTTGCTGTGACCAGGTCACAAGCAAGAATGCATAACACTGAACCAGCTCTGGATCCTGGAACAATGGACCAGATGCTTCCCAAGAGGAGGAGCAGTAGGGTAAAGGCAGTGCCTTCCCCTCTGTCTCAGATCACAGATTCACCCCCAGAGGGAGGTGAAGCAGATCCTGAAGAAGGAACTGCCCCAGAGGGACTTGAGCCTGATCAGGTTGAGTTCTTGGGGGCCAGGGGCCCTTCTAGGGAAGATCTGAGTAAGGAGCAACAGTGCTGCCCCTCTCTTGAACCCCTCAGACAGCAGGCTGCTGCTGAGGCTGCTGGGAGTGCTAGTGGGTCCCATAAAGTTTATTGGGATGAGGGACTCCTATATTCTGAGAGTAGAGACCCAGCCCCTGGAGCCACCAGGAGGATGGTAATACCTCAGAAGTTTAGGGGGTTCCTCTTGACCCTAGCACTTGACATCCCTTTAGCAGGACACTTGGGCCAAAACAAGACCTGGGACAGGCTTGTTCCACATTTTCATTGGCTACATATGTCAGAGGACACAAAGGAGTTTTGTCGCTCCTGTGTCACATGCCAAGCCAGTGGTAAGGCAGGTGGCACAACAAAGGCCCCCTGATACCACTACCGGTGGTGGGGGTACCCTTTGAAAGGGTAGGGATTGACATTGTTGGTCCCCTTGACCCTCAAACTGCATCTGGGCACAGGTTTATCCTGGTGGTAGTGGATCATGCCACCAGGTACCCAGAAGCAATTCCCCTGAGGACCACCACAGCCCCTGTGGTGGCAAGAGCCCTCATTGGAGTCTTCTCCAGAGTGGGTTTCCCAAAGGAGGTCATTTCTGACAGAGGTACCAACTTCATGTCAGGATATCTAAAAGCAATGTGGAAGGAGTGTGGTGTAACTTACAAGTTCACCACCCCTATCACCCACAATGCAATGGTTTAGTTGAACGCTTCAACAAAACCTTGAAAGGAATGATTAAAGGTCTCCCAGAGAAGCTTAGGCGGAAATGGGACCTTCTTCTTCCTTGCCTGTTGTTTGCATACAGAGAGGTTCCACAGAAGGGGGTTGGTTACAGCCCATTTGAGCTTCTGTTTGGGCATCCTGTTAGAGGTCCACTGTGTTTGGTAAAGAGGGCTGGGAGTTACCTCTCAAGCCCCCAAACAAGATGTGATGGACTATGTACTTGGTCTCCGCTCCCGGATGGCAGAGTACATGAAAAAGGCAACCAAAAACCTGGAGGCCAGCCAAGAATTACAAAAAGCTTGGCATGACCAAAAGGCTGTACTGACTGTATACCAGCCAGGACAGAAAGTGTGGGTGTTGGAGCCTGTGGCCCCAGCAGCCCTCCAGGACAAGTGGAGTGGCCCCCATACAATAGTTGAACAGAAGGGAGAAGTCACCTACCTGGTGAATCTTGGAACTCCCAGGAGCCCCCTGAGGGTGCTCCATGTCAACAGATTAAAGCCATATGTTGACAGGGCTGACATGGGCTTGCTCATGGCAACTGATGAGGACCAGGAGGAGGAGAGTGACCCTCTCCCTGACCTGCTCTCTCAGAACCCTGATGATGGGTCAGTAGATGGTGTTGCTTTGGCAAGCAGCCTCACCGACCATCAGCAAACTGAGTGCAGACAAGTTCTGCAACAGTTTAGACATATGTTTAGCCTGACCCCTAGTCAGACTTCCTGGTGCACCCACGAGGTGGACACTGGAGACAGTCTGCCTGTCAAGAATAAAATCTACAGGCAACCTGACCATGTCAGGGACTGTATCAGGACTGAAGTCCAGAAAATGTTGGAGCTAGGTGTAATTGAGCCTTCAGATAGCCCTTGGGCTAGTCCAGTAGTCCTGGTACCCAAGCCTCATACCCAGGGTGGTAAGAAAGAAATGAGGTTTTGTGTAGACTACAGAGGCCTCAATGCAGTCACTAGGACTGATGCCTATCCCATACCAAGGGCAGATGAGCTGATTGATACTTTGGCCTCAGCCAAGTATCTAAGCACGTTTGACCTGACAGCTGGCTACTGGCAGATCAGGTTAGCTGATGATGCAAAAGCCAAAACAGCATTTTCGACCCCTGGTGGGCACTACCACTTTGTGGTAATGCCCTTTGGATTGAAAAATGCACCTGCCACTTTCCAGAGGTTGGTGAATAAAGTTCTGACAGGGATGGAAACTTATTGCTCAGCTTATCTAGATGATATTGCTGTCTTTAGTTCCTCCTGGCAGGATCACCTGGTCCACCTCAGGAATGTTTTGGAGGCCCTGCAGAAAGCAGGCCTCACTATCAAGGCCACTAAGTGCCAGATAGGGCAGAGTCAGGTTGTGTACCTGGGCCTCCTTGTAGGTGGAGGCCAGGTTCAGCCTTTACAGAGCAAAATCCAAACCATAATGGAATGGGTTGCTCCAACCACCCAGACACAGGTGAGAGCCTTCTTAGGCCTGTCTGGGTACTATAGGAGGTTTGTCAAGGGATACGGATCTATAGTGACCCCCTTGAATGATCTGACCTCAAAGAAAATGCCAAAAAAGGTTCAGTGGACAGCTAGCTGTCAAAAGGCATTTGAAGACCTAAAGCAGGTCATGTGCACTGCCCCCATCTTACAGAGTCCAGACTACACCAAAAAGTTCATTGTCCAAACAGATGCTTCTGAGCTGGGTGTGGGAGCTGTACTGTCTCAACTGAATGATGAAGGTCAAGACCAGCCAGTAGCTTTTATTAGCAGAAGGCTGACCCCTAGAGAGAAACGTTGGTCAGCTATAGAGAGGGTGGCCTTTGCTGTGGTATGGGCCCTGAAGAAGCTGAGGCCATACTTGTTTGGTACTCACTTCATAGTTCAGACCGACCACAAGCCCCTCCTATGGCTTAAACAAATGAAAGGAGAAAACCCAAAACTTTTGAGGTGGTCCATTTCCCTACAGGGGATGGACTATACAGTGGAACATAGACCTGGGACCCAACATGCCAATGCAGATGGACTCTCAAGGTATTTCCACTTTGAACACGAAGACTCAACTGGTCAAGGTTAGTTTAGTGTCCCTGCGTTTGGGGGGGTTGTGTAGGAGAGTAGGATCTGCCTCTTATGTTGCCCCCACTTTTTTCTGATGTTTACACTGGTTTCTGGCTATAGTCTGGCTGGGCCCCTGCTAATCAGGGCCCCAGCCTCTCTGTTCTCTCTAAACGACTTGGAGTGCACTCTAGGTGCACTAGTGATTGGATACTGTGGTACCTTATGAGTCCCTAGTATATGGTACCTTAGGTACCAAGGGCATAGGTACTTCACAGGCCTACCAGGGGCTGCAGCATGTATTATGCCACCCCTGGGAAGCAGACTAAATCTGACACCACAGGCCTGCTACTGCAGCCTGAGTGAGGAAGTGCTAGCACTCCTCACTGAGATATAGGTTCCCTATATCTCTCCTACACACACATGTAACCCTATCAGTCACCCCTAAGGCAGGCCCTATCAATCCTGAGGGCAGGGTGCTTGGCTTCTATGTGAGGGGGTGCCTCTGCCTGAGCAGGGCCCCTCTGCAGCTCTCAGAGTCCATTCTCTGGTGCTGTTTGTGGATGCGGTTAAACCATATACTTTTAAGTGCATTATATCCTCGCGGTAAAATGCTAACTTTGGAACGGCTGCATCGAAACATGTCGTGTTTGGTGTCAAACACCTTGGAATACTACCCCCCGCCAGTCCTGGCGGCGGGGGTAGCATTCCACCCTTCTAGAGGGATAGACATGTACCTACTGTGGAAACGCGGTAGAATCCTGCAGAGCCCTGGCATCACAAAATGGATGCCACCAGTCACAGACACTGGGCTGCCCTCCTGCTGATGACCAACACTCGCAGTGGAGGAAGCCCAACAATAGATATCCTGTCCCAAGGGGTGTGACCACCTCCCAGACAGGGTTTAGTGTATTGGGGCTGGGTGGGTGCACTCCTAGAGTGCTTTGAAGTCCTGCACTGGGGAGCAGAAGGCTCCTCTGTGCATATGCCAGTTCAAACCGGCTCAGGGGCTACCTGTCCCTGCTCTGGCGCGAAACTGGACAAAGGGAAGTGGGTGTAGCCACCCACTCCCCTGACCCTCCCATAGGTAGGGTCATAGAGCTAGTCCCTCCCTTCTTTTAGTATAAGAGGGGGAACCTGTGCATAGCACCCTAGATTTCCCTGGACGACGCTCTGAAGAAGAATCCCGGACCTTCGACGTTCCACTACCTTTGGAAGACTGAAGAATCTCCCTTGGAGTCAAGGAGTGACTCCCCTGCTTGGCAGGCACCAAAAACTACAAACGACGGTCGCAAACTACGCCGCTCCCGCCGGAGTCCGAAGTCCCTGCAGCCCAAGAAGTGGATTTCCTGACTTCTCAAAGGCCATCGTGAGTCCCCAGCGAAGCTGAGGCCAGTGGACCCCAAGAGTAACGAGGAACCGCGACCCCTGGGTACCGTGCACTATTGTCGAGTGCAACCCCTCCACAACGTTCCACGAACTTGTGCTTTGGACCACGTGTGGTCCCAGCCTCCAGCAGGAATCCCTCCTAAGATCAGAGGCCTATCACGTCCCGAGTGACCATGGGCCCCTGTGAGCGAATCCTCCCGAGGCGTCTTCGCGATCCCTTGCCAGCCGGCTTGTGGGTCCCCAGAAGACTTTCTAAAGAAACCAAAGGGCTCCCCTGGTTGCTCCAGGCCTGCCCTGACTTACCCTCGCTGGGTGAGTCCCACAGACCTTGCTGGTCTGCGCCATTGTCTCTTCACACTTTCCCCGAGACTTGCTGTTACCAAGGCTTGTTGGCTCCGATCGAGTCGCCGACACCGCAGTAAGCTGCGGACATCGTGGGACACGCCGAATCCAGCTCCTGGTCGTCGTCGACGCCTCCTGGACCTCGTGGCTGAAGAGTCAAGGCACCCGCGAACGACCTGAATCTTGCGACGACGGTGGGCATCCATCTTCCTTGCCCCGAGTCACTGCCAAGTGACTTTGAACACTGTCCCCTCTGCTTTCAGGTCTTCCATCTTCCGAATCCAGGCTTGGATTCCTCTGGACACTTCTCCTGTCGCCGCAAGCAGCAAGTCTTCACTGGCTCCCATTGACAACGACGCCGCGACCCGACACCAAAGAACACCTATGCACCCGGCTCCCCTGGGTGAGGTAACTTCAGCACTACGGTGCTCCTGTGGGTGTGGGCCCTAGAACTACTTACCCTGTAAGTGACTTGCTTGTAGCTTCCCAAGAAGTGTCCTAAAACTCTAACTTTCTAAGTGCGACAATTGCGCTGACTCATACAGGGTTCGCGTCTGTGTTAGACACACCGCGTCCATCTCCTTTGCAACACTATCTAAAAACTGTATCCTTCGACTCGCACTGAGTCTGATCGGTGTTCGCCTCGAACACACAAAGGGCCTGTAACTCTGAGATCTCCATTGCACTGACTCGCACAAGGTTCGCGTCTGTGTTAGACACAGCGCGTCCATCTCCCTTGCATCTCTATCTGTGACCGCGTCCTTCGACTCGTACAAGGACCGAGCGGTGGGTTCGCCTCGAACACGCAAGGGACCTTTAACATTGATATCTCAATCGCGTCTGAGTGCATAGACTCGTACAGGATTCGCACCGGTGCCAGGTCACCGCGTCCGTCCCCTGTGGGTCTCCTACAACTACCTGGGGTGGTTCTTGGGGGTCCCTCGATTCTAGATGCCCTAGACCTAGGTCTAGCAAACTAAGATTGTGATATTCGATTGTGCTAAACTTATTGAAATAACATTTGACTTGTACATATGTTCCTGACCTCTAATCTCATAAAGAGATTAGTAGAGAGTGTTTATTAATAAATACATATATATTTGATATATATACCTGTGTGGTGCCTTTTCATTTGGTGATTCAAGAGATTGTGTGGTAAAACAAGCTGCTTTACATTCCTTCAAGACTTAGCCTGAAGGCTGCTCTCCACAGCTACCACTAGGATAGCTTTCTATAAAGGTTGTCTTAAACCTATCTACCATAAGAGTCGAATTGTTCTGGTGCAAGGTGTCCACTTTAATTAGTGAACAGCATATACCAGGCCAACTTCTCACATTGAGCCTCCCGGCAAGACTCAAAAGCCATACAAAACATTGTGCACAAGGTTCACAAAACCCAAACAAAAGGAGCATTTTAAACAAAGGTGTAAGAAAACAGTGGCACAGGGACATTCAGAAAACAAGCTGGATAGTATTCCGAGATATGTGGAAATGGTACACAGGAGATTAAACGTGACTCCTTCAGATAGTGGATGATTAAACTGAGAGATATATTTCAAGTCCAATCTGGATTCCTCATTGTAGGCATGATGATGAATCTTGAACGATAATATAAGGAACTGTTCCTGAATATGGGACACGTCTCACTCGGCAGCCGGACGTGTCTCGGAATACTATCCAGCCGGATATATAATTTCAAGTTCTTGGCTTCTTGAATTAAGGAGACGTCCACCTCCACGAGGCTCATATCCCATAGACTAGCTGAAAAATTCTGAACTTTACTGGACATAGTTCCAGACAGAGTTCACTGAGATGGAACCCTGATGAAGGCAAAGCCGAAACGCGCGTAGAGTCATCTACCGCCAGCTTTATAATTTTACTGTATCAATGACATGTTACATCTGAATCATTTAGATACTGAAAATGTAATACACATATCAGCTGTGTATATTTATTGTACTTTTTAATGTTGTAATGTGATTAACCATTCAGATTAGCCACAACAACTTTTCTTCTTTGTCTTTTTTTGTCTTTTTTGTATTTTCTTTTTTGATATTCATATTGTACAAAAATATTTTAAACTAATAAGAAAATGTTTAATATAAAATAAATCACAAAGTAATGTCTATATAAAATAAATCAATTAACATCAAAACAAATTTGGTATAATTGTACTCACTGCATATGTTTCTTTGCCCTAACTAAACAACTGTTGATCGCCTTGCCTTAGGCTTGTTCCCTTCGAGTGCAGGTATAGCTGACAGGAGTCAGGATTTGGCTGATGGATAGCTGTCGAGACACTAACAAAGATGTGCTCTTTAAGCATATAGTCCAAAAAGCCGTCGCCCTCCTATAGAGTCCCTAGAAAGGGTGCATTTTTAAAAACGGCATTTTTTTATCGTGCAGAGTGTCACTTTATTGAGCAGCCGAGTTCCATTTTGAGTTTGAACACCTGCCATTTTCAGTTTTAGAAAAAAAACGTAGCATCTACTGCATTTTGATTAGCTGCTGAAATGATTGTAATTTAATGACTGTTGAACAGCTAATGTATTATGTTGTAATAATTTCAGAGATGCGTTGGGAATGGAACAAATGGTGTTTTTACTTTCCAAAATCTTTCCTGAGGGGAACATCTAGTTATTAAAGGAAATATCAGGGCTTCCTCAGCAACAACTCAGCAACATGTCAAGTTGCATTAGGAGCAAGTGCTCTCCTCCCACTTTCTCACTAATTTCTAGGTGCCAGGTATGCATGCTACAGGGGAGGAGGGCAAGCTATTGGGAGTGCAGGAAGAACAAGCAGACTGGTAGGAGAGCTCTTATTGGGAGGAAAGTGGAGTGTTTGTGTGAGAGAAGTGGCACCCAGAGGGAGAGTGACCAGAGTGCTAGAATAGCTGGCAGAGGGGGTGGAATTTAGAAGTGACTGGGTAGGCAGAGGGGATGAGCAAAATATTTAAAGGCCTGAGTTGGTGGCCTGAAGATATTAGTGGATGGGCTGAGGGGAGAGCATGCAAGCTGAGGGGAAAATGGGTAGGGTCATCCTCTTTAACAAATAGGCAGGATTCCGACTGGGAAGACTCACTGAATCAGCGGTGCTTTCTAACTGGGTTGACCTAAGCAGCACCTTAAATTCAGATGGAGTCGCCGCACTACTCCTTTTGGACATTACAATTGCTTTTGATACTGTGGACCACCAGTTAGTGTTTACAAGTCTAATCAATCCAGGAATAAAGGCACTGCGCTCCAATTGATTTAGTCATGCCTCACAAGACAAATCATGTCGCTACCCCATTACTATCACCACCATTCTAACAAAATGTAGATGGCCTCCAAGGCTCAATAGCCACACCTCTGTTTTTTAACAAATACGTGACCCCTACATTTCCCTCCAACTGGAATCCTAGCATGTACTGTGGAAAATCTCTGACCCAAACACAGCTAGGCCTACGGAGATTGGAGCTCCTGTCACATTGACATAAGTAAAGAACTTGGGCGTGACACTAGAATCAAGACTATCACATGAATGTCAGGGCAATAATGTGACAAAATGTTCCTTCAACACCTTGAGAACTCCACTATGGATCTTTCCCTACCTGAGATTCCCCATAGTTTACAAGCTTTCAAAACGCCTAATCAACAAACTAACAAATCCAGAATGCTGCTGCACAACAACTTCTTAGCTTAAGCAGACGTGACCAGATCATCCCTGGTCTTTACCCTTTCTTTGGTCTTTTGCTGTAAACATACATCATCAAAATGCATAGGTATGCGTAGAAACTGTAGCAGTGTAAAGGTTAAGGTCTTAGATTGAATACTAATTGCACAAGGAACATCTTTCAAAGTTCTGTTTCTCACAAAGGGCAACATACTGCACCAGACTGATTATCTTACAATGCACATTCAAACTCTGCAACCAAAGGAAGAACCTCAGATCAAGAATGGCACTGCTACTAACCATCCCGCCTTTGAGAAGAGCCCAGATACGTGGTAGCTCGTTCCTGGTACTAACATGCAATCTATGGAACATATTACCCAAGAAAATAAGGATAATCAGCAACCATTTAGAATTCAGAAAGACAGTAAAAATTTGGCTTTTTCCGGAATAAGATTTGATCTTTCAAATTTGTGACTTTGCATAAGGTTATTTGGACCTATGGCCCAATAGCATAAGAAGTGGAGCCAGGTAGTACCTCTCCTGACCATGTGGATCACAACCCTCCTGTTTGGAACTCAGTGTCATAGAGGGTTATGCCCACAACACCACCCAATGGATGAAATTGCTAGTTGGTTTCCCACTTATTCCTCTTGTCGTGTGCAACCCAATGTAATTATACTGTCACTACCAGTAGTAAACTGTATCCAAGAATCACTGTACAAAGATGATGAATACCCACATGCGTGATTGTGGCTATCCTTACACTGTTCTGCAACACCTTCTCATGTTCCACAAAGCTCTACCAAGCAATCATACCTTCCCTCCAAACCGCATGCAGTGCAACCCAACAATTCCAACCTTTTCTCATATTGGTCTTACTACAACCAACCCTCTTTCAGTCATGCACCTGGAAGGGCATCTGGAGCTCAGTGAAAGTTATGAGTGCTCCCTTGACCGCCTGGGGCAATGAAGTGCTATTCTGAAGTGCTATATAAATAATACAATAATACATACATACATGTATTATTTAGATAGCAATTCAGAGTATGAATTGCTATATAAATAATACAATAATAATACATACATGCATGTATTATTTATATAGCACTTCAGAGTAGCTACTTACTCTTAATCCAAAAAGTGATTTAGGCCTCACAATGGGGATAGATAGTGCTTTATAAAAAAAAAAAAAAAATGCAATAAAGTGGCACAACCAAACGTCAACATTACACAAACCAACACAGTAGACACACAGACACAACACAATTTCTCAACACAACAAAACAGCACAAAACAAAAGCTAACACAATAGAGCAACACACCAACAAAAACAGCATGTCAGAAATCCACCACAACACACCAACAGAAAGACACCAATACAACTGCAACACAATCAAAACATCAGTACAACACATCACATAGCACAATATTAGAAAATAACACAGCAGCACAACTACATAACACAAGATCACAGCAAACAAGCACAACAATATATAAACACAGTAACAAAAGGCAACATACCACCACAGCAAAGCAGAACAGCACAACAGAAGATAATAATACTGAATCAACTCATCAGCATCCCAGCACAACACACCAAAACAATTGCAAACAGCAAAACATCACCACAACACATCATAGACCACACACCAGAGCGTGAGCACAATACAGTGCAAACAATAGTACAGCCAAGCTGCTTAGCTACACAACTATGCAATACAGCACACAAGCATGACCCAAGAATATACCAACGCAACACAAACATACCACAGTGCAGTTGCCCAACACACTTCAGTAAAATTATAAATCCACACAATATAATGGCACAGCTGTGTTATGGTTTGTGTTGTTTTGTATTTTATTGTGTTGTGGTTGTGCTGTATTCTTTTCTTGGTCTGTATTGAGCTGCATTGCTTTGTTTTGTTATTTCATTATTGTGGTTGTTTTGTGTGGTGTTATGATATTAGATGGTAAGTATCCGTTCTAATTGCCACGAGCTTGACTCCATTCCAGGATGGCACATTTCTCAGTCCAGCCCCTTCCTGTCAGATGGTTCCTATTCAGAGAGCAGTCCCTACCTTCAGATGTCTCCTATTCTGCCAGTGTATAAGTAGTCTGTGGTTAGTTGCAACTCCTTGTCCATCTTCTTGCTGTTGGATTCTTAGTGCCTGCTCCAACTTGGCTACTGTCCTGCCAGTTACAGCTCTGCTGTAATCCTGATTTTAGCTAGACCCATCACTTCAACCTTGCAAGAACTATCATAGTAATACGACCCACCATCTTGGAGGATTTTGTGTCTTTGGCATTTTTCCTCCTTATAGAGAGCATCCTCTTTATAATGTGTGTTACATCTGGGATAGGGAGTGTTGCTTCTCGAAAAGGTTGCCCTTTACTCACTGCCTCTAAGAAAAATGCAAAGGACCGATTCCTACATCCAATCCTTGGTAGGTTGCATCAACAATGAATTTCGGGTCTCTTGGACTCCATGATCAACAACTACAGGCTGGCCATTCAAAAGCAGCAAACTTAGATTTAGACTCTGCAGAATGAAAATGTGCTTGACAGCAAACCTTAGCCACCCATCCACCTTCGGACCCTCCTATGGCCAGTATGAGGGAGCTTCATGTTCAATTGGGATCCCCTGAAGTTGACAGAATTCTTGGATATGCTCTTGGTTCAGTTAACCTTTTGTCCAGTTAAGTTTTGTTGGGCTGATGCTTAAGGTTATTTTATAAGAAACCTTACTGGTGTAGCCTTATCCTGGGCAGCACCACTTATGATCACGGATGATCCCTGTTTGGATGATCAAGCTACCTTATTGGAAATGTTTTAAAACATGTGTTAGAAATGGGATCTCTAGTTGGCAAGGGCTTGCACCTTTGTCCAAGTAGGGACCCTTCTTCCTAGTCAGGGTAAGGGTGTTACACTCGTGAAGTAACCCCTGCTCACCCTCGTGGTAGCTTGGCACGAGCAGTCAGGCTTAATTCAGAGGCAGTGTGTAAAGCATTTGCACATAACCAACAGTAATACAGTGTAAGCACTACAAACGGACACCACACCAGTTTAGAAAAATAACCAATATTTTATATACTCAAGTCAAGACCAATTACGACAAAAATCCACAATACTATACTTTAAAAATGAATACTTGATAAGGTAACTTCTTCTTTGCAGGAATAGCACAGAAGCAAAGTTCGTACGAGTCGGTAGCTCCGTCCGAGCCTACCGCGATGCTGAAAACCCCAGAGTCTAACAGTTCCAGCCGACCGCGTCGATACGGGCCAGCAGAGTCCTGAACAGACTCGGTCACAGTACCTTTCTCGTTGTGGCTGGTACGGAGTGTACGAGCCGGTCGGCGTTCGTCGCGGTTGCGGTGCAAGACGGAGCGATGCAAGGTGCGGTGTCCCTCGGTGCGGTGCAGGCAGCGGCTCGATGAGCGTCGTGCAGACGGAGTCGGTGAGTCCAAGGCGTGCGATGCAGGGTGAGACGATGCTCGATGCGGTGCTGACAGGTTGCGATGCAGGCGACCAAGCCGGAGTGCGGGAGCTGGCGTCGGACAGCGGTGCGAGTCGGAGCGGTGCGTCGCAGACGTGCGAGCGGTGCCCCAGATGCGGTGCGGTCACGACTCTTGAGCCAGTTGCAGCGACCGCGTCGGTCGGGTCCGGCTGGTTCAGTGAGGCGATGCGATGCGAACTGCGGTGCCCACAGGTCACGGTGCAAGCAGCGGCTCGGTGTTGGCGGCGTCGGACGTCGCCCACGGTGAGACCAGGGTTGCGATGCGAAGCGGGGCGATGCGGTCTGCGGTGCAAACAGGTCACCGGCCAGGGATGGATTCGGTTGACGGAGTCGGTTGCAGTTCCCTTCCTCTGTGGCGACTGAAACAGCGTTCCAGAAGCGGTACCCAGAGGCTTGTGAAGTCTTTGTAGTCCCTGAGACTTCTTAACAGGAGGCCAGCTTGGTTCCAGGCCCTTGGAGATACTCAGCACAAGTGTGTAGAAAGTTCAGTCCAGTCCTTTCACTGCCCAAGGCAGAAGCAGCAGCTGCAGGCCAACCCAACAAAGCAACAACACAGCAAAGGGGCAGTACTCCTCCTGGCAGCTCTTCCAGCTCTTCGTCTTGGCAGGTTCCTTGATTCCAGCGAGATCTAAATTCATGGGGTCAGGGCCACAATATTTATATCCCAAATTCCTTTGTTCTCTGAAGGCAGAGAGGCCTTTGCCTAGTCCAAACCAGTTCTGGAGCACTTTGTTGACAAGTCTCCGTCCCTTCTTTCAGTGAGCAGGCCAGGGACATCAGACGCACCACAGGAGGTGGAGCCAGCATTGTGGAGGGAAGGCACTGTCCTATTCAGGGCCCAGGTGCGACCCCTCCCACTCATCTACATGTAGATCTTGCTATCCAGCCCTGTGCTGACTCACCCTGTCTCCTGGCATCCCCCAGCCCCTGTCACTCACACTCCAGACAAGGAATACACAACCTCGCAGAGGCAGGCTTGGATGGTTAGACAAGAAAATACCCACTTTCTAAAAGTGGGACTTTCAAACACAGAATGTTAAAACCAACTTCACTAAAAGCTGCATTTTATCATTCTGAGTCCAGGCATACTAACCTCGAATTTATACCATGTTCCCGGGGTCAGTTAGGATTATAAGCTGTAATAATCAAAACTGCCCGTTCTGGCCCTAGGGGAACAGGTAGCCTTGCAATAGTGAAAAACGAACTAGGCTGTAATTCACTATCAGGACATGCCGCACACACCCGGGCATGTCCTACCTTTCGCATACAACGCACCCTGCCCACAGGGGTACCTTGGGCCTACCTTAGGGGTGACTAACAGGTAGCAAAGGGAAGGTTTAGGGACTTGCAAGTGTGTGCACTTGCCAAGTCGACATGGCAGCCCCAGGCTGCGCACAGGCTCTGCGGTGGCAGGCCCGAGTTACACTTTACGGGCTGTTTGCGTGGGTGGCACAATCCAGTGCTGCAGCCCACCAACAGCATTTGGTCTATAGGCCCTGGCACTCGCAGTGCACTTTACAAGGGACTGACACATAAACCAAATAGGCCAATCATGGAAACACCAATCCATAACGCATTTTATACAGGAGCACTTGCACTTTCCCACTGGACAGCAGTGAGGAAAGTGCGCAGAATCATTACACCAGCAAAAACAGAGTCAAAACCGGGAGGTCAGAAAGCAAAAAGTCAGGGGAAACACGCCAAAAGATGCCAAGTCTAACAACATGCATGTTTGTCTTTGTTACACTATGGACACCCTAAAATATGTTACCTAGTTTATGCAAATAGCTGCAGACACATTGGTTTGAAAGGTTATCTGACATAATGCATCTTCAGGGAGGTCTTAAAGAAGAAATCAAAGATAAATAAGCATGCATGTCCTATCCTGCTTCATTGACTAAATTGACTGACAGACTTAATTTTGAAAATAGAACACAGAATCGACGAAAGAACAACAAAAGAGCAAACATTAAAGGGCTGCTTCACACCATCTTGATCCACAGTAATCAGCCAGCAAAAGTCCTACTGCTTCGTTTGACAAACCAATTGAACTCAATACCACAAGTAAAAGCCTATCAGTTGAAGAATTAGCAAGTAGGTGATGCTTAGGGATTTCGCTTTATCGTGGTCACCGAGAATATATTATTCCTTGATGTCTTGTAAGACCTGTCATAACATCCAGAGAGCATTAGGGTGGGCAATTTATATCACACAACACCTGAGACAAGTTGATTTCTGTCAGGGACAAGAAGATTTAATGTCTGTTTTGTCCGACGGACACCTAGACAGTAAATTGCAGCAAATGGACGGGGCTGTGGAACTTTAGTGCTCTAAGGCGATCAAGATGGTATACACAACAGGGGTTGTGTTATGGTGATGTTTCTTCGTTCTGATTCTATGTCTAGAATGTAAGGTGAAGAACACTCCAAGTGAGTCAGTTGATCTTGACTCCTTGAGGTGGATCGACGCCAGGTTGTTCTCCGCAATAAAACTTCTACTATGACCATCTGTTTCCTGTGTTTCCTATGATTTCTACCTCAACATTGTGGCGACGATCTACAAGGATTTCTCCAACATAACCTGGCGTTCAGTTGCAGCCCCCATTGTAACTTTCGTGTTTGTTGGGTTTTATTCTTCTTGAGGCTTTCTAAACCCTTCAATTGTGTCACTGTGTGGGATTCGAAACTCACGTGCAAGGTACTGTACATTTAATTTACTTACAGCGTTTGGTAAAGAGGGATGGAGTCTTGCGCCTCCGCTCTGCACTCAACCGTTGTGCGCGAGCTGAGCTACGCTGCTGTTCTACGTCACTGAACCGCAACGCTCGACTCACGTTTATCACGCTGACGTGCTGCCATCTTCTACGTTGTTGCCCAGCTACGGACAACAACGCTCTTCAATGTTCTCACGTCGAAGTGCCGCCATCTTTGATCACTCACTCCGCGGCCCAGCACCTACGGTCTTCAGTTGTTTATGTCTAACGCTGTGCGCATGTGCACATTTTAGCTTCCTTTACCCCGTTTTACGCAGCGGATGTGTGCATTGGTGTCTACACAGACTGGAATTTGTCTGTTTTGGCAATTCAACGTCGGTGACCTGCACACCTTATAAAATATAAGAACTTACGGTGGGTAACCAGTGCATGTCATTCCACGGTGATTTGCACACCTTTGTTTTAGCGCTCCACCTGTACTATTACACCATCTAGTTCTGCTCAGCACTTTGTCTTACGCTATGACTCTACAGTCCAACATTATTATGCCACCTATGTTTTTGTCTCAACCAGGCACTCCACCTATCGCTTGGGAAGATTGGATATAAATATTAGAAAATTATATTACTGCTCTTGATGGTAAAAACTTTTCTCCAGCTAGAAAAAAAGCTTTACTACTCAGTGCTTTGGGTAGCGAGGGACAGAGAATTTTCAAATACTTACCGGTGACTGTTGGACCTAATGGTCAACCAATGGATAATGTCTATAAGGAAGCTGTCAAAAGATTAGAAATAAGGTTTGCTAAAGAAGTAAATGTGGTTTTGGCAAGATACAAATTCTATACGCAGCCTCAGTCTGAACACGAATCTATTGAAGAAT
Organism: Calotriton arnoldi; assembly: GCA_963921515.1. Classification (NCBI taxonomy): domain Eukaryota; kingdom Metazoa; phylum Chordata; class Amphibia; order Caudata; family Salamandridae; genus Calotriton; species Calotriton arnoldi. Next base: position 210,108 of record CAWUFW010001083.1, on the reverse strand, counting down.
TTGTAGCTAGACTGCATGAATTATCTGTTAAATGCCGTTTTGGGATAATGACTGAAGAGTTAATTCGAGATCAACTAATTTCACATTGTCGTGAAAAAAAGATTCAGGAAAGACTGGGCTGCAAAGGATCCATCTCTAAAAGAAGCTATCGACCATGCAAAGGTCATTGAGGAATCTCAAAATGCATGAAAGAGTTAGACAGAAGAGACTCAACGAATAGTGAGGTTGCAAATTTAGACTGTCATAAGGAAGATGCTGACGAAGTAAATGCTGTCTCAAAAAAATATGTGAAAGGGGGTGTATCAACCTCAGCTTCTAGAAACAAGGAAAAAGAGTGTTTGCGTTGTGGGAGTCCCTTTCACTTAGCAGACTCTAAATGTTGTTTTGCTCTAGATCAAGAGTGCAGAAAGTGTGGCCGCAAGGGTCACTATGCACGCATGTGCAAACAAGGCGGTGTCTCTGATAGATACAAGTCTAAAATTAACGTAGTAGAAATGCACCAACCACTCCCTAACTGCAAAGACAGATTATTAATGGTGGGAGATGTAAATGAGGTAACATCTGATGGTGAGGTTATTGCAAATAGATTGAAAAGACCTGTAGCCATGTTTGAAATTTGTGGGTGTGATGTAGAACTCATGATAGATTCTGGATCAATGTACACCATAATCCCAGAATTTTTATTCAAAAAATTGTGGCATAATGTAACTTTGTTGGCCAAGGATATTAATCCGGTGGGGTACCAAGGCGAATCCATAGATATTGTGGGGTACATGATTGGCATGATAAGATTTGGAACCAAATGCATTGAAGGTAAAGTGTACATTTCCAGAGAGGGTCCCCCCATACTTGGTTCGATGTATCAATTTGATCTGGATATTGTCATCAACCCAAGGTCACCCTGCCAAGTCACGGTAGTTGAAGACATACATTTGCAAGAGATTTTACAAGAAGCACACAAGGTCTTTGAAGACAGATTGGCGTGCTTAAAGGGATATGTGCATAAAATTGTACTCAAAGGAGATGCCAAGCCTGTACAGCACAAACTTAGGAGGGTACCAATCTCTGTCAGGGATGGTCTCAAAGACTTATTGCATGATATGTTGAAAGGGGGCGTGATTGAGCCAGTAGAGGCCTCTCCGTGGAATTCTCCGGTGGTCATCACTCAGAAACCTGATGGCCGCCTGAGATTCTGCATTGACTTAAGGTCTCTTAACCGTGACATTGTGGTTGACACATTCCCACTTCCCAATGTCCATGAACTCTTGCAGTCTGTTGGTGATGGTAAGTACTTCTCTAAAATAGATTTGAGGAGTGCTTATCATCAGATCAAATTGCATCAAGACTCCAAGGCCTTGACTTCTTTCATCACCTCTGAGGGAACATATCAATTTACATCAAGCCGTTTGGATTGGCATCGGCTGCCAGCGTCTTTCAGAGGATGATGGCTAACATCTTCAAGGGTTTGGAAAGGGTTGTCTACTTTCAAGATGACATTTTAATCTCAGTTAAGACTGTCGAACAACATAATATAATCCTTAGACAGGTTTTGAGAAGATTAGAAGATGTTGGTATGACTGTTGAGTCGTGACAAGTGTGTTTTCCTCACAGAACAGGTGGAATACCTAGGTTACACTATATCTAGTGGAGGAATTAAGCCAAAGCACTGTTTGTTGGAAGCCATCAGATCTGCACCTGATCCCAAGGGCAAAGACCAATTGAGATAATTTCTTGATCTCGTAGAGTATTACTCTAAGTTTGTGAGAAGCTTTGCTGACAAAACTGAGGTTATCAGAAAGTTATTACGGAAGGGCAATACATTTGTCTGGGAGGAGGTTCAACACAGATGTTTTGAAAACATCAAGAGGGAAATCTGTGAAGCGGGAATTTTAGCCTCATTTGATTTTAAGTGTCAATCACTTTTGACAGTGGATGCCAGCGCTACTGGAATAGGTGTAGTTTTGTCACAAAAACAAAGTGGCTCTGAAAAGAAGGTCGCGTTTGCCTCACGCACCCTCACCCAAGCTGAACGGAATTATTCCGTTATCGAGCGCGAAGCACTGGCTGCAGCATGGGGTGTTGAATATTTTAGGGTGTATCTTTGGGGGATGAAGTTTGTGCTAAGGACAGATCATAAGCCCTTGATCAAAATGTTGTCGGCAGGTGGTGCTGGCAAAGGCTCAGCGAGGTTAGCCAGATTTGCTGCACTTTTGCAAGAGTATCTTTATGAGGTTGAATTTGTCCATGGTTGGAGAAACATCAAAGCTGACTGTCTTTCTCTCATGTCTTTGAGTTGGGAAGCTGTATACGAACAAGCTGTGAAAAATTCTGATTCTGAAGAGTCTGTAGCCTTTGTTCATGATATGGTGCACAACAGTTTAGGTGCCATAACGAGAGTGCAGTGGGAAGAAGAAATGCGTTTGGATGAAGTGTTAAAAGAAGTCATTGTGATGATCAGAAAGGGTGCAGCGAGAGAGAACACTCTATGTCTGCTATGCCTTTCTGGAAGGTGTTGGACGAGTTATCAGTGAGTGGCTTGGATGTTGTCATGAGGGGTGATCGCTTTGTGCCACCCAGTGGATTGAGGTTTCACATTTTCAAGTTAGCGCACGCAGTACACCTAGGCCAAGGCATGACGAGCAGGAGGATTAAGGAGGAATTTTGGTGAGCTGGGTTAGATGAGCAGGTCAAGAGATGGGTTGAGAATTGCAACATTTGTAAAGAAAGTGAGAAACGTTTGAAGGTTGGCAATCAGAGTGTGGGAGGTCATATTGAGGATCCTGGAGCATCTTGGCATACTATTTGCCTTGACTTCATACGCCCCATGTCAGAGATACCTGGAGATTTCAGGTTTGCAGCGGTCATTGTCGATGTACATTCTAGATGGTTGATTGTAAAGTTTTTAAACGACATTACTACCAGGTCTACGATCACAATGTTGGAAGAAATTTTCATTGAGGAGGGTGTCCCCAATGTTTAACTCACTGATAACGGTACCCAATTGACTTCCTCTGATATGCGTCAGTTTTTGGAACAGTGTGGGATTAAGCATTCTCGCACTTCTCTTTACAATCCCATGGGTAATGGCATTATGGAGAGGTCCAATAGGTTGGTCAAGGGCACCATTCAACTTGCTTTGTCAAATCGTCAATCTATCAGGAAGCAGGTCTCTGACATGCTATGGGCTTATCGCTCTACCATACATAGTGTCACATCCAAAGTGCCCTTTCAACTCATGAGGGGACGTTCTCCAGGTACCAGGTTAGTTCCTGCTTGGTTAAAAGCATGGGTAGTGTCCGATGGCAAAATGATTCATGAACCAGTTCAACCAGTTCATACCAAGATCAGTAAAGGTGACTGGGTCAAAGTAAGATCGAGAAGGGTGCAAGGAGGATTGAACAAATTCAGGGGGCTGTTTCGTGTGGTAAATGTTGGAAAATACTTTGTGGTGATTGAGGGAGGAGAAAGGTGGAATTTTAGGAATGTTGCTTTGTACCAGAGAGGAGGGGTCTGTCTGAGGAGAGAAGATGAGGGTTGTTCTGGTGCCATGTTTATGCGTGATGAGGAAGTCATGAGTGGTTGTCGTGGTTCTGAACAAGGTTTGGTGCCAGCTGGTGCTAGTGGTTCTATGTCCATGGATAAGGTCAGGGTTCGCAGACCTCCTGCTTACTTACAAGATTATGTCAGAAAGTGATGTGTGTTTCTTTTCGCTTTCTTGGAAGTTAGGTAGAATGGGGTGACTATCGTCCTCATTTTTTTTCGTTGTCATTTCTCAGTGCTTTCTTTTTCTCTCTTTGTTTCCCTTTTGGTTTTTTTGCTTTAAGTTAGTGTAAGGGAAGGGGATGTGTTATGGTGATGTTTCTTCGTTCTGATTCTATGTCTAGAATGTAAGGTGAAGAACACTCCAATTGAGTCAGTTGATCTTGACTCCTTGAGGTGGATCGACGCCAGGTTGTTCTCCGGAATAAAACTTCTACTACGATCATCTGTTTCCTGTGTTTCCTACGATTTCTACCTCAACAAGTCACCCTTAAACCCAAAAGGACTAGGGTAGCACTTATATCTACAACAATGTCCCAGAAGGTATCATTAAAAAAAGGTTTTTATTAATACAATATTTAAGGCAAATATATTGTTTATGTATATGAATTACAAAAGATATGGCCAGTAATGATCCAAAATGATCATGAATATTTAATCTTCTTATAATCAATTAACTGCAGTATCAATATAAATTTAAGAGTAAGTGCTCAATGTGCAGAGTGAACACACAGTGCTCATGAAGCTCGTGTGGACTGTGCAAGGTGATGCACATAAAAGTAAATAACGAAAAACGGTGAAAGATATATTAATCCAGTAATGTGCATGGAAAAGAGTATAAATCAAGAGTTCATATGTATTCTGTTGTACAACATATATTAATAAGTATCTTTTTCAGCTGGGATCTTGTCGATGGTATTTCGACCTTCCGTAATTTATGCAATCATCATCAGGACAAAAGAGAGAGCAAAGAAAATCAGCTTCCTGCTTGTGTGACTTCCAGAGGGTAGATTAAGTATGGGGAATGCCAGCTCACATTAATGGTGGGGGAAGAAAAGCGTCCTTAAGTGTAAGAGGGCTAAGATCAATCTCTGTGGATAATGGGAGATCTGAAGGGAAGAAATTCCTCTATCAGACGGACGGCGCCTTGGTCTGAAGCACAAGAAAATTGTGTCCCGAGGACACGAGTTTCTCATGCTTCGGATCATGGCCTAGTCTCTCTGATAGAGGAACTTCTTCTCCACAGATCTTCCATTATCCACAGTGACTGTTCTTAACGCTGGACGGCACAAGGTGGACACGATTTTTTCGTGCTTCGGACCATGGCACTGTCTTGTGATCATTACAATTATACTTGTATATAGGGCCCTACCTTACAGTGTAAAAAAATGGTGGTGGACACTACTGAAATATATGTGACCTTTAGATAAAACCTAGGTGCACTTTCATAACTGCTACTTCTAATAGAAAGGCATAACATTCTAATAATGTATGTGGTATTATGGAAAGCTAGAGATATGTTAGAGTTTGAGACCGTACCGCATAGATCAGAGCTCACACAGGCTTGACACCACCAGAACTATATTGAAGAATATGTGATCTATATTGAAGAAATGTTAAATTGCCCTTTAGTAACATGCTAAAACTGCCAAAAAGCAAGACCCAGTAAACTAGCAGCAAGGTGCAAAACATTAAAACGGCTTAGAACAAAAACAGGACACCACAGACTGAATAGCAGCTGTGTGCCCTAATGGGAGGTTAAATCATTAGAAAGTGTTGACATGTCCAAGTAAAAAATAATTGAAGATGAGAAGTACCACTGATGATGGTGAGTAGGAGACAACAGAAGGCATTGATGGCAGAGACTATATATTTTTTTTGTTGTGGAGTTTTATATAGCGCGAACTATACCCGAAGTTATCAGAGCGCTTTACATGAGCACCAGTTACGTTACAGACGGACACAGTCATTTTTGTTAGGCACGGGGAAATTAAGTGATTTGCCCAGAATCACAGAATGTTGAGCGACCCTGCTGAGACTCAAACCCGGTTCCCTAGCTCCGAGGTTGACCGCCCTAGCCGTTTGGCCACATTCTATAGAGACAGACGTAGAGGTGCTAAACTTGCAGTGGGTGGTAAAGACGGAAGAGATGGCGAGCCGTACTGAGAATACAATAGTAGTGGGGAAGCAGGTGAGTCTCGCCCTGACTCATGAGCATTGAGTGGAGGCTGTGGAGTAAGAAGATATTTGTACAGTCAAAGAAGGCACAACAGGACACATTTGTCGCTCAGACAACAATGAACCACAAGCAGTGGCCTGTAGACCAAGGATGATGCAATTTTCAGCAGATTATTGAGCAAAACGGTATGAAAATGCTGTGAACACTGGAAGAGGACTCAGGCTGACATTGCCACGAGCTTGTGAAAGATTTTAACAAGGATGTCAACGCCAGGCAGTCAGCCAGAACATCACTGCATTGGTGCTCGCTTGGATATATTGTAAAACATCTCTTTATTGAAAGTTTGTAATGTAAAGACAATAACTTACTCCATGATGCCTTGGATGCTGCAAGGCCACAGTGACTCAGTTCTTTAGGTAGACAGGCACCACCGCAGCTAGGGAAAGCAGGTGTACATTTCACAGCTAGTAAGAAGGTGGACGATGTGCATATGTATAGTGATAAAGTACCAGCGCCTCATCGTTGAAACACCCCCTCTCAACAATTGAACAAAAAGGGGAAAGAAGGAGAACCAACAAAAAGAGTGCACAGTGCAGAAAGTATATCGTTCAAGGTCAGGAACAATTCTTCAATAGAGTCTCACGTCCCTGAAGGGGCTGAGGGTGGGATACAAGGGAAGGGGGGAGAGAAGGTCATAATTACACTAAGGGTCGAGGCTCATCCAAAAAACTGAAGACCTTTAAGTCTAGGTGGTGTGAGGCAAGTGTATTCCAAACGGGAGAAATATTGTAGGAGAGGTTGCTAAATGCAGTTAAACTTTCCCTCTGTGTGAGCTATTCTGTGGGAAAGCGATTCTATAGCCAGGATTTGACACAGGCGTGTGAGCCATAGGGTTGTGGTGGGGGGGCGGGGGGGGGCAGCAGGGTGTCTCCAATGTAATGCAGTAAGTTGCTTGATCGCTCCCAACATGTGAGAGATTAAATGCCACTCCGCGTGTGTCATGGCCTGCAAATGTTGGGGACGAATACCAGGCATCGCTGTCGGGTATGAGTCCGGGATCGGGTAGCCTACAGTCCCCCTAATGTGGCTAAGGATCTCTTTCCAGAAGGTGGTAATACTGGGGCAAGACCACAATATGTGTAGAATGTCTCCTGGCGCTAAGGTACATCACCAACACATAGGAGAGGTTGAGGGAAAAATAGTGAGACGTTGGGTAGGAGTGAGGTACCAGCGCGTCATGACCTTGTATGCCGTTTCTCGTTGGGATATGCTTTTCAAGATCCACAGAATATCGCACCATAGGCTCTCCCATTGTTTTGTGGGCAGATCATCCCCAATGTCGGTATGCCATTGTGATTGATAGGGATGGGGTGGACTGTTGCAAGACCTGATACGTGCGCGAGATAAGCCCATGGGACCCGTTGTACGACCTAACCACTGTCTCGAAAGCCGTCAGTTGACGGGTGGCCCCCTGCATATTTGATGGGGTTAGGGCCCAGTGGTGGAGCTGGTAATATTGCAGTCTGGTGGACTCAGGAAGTCAAAACTCCTGACAACATTGTTCGGCTTAAAGTATTCCCCCTCAAAGAGGTCCCGGAGAGTACGTCAGTCGCCCTCTCTCTAATGGCTATAACAATGGGGGTGCAGGGGTGAAATTAGGGTTACACACCAGAGGGTTGTTGGGTGAGGGAAAGGTAGGAAGGCCTCGTCTCACCGCAATTTTATCCCATATCTCTAGGACAGTTTTTGTGAGAATGGTTATTTAGGTGTTTCAGGGCCTCACTTGTCTAGGGAGCCACACCATGTCCCAGAGGGAGCGACAAGCTACAGCACGGTCCATATGGAACCAATGTTTGTCCCTTTCACGTACCACCCACTCTGAGATGAAGCGAAGATGGGAGGCCCAAATAGTAATTGAGAGGGTTAAGGCATTCCGACCCTCCTCGGTCTCGAGTGAGCATCAGCACTGTATTGGAGAAGCAGAGGCACTTCCCCCCCCCAAATAAAGGAGCCTTGGAGGCATAAGATCTCGTCTTGAGGGATTGACGTAGGTAAGCATTGGAAAAGTTATAGTATTTTTGGTAAGAGGGACATCTTGACCTCATTTAAATGGCCCAACCATGAGACCTGCAGAAGCCTCCACCGGCGGAGGTCTTCCAGGACAGATTTCTGACACTCTGGCCAGTTGGCCATCGACCCGTTAGCTAGGGTTGGAGTGAGACAAAGGCTGGATCTTGGGGCCCACTGGAAAGGTGTGAGGGATTGAAGAGCTGGAAGGTCTACTGGGGAAATAGTCAAGTTCAGGGCCTGGGACTTGGCCACATTGATCTTGAAGCCTCAAAGACTGGAGAATATGAACCAGCGCCAGGAGAGATTTCTCTGCCTGGGTGAGAGTCAGAAGGAGGTCATCTGCAAATAGAGTGACCTTGTGGGCACGCCCCCAAACGGTATCTCCACGACATTCTCCGATTGCCGGATGGTGGCTGCCAGGAGTTCCACTGCTAGGGCAAACAGGAGGGGCGATAGAGGGCAGCCCTGTTTCGTACCCCCGCGGAGATGAATAGTCTAGGATAGGCCTCCGCTGACTCGAATTCACACAGTCGGGAGGCGTAGGAGGCCATGATCCTATACATTTTCACAGGGCCTAATCCTATCTTTTGGAGTACGGCCTTTAAGAAGAACCAACTGATCCCATCAAACGCCTTCCCCGCATCAATCGAGAGATGACAGGCCGGGAGTGCGTGGAGATAAGATTTCTCCACCAGGTGGGCCAGGCGACGGATGTTGTCCACTCACTGCCTATTGCGGATAAAGCCGACCTGATCTGGGTCTATAAGACCCAGGAGATGCAGCTTGAGCCTGTTAGCTAAGATTTTAGTGTATAATTTTGCGCCAGTGTTCAGAAGCGCCATAGGGGGCTAAGAACAATCTCTGTGGATAATGGGAGATCTGAAGGGAAGAAATTCCTCTATCAGACGGACGGCGCCTTGGTCTGAAGCACAAGAAAATTGTGTCCCGAGGACACGAGTTTCTCATGCTTCGGATCATGGCCTAGTCTCTCTGATAGAGGAATTTCTTCTCCACAGATCTTCCATTATCCACAGTGACTGTTCTTAACGCTGGACGGCACAAGGTGGACACGATTTTTTCGTGCTTCGGACCATGGCACTGTCTTGTGATCATTACAATTATACTTGTATATAGGGCCCTACCTTACAGTGTAAAAAAAAAAAAATGGTGGTGGACACTACTGAAATATATGTGACCTTTAGATAAAACCTAGGTGCACTTTCATAACTGCTACTTCTAATGGAAAGGCATAACATTCTATGAGGACCCGTCGCAGTATGAGGCACACTGCGACGGGTCCTTGCCCAGTTTCATGGTCAAAGAGATCTCTGCCTCAGACATAGCAGGAGTGAGCCCGAAGCCGCTGCGAACGTGGGCCAGTAGTTGGACTTGCAGTTGCGAGAGGAACTTCCGGTAAAAAGCTGCAGGCAGGCAGTGCCCCCTCCTATTCCAAGTCAATTCTACCTGAGCGTGGGCAGAGATCGAGATGTCAGAGATGAGGAAGGAGTCGAGGTCTCGTAGGAGGGAGTGGGCGAAGAAGAAGTAGTCAATATGTGAATATGACCGGTGGACATGGGAGAGTAATGAAAAGTCCCTTGTGACAGTGTCTCCAGGTTCCTACTAAACCCAGGTCTGCTATTTCACACTTAAGGGCCGTCGACATGGAGCCAGTGCCCTGGAAGGAGATCGCGCTGCGTTCCAGAGAGGGGTCCCAGACCAAGTTGATGTCCCCTCCCAAGATTATATGTCCCCCCTTTCGAGACAGGTGTTCCCTGAGCAGAGACCGGAGGAAGGAGTCTTGTGCGTTCAGAAGTGTGAGGGGGAATGAGCTGCGCTGTATGGTGAGTTTCAAGAAGCGACCCTCCCCATCCGAACCACCCGTAGGGTCTTAGAGCTGAAAGAGGCTTTAAGGAAAATTGCAAATCCAGATGTTTTGGAAGTTACTGAGGCCCAATGAAGGATTGGATATTTGGGGAGCACCATACGCATGGTATCTTGTTGGAGGAGATGTGTCTCCTGCAAGAAGATCACTTCAGCATCCTGTGAAGGAGATATTGCCACACTTGTTTCCTTTTGTTCGGCGAGTTGAGCCCTCGCACATTGAGGGTAAGGAATTTAACCCCAGTGACTACGGACATTGGGAAGGGTTAAAGGTTTGGGCACGGTGCCCCACGCAGTTAGACAGCCGGAAATAAGTATGTTGGCGGAGAGGAGAGGGGGAGTAGGGCAGCACTGTGCGCGATGGTTGAGCCCGGACCCTGGCTCATGAAGAGGAGGGAGAAGGAGAGGAGGGGGGATGGGACGGACAGTGACAGGCAGCTCCTTAGGTTGACCCGAGGTCGAGCCAGTCAAAGGTGCGGGAGCTGGCGGCACTCAGGGGGTCACCTTGTGGGCTCCCTGCGGAGGACTAGTGGAGGGAATGATAAATCATACACAGTCTGCTGCAGAAGCAGGAAGGGTGGAGGGCGCTTCCAAATTTCTCAAGTGCTGGATAATGTCCTTCTTGGCTTTCCATGAATGGAGGTCTCTGCTTTGTGGCGTTTTGAGATGTCACTGTAGACAAGATGGGCTGCTGGGTCCGCCGGACTGGGGTGTCAGGCGGGGATGGGCTATCACCCTCGGAATCTGGCTGAATGTTCAAAAGACGGGCTTCTTTTAGTGATCAGAGGAGTCTGCACTTGCCCTCCCACTCAAAAATGATGGCGAAGGGGTGGCCCCATTGATATCAGATACTGAGTTCCCGAAGATTATTAGTGACGGGTCGGAAATACCTATGGCGCCTGGTGGTGGAGGGTGCAAGACCTTGAAACAGTTGAATTGTGTCCCTTGTACACCAGGTCGGCCTTTTTCCGTGAGGCCTGCAGAATAGCCTCTTTTTCGACAAAGAAATGTACTCATGCGAGAATGTCTGGTGCGAGGTCGGTGTGCCCCAGCATTTCCCCCTCTCTATGTGCTCTGTCCAACATGGGGGGAGGCATCTGAGTCTCCTCGGATGGCATGTAAAAGATCCGCTACGAAGGACTTGATGTCGGGGCCCTCCCCTTGGGACGCCCCTGATGCGAATATTATTCCTCTGGCTGCAATTTTCGATGTCTTCATGTCTCAGTTGGAGGTCTATTTGCTCGTCTTCCAAGCTCCCCATCCTGCAACTGTGGGCCTCCAATTCTTCAGTCCGGGAGTACAACCTTTGTTCCATATTGTTGACTCCCTCGCCAAGGCTGTTGATGTCTCGTCTGATTTTGTGGATGCAGGTTTTCAATTCCTTTTTAAGTGAGCCGATCTCAGTGCGCAGTTCATTGAGGAAATTGTCTATGTAAGCTTGGGTGAGAGGAGCTGAAGAGGCGGATGCCAGGGGCGCCTATTGGAGGAGTCCATGGTCGAAGGATTCGTTTTTTGCCACAGGGAGGTGGCAGAGATGCCTTTGGCCACAGCTCCCGACGTGGTTCTGGTGGATCTACCTTGAGGCTTGACAGGGCGTCCATGGCAGGTAGGGAGGTCCCCCAGGCAGCCCACAGAGGCTCAGGCCGGGGTGTCACCAAACGGTAGAGGGCCCGGGGTATGGGCAGTGTGTAAGATCCTGCAGGCAGAAGTCACAGAGCAGAAAGGCAGAGCCTGGGGGTGAACAGTACTCTAAACCGCAGGTCCAGGTGGTCAAGCAAGCCCAGGTGGTCCGAAGTTCGCCGCTGGTGATGAGTGCGTAGAGGGCGGGCTCACCCCTTTACCAAGCAGAGGGGACTCCCTCCTCATGGGCCTCACCTTAGTTCAGTGCTCAGTGCAGTTTCAGTCCATCGCCAGATTCCGAGCCCCAAGCCCCCACCTCGGACCCCAGCGAAGCCCCTCCAGTCCTATCAAGCCACGTGGGCCGCTAGGGTATTCTGCATGTGATATGCAGGAAGGGGGGCGGCCGAGATTCTCTCTGGAGCCCAACAGTTTCTCCCCTCATGCAGCCAGTCGTTCCTCTTGTGATCCTTCTGAAGGGTTCGGCGCAAGTCCTCGGGACATCTGCAGACCTCAGCACCAGGGCCCAGTCTTTAGCGCCCTGCTCAGTATTCAGCATATGGGAGGAGGAGCAACCACATGCATACAACCCCAGGGCCTCCACTCAGAAGGGGCCCAGCGGGATCTCTTCTGCAGGGCCTGCCGAGGGGCAATCTGGCCGCACCCCTGATCACACCCCTGGAAAGTCACACTCACCGCTGCAGGCCCAGGGGCTGGTATGGAGGCCTCCCAGTCGGGAGAGTGTCGGCGTCTCCGGGACTCCGCATAGCAGGCGCGGCGCCAGGTGGAGTGAAGCCGAGCCCAGGGGTCCCAGTAGGGCACAAAGCCATGTCGCAGGTCTCGGGCCGACCCTGGGTCCACACCCATTCCCCAGGCGCTCTTGATTTCCTGGTGAGCTCGGAGGCAGCGGGCACACACCACTTCAGTCTTGAGCTGCTGGAGCTCAGGTAGGGCGGTGGAGCAGGCTGCACGGCGGCCCCAGCGGGCCTGGGTTGGTCAATCCCCAAAACCTGGGGAAGATGGCGGTGGCGCGGCCTCTGCCCGTGTATGCAGCAGCCTCTTAGTCCGCGGCACTTGAGCAGGTCCCCAACAGCCAGCAAAGCTGTCCAGAGACTACAGGGGCTTCCATGTCTCCAGCATGGCACTCGAAAGGCAGGATGGAGGTCCCATTGCGGTGGATGGCGATGAGAAAGGCCTTTGGGGTTCAGAGCCCGCAGAAAAAATGTCCTACGCCATGTCGAGTCATGCCACTCCCCAACTTTGATATGTTGAAGAAGAATGATGAGAAGAAATACATAAATGATAATTGCAGCACGCAGTAATCCAGCAAAGAGGTGGAAGGTGAACAAGCCTAAGATGCTTGAGATTGTATCAAACAGTAATTTGAAGATGTGGCAATCCTGAGCTGATGATTTTTGAAGATGTTTGCCACCCCTATATCATAAGAGGCCTCGAAGATGGAAGACTGCAAATCCACAAAATGTGTTTGATATTGAGTTGAGTTACTTCATATTCAAATAGAGTCTGAATTTAGGACAGTCTTTGCCATGCTCCAAGCATAACTCTCTTCATGAGCGCACAGATGCATGATTCTGACTATCTTCATGAGCGCCCAGATGCATGAGCGCTCAGTTAATAAATGAGCACCCAGTTGACAAGCATCAGCCTGCCTTGAGTCAGGTGAACTGCCATGATGGTTACATGGACACATAGGTTCCTTAGCTGCATGATGTCAACAGTGCTAGTAGTAATCCTAAGTCCTAATGGAGACTGCTTACAGGATTCTCTTTGAGTTTTCATGCCTTGGTGTTGTAATCCTCCTATATTTCTTTAACTTTGTGTTTTGAACGTAGTTGTTTAGTCTGTCTTTTCTGTTTATAGCAGCAACGCTGATAAAGAACGCGCATGTTGTGCCGAGGCCAATGTCCTGGTTCCCCTAGCAAAGACACACCTGTTATGCCGAAGCTGATGTCCTGGTCGCCTAGCAACGTTGATGCTATAAATAGCGTCAACGCCGATGTCGGGTGCTTGCAGTTGAGAATGCCAGTTTCTGCGACTTCGGCGGCAGCGACCGACTTCAATAGCGGTAAAGAACAAAGAAAGCAGAGCAGACTGTGAGCAACACCAACGGTAAGGGGTATCGTGAAGATGCTTTGTTTTCTTCTTTGAGATTAATGTTATTGTTCATAGATCATAGCCTTAGAAAGACGTTGTGTCAGCGTTGGTGGTTCCGGTGCTGAAAACTGGGCGTGGCCTAGTTTCAGACCGTGGCGTGTTAGTCACACGACTTCTCAAGTATTGGAACAGAGCAAAGAAATACATTATCAAGGCTTCAGAACCTCGATGAAAACATTACCAGAGTCTCACTAAAATAGTATCAGTGCCTAGCAAACTGTTACATTGAACTGTGCAGATTTCTACATGAGAATATTGAACAGTGGCATAGAAAATCGTAAAGAACTCTGACTGCTAGATTGTAAAGCTAACAAAACAAGAGCTCTACCTATACAAAGAATAGCAAATCAAGAACTATGAATGCAAGATTGTAAACCACACACGGTGAACTGTGAATATTAGAGTGTACAAAACAAACTCAACTTAAACCTTTGGTTACGAAGAGTAAAACAAACCACAAAGTTGGTTAATGAGTCAAAAGTCAATGCGGTTTTCCTTTTTGTACAGGTGAGATGTAATTTATGTTGTGTTGGTGAGTGGCTGTTATCAAAGTGTTGTGTATTATATAAAGCTGCCATATATCATTGTTAACAACAAACTTGTCTGTTTCCAGATCTCCCTTCCCGTAGTACCCTCCCTATATTCCCTCCCTTCGTCTAGCCACTCCGATACTCTGGTTTTGATTACACAGAGTCAGTGCTGCTGGAAGGTGGGCTTTGAGGGTACTGCTCCTGAGGAATCGTGAGCCTGTCAGTCTTCAAGTAATAACATTGGGCTACCAAAGTTAAAGGTGCTTGTTTCTGAGTTAAAGTCAAAACGTGTTCACTAATTTGTTGACGTGCTGTGGTGAGAAGGTGATGTTCAGCATGGAAAGGAATTCTGAAGCCCTATGAGGAAGTGGAAATAATAAAATCCCATAGACTTTAACTGGCAGTTCTACAGTCAAAAGATACACCTAACCTTGACACAGCCCACAGTAGGGAGAATTTTATCTCAAAATGCAGCTCCCGTTCTCCATAAAAGTTTAAGTGGTAGGAAAGAGTGTTAATTAGTTGGCAAAGCAGACAGGGACTGTGCCCTGAAATAAAATCACACAATAAATAATGGACTGAAGGTCTGTTGCATGAAGATGTAGTAAGGAGAAAAAGCACATCATCAAGTAATCAGTGAGGTTACTTTCATGTAAAAGGTATGTGTTGTGAATGAGCTTATATTAGCCCATGGAACTGAACTGTAAACAACTAGTGTAGTGAAATATATAGAGAGAGGCATAGGAAGTATAGTGTGGACTAGCCAAACAATTGAAGGGCATTCAGCCAGAGCAGAGTGTGTGTTCTCAGTGTTGGACATACACTGCTTACTTTATTAAGAGGGTTTTCTGACGTGCATAGAGATTACCCAGAGGACACACCTCTGAGGTCTGTGACTGCACCGGCAGTGGCTTGGGCCCTGATAGAAAATTTTACCTGGGTGGGGCTTCCCAAAGAAGTAGTGTCTGACAGGGGCACAAACTTTATGTCTACATAAAGTCAATGTGGAATGAGTGTGAGGTGGCTTATAAGTTTCCACACCCTATCGCCCTCAGACCAATGAGCTGGTTGAGAGATTCAACAAGACCTTGATTATGGGCCTGCCTGAGCCCATGAGGCTGAAGTGAGACGTCCTCTTACCATGCCTGCTTTTTCCCCACAGGGAGGAGCCAAAGAGGGAGTTGGGTTTAGCCCATTTGAGCTCCTGTATGGCCACCCTGTTAAAGGACCTCTCAGTTTGGTGAAGAAGAGGGTGGGAGCAAGCTCCCAAGAAATCTCCCCCAGAATGTACTCAGAAACCAGATGCAGCACTTCTGGACGAAGGCCCCTGAGAATCTGGAAGCCAGCCAGAGGGCGAGGAAACTCTGGTATGACCAGAAGGCCACTGTTGTCAAATTTCAACCCGGACAGAAGATGAGAGCGATGGAGACAATAGAGCCCAGGGCCCTCCAAGACCATTGGTGAAGGCCTTTTGAGGTGAAGGGGGGAACGGGGTAGGCCACCTACTTGATGGACTACAAGACCCCCAGTAACCCCATGTCAATCTCCTCAAACCACACTATGATAGTTCTGAAGTCACCATGCTCCTGGTGACAAATGAGGGAGTGGAAGAGGAGAGTGACCTCCTATCTTCCAAGGAGCAGGATGGGTCAGTTCCCTACGATTACCCTAGAACTGCAGAGGGTCTGTTGCCAGTTGCTGAGGCAGTTTGCTTCCCTGTACTCCCTCACCCCTGGGCTCGCCCTTTTGTGTACTAGTGACATTGACGCAGGGGAAAGTATGCCTGTGAAGAATACAATATGCAAGCTATTTGACACCGAGTGTGTTAGCATTAAGGAGGAGGTCTCCAAGATGTTTGAAATAGACAGTAGTCCCTTGTCCGGCCTAGTGGTGCTGGTACCCAAAGTCGCCCCTCCGGGCACCACCCCAGAACTCAAGTTCTCTGTGGATTATAAGGGGCTCACGTCAGGTACCAAAACTGGTGCTCACCTCATCCCCCGAGCTGATGAACTCACAGGCAGGCTGGGAGCTGCCAAGTTCCTGAGTACTTTTGATTTAATGTCTGGGTATTGGCAAATTGCCCTGATTGAGGAGGTTAAAGAGAGGTCTGCATTCTCTACCCCACAGGGGCAGTTCCAATTTAGGGTGATGCCCTTTGGATTGAAGAATGCCGCACACACAGGTCTGACAATAAAGGCCAGAAAGTGCCAAATAGGGCAGGGATCTGTAGTGTACCTGGGACACCAGGGGGTGGAGCAAGGTGTAGCTTCTCCAGGCCAAGATTGATACTATCCTAGCCTGGTAACCCCCCAAAACCTAGACTTAAGTGACAGCCTTCCTACGCCACACTGGATGCAATAGGAGGTTTAAGGTCTATGGCACCATTGTTGCCCCCTTAACGGAGCTGACTTCTAAGAAGATGCCCAAAAACATTATCTGGACAGAGGTCTGCTAGAAAGCGTTTGATACCCTCAAGGAGGCTATGTGTACAGCACCTGTACTCAAGGACCTCTAGGAGTTTATAGTTCAGACAGATGCTTTAGAGCATGACACAGGGGCTGTACTATCACATTTAAATAAGGAAGGCCTAGACTAACCTGTAGCCTTCATCAGTAAGAGGTATCTCCCCAGGGAACAGAAGAGTGCTATTGAACGAAAAGTTTTTGCTGTGGTCTGGGCACTGAAGAAGCTGAGACCATATCCGTTTGAGACACTTTTTTTCGAGTTCAGCCAGACCTCAAGCCCCTCAGATGGCTCATGCAGAGGAAGAGTGAAATTCCTAAACTCTTCTAAAAGAAGGTGCACCAGGAAAGAAGTTTAATTTCGCAATGTTAAATCCATCATCTTCATTTATTGATCATTTGTATTGTACAGATTTAAAATCCAGCCAACGCGTTTCATTCCATGACACACAGGAACTTCATCAGGGCTTAAAAAACAGTATGTCGTGATCACAGTACTTGGAAATATTTGTCGATTTACCACCCTAGGACAACCATAATATCAAGTGGTAAAATTCTTGCCGTCCACAGATGGTATAAAGGGACCAAATCTTGTCCTAACTCGAGACCAAATTCCGCAAACAGTGGACAGCAACAATAACCTGCAGTCTGCGTTCAAAACGACAAATATTTCCATGTACTGTGACCTGTCTCTGGTCTCCAGTGGCACTCAACGGTGGCAAGTGCCGGAAGCGTTATGCACAGGACATTTAATTTTGAAATACTGGATTGAAGTGCAACACCAATGGTCCGCCGCTGTTAGCTTTTGTCTGTATAAATTCCTAAACTATTGAGGTGGTGCATCTCCCAACAGGGAATGGACTTTACGGTGGAACACCGCCCGGGGTCAGGCCACTCCATTGCTATCCAGGTTCTTTTGCCTTAGTGAAGAGAAATCCCCTGAGGGTTGGTAGTTCTCCCCACTTTCAGCTGGGGGGACACGTGTTAGAGTTGACAGCCTTTAGGATGGTCTTCTCGAAATGTTTTTGCCTGCTCCCCTCCTGTTTGCTGAAATTTATTTTTGTTGGCTTGAGACACTGCACACTTTACCTCTGCTAACCAGTGCTAAAGTGCTTGTGCTTACTCCTTAAGACATGGTAAAAACTGACTGGCATATTCAATTTACTTATAAGTCCCTAGTAAAGTGGGACGACATGTAATTGGTCCTGTAAATTTAATGCTATTAGTGGGCCTGCACTACCTATTGTACCACCCACTTAAGTAGCTTTTTAGAACATGCCATGTTTACACTCAAAAGAATTGTAATTTAAAATTCTCTTTAATGGTAAAGTCAGATTTTTTGTCACAATTCTGAAAGTGCCACTTTTAGACAGTTGGCATGTTTTTGTCCTAACTATTTGGTGCCTGCGCGTGTCCTGGGTCACATAACTTGTAATTGGCAGTTTGTCTTTGTGTATTCCTCGCAGACAGTGAGACAAAGGGCGACTAGGTGTTGGCAGGATGTGAGATCTTGCCCGGATGGAAGGGGCGGAGCTGTTCCCTGCCCCAAATACATTTCAGTTGGGCTGCCTCCAGCACACACAACGAACTTGACACCAGCTTATTGTCATCCTAGATCCCTTGTAGTCTGGGCAGGGGAGGGAAGGAAATCCAGAACCAGACGTGTATGGGGGAGGGGAAGTCTAGAACCTTTCTATCACTTCAAGGCTGGCACCAGGTATAAATATTGGACCCTCAGACCAACTCTTCAGTGCACTCCTGGACCTGTGGACGTTATAGAAGGACTGCCCTTCTGCCAGAGGACTGACCTGCTGCTTGAGGCCTGACCTGCTCTGAGAAGGAAGACTAGACATGCTCCTTTCATCCCAGGCTGTCCTGAGTGACTCCAAGTGTCAGGTGGCTGACCTCCTGTTTTGAGCTACAGGGATACAACAAGCTCCAGAGACCTCCCTGCAACTGCCCAGCTGACCTGCTGCAACTGGACTTGTAATTAGACCTGCCTGAGCCCTGCTGGCCAATGTTAGAGTGAGTCCTGATCCCCAAGAGGTGCCTCTCCAGGTCCTGGACCCTTGGCTGGCATCAGAGTGCACTCCTCTGAAGTAAAGGGAGAACTCCTGAAGTTTTGGACTCTTCGCAACTGTGAACAGGCCCGTTCGTACTGAGAATTTGCCGCCCTTGATGACCGCCAATGCAAAGCTCCGGTGAACCAGGCTCTTCGCACTACAGAGACCGGCAGTGACGGGAGACCTGTGCTTTGCGCAACAGTGATGACAGCCCTTGCCGATTGCCAACGTAAAGCTCGACAGCAGACAAGATCTTTGCGCTATAGCAATGATCATCTGCAACGCCAGCCTGCTGTTCGTGCTGCAGCAACTACCACCCGCAACACTCTCCTTAGGGCCTCCTCCACCATGAACTGGACTCTTCACTCTGGACTTTTGAGAAGGTAACTTTTTCAATGGGGCTAAACTGGTCCCTTCATCCATCCCGCACTCCATCGCGGTCCACCTGAACTTGTGACTTCCCCTGGCCTAGCATGACCTGATGATCTTATTTGCAGAGTTTTATTTTTATTTGCAGAGTTTTATATAGCGCTGGCTAGACCCGTAAGTATCAGAGCGCTTTACATGAGGATCAGCAAGTTACAGGTTACAAAAATTACATCAGTTACAGGATCCAAGTATAGGCATAGGAGAAAACCATGCGATTACACAATAAAATAGGTTATTAGCGCGTAGCATAGCCAAGACGCACGTTTTATGGGGAATGGAAGGAAGGTAAACAGGGGAGATGAATGCAGATAGAGTCAAGCAGACTGGCAGGGGGAAAGTACTTCAGGGGGAACAAAGCAGACAAAGCAGTTGAAGTGAAAGGCAGACAAAAACCGTGAAAAACAATGTCCGATGTCCGGCTGGGTAGGTGACGGTCGAGGGGGTGAACCGGAGCCAGACTCCTCTATAGCTGCATGGGACAGCTCCACCGGGCATCGGTCAAGGGTACTCGGGCTCCTCGGTAAGTACAAACCGTTATTAGTTTCACAGGTAGGCAGTTACAGGATAATAGAAGGGGGAAATGGAGGAGGGAAGGAAGCATAACGGGGAGAGCGAGGAAGAACTATGTCCAATGTCCGACTGGGTAGGTGACGGCAGAGGGGGTGAACCAGAGCCAGACTCCTCTATAGCTGCCTAAACAGCTCCATCGGGCATCGGCCATGATTGTTCGTGCTCCACTGTAAGTATAACATTTATGGTTTAAGCCCGGGGGGCATCATCGTAGTTCCATCGGCAGCACCTGTCCCGGTGTTATTGGGAGGCGCCGTCCGCCTCAACCTCCAGCTCACCCTCACCTCATTTCGGCCCGGTGCATCAGCCCATTTCCTCGCAACCATGACCTTAATAAGGTGGGGTAATGCAGCAGGGCAATCCTGGGTGCGTACAATAGGCATTCCGTAGAGGAGCTCCGTCAGCATGTAGTCCAGCCCGCCCAGCGGCCGCACACCAGCGCCGAAATGCCGGGCTCGTGTGGCACCACCTCCTTGCAGTCAACTGGGGGGGCCCGTACTTATACAAGGCGGCACAGGCAGGTGGTGAAACCGCGGTCGCGTCCGGTTCTTTCTCCTCACCGGAGACGTTGCGGGGGGGGGGCTCACTTCTCTTCAGTATTCGCTGGGCCCCTCACCTAGGTAGTATGGGAGGCTTTATCTGAAGAATGAGCTAAAAGGCGGCCATCTTAAGGTCAGCCAAACGGTCAGTTGATCCTGTTTTTAGTGGTGTTTGATTGCTTTCACTGGCCATTTTCCACAATATGAACACCAGACGCCCCACTGGTTCTTTTGTTGGCGTCAGACCTATGTCACAAGTTCTCCTTTTAAAGGGATGCCACTTTGGGCCCCTTCGACGCCATTTTGGGGTCAGGCGGGGCGGGAATGGATCCTCCCCCCGTCTTGTCTGTGCCTCGTGTGACCCCCCAATGCCTCCCTTTCGCCGGCACGTGATCCCGGTGGTTGTGTCTCACGGTAGGGGACCTCCGCTTACCTCCTCTTTATCGCCGCTCTTCCAGGCCCTCCTGCAGAGTTTAAAGTTTGCCACCGCGCCTCCCGATGCATTACCTATACCCCCGCCGGCTCCCCGCGGACGCAGACCAGTCAGTCCGCTCTCCGCCGCAAGGCCAACGGCAGCAGTCCACACTTCGGGGCCACAAGCAGCAACGACAAGCCCCGCTTCAGGGATCTTAGCTTGCGGTCCCTATCTCCGTATACGGTTCATTCTCCTGTGTTGGGCACCCGGTAGGAGTTCCCGCTGTGCCTCCTTAGGTCTCCGGACCTTTAGCCAGTCATTTATTCGCTTTAGGAGCTGCGTTTGGGCTGCAAAGGCGCCCTTGACTGCTTCACGGTGGCGGAGCCGACACGGAGCACGTCCGGTCAGCCATCTTGGCGCTCCTATGCTCGTGTGGCACTTTGTGCTTTTAAGGCTATACTTACCTAAAGCTTGGAAATTGCATATCTCCTGTTCTACTGATCGGATTTTTGTTGTTTTGGTCTCAAATTATTTATCAAATTGAACTATATAATTTTAAATTTCTTGTGTTGTGTTATCACTTTATTACTGTTTCTGTGCTGCATAAATACTTTACACATTGCCTCTAAGTTAAGCCTGATTGCTTTTGTCCCAAGCTACCAGACGGATAAGCACAGGTTAATTTAGTGACTTTTGTGTTTCACCCTGACAGGATTGTTGTTGCTTGAGAAGAGCTTTCACCCCTTCAATCAAAAAACAAATTTTCTACAGCATCCCTCAAAAGGATTGGATGTGAAAGCTTCTTGAATATTATCAAAAGTGCACAAACGTTGTGAAATCTCCTATCAACTAGTCTTCACTAAATGAAACCCTTGAAACGTAAGGGATATGAGATATTTTAGCAATCTATCAGCAGTTATATGTGGTATCCCCACACAAAAAGATATTGAAAAACACATGAAAGATTGAAAGTTGACAGAAAAATACTCCCATTTGCCTAGCCAATATAAGACCTTGTCAAATGGTATATTAGTGAAAGTTAACTCTTGAAAACTAGCAGATACCAAATATTATAACTCCTAATGAGCTGTTTTGTATTCTCCTCAACAACAAGACATGAAAGCTTGTGGAATTGCAAAAACGTACATAAACATAATATAGTCTCCTATTGAATAAAGGACAATTTCAATTGATGCATCACAAAAAGACAACCCTTGAAAAGTGGGGTATGAGATATTATAGCAATATATCACCCATTACATTTGAAGAGCCAAGTACATTGAAAAAATAAGACCAATTAAAAGATAGATGACAACCAAACCGCTCTGCATTGCAGATCTATGCTGCAGATGACCCCAAGGAGTATGTGTAATAACAGGAATATAATACAAAGTATCTTGCTGAAAGTTAGCTGTTACCTACCTAGAAAGCAGACTGGGCCACCTGACGTGCAGGCAGTATTGATAGGAACAATGATGGGCATAGCTCCCAGTGCTGGACCTTGTGACACTATCTCCTCCTACGGCTTTTACTCTCAGTGTGCCTTTCACCTCATTTTAGTTTCAAAAGTTTTCATTGTATTTCTTACAGGAAAACAAGATAGAAATAAACTTTTATAGGTTTTGGTGGGCGCAGCTTCCAATTAACATTTTCCTCAAACCCCCTAAGTTCCCACACCGTGCCACTCCCATACGTGAGGAAATATTCGTAGGTCATGATTCTTTGCAGGTCGCAGAGGAGCCAAATTGTGGGACCAATGAGCCAGTTAATTCCAGGGCTTGCGCACTTGGGAACAAGACTGGCTTCTAAAGTCCTTGTTGAGGTAAAAGATAACTGGGTTCACAATTTAAGAAAGAGGTTAGATTTGTCAGTTAAGTCATAGCCCAATTTCTCGTGTCGCATAGTTTATGTAGCCAAAGGTCATAAGTTGGGTTAACGGTCTTCCTCAATAGGGAGAGGATAGTATGTTTAATGTTCAATAGGCTATGAGAGATCCTCTTGCCAGCAGTCGAATGAAGTGGATAAAAGCCCTCCTAGGGTCTACCTAGTAGGCTCAGCTCAGGAGGTTTATCAATATCTTGACCCTGTATCTGGGAGATGACAAGGGAAATTTTACCCCAAAAGTCCTACAGGAGAGGGCGAGACCAAATAATGCATAGAAGGGAGCCTGTTTCCTCACAACCTCGCCAGCAGGTATAAGGACGGTTGGGGGTCAATGGCATGAATTCGGATGGGAGTGAGGTGCCAGCAAAATAATATTTTATGCAAGATCTCCCTACCCTGGGCATGCCAAGCAAAGTTATCAGTACAAAGAAAAATCTTGTGCCATTGTTTGGAATCCAGT
This sequence comes from Calotriton arnoldi, assembly GCA_963921515.1. Lineage (NCBI taxonomy): Eukaryota > Metazoa > Chordata > Amphibia > Caudata > Salamandridae > Calotriton > Calotriton arnoldi. The sequence continues at coordinate 187,294 of CAWUFW010001083.1, read as the reverse complement.
GTGATATTAAGGTCTTTCTCTCATTCCGTTTGAAAGAGTGCTTTGCATGTAGTTGTTGGGGAGTTAAGTATGTGATAGATATGCGAGGCCAGTTGTTTAGTCGACAAGAGGCGCTGGAGGAATTTTTCAAAAGGAATGAGGGTTCTAGTGGCATCAGCTTTATTAAATGTCTAATTTGGAAATAATTTAAGCGCTCAGATTCAGGGATATCATATTCACATTTGAGGTCCTCAAATGACATTGGAGTACCATCTGTATGGAAGCCTTGAAGACGAAAACAGTCCTCAGGCCTCCTTATCAAAAGTCGCAAGTTGACATGCCTGGTGTAAAGTCTGTGTTTTCTACAGTGGGCATGAGCGGGGAGGGAAAAGAGGAAAGGCCTTTTTTTTTTTTAAAGTTCTTTTTATTGTTTACAAAAATAAAAAACAATAACAGTACAGATTTCGCAGCCATTGCCAACATAGCATTACAGTGATCATTGGGTTAATTTCCATAAATAACACTTCTCTTGGTTAAATTTCTTCTGCGTAGTAAGGTTTAGCTTCGTCTGGGGAGAGTTGCGACGGCAGTCTGGGCGGTGTACATATATCCCCCTGTACTCATTCCATTTACCCCATATTTGCATCCACTTTTTCGGGCACCCTCTTGATACATATACCGTTTTCTCCCTGAACATGCACCAGTCCATATCGCTTTTCCATTCCGCCATTGTCGGGACTGATTGTACCCCCCACTTTCTTACTATGTTTCTCTCCGCGACCATCAGGCCTAGCGTCACCCATGTTCTTTCTTTACTCCTCAAATCTGTTGGTTCCCATATGTTTTTTTTAAGTTTAAACAAAGAACTTTATTTCTGAAAATGAAATGCAACCAAGTGTACATAGAACCAATAAAGTAACAAAATATCAATTAACAGTAAATAAGATGATAACCTATTGTGAAGAGGGAAATTGAAGAGGAATTCAAATAGTTGCATTTCAGAATAAAGAAATATGATGACTGTAGAAAGAAAAGAAGGTAAAGAAAAGAAAAAGAGAAGAGATATAAGAATACAATAATAACATAATAAACGTGCGATCAAGTATAAAAAATGCAATATAACATACATATATATTAACGTTATAAAATGTAACAGCTGTACTAATTATATTAAAAAGGAAAAATGGGGGAGAAGGGAAATGCATAGTAATAAGTTATAAAATACATAAGATACCAGTAAAAAACAAATTCATGGAGGTTTGGGAACTTCTTCTGTTCGGGGGTGATGATGGGAGGATTTCTGTGCAGATGAGTCAAGAAAAATAGTGACCGGGGACCAAAGAAGTTTTCTCTTCAAATGCAATGATATAGGTGAAACATAAGCACGATCCAATCGGTGATTATAGCATACACTATACCACCAAGCTTGAAAAGAGAGTTGTGTAGATTGTTTCCAGTTTTTAGTTATTTGTTGGAAAGCAATAGCAATTAATAAGTCAACGACATCAGTGGAATAAGAAAGGGAAAGCCAATTGTCAGAAAGTGTACCTAGGAAAATGTTCAACGGAGAAAAAGGAAAGTGTGTATGGAAGAGTATATTGACCTGAGACCACACCTTTAGCCAAAATTGATGAGTCGATGGACAAGAGAAAAGCATATGGAATAAGTCGGCTCGGGATCGTTACAAGACCAGCATTTTGGAGAAGATGCAGAATTAAATTTATGTAGGGTCAAAGGGGTAAACATAAGTCGGTTATATATAAAGAAAAGAGTTTGTGTTGCACTTGCTGACTGCGAAGTCTTGCAGAGTTTTAACCATATTTTATCCCAAAAAGTAGTAGGCCATGTTGTATGAAAATCACGTTCCCATTGTAGCTCTATGTTAGTTTTAGGTCTGTCTGCGGGAAGGGCAGTGAGAGTCTTATATAAAGCGGAAGCATTGGGTTGGGTGCTTAGAATCGGAAGAAGATTGCGGTAAGGTATTGCAGAGGGCGGCGTGGAAGATATTGAAGATAAGGAAACTGAAAGAGTGTGAATTAATAATTGATATTTAGTGGAAAAAGATTTTGGTAAATTATAAAGAGATTGAGCGTCAGAAAAAGTGAGAAAAGTATCATTAGAATACAGTTGGTGAACCCAAAAAAGACCTTTGTCTCGCCAAGTTTTCCAAAAAATGGGTTTATTATTAATTTTAAGGAGACGGTTATGCCAGATGGATGAGTTAAGAAACTGATCTTTGCAAGAAAGATGCGTCACCAGAAAAGAGTGAAATAGTTGATGAGACGTCTTATAAATTGGAGAAGATAAAAAACGTGTGAAGGAGAAAGGAGATATGAAAGAAAGTTCAATATCTTTCCACAATGGAGTATGGTTAGATAAGGATTGGTTAAGAGAAATAGAAAGTTGTTTAAGAAGAAAGGTATGATAAAGATGGAAATCTGGGAAATTAACACCACCTTGTGATTTAGGTCGTTTGAGCATGGAGAGAGAAAGGCGCGCCCTCTTTTTGTTCCAGAGGAATGTAGATAAAATAGAGTTGATTTTTTTGAAGAAATAAGAGGGAAAATCGCAGAGATCAAATAGAAAATAACAGGTGCAAGCATCATTTTAATGGTGTCAAGTCTCCCCCACCATGATAAATATAAAGGGTGCCATTTAGAGATAGATAAAGATAATGCAGAAAGAACATGAGACATATTAAAGGATAATGTTTGTTTGATAGAAGGAGCGAACCAAAGACCTAAATATTTAATCTTTTGGGAGTTCCATGAGAAATTAGAGGAACTAAAATCTTGCTTAAAGCATAAAATGTTAAGGGGAAGAACTTCACATTTATCATGGTTCAGTTTATAACCACAAATTGAAGAAAAGGCATCTACTTCAGTAGAGAAAGCTGGGAGGGATTGAGTTGGATTAGACAAATATAATAAAATGTCATCTGCATAAACACTCATTTTAACATGAAAATTATCCTGTTGAAAACCATGAATTTTAGGGTTTTGTTTAATTTTAGCAAGGAAAGGTTCTAAAGCAAGAATAAATAGAAGAGGGGAAAGGGGACAACCTTGTCGTACACCTCTCGGTAGCGAGAAGGAGGTAGATGTGGAACCATTAGCAAATATAGAAGCCTTGGGTGAAGTATATAATAAGAAGACATAAGAAATAAATTTAGGTCCAAAGCCAAACCAAGATAAAGTATGGAAAATAAAAGACCAGTCCATACTGTCGAAAGCTTTTTCTGCGTCGAGAGAAATAGCTGCAAGGGAGTTGGGATATTTATTAGCTTTATGTAAGATGTTGAAAAAGTTCTGGTGTTATCTGCAATATTTCGACCTTTAATGAAACCAGATTGTTCTTTACAAACAAGGGATTGTAGAAGGGGTTCCAAACGAAGAGCAAGAATTTTGGCAAATAGCTTGTAATCTGAGTTAACTAATGAAATTGGTCTATAATTTTTACAAAGGTGAGGGTCTCTTCCTTCTTTAGGGATTAAACATATAAGAGCATCTTGAAAGGAACCGTTAGAAGCATTAGAGGAAACAAATGTGAAAACAGATAGAGAAGATAGGGAAGAAGGGATTTAGAAAAGTGAGAGTAAAATTCCACAGGGAAACCGTCAGGGCCAGGAGCTTCCCTAATTTTAAAAGTTTTAATGCTTGAAAAATATCTTTTGCAGAGATATCACATTCCAGAGCCGAGAAGTCTATATCTAATGGAAATTGTTTTTCTATTGAAGAAATATATTTTTGTATGTCCATGAGGTCTGGAGTAGATTCGGGGGTATACAACGAAGAATAATATTTTGTAAATTCACTCAAAATCTCTGCGTTTTTGGTTACGGGAGAGGAGTTGGAGTCTAAAACGTAATCAATAATAGTAAGCGCTTTCTTGATTTTAAGGTAGGAGGCGAGTAATTTGCCGGCTTTATTTTGGCCGCCATAGTAACGAGCACTACCACGAAGAAGATAAGCAGAAGCGTTTTCAGTTGATAATTGGTTGTATTTAAATTTCTCTTTCATAAGGTTGGTAAGATCAGCCTGAGAGTTAGTTGTTGTGTAGATTGTCTCTAGCAGTTTAATATTATTAAGGATGCCCTGTGCTTTTTGAGAATTCTTATGTTTTTTGCGAGCAACAAAAGAAATAATAAAGTCTCTAGCAGAGGCCTTGAAGGCATCCCAAATTGTAGAAAAAGAAGACACAGAATCTACATTACGTTTAAAAAGTGAGTTATAAAATCCTCAAATGAAGAAGTAAAAATTTGATCGGTCAACAAAGAAGTATTGAAACGCCATCTTTTATTGGCAGCATTAATTGGGAGTAATTCCAAGTCTAATATTACAGAGGCATGGTCTGAGATCAATATAGAACCAATATCAGCTTTTAGTATAGATTGAGTTAGTGCCTTAGAAACAAATAGGTAGTCAATGCGTGATTGCGTTAGGTGAGTGGGTGAGAAAAAGGTATATTCACGGAGTTGTGGATTACAGAGTCTCCAGGAATCAACAAGAGATCTATGAGAAATCAAAGTGTTAAAATGTTGATGCATGGAGGAAGGAACGAAAGGTGATTTAGAAGTGCGGTCAATATACGGGTCAATAATGAGGTTGCAGTCCCCTCCAAAAATCACATATGGGGTAGATATAGACAATAAAAGGGTAGAAATATGAGGCCAAAAATCATTATCGGGCATATACGTTAAATAAAGTAAGAGGAATGTCATTGACTTGAAGGTGGAGGATTAACCAACGGCCCTTGTCATCAGTGTCCTGGGAAAGAAGTAATATTTTAAGTCGTTTATGACAAAGAATCACAGTCCCATTTCTCTTACTGGTACCTGGGGAAGAAAAAACATGACCTACCCATTGACGTTTAAGTTTAAGAACCTCTGAAGCAACTAAATGGGATTCTTGTAGAAATACAATATCAGATTTAAGATTAGCTAGGTGGGATAGAACTCTCTGTCTTTTAATAGGGGAACCCAAACCTTTAACGTTCCATGAAGTAATACGTAATGTCATTAATCAACTGTACAAAATACATATAGAACATTGTATCGTAGTACAGCATAGCAAGTCAATAGGAGAAAATTTTACAGTATCTTGAAGCAGACAAAGTAGGCATTTTAAGACTAAGAAAGTAAAGCATGAGATAAGAATGTTAAAGAGGAGAGAGAGAGGAAAGAAAAAGAAAAAAGAGAGAGAAGAAAAAAAGAAGACAAAAGTGCAGGTGAAACAGACAGAAGAAACAGAAAACAATAAAACATACCAAAGACTCAAACATGGGTGGAGGGTGTTGAGGCCACAGGGGTAAGACGAACACCCAGTGACAAAACTCCAGGAGGGAACCACGAGGAGAATTTCGATGAATAGCGAACTATGAGACAAGGGGGTAGGATAAAGAAACGGCATCTGGTAGAAAAGAAAAACATAAGGAGATTAATTATTCAGAATAAACTTCGGTAAATTGGAAGAAAAACAACAATAATTTTCAGCAAGAACAGAGAAAAACATTTCAACTGGAAGATGTTCCCGCTACATCCATGAAATTGTCTCTGCATTCATCAAGAAATCGCTGAAAAAGTTCGGATCCTCGTATGTTGTTGTTTTATTTTTATAAGACACTTTGAAGAGGCACGGATGGATCAAACCATATCTTGCATTTAGATTACGCAGAGCAGGGCGCATTGACAGAAAAGCCTTTCTTTTATCTGCAGTGACCTTCGCGTAATCTTGTGAAAAGAAAAGTTGGGAGTCCTGCCATGTGATTCGACGTTTGGTTTTGGCTGCTTGTAAGACTCTCAGCAAATCTGTATACTCTAGGAAATAGATTATTACACCCCTAGGTTTACGATGAGGTGATTGATTTTGAGGAGAACGACCAAGTCTGTGAGCTCGTTGTATGTTCAGTTGAGGAGATTCCGGAAGACCTAGGATTTGTGGTAAAAAGGATTGAAAAAAAATTTGATAGGATTAGAACCTTCTAGGCCCTCAGCTGGACCATAAATACGAAGATTGTTACGTCTATTTCGATTTTCAAGGTTCTCCACCTGTTTTTGTAATTGTAAAATTTCTGATTGCATGGGGCGAAGTTGCTGAGAGGAAATTTGTAAAGATTCTATTTGGTGTTCCATCGAGTTAATTTTGCTATCAATAGTAGACCATCTCCCCTCCAAAGCCTGCAGACGGATATTTGTTTGTTCCATATGAGGTTTGAGCGCTCTAATCTCGTCTAGCACTAGATCCAAAGAAGTTGGCGGTGGAGAAGTGGCTGGAGAAGGAGGATCTTTTTTTACTCTCTTAGAAGACGATAATACAGAGGAGGTAAGAGCTTTAGTTAAAGTTTTCCCATTTGAGGGGGTGGATTGTGAAACATGAGCAGTCTGTGGAGGAACAACGGTCGATACATCAGAGCATTGAGAAGAAGTTTGATCCAGGTCCTCCATGTTGTCTTGCAAAATTGAAAAAGGATTTGACGTATGTATTGTATTAGTCTTAGATCTTGGAGGTGGGATGGATGGAGAAATCGCACCTCTGTTGGATTTAATTCTCCCCATAGACATAAGTAATTTGGTAAGAGACTGCCAAGTCACAAAAAAGAATAGTTTTATACAAATTAATCACAAATCCAAGGTAAATGTTATTCACGTTCCCATATGTTTAACAAGCATCGTTTGGCCTCAGGTATTATTCTCTCTCGGTAAGGCCTTTTTTGAGTGCAATAGAGACCCACACAGCAAGTATGGCCCAGGTAATCAGGAAGGCATATCACATCCGGCCTCTAATGCTTTTAGGAACCCCTGTCACTTCACCCATAGGTCTGGTCGCCAGGTTTTGGTCAGTATAACACCACTGCTTGTTCTTTTTCTCCCCTCTGCCATTTGATCATGTGACGAAGCTGCGAGGCTTGGTAGTAAAGAATGAGGTTCGGGACCCTCTGCCCACGCTGCTTGGGACGTCTCATGCAGGTCTTTACGGCAAGTTGCGATCGAACTTCTGCCCATATGTAATTCATGGAGATACCTTCCGGATAGGGAGAGGCATAGCTTGAAATAAATACATGATGCAAGGTATTAAAGTAATTTTGAGTGCGGAGATGCATCCCACCTAGGAGAGAGAGTGGCTTTTCTGTGCTGCTAGTAAAGATTTGGCCTTGCACATAAGAAGGTTAAAGTTAGTTCTCACACATATTTGAAGGTTAGGTGTCAGCCGGATGCCTAGATACCTGATAGTTGGTGGACAAACAGAATGGTGTAGTGGTGTTCAGTGAGTCTACCAAGGTGTTTCCCCTGACAAGGATCAAGCCCTCAGACTTAGTCATATTAATCTGGAGGCCTGCAACTCCTCAGAATTCTGAGAGTATAGGGATAAGAGCCTCAAGCTCTTAAGCGATTTTGCTTGGTTCAGTGAGGGGAAGGAGAAGGTCATCCATAAGCCAGACACCTTAAAGGTGTCGCAGCAGAATGAGATGCCATATATTTGCAAGAAGGATTAAAAAAAAAGGTCAAAAAGAAGGGAAGAGAGGGGACTACCCTGTCTTGTGCCTATGTGAATAAAAAAGGGATTTGAAACCTGGCCATTAGCTCTGATCTTAGTCTTGAGGGGGGAATAAAGAGCAGAAATCCAGCCAAGTCATCGGCACCTAAGCCGAATTTCTGCAAGACATCCTATATCAGCGTACCCCAATCCACTCTATCAAACACCTTTTCTGCGTCGAGGGGATGAGAAACACTACTCTGACCTCCTTTCTGTATATCAATAAGATGCAGAACATGTGTGGTTTTGTTTACTTTCAAATGGAAAAAATAGAGGATTTCATTGTTTTTGCCATTGTTTGGCATGGACATAAAAATACAGAGCAGACTGGTAAAATACCATCAAGGTGGAAACCCTATTATTGTATGCATTTAAGAAAATCGGCAGTGCTACAGCACTTACAGTACCAGTTCAGTGTTTTTATTTAAGCTTTAGACGTTTGTCTTGCTTGCTTTCTCTCATTCTCTTTTTCTTTCCCTTGCTCTTTAGCATTACTCCTCTGTTGATGTTATTATTTTCCCCTGTGCCTCTCTTTTTAATTCCCCTGCCATTGTTTGCCTTTGTCTTTGAGTCACTTCCCTGCTTGTTTGTCATTATTTGATTCCGCTCCACTAAGCATTATCTTAACTTATTGTCTCGTGGGATCAGTCTACGTTTTCTTTTTTCATCTGTATTGATCTCGTTTCTCTGCCTGTCTCTTCTTCTACAGCAATGAACTGCTTCTGCATCAGGTAAGTGTCAGATAATGTATAGCCTTAGCTGAGTTTGGTATGGGATAGAACTGTGTGTCCACTGCGGTACTGCAGCCTGGAGATGTGATTGGCTGCTTCTGTCTGTTTCTTGCAGAAAGTAGTTTATTTTCTGAAGATAGCTGAAGGCCAAGGATACAAATTTTCTAGGGATTATCACGCTTAGCACAACACTGGCGCTGATCTGGCATCGCCTTCCTAAAAATGTTATTTCCCATTCAGGTCAACTGGAACACTCATATCTCCCACTCCCCCGCCCCCTCCCGCCAGCTCTGTCACCTGTCAGCGGCTGGGCACGTGGTTCTCTGTTGAGCATGGGGCATCACTGGTGTGAGGGGACCTGAAGGAAGAGTTGGCTCTAGGCATGTATGAAAGACATAAGCCTAGTGGCTAAACTGACTGTAGTCTGAGGACCATTGAGACTATGATTCCAATCTTGGATTATTCAGTTTGCTTCATTGTGTGATCTTTGGCAAATCATTTAAGCTACAGGGCTGCCTATCTTGCATCACAGTGTTCAGGGGCCAAATCAGGCCAGCATTGGCCCAGGCTCAACACAGGCTGTCGTTGCTCTCCTCGCCCAGCCTGTGAGCTTCTCCAGAGGAGTCTCATGATGTGGGAGAGTGGAACACAGGATGGGGTCTTGTACTATTTGTTCTGTTGTGTGTCTATGTTACTTTTAACATCAGGCTGGTAAAGTATCTTCCCAGTAGCTGTGTGATTAGAGTGCTGGAATGGAGATAGCAATGTCCCTGACTTGTTCCATTTGTTCTGTGATTCTGTGTTTCCTTTGTAGTAACTCCAGGCTGATGAAGCTGAAGTATCTTCGCAGTAAGTGTGTAATTAAATTAGAAAGACACAAATTAGCAAGCATGCACATAGACAGAATGACCCCCAACATCCATGTACAAATGTATGTAAATGTCGGAAACTTGCCCCAAGTGTTGCGCATATGCAGCACATATGATCGTGTGAGAGCAGCGTCCTCGCAATGGAGACATCCTGTAGGCCTTAAGTCTAGACAATATTTATTTTCATCTAATGAACCATATTGCCGTTGTTTAAAACGTTTTTACATTATATATTGATGTTGAACAAAGTTTCCCATCCCCAACGGAGCACCTTATTTATTCAGTAATACATTGGGTTTCCATTCTTTTCCCTCTCTGTCTAAATGCTTTGTGCAGGTTTACATTTAGGTTTTCCTGGCGGGCAGGCGTTTGTCTACGTAATATTGCATAGCATGGATCACAGACTCTCCTTCTTTTAAACAATATCCCTGCAGCCTCACAGTAACTGACCTCCCCTGGCCTATTCATTCACCCACCAGCCATCGGCATGAATTCACATCCCCTCACCAATGAGCACATCTAACTTCTGGTCATTTAAACTGCTAGAAACAAACTGGAGTCAATGCATGGAATGGCGTCCTTGAGAGCAATGACTTCTCCCGATAACACCTGATTAACCTTGGGTTCCGCAGTAGCGTGCTACCTGCCACATAGCACGTGAACGTCTCTTCAACCGTAGTCTGTGCTGTATGAATGCAGTTACATACAATGTATGACGAAAACATTGCGACTTCAAAGACGGTCTTTGCCTTACTTTGAGTATCGGTTAGTCCTGCTGTATCTTTTTTCAGTACTGTGCTGCTCTCTACTGGCAGCCAACTTAAACACCATCTGAAACTTGTGCTATATGAAACAAACAATGGTGCTTTTATTGGTTGATGCGCGTTTGAATTTATAGGAACTTAAGGACTTTGTGTCTCTGGTGCTTTTGCACGCAAACAAATGGGATGCCAGTTTTACTGACTAATTTTGTAGCCACAGCCCAAGTACACAACTACTCTGACAGAACTAAAAACCAACAGCTGGCACAAGAATTTGTATTTAATATCGGAGGTCTAAGTGTGTGGGATTTATTGGGAAAGACATTATCAACCTTTGTTTAATGTTATCAAAATATTTCTGATAGGAAAGGAGGCTACCATTATGCATTATTCCTTTAATGCCACTCCACGCAGCCCTTGAAAAAACATTACATCATAAAACAAAAAGCAATCTAGAATAGAACATTCACAACATATAAGAAGTCCATGCACAGAATTATCCTCCTCTTTTAAATGCTGCTCCTTGCAGATAAGTAGCTCTTTATTTATTACAATATGGTATCTGTTACCATTACTGGTTTGCTTTGACTTTACCTTTCATTTCGGTTTCCAATTTATCGAAACACCTCCCTTTTTATCCTTATTTTAAATTATTTACAGTGCCTTTTAACTTTATCTCATGGGTTCTTAAACCATGAATCATCTTCCCCTTGAAGCACACGCTCGTTTCGCATACCTGAATTCTTTACTTAGCTCCTCTGTCTATTTGGACGCACGCTCTCCTTTGACCCCGTTGTCCCGCTGCCTTGACACCTTTGGTCATAGACTGCGGTGTCTGTATGCCGTGTGCCGCATGTGCTACTGACCGCGATAGGCTTGCAGCGGATCCCCTTTGCTGTCTGCACTGCCCCAGGCATGCAGTCAGCCATTTTTGGGGCCTTCCCTCACTCTTCCGGACCTGGCCAACGCGTCTAAAAGGGCATGACGTGTCAGGCAGGGCTTTGAGGAAGGCGTTGGGCAACGGCTTAGCCGTCCCTACGCGAATAATGCCTCCATCTTGAATTGGGGCAAGTGGCATTTATTAACAGTAAAATAGGCTTCATTCGGGAGATACTGTAATGCGTCACATTGGCAATTGAGAGTTACAGTATCTCCACAAACAGCTGACCAGCCAGCAACATTTATAATTGCATCCCTCCTCTTTTACTATTACTAAATAGCGATTGGCTTCCCTAATATCCTTAGTTACTCCTAGGGTACCTATGTTAATTTATTATTCATAAGAGCCCCTTTTCTAGAGCTTTGCTTTACATCATGCCTGATAAGGAGAGAGAATCTCGTGAGGTCCCAAAAGGGAAAATTAATGAAGAAGTAATTAAAAAACGAATTCAGCAAAAAATGCATACCTGCATACGCAAGACTATTGACTAAGTTATGAGTAAGAAAATAAATAACTGGGGCTCTGATGATGAGTACTGGTCTTTTTTGGAGGGAAACTCTGAATCTGGGGATAAAGGAAGTAAGAAAAGAAAGAAGTTCAAACATATTGAGAAAGGGTCTATGCCCTTAAAGAGGATGGGAGGTCGTTTCACCACAAAAAACGATGGAAGGTCCAAGCACCTCAAAAGGGGTTGGTGTCCTTTGCAGCACCAAAGTGAGGGATATCCATGCGAAGCAATGGAATTGGGTGACCTAGCGGCATGCAGGTCTTGGACACTCAAAAAATTGAGTACGTAGAGGAGGAGCTTCAGGTTGACAATGAGGAGCTGTATGATGAATATGTACTTGATCTCGATCAAGGGATGTTGACGGTGATGACCTCTTCAGTGAGGATACGATTCTTGCAACCTCTAAAGACGCAGTCAAGAACCCTCTAGGAGAGGAAATGTCCTCAGCGAACAATATTAAGCAATCCAGAAGTGCTGAGTGGTGGCCCCTCGAACATGTGAGCAATTTAATTTCGAAGTGGATCAGGAATTCACTGGAGAAGGAAGTGAGGAATGTCCTCAAGGCCGAATGTTCGATGCCAGTCATTCATGACAAAGTATGCCTCCGAACTTGGACCCAGAATTAATTACCTTTCTCTTCAAGATGGGCAGAGACCCCAGGCAGGGACTTGAGAAGTCCCTCAAACTATGCCAAAAGCACCTCCTCAGTGTTGTCAATGATCCTTGCCATAGGGCCGACATGTGTGAAGAGGCATATATTAAGGGGCTCCCATTAGACCTAGACTTCCTGAGAGGCAGGAGCAAGTGTGCTTTGGTTGTCCTTGGGAAAGCAAATGCAGGACTAAATGCAGAGAGACACAAGGCAGTCCTGATGAAAATCAACCCCAAGTTGAGGGATCTAGCTGAGGAAGAAGCCACAGAAAACCCTAAGGGCCTACTCTTTGGTGAAGATATGGTTAAGACCCTGGGCAATATGTAGTGACTTTAACTTTCCTCAACAAAGCTCAGAACAATATGCACAGGGGCTTCAGCGCAGGTGTTTTTGGCCGGGCCCAGGAAGGGGACTTCCTTCCGGCCGGGGTTTCAAAAGGTCCCAGATCAGTAACTATAGACACAGGCGCTGTCAAGCCAGTGCAGCACCTACCTGCTATCCCTAAAGAGGCCTTTATCAATGTGCAAGAGGAAATAAATCTTAAGGCCAAGCTCCAAAAAAGGTACCAGGGAGAGTATAATGATTTCTCTTTCTTCTTCTTCTTTCCAGGGAAGAGTGAGGGGCTGCCTCAAACATTTTACCCACATGTGGGAAATCATTACTCAGGATCGATGGGTTTTAGAAACCGTCCCGGGTTTCAGAATTGATTTCCTGGAAAAGTCCTTTCAAACTACTCCCCCAAAGGAGCTGACCTTGAATGCAGATCAACAGAAAGTAGTAGATGAGGAGTAAAGTCTATGTTGGTGAAAGGGGGTATTGCAGAAGTGAAGATAGAAAGCACCAACTTTGTAAGTACTCTCTTCCTGGTATAGAAGAAAGACAAGGGATGGAGGCCTGTTACAAACCCAAGGGACTTAAACAGATTCCTGGTGTGCAGACACTTTATGAGACATGTTGCTGAGGAACGATTGGTTGGTAAAGTTGGATCTGAAGGATGCCTACTTTACAATCCCCATGGCCAGGGAGTGCCAACCTTACCTACAATTCACCTGGCGGAATCGACTTTACCAATTTTGCTCACTTCCTTTTGCCCTTTTTTTAAGCATCATGGTGCTTTATCAAGGTAATAAGAACTGTAACTTTCTACCTAAGAGAAAGGGGTGTCCGCATGATCATTTATTTGGACGATATTCTGATCATGTCCCAATGCCAATCTCAAGTTTTAGTTTTGAGAGACTTGGACATGGTCCAGTCCCTACTGGAAGGTTTGGGACTCATAGTGAACAAGGAAAAATCCATTCTTATCCCTTCTCGCTCTATGGAGTTGTTAGGGTTCACAATAGATACAGTCAAAGTAGTTCAGCTTCTCCCCTTAAAGAAGATAATCAAGATTCAGAAAGAAATAGGATATGTTCTCAAACAGGATTCTTTAACTCTGAGGGAGCTAGCGAGACCCTTAGGTCTCCTGTCCTCTTTTTTTCAAGCAATTTTTCCAGGCCCCTTACACTATCATGCTTTGCAAGAGTAAAAGGCAAGGGCCCTTCGGGGAGGATTATGGTATGCAGTGGAGGTTGGTGACATTTGAAAGTGGTGAGGCGTAAACATTGGGCATGACTTTTATATAGCGAGCGACGCGAATAGGTTTAATGGACAAACCTGGGATCCAGGGTGGGTCCCTCTCCTGAGAAAGAAATGAAAAAAAGATTGCCAAATGGTACATTTCAAAGCAAATGAATGTAGAGATAAAGCAAGGCTTATAAAGCAGTGGGAACGTTTAGTCTTGAAATATTAAACACATTAAAAACTCCCCCATGTCTTTCTGCATTATTATTTTTTATTTTATTTTTAGAGTTTTCTATAGCGCGAACAAGACCCAGAGTAGGGTATCAGAGCGCTTTACAACACAAAACAGAGTAAGTATAAAACATTTTGCACGAACAGAGCAGAGAAAGTATCAAAACATTTTTAACACGGTTCGGCAGGTAGCAAAAGCAATAATAGGGATGATTTGTTCGTAGCAGTAGGAACAGGTTCGGGTATAAGTAAGTCATAGAGGCGAGGGTGTCATTAAGGGGAGTGTAGAAGCCAGTTTGAAGTAGTAGATTGGTTCAGTGCCTAGCATGTCAGTGAGATCGCTGGTGTGAAGGTGGGGCCCCCTAAAGTGAGGCATGTGCAGAATTAAGGGAGGAATTTGCTCATCATGAATGATTTTGCTTCCCTTTTGAACAGTAGTGTAGAAGAGATTTTTCTGATGCAAGGAGGTAGGGCGTTCCAAATTCTTGGTGCCGCTCCGGAGAATGCTCTGTCAGAAGTTTTTTTCTTGCTGAAGCGAGAGGGTTTCAGGAGTAGATTGTCGGAGCTCCTTGAGTGTCTGTTTCCTCAAGATAAAGTAAGTTTCTGGGAAAGGTACTGGGGGGTATTGTGGTGTAGAGCTTTATGGGTGATGCAGGCCATCTTTAGGTGGATTCTTGCTTCGTCGGGTAGCCAGTTGAGCGCCTTCAGGTGTGGCGATATGTGGTCAAATTTCCTAGATCTTGTAAGGAGTCTTGCTGCTGCGTTGAGACAGGCTTTTAAAGGGGCTGTTGATATTTTGGGGAGCCCCGAGAGGGTGGTGCATCCGTACTCCAACCTCGAGATGACTAAAGCCTGAACTGCAGTTTTGAGGTCGGGGTTCTCGATGAACGTTTTCAATTTTCTGAGATAGCTGAGATGAAAGCAGGCATTTTTAGCCAACAAGTTGATGTGTGTTTGCATGTTAAGGTTCTTATCCAATGTAACTCCAAGCAATTTGGTGGAGTCCACCAGAATCGGCGTGCAATTTAGAGCAGTTATCATCTTGGTCCATTCCTTTATCTCCAGAGAGTTTTTTGGGGGGGAGATTAAGAGAAATTCAGTTTTTTGCGAGTTAAGCTTGAGGAAGTTGGTCGTTAGCCAATGGACAGTCTTTTCGAGAGCTTGATTCATTATCTTTATCTCTTCGATGGAGGTGATCTTGATTTAGAGTTGAGTGTCGTCCGCGTACATGTGGAAGGAGATATTCGCCTGTTGTAGTAGTTCGGTTAGTGGTTCGACATAAAGGTTGACTAGCGCAGGGGATAGGGTTGAGCCTTGTGGTACTCCTAGTAGGTTGGGTGAAGAGGGAGAAAGATTTTTATTCACCATGAACGATTGCGTTCTGTTTTCCAGAAAGGATTTGAACCACTGAAGGACTGTGCCGGTTAAACCCATCCTGTTTTCCAGTCTTCTGAGAATTTTGTCGTGATTGACCGTGTCGAAGGCTGAGGAGAGGTCGAGCAGGACTAGTAGGCGAGGAGGGCGTCGTCTACTATACGCAGAATCGCTGTTTCTGTGCTATGCCTGGGTCTGAAACCCGATTGGCAGTCGTTCAGAAGTTTGAAGTCCGTGATGTGTTGGTTCAGTTGTTGCTGAACACATTTTTCCAGGACCTTGGCTAGCATGGGAATGTTGGTTATAGGTCGGGAGTTAATAGAGTCGGAGGGGTTTGCTGTCGGATTTTTTAGGATAGGGGTGACGACCAATTTTTAGGCAATCCGGGATGTGACCTTGCGCTAACGAGGCATTGATGATTTTGGTCCAGAGAGGGGAGATGATATGATAGATGTGCGGTAGGCAGTTGTAGGGGACAGGGTCATTGAAGTGGTTATTAGGTTTGATCGTTGCTAAGATTTTGGTGATGTCACTGAGATCGTAAAGTTTGAAGGTAGACCAATGAGAGTTATTTTTGGGCAAAGGTAGATCAAGCTGTTTAGGATTTTCAGTTTGAGTGTTCTTTGGGGTAGCTGAATTAATTGCTGCCGTCCTTAGCTCAAGTTGGAGGGAGTTGGTTTTTGCTGTGAAGAATGAGGAGAATTCTTCACTACTAAGGGGTCGATTCCGATTCGGGCCGGAAATCTCTCCGACCGAGCCGGACCCGGAGAGATTTCCGACCGAATCGGACCCGTGCAGTCCGACCGAACTAGTCCGATGCATTCGTATGCCACCGGACACGAGTCGGTCGGACTCCCATTGAACTCAATGGGAGCCGGTCGTACAACGCGTACGCGGGCTCCCATTGCCTCAATGGGTGCGAGGGCGGACAAGGCGCCCCTACAGCGAGTACGCCGCGAAGCGCTCCGCGGCGTACACGCACAGGTAGGGGGACCCATGGGTCCCCCCTGTGTGCGCCTCGCACGGGTACGCGTACAGGGGGTCCGACACGGACCCCCAAAGTACGGCTCCGACAGCGAGTTCGAGTCGGACGGCGCGAGTCGGTCGGAGCGGTCGAGGTGCGCATCGTACTTACCCGGCCGGAAAACGTCTCCATTGCGCGGTGCGAATCGGGTCCGAGCGAGTCGGTCGGAGCGGTACGATCCGGGTACGAGTCGGTCGGAGCGGTCGGGTCGCCCGGACGAGTCGGTCGGCGAAGTCGCATCGTACTCGCTCGGCCGGACCCGCGTACGATTCGGTCGGGAAAAAGGGCTCCGAATCGGATCCGGTAAAGCCGAATCCTATTCGGAGCCCTACCGGCCGAGATCGGAATCGGCCCCTTAGCTGTGATTTCGAAGTCAAGAGTGCGGTTTTGGCCAATTTGTTAGATTGTTGTTTTAGCATTTCAAAGAGTTTCTTCGATCTATTTTTGGCATTGTCTAGTTCTGATCTGAAGAAGTCTTTTTTTGATTGTAAAATGTTTTTGTTATAGGAGTTTCTCGATTTCCTAAGTAGTTTGAGTTGGAGGGGGGAGGGATGTTGTCTCCATTTCCGTTCAGTTAATCTTAGTTTACGTCTCTCTTCGTTCAGGGCTCCGGTGAACCATGGGTTTTTGTCTTTGTCCGGAATTCTCTTGAGTTTAGGAGGGGCTACTTGGTCCAAGACTTTGGTCATCGTGGAGTTGTAGTGAGCAGTAAGGTCATTGACGTCTGACATGTTGTTGGGAGGAATGAGAACTTTCTCACAATGGGAAGCTGGGTTGTTCCAGTTGAGGTTTTTCGTGTCTCTTATCCAGTGTTTAGGTTTGAGTTGCTGTGAGTAAATTTTCTTTCTAATGGAGGGAATTTGGAAGGTAATAATGTGATGGTCTGACCAATCACAAGGGGTGATCGAGATAGATTCAATAATTTTTTCTTTGGAGATGATCCAGTCAAGTGTAGCACCTTTGGAGTGAGTGCGCTTTGAGATGGCTTGGGTCAGGGAATGGTCTGCTAGGAAGATTTTGATAGCGTTGACCTGCTGGGGGTTTTCCCAATGGAGATTGAAGTCGCCAAGGAATATGTCATTGGAATGAGGGGTCGAGTTCGTTGTAATGATTTCCATAAGTTGGTCTGTGAAAACCGCGTTCTTACCTGGGGGATGGTAGAGTATATGTAGTTTGTGGGAGTGGTTATCTGAGGATTTTAGGGAGATCCCTAGGTATTCACAGGAATCCAGGGGTTCGGAGTGAAACTTCGAGATAGTTATGTCGGATCGGTGTGTGCAGGCGATGCCTCTGCCCATTTTGTTAGTTCTGTCTAGTCTTATGATGTTGTAGTTTGGGGGGACTAGAAGGTCTAGGTATGGCGAGGAAGATTCTGTGAGCCAAGTTTCCGTGAGGATGGCTATATCCATTTTCAGGTTTAGAATGAGGTCGGCGATGTCTGAGGCGTGTTTTAGGGCTGAGCGGCTGTTTAGTAGGAGGCAGGAGATCTGGTTTGAGGCATTTTCTGAAGAGGGCTCGTGATTTTCGGTGGTAGGGGTTATTGTTTGAAGGTTATTCGAGTTTATCGTTCTGTGATTCGGTTGGGATGTTCTGTTTGGGTTGATGGGGACTGTGAGAATAGAGAGTTCTTCCTTATTTGTGATGGAGCAGGTAGGAGTTTCGTATAGAAGTAGTAAAGTTTGGATTTCCTAGTCCGTTAAGTAGTTGGGGGGTTCGCGTGTACGTAGAAGTCGATTATTCAGAGGCAGTGGGATAGTTTTTATCACGTTGTTGGTTGCAGCTAGAGAGTTTTGAAGATGATTGAGTTTAGAGAGAGAGTTTTCTGCGAGTAGTAAGATGTTTAATTATGTTGAGCAGTTAATGTAATGTGTAAATTGTACAGCGTGACAACTTTTGCACTTTAAAATGTATGCTTGCCCACTGTCTTGCACTGCATGCAGCATTAACTTTGGAAAAAAAATGCTCTAACCACCAGGCTTTGGGAAGCACCCATAGCTGCTGACTGCAACCAGTCACATAGAAATATGTGCAGACAGGTCTTTAAGTGGGATGAAAAAAGTAGGGGCTCTCTATAAAGGAACATGTCAAATACATTTCTGTGATTCCCATAGTTTGCCAACCGACCAGTATTCTGGTTTTCCGGTTTCTCTCTGAGATATAATTGTATCCAGATAAATTACATAACAACTGATCTATTAATTCCAACCAAAGGCAACTAATGCCGTGTCTGGAAAAAATAGGAAATTGGATGGCTGATTGTAGTCTCCAGCGGGGATAAAACCGAGCTCATGATCCTGGGCAGCAATTTCAGCCCTCGCTTAGAGATCCCCTGGCCAGCAAACTGGGGTCCCCCCCTAACTCCGAAATGCTCCATAAAAAATCTGGGTATGTGGCTCGATCAGAATCTAAATATGGAGACGTAAGCCAAAAAATTGGCGGGTATATGTTTTGGTATCCTCCGGATGATCAGGAAAATTCTGAGCCTAATCCCAGAGAACTCAAGAAAGACCATGGTACAAGCCTTGGTGGTCTCGCGACTCGATTATGGCAATTCGCTATACCTTGGGTCACCTAAATACGTCACCAATAGGCTACAGGTTGTTCAGAATGTGGCAGCTAGACTGCTTCTCAAGATACCTAGGAACCAGTCAGTCAGAGCGCCCTTGAGAGAGCTGCACTGGCTCCCCGTGCAGACCAGGATCAAATTTAAGTCCCTCTGCTTGGCACACAGAGCCATGTATGGTTGAGGCCCAGATATGCTACGAACTTTGATCTCCCCCTACTCTCCCCGCCGTTGCCTCAGATCAGGGTCGAATTTTTTGATGTGCACCACCAGAATTAAGAGATCAAGGTGGGGTGGCAGATCATTCTCTCACATGGTGCCCAAACTCTGGAACAGCTTGAACTCAGAGTTGAGACTGATCGGAAATGAACAATCTTTTAAAAAGAAACTTAAGACCTGGCTGTTTCCCTAACTCTCACTTCAGATAGCTGCCGTACCTGTTATAGCGCTGGGATGCCTGCGGGTAGCCATGCGCTCTATAAATCCCGTAAACCTAAACCTAATCTACACCTAAAACCTTTCACTACGATTGGCTTTGTCAATGGATCCTAGCTGTTTAAAATAAATGAGGAACAACAATGATTTTTTATAAATAATTAACATTAGAAATGTTTCAATTCCGAAATAGTGAGTCTTTGAATTAAATAGCATTGAGGCCTGTGGAAGTAGTTTTGGCCTTCAGTTACGTGTGCTTCATGTAAGATATGTATCCTCTTTTTCTCTGCATATCTTGTCCATCTGCACATCTTCAACCACCTCTCTTTCCTCTTCAACATCCTCTTTTCACTCTTCCCTGAATGCACTTCCTTCCATCTTTGTCACTTCAATGCCCCCAAGCATACACCACGCTCCCCCAAATTTAAGCACTCTATTTTCTCTTACTTTTGCCTTGCAAATATTTTGACATCTGTGTACCCCTTTACACACACATCCACAGAATTTCAGTTGCAAATGGAATACATAAACATTGTTCTCTGTGCCCTGCAGAGAGGCCAAACCACTGACACGCACTTTGTTTGGCTTCAGCCTTAGCGCCTGCACGTTCAATCAAAGCCCTAAGTTGGCAGGGTATGCCCAGACGTGGGTCCCTTGCTCACTTTGCCACTGGATTCAAGCTAGCCTTGCTGATGACGGCTGTTAGCCCGAAACCGGTCCCAGGATGCTTGTTTCCAGTCCAGGGAAGACATGGCTTGGCAGTTCGGGCTGGACTGTTCCCATGAGGCACAGGGTCAAGACTGATTTCCATAAAGCTATGTCTGAACTGGGGTGGCGAAGTGAGCTAAAGAATGATGATGGATTTAACCCAGATCTGTGACTGGGGGTGAGTGTCTGAAAAGTTTCAGCATTCCGTCCATCATCTCCTTCTGTTTGCTTTGTTCCACATAAATACCTGGCATGGCTCAAGCCTCAAAGTATGCACAGAAAAAAATACAGATAAACAACAACATTATAAAATAGCTACCTCTTGGGGAATGCAAGAATAAGTAATGTATGAGAAATAAGAGAGGAACTAAATCACTGAAATGTATTGCCTCAACGTTTTTAACATTCATTGTTTGCAAGTCAATCCATGTTTTGGCATCAGTGTTAACTTAGGGGCATGAAGCCACGGGCAGTTTTAATGTCACACATCAGAGAACTGTCCACTGTAAGCACATATTTCTCGCCTTGCTTGACTCGGATATTTGGATCAAATTCGCAAGGGAACAAGAACGAACCCTGCTCGTTATTTGGATCCATTTCGCGGTGGAACAAATGCCGCAGCTCCACTTCTAAAGGGGCCAGCTACGTGCAGTCAGGGCCTGGGGTGTCACAGTGGGGGAGGTTAGCGTGATGAGGGGTCTCAGCACAACAGATATAACACAACTTTAGCTTGCAAACACTTACCATTCCAGAGAACAAGGCACCGGATCAGACGTGCTTGCATCCACTCTCACGTATGACGAAAGGGTGGGATCTACACCTTTGAATGACGGACGTCTGAAGTCATGCAGGGATAAAGTCTCCGACGCCCGAAACCATGATGCTAATTGCGTCACTGGCCTACAGAGTGCATGCAACCATAGACCCAATGGCAATGAAGGGCTTTATAACAGAAAGCCCTGTGTCCTGCATCACAGTTCCAAAAGTTGATTTACTGCCTGGCTTCCATCTCCTGCTTCAGAGTGAGGCGGGGCAGGCAGCCTGAAACACACAGCCCAGCCCAGACTTAAATAAATCATTTTACTCAGAGATACGATCGTATCTCTAAATAAATCGATCTATTAAATATGTTATGTAAATGTGTAGAAATTTCAGAGGGGCGCAGCCCCACAGCCCTAATGGAGAAACCGCCCCTGATGGTATGTGGACAGGATATCGCTAGATCAAGAAGCGAAGATGAAACTGGGTTGGTGGTTGGAGAATTTAGATGCCTGGAATGGCTGGGCAATCTTTGGAAGTTCACCATACTTCATTCTGGAGTCGGCAGCAAGTCTAACTAGTTGGGGTGCATGCTTGGATATACAGGAAACTGGTGGATTGCGGTCAAAGACAGAGAAGTTGCATCACATAAACTATTTGGAATTGACAGCAGGTCTTTATGGTCACTTGAGTTTCAGACATTGTTTACAAGGCAAAGCAGTTTTATTAAAAATGGACAATGGTTCTGTGGTGGCCTATATAAATCGCTTAGGAGGAACAAGATCCTTAGATCTGTCCGATTGAGCCAATAAACTTCGGCTATTTTGCTTGGAGCACAATGTTTCAAGAAATTAGATCAGATTTGGGGTCCTCTGGAGATAGACCTCTTTGCAAGCAGACTGACATTTCAACTGAAGAAGTACTACAGTTGGATGCCAGACCCGGGGAATATAGCTGTAAACATTCCTTGAGAGTTGGAAGGGGTCCAACTCTTATGCATTCCCACCCTTCACAGTGATTCAGAGGGTCCTTCAGAAAGTGAGACAAGTGAAATACTCACTCATTCTGATAACTTCATTTTGAGTTTCACAGGAGGGGAACTCAATGCGACATTCACTTTTTTCTACCTGCCATGGATGGTCTGCTGAAAGACGCAGATGGATGCTCTGGTGCAGACAGGGACTTTGAGCCTTTTTGCATGGAAAGAATCAGGGATCTTTGGAAATGTCAGGCCTTTCGGGAAGAGCTCCTCAAGGAATGTTGGGCTCCAGGAACCCGGTACAGGTATAAGGGAATTTGGAAAACCTAGATACGTTGGTGCATGGAAAGAGACTTGGATCCCGCGGAGGCTCCGAAAGTTGAGGTAGCTAACTTCCTGGTGGATGGGGTCTTAGTTATAGAACTGCTAATTGCTACAGATCAGCGATCTCTGCGGGTCACAGATTAATGGCAGGAGCGTGGGGAAGAATGTTTTGGTTTGTAGAGTGCTTAAGAGCATCAGGTTAAGGAAGCCACCTAGACCTAGATATAAAACCTTGTGGGATGTCAATTTGGTTCGTACCTTGTTTTCCACATGGTCAGGTAATAGATATTTAGATTTGAAAAGACTTTCTATGAAACTAGCTTCATTACTCTGTCTAATCTCTTGACGTAGAGTTTTGACGCTAAGGCTTTGGAGGTAGCTAACAGTTACTATGAACCCTTTGGGGTAACTTTTGATATTACTAAAAGAACCAAGACTATGTCCGATACCATCTTTTATCCAATATTTGACTTGTGCAGGAAATTGTGTGCAGTAGATTGCATTGAGGAATATAATTCCCCAATTAGTACATTTTGTCCTGATGGTACCAAACAACTATTGATTTCTTTTGTTAAACCCTTTAAGGCGGTTACCACAGCAACTATTTCAAGGTGGTGAAATGTACTATGCAGCAGGCTGGTGTCGATCTACAGAAATTTCATGCTCATTCTATGAGAGGTGCTATGGCTAGTCAAGCCTTTTGGAAAGGTGGAAGACTTTTGGACATCATGAGAGCAGCTGATTGGTAAAATGCTTCTGTCTTTGCTAAACATTATTGTAAACCAATTGAGCACATGTCTGATATAGTCTTTGAGGGCCACCAACATACATAATGGTAGCATCTGGTCTTGTAAATGAAATAGCGATTCTCCAAATCAAATGCCAAGAGAATCTGAATTTCATTAAAAACACGGAGGCTAACATTATCCCGCCCTCCCATCCCATTTGGTGGGATTCGTTTCTTAGAATATAAAAAAAAGTATATATAAAATAATATAGAAGGATTTTAGAAATGGATGCATTTAATTATTGATGTGTTTTCTTCACTCTTCAAGTTTGTATGAACTGAATTTTCAACAATTCCTTTTCCTTTCAGATAACACCCAGTAGTGTACTTCCTCCAAGGAGTTTTTTGTTAAAGAATAGCAGTTTATATGCGTTTAATAAAGACCTTCAGTTGCCTCTGATTGCAAGGAGGGGGGGTCACCTGCACTGTGAAGATCAGTTTAACTTGCATTTGTTTTTCATTTAAGGTGCGTGTCTTATATTTTATAAGCAGTTACCTCTAATTGAAAGTCCAACCATAGAGGTAAAGTATTTTGTACTTTTTAGTTATGCGTCTGACTCAGCCCCCATGCTCACTGACCCGGTCCCACTGAGCTCAGGATAACAGTTTCCATAAATGTTTTAATGCACTGCAACCGCTTTTTAATACAGATTTACGTTAGTGTATATATTTTTCCAGATCATTTTATATAGGATGTGGGAGGAATATTAATTCCTCCCACTTCTTTTCTACATCAGACTTCACTGCATTTTGCCTTAGTAAGCATACGGGTGATAGCTAGTAAACTCTGAAAAGGGTTTAGTTGAAACTATTATTTCAGCAAGCAAGTTCATGCAAATGCTGCCGATTTAGCTGGAAACCCCCACTTTTTAAAGCTAAAATGAATGTTATTTTAAGTTTCTCTTGCTTAAAGGTTCCACTTCATCATGGAAATTGAGGATTTAAGCTTACCTGATTTTTTTTCCTCTAAATCTTGCTTTTTGATTATTTCAAATGTTAGCATGTATGCAAGGGAGCAAACCCAAACAATCAAAGGGGATTTAGGTTGAGAGAATTCTGTTTTTTTTCCTATTTTTGTTTTATTAAAGGATGCTAAATGGGGTCATTTGAAGCATGGTTGTCCATATCATAATATATCAGTTAAAAAGTCATCGGTTTTACAGTCATTTTAATAGGGGGTCTCTTGACAGTTTTCATTACTGAAGATTGGGCCACAATACACAAGATCATTATTTCTCCGTAGCGTTAAGTCATCTATGTATTCATTACAAAACTCTGCACCTGATTGAAATACAGGATTCACTGCAGAAATGTATTTGTGCAGCCCTGCCTCAAAAAAGTGCTAGTTTACTTTTCCTGTTTTTTTCCTCTCTTTTCTGTCGATCTTTTCTTCTACAGCAATGAACGAGTTGAAGACTCTGCAGGGTGTTCTAAAGGGGGAATAGACTATCAGAATCAATTTGACACCTAGCAAAATAGTCTTTTATGGCACGGTGCTGGATGTCATGGTATGGTAGATCACTTCTGATATATATCTGATTACTAATAACATCGGGAAGGTGCTCAATTATTGTAGTATTGGCCAATAATATGTTGTTCAATGTGCCTTACCAGCAGTGCAGCTCAGATCTACCAGGGCAATCGGTATGACCAAAGGCACTCTGTTTAACTTGGCATGCTGTCTTCCAAAAAGTTACATTTTATTAATTAAGTGTAAAGATCCACTTTCCACGCAATTGGTGAAGACAGGGTATCTTTATTGAAGAGCAACAGCAGGTACCTCCAGCTCAGCTTCACAGCTCATAAGAAATCCAGTAACTAACAAGGAATAACATTCTAACCTACCAACATGCTGAGAGTTCCATGACATGCAGATGACTCCACACATCTCCCCCTCACATATTATATTAATATAATAAATATGATACATTTAAAACATTTAATTGTCAAGAAAAGGTAAAGGAGCACAACATTTGTAAACATTACCAGTGCTCCAAGCAAAAACATCAATATTATTAAATATGATACATTTAATTGTCATGAACAGATAATGGAGCACGACATTTACAGACATTACCAGTGCTCCAAGCAGACCCATCATCCAGGATGACAATGTTCTTCTTTACAGATTTCACTTGCATTGGCTTAGAGAATTTACTATCTCCCTTAATAACAACGCCACCAAGTTTCACAACCACCCAATCTCCAATTTCCACATCATGACTTTTCACACCCTTCCTGACATTGTAATACTTTGCTGTGGCTAATTGGCGTTGAGCTACTTCACTTCCTACAGCATTACGATCAACCCACACACAATCCTTGTCTTTCAACCACCCAGGTACCTCCTTAACGCCAGGTTCACGTCCTTTAAGAGAAATAAACGGCGAAACTCCAGTCATAGAATGCAGTGTCACTCTGTATGACCACACAAGTTTCTTGAGCTCCTCACGCCATGGTAAACCATTCGAAAGTGACAACTGTATATTTTCCATAATCAAACGGTTGATTCTCTCAACTAAACCAATTGCTTGGGGCCTGAACATAGCAACTCTCTCATGACTGACTCCCAACTTGCATAAAAAACTTTGCATTTCTTTAGATACTAGTTGGACTCCGTTGTCCGACACCAAAACCTTCGGAATCCCTTCATTCAAGAAAACTCTTTCCATAAATGCAATTATCCTCTGCGTGTTCACGCAGTCAGTGGTCTCAACTGCAAACCATTTGGAATGGTAGTCAACCAAAACCATCATAAATTTATCACGTGACCCAAGTTTAAATATTGGTCCTAAAAAAATCAATTGCAACTCTTTCCCACGGGCGCTTGGGAAATGACACACACGCTAAAGGAGGTTGTCTAACAACTTTAGATTTGTCGGCTTGGGCACATGCATGACATTCTTTCACAACATCCTCAATATCACTATCCATTCCAGGCCACCAATACGTTTGTCGGATTCTCCTTTTGGTCATGTTCCTTCCTAAGTGCCCCTCGTGGGCGATGTTCACAATTTTCCCCCTCAATCCAACCGGTGGTACAAACTGACACCTTCTCATTAATTTTCCATCACATACACTCAACTCACTTTCTACATGATGGTAACTTCTAAAACGAATATCCTGCGTGACACTTTCACTCCATCCCATGGAGACACACCTAACTACACACTGCAAAATCTCATCGTTAGACATGGCGTCCATCCATTCTTGCTTGGAGAAGGCAGCTTCCTCATCATTGCAGTTAGTGTTAAACACTTCCTCAACTACATCATCTACATCTGAGGCAACTCCATCAATTGGCATCCTTGATAAATAATCTGCCACTACATTTTTTAATCCTTTAACATATTCGACAACAAAGTTGTATTCGAGTACTGACAACATCCACCTGGAGATTCTTGGAGTGACACTACCTTCAAGCCCTCTTCCCCCTTTGAACAAGTGAACTAAGGGTTTGTGATCTGTACGAACCTTAAATGGTAATCCCCACACAAAATATTTAAAGTGCTTTACGCCCCAACAACACGCTAAAGCTTCCTTCTCTATTACGGAATATGTCAGTTCGGCATCACGTAACCTCCTCGATGCAAACCCAATAACTTTCTCCACACCATCACTCATCTGCGTTAAAACTGCACCGATCCCAATTGCACTTGCATCAGTAGTAACAATAGTTTTAGCCTTGATATTAAAATGTCCAAGAGTAGGAGCATTCATAATACTGTTTTTTATCATGCGAAATGCATGATCGCAATTAGCATTCCATTCAAATATGATCCCTTTTTTCATTTGCATTCTTAAGGGTTCCACTATTTCAGTGAATCCTTTTAAAAATTTCGAGCAGTACTCTGCCAGACCTAAAAATGACTTTAATTAGTCTTTATTATGTGGGGCGTGGGCATCCTTGATAGCTGAGATAATACTTTTCTTAGGCTTGATGCCATCTTTACATATCTCGTGTCCTAGATAC
Organism: Calotriton arnoldi; assembly: GCA_963921515.1. NCBI lineage: Eukaryota > Metazoa > Chordata > Amphibia > Caudata > Salamandridae > Calotriton > Calotriton arnoldi. The sequence continues at coordinate 160,602 of CAWUFW010001083.1, read as the reverse complement.
GTTACATAACTTTTTTTCAGTTGACACTTTTCTTTTTTTATAGTAAGCCCATTAGTTTGCAATCTTTTGAGAACTTCATCCATTACCAAATCATGATGTTCATTGTCTTTCCCCACAATTAAGACATCGTCTTGAAAACACAAAACGTTTTTCATGTCCCCAAAAATTCGCTGCATCAGCCTTTGAAACACCGCTGAGGCAGATGCCAAACCGAAAGGCATTTTGCAATAGCGAAATGCACCCAGCGGCGTGACAAACGAGGTGAGGTGTCTTCAAGCTACATCCAAATCAATCTGATGATATGCTGCAGACATATCCATTACGCTAAAGACAGTACCCCCACCCATTGCTGTCAGCATCTCAGAGATGTTGGGCAAGGGTTGCCTGTCCACCCAAATATTTTTTTTTAAGTCGCGTAAGTCCACACACAAACAAATTTTCTTACCCCCATCCTTGGGTGCGACCACAATGGGGGCCAACCACTCGGAGGCCTCAATAGGTTCTATGATGTTTTGTGCGAGCAATTTCTCAAGTTCATTTTGTAAGGGATCTCTCATCAAATATGGCAAACTCCTCACCTTATGCACAACTGGAGTTGCATTTTTAAAAAAAATAATCTTGTGAGAAAAATCCTTACGTTTCCCTAGCTCCTCAGAAATGACTTGTGGGTATTTTTCTATCAAACCCGACTGATATGTTCCATCAATCTCATGTATCACTGTGGAAATAACAGGTTCTTTTGCATTGGGATCCAGAACTATGTTTAGATCTTTTTGGTGTCGCCACCCAAGTAAGTTGGATCCTTGCTTAGTCAAATACACTCGACCATACACCCTTTTTCCAGTGAACAAAATTACCATCCATTTCAATCCCAAAATATCAATCGTTTTTCCACCATATCCCACAGCCTTAATATCAGGCTTGTCCCAGGATTTGACATCTGCCTCATGTTCCCAGATTTTTGAATACATATCCATAGACAACAGTGTGTATAAACTACCTGAATCCACTAACATGTTATGTTATGTCCATCCAAATTTATGACACAATGAGGCTTACTCAGCAACGATGTACTTTCTTTAACAATATCACATTCTAAAATGGTATGATCATGATCTAATTCGAGATCTAATCCATCAACACATAACATAAACTCCTGAACATTCTCTCATATATCATCTACTTCTCGTATTTGAGTTTTTGTCCTACACACTTTGGCTAGATATCCCCTCTTCCCACAAGCTCTACACAATGCATTCCTGCCCATACATCTAGGACTAGAAGCTATGTGCCCAGGAGCACCACAGCGATAACATTTAATATTTCTCCAACTAGTTCCTGAAACAGCAATGTTTGCATGAGCAGTATCATTAAACTTGCTAGGGAGTTTATTAGAAGCAGCAGTATTTGCACGAGCAATATCGGTAAATTTGTTAGGGACCTTATTGGTACATTTTGTAGATGAATTTGTTACTTTGGTTTCATCCACGCATCCTGCTTGAGTTTCCGCACCTTTGACAACCTGTTCTTTAGACATCGTGGGATTGCTACAACTTTCCATTTCCTTTATCCATAAATCAGTATGCTCCAGACCCTTAGCTGTTTGAATTGCCTCCTCTAAAGTTGGGTCTTTAATGAGCAATTTCTCTCTCACTCTTTTATTATTGGTACACCTCACAATTTGGTCACGTATGAGGGAATCCGCTAAACCCTCAAAGCGACAAGTCAATGAAAGACCACGTAACGCAGCAACATAAGTTGCAATATCCTCATAAATTTTTTGTTTACGACAAAAGAACTTATGTCTTTCCAATACAACATTGACTTTAGTAGTGAATCTCAAATCCAGCATTTGCATAGTCATTTCATACACATTGTTAGGTTAACCATCCCCCATTCCTAAGGAAATTTCAGGAAGATCCTCGTATAAGCGCCGCCCTTCAACCCCTAAATGGTGAAGTAGAATCACTTGCCTATGCACAGGACCATACTTATCTGCACCTGTGGCGAGAATGTAAGTTAAAAATAACTTCTTCCAATCTTTCCAGAGAACAGCAGGTTCACCTGGAGTAGGAGGAAAAGTAGGTGGTGCAGATAATCCTTGATCTGCCATGTCAAATATTGATACAAGTAATATAGTACAATTAAAAACCAACTGAATAGTCCCACCTGTAAAAAGCAAACGTTAAATGAAATAACAAACTAAGATAACAAATCAAAATAAGAACTATAAAATAACAAACCAAGTTGTTCTTTGATGATTGCTTGAAGAGATGTCTGATCCAGTTCTTATTAAAATCGTTGTTAATTCAATACGTTGCTTTATTAGTTCAATCCAGTGTTGTCCATCCGATGTGTTGCCTGAAAATAAAACGTAATGATTTTGAAGTGCTTTCATTCAGCTCCGTTGAATGAAAGAAGAACGACGTGCCTCAATGTAAAATAAGGGAATTCTTCCCAATGTTTCAAAATGCCCGCCAGAACGTGAAGTTTACGTCGATTTTCTAAGGGAAATTGCCCATGAGAGAACGTGCACAGAGACGTGATGAGCAAACAACAGCAGCAGGAGCGCAGGCGAAGAATGTGAAAGCACCACGAGTCAAGAATGGCAGTAAGCGTTTTTGAAACTGTTTACTTTCAATTAGTTCGTTTCAACTGTGCCCGTAACAGCAATGGACCCCACAGTTGAAGCTGTTTACTTTCAATTAGACCGTTGACAAACTCTTAACTCCGTCCATCACAGCAATGGATCTTTATAATCCTCAAAGCAAGCAGCAAGGCACACGCAGGGTATTTCAGTACACAGAACAACGTCGTTAACGTTGATAGAGAACGGCTCATGTAAGGCAAGTCAGCGCAGTTTTCAGGAACTTTCCAATCTGCAATCTCCACACTGTAGTGCTTAAAGTGGCACAGAGTTCAAAATTCCACAGTAATCACAAGTCACACGCTATAAATCCGGTCCAGATGGAGTGATTCGGATTGTCATTCAATTAAAATTGCAGAGGTGACAACAAGTAGGCAGTAGAGGAAGGAAAAGTACTCACATTGAAGTAATTGTAATGGGTCCTTAGTAGTATATTCATCCAGGGGTGGAGGTACAGGTCATCTGCCCCCTGCGCAGACCAACTCGTCGCCAATGTAAAGATCCACTTTCCACGCAATTGGTGACGACAGGGTATCTTTATTGAAGAGCAACAGCAGGTACCTCCAGCTCAGCTTCACAGCTCATAAGAAATCCAGTAACTAACAAGGAATAACATTCTAACCTAGCAACATGCTGAGAGTTCCATGACATGCAGATAACTCCACATTAAGCCATTTGTTTTGTGTGCTGTGTGTACACACCAGGCACGGCTCCAGGGATTTTCATTTAGATGGCTCAAGGGTGCATTCGAGTGGGCCACTGCAGGCCCAATTTGTTGCTTCTGGAGATATACCTGCGAGCTCTGGATTATATCATATCTACTTCAAAACATGTTTGCACCACTATACAAAAGATACATTCTGTGTGTATACATTGCATGTAGAGTTTCTTGGAAGTAAGAGCCCATGTCTGTACATAACCGCCAATCTTCAAATTCTAGCAGGCCAGGTTTCAGGTCAAGCACCTGGATACCAAGCATACTGTAATAGTAGTTTAAGCTTAAGGTGGGCTGCATTACCACATGCAAGCCTTGACATCATTGCACTAGAAAGGCTGGCTATTTACTCACTGCAATTTGTCGAACACTTATTTCTCTGCACAATATGAACTTATATTTATTTATTTTCTTGTCATTCTTTTGTGATGTACTTTCATAGATAACATTTTTTTTTTAAACAGTAACACATTTGAAAAAAATCCCAGTATTTTTTAACACTGACTGCAGTTTTCATGCCTGACAATTGCTAAACTAGAAAGGGCAATCAAAAACATAACCTTCTGTTGTTCTTTGAAAACTCCCCTACAAACTCATCCATACATAGGTTTGCTGTGAGCTCCTTCTCATATGCTAGAATAGCCAAATTCTGTTACCGCTCATGATTCATTGTGCGGCGGAAAGGTGTGAGGACACGGAATAGGTTTGAAAAGGAGCTCTCACAGGCTGCGGTTGATATCCCTATTACTAGTGCATGTACATACATTTCATGGAGTGCTGGGACAACTTCAGTATAATCATGCACCAATATATAAATGGTGGCAACATCTGCACCTGTGGACTGCACAAATTCCACTGTAAAAGACAAATTTGTTTGCTGTGTCTGAAACACAGCATTAGCAGGCTTTAAAACTAAAAGTAAATCTTGTAAAAATGTCCTAATTGCATGAAACATTTTTTTTTGAATATGAGAATATTCCACAAGCTTCTGCCTTCAACTTAGATGTAACATTATCATCATGATATATGGCTGATATAAGATCAATGTTTTCAACCACACATTTTGTAACCTCATAATGGCTAGGCCATCGAATTTCAAGAAGACTTTTGAGAGTTGGTCAATTATATCGTTGACTCACATAATGACGATGAAAGAAATTGTACAGCATATTCCAAAGATCAAAGAATCGCTTTGCACTTGGTTCACTCTGGATGGCATATATGACAACAAGATGAAGTTGATGATTTGAACAGTGTATGTAAGGAATATATTTATTTAATCTTCTCTGAATCACAGCCTGAACACCGCCATTGCATCTGCTCATCACTGATGCTCCATCATAGCACTGACTTAAAATGTCTTTTGGTTTAAAATTACAGGCAACCAAGTGGCTTAAAATCTGATCAGCTGTGTATTCTGCATCTAGTTGTTCCATCTGTAAAAGACCAATTAAATGCTCCTCAGGTTTGGCTTTGCTCACAAAATGTACCGTGAGGGACAGATTTTAATAATACATTTATCACTAGTGCCATCAATTGTAATAAAAAACTCTTTGAATCACAACTTTTGTACTTATTGTGAGTATTGTGAGGATAGTGTACATAGTTTGCGTTTGTGAGTGCAGGGTGAGCAGTGTGACTTTGTGAGTGGAGGGTGAGCAGTGAGTTTTTGTCTGTTCAGGGTGAGCGGTGTGTTTTATAAGTACAAATTAAGGTGAAGTGGATACCTCAGCGAGTGTGGGGTCATGGATGAGTCTTTATAAGTGCAGGATCATGGATGGGCAGGCTATGTTTGTGCCTGTGAATTCATCGATTCCCTAACGGTGGTATAGGTTCCAAAACATGGGCACCCAGATCACAAAGTGTCCCTAAGAAATAAAGCTGTGCCCTCCTCTGGTATCAGCTGTTGCGCCTCTGTCTGATATGGAGAGATGGGGGACAACATCTGGGTTCCCTTGGTTCTTCTTGACAATCAGAGATGCTGTTATCCTACCAAACACAACCTCTGGCAACAGCAGCTGAAAAGAAAGGAGGGACATCAACGGACAGCCAATGACTTAAGGACATATCTATTCAGGCAATAAACAACACTGTCCCTATTATATTCGCTTAGGTCATATTCGTCCAGCATAATGTCACTGATTCTAAGCAAGCTCTGGATAAAGACCAGATCTAGAGATCAGTCGTTTTATCTGTTTTGATTTTTTTTTTTAGCAGAGTTTTATATAGCGCGAACTTGAACCGAATCGGGTATCAGAGCGCTTTACATAGCACCAGTTACGTTACATGAGGACACACATTCATTTTGGTTAGGCACGGTTGTGACTCTACTCGACTTATCCTTGTAAACAGTAAAGAATAAAACTTAGTAGCTGACTGTCACATATATGGCAGTGAAATTAGCACAATATCAATGCACATTACCAATGCAGGAGGTTTTGACTAAATTAAACCTTATTTGGTATTATGTGTCAGGCATTAGTTCTACCACTTGAGGTGCTGGGGACAAATCGTTCAGGGTAAGCTTTCGACAACATGTACCCAGAAAAAGGGTCAGAATTCAAGAATTTTTATGTTGAAATCTGTGTGCTAATACTGATTTCTGCATACTATTCCCCATTCCGAATGTGAAATTTGTATTGGCTCTTAAAAGGTGCTGTAATACCGTCTAGTATCGGTGTAAGAAATTGGGTTGCTGGTTTAGAGGAGTGAAACCCTTCTCAAGCAGCAACCACAATTCTTCTAAGGGTGAAGTCACAAACAATCCCTGAATTAACCTGTGCTCAATCCACTGGTAGCTTGGCACAGAGCAGTCAAGCTTAAGTCAAAGGCAATGTGAAAAGTATTTGTGCAACACTTCAAACAGTAACACAGTGAAAACACACCAGAAAATGAGCCCACACCAGTTTAGAAAAATAGAGTAATTTTTGATAAATAAAGCAAGACCAAAAGGACAAAAATCCGATCAGTTGAAGTGGGGATGTGTAGGTTTAAAGATTTTGGTAAAAATAGTGGCAAAAGACACAAAGGACCAACTATGGATATCTAATTGCACCGGACTGGGACAAAGTAATATGTTCAGACCGACCACGATGGAACATGGGCTGGCTACAAGGACCCAGTCAGGCCCGCTGAACAAAGTACCACAGAGTGTTGCGAGGGTCTGCGTCAAAGCAGCGTCGTGCAGCCGAAACGATGCGTTGGGTCTGAGATATGGTGAGGCTGCGGTGCTAGGTCCTGTGTCCTCGTTGAGGATCCCGTCGATGAGGGCTTGCGATGTGAAGTCTGGCACTGAGGATGCTTTGTGCAGTTGGGGCAATGTGTCAGTTCCAAGGAGCTCTGAGGCTTCGATAAGGAATCTGTCATCGTGATCGAGGCTGCCGTCGATGACAGATGCGAGGGCCTGTGCTGAGGATGCGTCGCGCAGCTGCGGTTCCGCATATTAGCATATTAGAGTTTTAACTACACTGGGTGCTTTGGATGTCTGTCTTATGCATGTAAGGATTTTTCTTTCTCATTTTGAATACACCTTTTCAATCTGGTTAATGTATAGCATGGTACTCACCTGGAATTAAGCGTGTAACACTGGCTTTGGATCATGCACTTTTGGAGAAAGTTTTGTCTGCATGAACCATTTGGTATTAGGGACTCTAACCATTACTGCACATAGATGTGAAGCAATTAATTATGTAAGTGTATCAAATTACTCTATCATCCTGCTTTTTAGAAGGAACCACATGTTCTGTTTTTGTATTTACAGGCATCAAGACTTTTAACCTTGTGGCTTTTCCTGATGAGGGCACTTATGGGTACCATAACACGCGTAGATTCCATCTGATCTCGAGCCACGTTTTTGACTACTGTTGTCTTGCCCCAGATATCATCTTGTTTTCAGTCATGTATTATCGATTGCTGTAGTGCTGAATCTACCAATTTGAATCAATAATACTCATGAAGTAGTTTGATCAGCAATTGTGGAATTCATTATTTTCATTGATTATCTTTGTCACTATTAATTTGAATGTATTCTGAGCATGAGAGTGAATGAATGAATGTGGATACGTTTGGAGTGAGCATGGGGACTGATTTAATTTACATGGTTTTTGTATTGTTTTTAAGATAATAAAACATATTTTGTACATTTGTTATTTCTTGGTCCCTTCAATTTATTTACTATCATAGTTTACGATAATTGTTTGAGTTGCCTTAGGACTTTACATTTACTTTGCAAATGAACCATTCCATGCAGCGGTGGTGATGTGTCGGTTCTGCTCAGGGTTGCGCCGCGCAGCAGAGGAGATGCGTCTGTTCCGCTGGATCCACAGAGACTGGCACAGCATCTTAGGCCAACTTCCAAGGGTCCAGGACTGGGGTGGCATCATTTGGCAAGGTAGACTTACAGATGGAAGAGCCCAGGTGCTGGGTTCAAGGTTGCTGGAGCCTTCTGTCCCTGAGGCTTCATTTAGGAGGCCAGTCAAATAGCTCTGGAGTCACTTTTGGGTCCTGGGTTCAACAGATGCAGGTCCAGTCCTGTCCTTCTCCCCCAGGCAGGAGGGCAGCAGGCTGCCAGTCAGCACAGCCGGGCAACAGTCCTATGGTGCAGCAGTCCTGCAGAGAGGCAGTCTTTTCAGCAGAACAGCAGTCCTTCTTCCTGGCAGAGTATCCACAGGTCCAGAAGTGTACTGAAGAGTTGGTGTCTGAGGTCCAATATTTTTACCTGGTGCCATCATCTGGAAGGTGGGAAAAGCTTCTAGCAGTCCCCCTTTGAAGTACCCGGGCATCCTGCCTTCCCTGTCCTGGCTCTAGATTAACTACGGGAGGGGTGCAGCCCTTTGTGTGGATGCAGGACACAGCCTATTCAAGTGTAAGTAGGGATGTGCACTGCTCAGGCCTCCCATCCTACCAACGATGGCCCATAGAGGCACACCTAAGCTCTTTGTTGTGTGGGGCAGTCTAGGAGGAATACACAAAGCCTGACTGTCAGCTATACCAAGTCATGTGACCAGGAGACACTAAATGGCTAAGGCAGGAAAATGCCAACTTTTGTACTGGTAAATGAATTGCAGTGACTGCTCATTTACAAGGTAACATAATTATCGGGCTTATCACCATCCATGCGCAACTCAGGGCACTAACAATGCATGCCTGTTGGAAACTGCGTTTTTTTGTGCATGGACTTTTGCATGAAATTTCACGCGTTTGTTGTACGATTTACATTCTCACTTCAAACACTAATGTTTGGCCTCCTGACAGGCAGCCCGCAGGTAGATTACTTATAGCAACCTTCCTAGTGCACTGACACTTTCTACTATATACTTACTTTGTTCCTTGTGCACTTTTTCACTTAGCTGATTTACAAAGCACTTTGCTGCACTATAGGAGACTAATGGAGGCATGGCGTTTACTACTTTTGTGTTCTAATCCACCCAATCAGGTTGGTGTTTCACATGACGGTTGGTGACCAGTTGCATTCCATAAACACAATGAGAATTGTCCCTCACAGTATGAGGTTAAATAAGCAACATTTTCAGACGCTGAGTTTTTTCTAAAAAAATGTTTTTTTATATGTTTTTGATTGTAGACATGTCCTGACGAAGGGCTACTGTCACAGCCCAAAATGCATTGGGATGAATTACACCGCTAGTCTTAAAGAATGTCAAGACTAGTTCTCATGTGAAAGACTTACTGACAAGAATCGTGTCTTTGCAATTAAATCGACTTGATTAAGATTTTGTTTACGAGTGATATAATGTGAAACACTTTCGTTTGTTGAATATTTGTGTCCATGTTTTTACAAATTTAGTTCATGTCACTAAAGGAGCATATATTGGAGATATAATCTGATTTTATTCCTATTGCCGGGAAACAGTAGTGCACACTGTGTCTAGAGCACTTGTTCTAGGTACTGACTTTTTAAAAGTGGCATTTTCAAAATTGTAATTAAAATCAGATTTTACCATGAAAGTGGATTTTTCATTACAATTCCAAAGACACCAAACATTAGCTGGTTACCTACTTCCATCTGGAAATTATGGCGTATTAAATGTAATAAGATAACTCCAATGTTATCCTATGGGAGAGTTAGGCCTAGCAGTAATTAAAAACGAATTTAAGGGTTTTTCACAACCAGGACATGTAAAACCTAAAATTACATGTCCTACTTTTTAAATACACTGCACCCTGCCCTCTGAGCTGCCCAGGGCCTACCGTAGGGGTGACTTATATGTAAGGTTTGGGCCTGGCAAAAGGTTTATTTTGTCAGGTCGAACTGGCAGTTTAAAACTGCACACACAGGCTGCAATGGCAGGCCTGAGGCATGTTTAAGTGGCACCATCTGTGTTGCAGGCCCACTAGTATTATTTAATTTACAGGCCCTGTGCACATGCGGCACCACTTTACGACGGACCTACAAGTAAATTAAATATACCAATAGAGGAGAGAGCACAAAGCACTTTTAACACTGGTTAGCAGCGGTAAAGTGCGCAGAGTTCTAACGCCGACAAAAACAAATTCAGCAAAAATATGGAGGAGGAAGGCAAAAGGTTTGGGGGAAGACCAACCTAAGACTGACAGGTCTAACAATTGGTATTGCTGCTCCTTTTTACGAGGCCACATGTTATAAGTGCATTAGAGCGAGAAGGCAACTCCCCACAAGTAAGGGGTGCGATGAGGAAGAAAGATGCGGATTTAGTAAAAAAAAAAAAATATGCACCACTACGCCTCTGCAACTTAGACCTCATTGCAAAATGGGTGGTAATGCTGAATCGAGCCCAAATGTTTTTTTTTGCACCTTATTTGTCATGCAAGTTGTGCAAAATGAACACATGCCTGAGATTATTCTCTGTGTAGATTTCACCAGGTAACATAAGTATGAACATCTGCAGAACTCAGGTGAAGTTTATCCCATATTCTGACTTTATTGACTCGGATTGAGGTGGTAATTTAAATCCGCAAGGGGTAATATTGGATTTTGCCCGGTATAAAATGGTAATTCCCCAGCAGTCGGAATGAGGCTCTATGTTTTTCATATTGATTTTTTTCTCATACCGCCGCATTCTCTCTGCAACTCCACACCACACATAACGCCTACTTGAAATTATTGCTGCTTCGTGTTTTATTTGCCAGTGTCTGGTAGCCAATTCCATATCTTTATTTAATGTGTGTGTTAAAGACTTGCCTAAACTTGCAGTTTGCTTTGAATGTGTTGTACTTATGAATGTACCTTTCTGGTAGATTTGCATTTTATAATTGAATTAGCCTTAAATGGAAAATTAGCATCCTAAATTGAATTACCATTAAATTCAAATTAGCTTTCTGTAATTTAATTAGCATTAAATGCAAATTGCCTCCCTTTTCTCCAGCTCACTTGGATGGAAATCCTAATTTTCTAACAAGCGTTCCATTGTCTTTCCAATATAAAACAAAAACTGAGACATAGCGTGACAAAAAGCGAATGTTTTCATTAGGCAAAATAAGGACTAAAAAGCTAAAACTCAAGTGTGACAAAGCATGGATGCTGACGTGACATTTACTACTATTGAGGGAGAAACTTAATTGAGTTTGAGCTGACACAGCTCGATGCTGATGAGCAGGAAGGGAAGCTTATCTGAGCAGAGCCATTCTAGCCTCACATTGTGACAGATAAGAGACGGCGCCATATTTAGCTGTATCTAAGGTGCCACGTCTGCCAGATGCAGAATGTACTGGGAAGCATTCACCTGCTTCCAGAATCCAATGGACTAGACAGGATTATCGGTGTCACGCGAGAGCATAGTAAAACTGCGGCTATCTCCTGAGCTTCTCTTCTCTAGTTTTCAAATAGTTATTAATGTATTGATTTATGGAACGTGCTAATGTAATGCGCAAACATTTTCTTAAAACAAACGTATACATACAAAAATATACTTTTTTGTTAATACTGCGTTATCAACGCCCTCCTTCTTTGAACCTTTTGCTAACATTGGCTTCAGTACTGCCAGACTCAAGGACCCTGATGGAGAAAACTTGTGAGGTGAAGTAAGAGCGGAGTGCCACCAATGTACTAGGTTCGGGTGCAGACGGGCGCAACTTGGGGGTCGATTCCGATTTGGGCCGGAAAAAGCACCGACCGACTCGGAGCCGGAATTTATTACGACCGACACGTACCTGTGGCGCCCGACACGCCAAGTACGATGCAAGGCGTGCAAAATCCGACCGACACGTACTGAACCCAAGCCGAACGACCGAGCCGCACGGAAAACAGCAATCCGGCCGGAAAAACACGCGAATCGAACCGACCGACACGCACCCGGAACAAATCCGACCGAAACGTACACGCGAACTCCAAACCGCAAAGTACGATGCAAGGCGCGAAAACCACGACCGAGTCGTACGGAGGACAAGCCGTACGACCGACACGCATACAAAACCGAGCCGAAGTAACACAAAACACCGCGACCGACGCGTACGCAGCATAGAAAACTGCACAAACACAGCGTGAACGAAACGAAGAAGACCGTACGAGACAACTGCAGGGTCCGACTCGGTCACAAGAACGTTTCCAACATGCACAGACAGTACAAAGGAAAAATTACACAAAAAAAGGCCAAACAAGCAATTACAAAGCCAATAAATACTGGGGGGGGTGGGGACAGAGAACAAAGACACACCCACAACTCCACCCATATAAAGGACACAAATCCCAACCATGATCCTTTGCAAATGCCATTCTACTGCCAGCACCCAACAGACAGCAACCACACACCCACAGCTCATCCCTCACACAAGCCACACACCATCAGCACACCAACAAATACCTACCTCACATACACCCAGCAAAACACACATTCACACACCCTCACCTGCACACCAACACACACATCACTCACCATCACCACCCATCACCATGCCCCCCAAGAAGAATCACAAGTTCCTAGATTGTGAATTGGAAGTCATGGTAGACGAGATCCTCAGGGTAGAGCCACAGCTGTTTGGCACACTGGTCCAACAGACCCCCATCTCCCAGAAAACCAAGATGTGGGAGAGGATCATCAACAGGGTGAACGCACAATCACCATGTCTGCGCACAAAGACCGACATCCAGAACAGGTGGTATGACGTGCGCAGGAGGGTACGGGACCTGCTCAAGAAAGACTACCTCCTGAGCCAATACACCGGCAGTGGCCCTCCTGCCAAGCCAGTATACCTCAGGCCCTGGGAGGAGAAGGTACGGTCCATCCTTCCGCCAGTGAGCGTATATGGACTAGAGAACATCCCAGAGCCTGGTGAGTACACAACAAATGTACACAATATTCAGCTACAATACACACACACATCACTGTCAAGGGGAGAGTCAAACCATGCACTCATAGCAATTACACAGCAACCAGAACAGAATCATCCCAAAATGTGTATGTCAGTCAGATAAACACAACACATGCCATCTCAAAGTTACATTTAACCGTGTCATCACATGTACAAACACAACTACAACTACAGCTAGGCAGTGGCACAAATATAACTAACAAACACATCCAGACATGTAGCCACCACTACAACACCAACACACAGTGAAGACCACTGAAAGAAAGGAATTCTGTGTATGCTGGGCAAGTCAGTGTAGCCAATAGCATCATGGGACTCGTAGTCACACATATTGCCCCCCCCCACAACTGTCCCATCAACACCACCATGAACCATGCGCACATCACAGGGAGTGGAAAAGGACTCACAAGATGGCTGACACTGGCTACTGCTGTGGGGAGCACAAGGCCCTGCTGGCAACTGTGCAACAACCAACAGCAGGACACCACTGACTGACATCCTGAGAGACAACTTCCACTCCCTGCAATGGAAGCACGTTCCATGGTGGGATATCTGGCTGGGTGGGAAGGAGGACTCGCAGCACTGACCATAGTCACAAGCACCTCCCCTCACACACACCCTCAACACATACTCCACATAACCCACCTGGGAGAATGCAATGCCACACATCCTAACTCAAGATCCCACAAAGAACCTCCACCCTGGGTTATGTCGTGTGAAGCACAGGGACACTCTTGGGACTTTCAGCCAAACAACTGCCAGGACAACACTCCCAGCCATCCTGTCAGCACAGGCAGCCCACCCCACAGGGAAGCAGAGTCAAAAGGAAGGAAGGATGGGCATGCTGGGAAGGGGGTGGAGGCAATAGCATGATGGGAGTCGTAGTCACAGCTCTACATCCCCCACCACATGGCCCAGCAAGCTCACACTCACGCATGCACATCCCACAGAGAGTGGAAAGGCCCATCAAAGATGTCTGACACTGTTGCTGTGTCGTGGGGATCACAAGGGCATGCTGGGAACTGCACACCAACCAACAGCAGGACACCACTGTCAGCCATCTTGCCATTGCTCTCACACCCACACACACTGAACTCCCCACAAAAGCAAGTAAGTATGGGAATGCTGGGAAGTGGGGTGGAGGCAATAGCATGATGGAAGTCATAGTCACAGACATAGCTCACCCCCACAACTGTCCCATCACCACCACCCTGAACCATGCTCACATCACAGGGAGTGGAAAACGACTGACAAGATGGCTGACACTGGCTACTGCTGTGGGGAGCACAAGGGCATGCTGGGAACTTCACACCAACCAACAGCAGGACACCACTGTCAGCCATCTTGCCATTGCTCTCACACCCACACACACTGAACTCCCCACAAAAGCAAGTAAGTATGGGAATGCTGGGAAGTGGGGTGGAGGCAATAGCATGATGGGAGTCATAGTCACAGACATAGCTCACCCCCACAACTGTCCCATCAACACCACCCTGAACCATGCTCACATCACAGGGAGTGGAAAACAACTGACAAGATGGCTGACACTGGCTACTGCTGTGGGGAGCACAAGGCCCTGCTGGGAACTGTGCACCAACAAACAGCAGGACACCACTGACTGACATCCTGAGAGACAACTTCCACTCCCTGCAATGGAAGCACGTTCCATGGTGGGATATCTGGCTGGGTGGGAAGGAGGACTTGCAGCACTGACCATAGTCACAAGCACCTCCCCTCACACCCCCTCAACACAAACTCCACAGAACCCACCTGGGAGAATGCAATGCCTCACATCCTAACTCAAGATCCCACAAAGAACCACCACCCTGGGTTATGTTGTGAGAAGCACAGGGACACTCTTGGGACTTTTAGCCAAACAACTGCCAGGACAACACTCCCAGCCATCCTGTCAGCACAGCCAGCCCACCCCACAGGGAAGCAGAGTCAAAGGAAGGAAGCATGGGCATGCTGGGAAGGGGGTGGAGGCAATAGCATGATGGGAGTAGTAGGCACAGATATTGCTCAGCCTCACAACTGGCCCATCAACACCACCCTGAACCATGCTCACATCACAGGGAGTGGATAAGGACACACAAGATGGCTGACACTGGCTACTGCTGTGGGGAGCACAAGGGCATGCTGGGAACTGCACACCAACCAACAGCAGGACACCACTGTCAGCCATCTTGCCATTGCCCTCACACCCACACACACTGAACTCCCCACAAAAGCAAGTAAGTATGGGAATGCTGGGAAGTGGGGTGGAGGCAATAGCATGATGGGAGTCATAGTCACAGACATAGCTCACCCCCACAACTGTCCCATCAACACCACCCTGAACCATGCTCACATCACAGGGAGTGGAGAAGGACTCACAAGATGGCTGACACTGGCTACTGCTGTGGGGAGCACAAGGCCCTGCTGGGAACTGTGCACCAACAAACAGCAGGACACCACTGACTGACATCATGAGAGACAACTTCCACTCCCTGCAATGGAAGCACGTTCCATGGTGGGATATCTGGCTGGGTGGGAAGGAGGACTTGCAGCACTGACCATAGTCACAAGCACCTCCCCTCAACACAAACTCCACAGAACCCACCTGGGAGAATGCAATGCCTCACATCCTAACTCAAGATCCCACAAAGAACCACCACCCTGGGTTATGTTGTGTGAAGCACAGGGACACTCTTGGGACTTTTAGCCAAACAACTGCCAGGACAACACTCCCAGCCAACCTGTCAGCACAGCCAGCCCACCCCACAGGGAAGCAGAGTCAAAAGGAAGGAAGCATGGGCATGCTGGGAAGGGGGGTGGAGGCAATAGCATGATGGGAGTAGTAGGCACAGATATTGCTCAGCCTCACAACTGGCCCATCAACACCACCCTGAACCATGCTCACATCACAGGGAGTGGATAAGGACTCACAAGATGGCTGACACTGGCTACTGCTGTGGGGAGCACAAGGCCCTGCTGGGAACTGTGCACCAACAAACAGCACAACACCACTGACTGACATCCTGAGAGACAACATCCACTCCCTGCAATGCAAGCACAGTCCATGGTGGGATAACTGACTGGCTGGGTGGGAAGGAGGGCCGGCTGTCAACCAAATACAACCAATGCAGACCATGTTCACACCCCAACAAATACATAGAAATGCCCAAATAATGCAGGACAATGTGCCACACCAATATCAACCCCTGACTGTGACGACTTAGGACAATGCAATGTACAGGCCCGCACCCAGAGGCACAGTCACAACTGTCAGGTGTGTCAACCATTGATGCCTGCAGAAACATAACATACATTGTATGTGTCTCCCAAAAACAGGTGATGATGGGGACACAGCAGCAGACGCTGAGGAGTCCCAGTCCCAGGCTCAAGAGGATGCGGAGCTCACTGGTGTCGTACAGCCTCTGCCCTCCTCGGACGAAGAAGACCAACCTGGCACATCCGGTGCAAGTCTACATGCAGCACCAGCAGGACCACCAGCTGCAGCACCAGCAGGACCACCAGCTGCACCCCTGCACCCACCCCTCCAACGACTGTCACCACAAATACCATCCCTGCCGACATGGACAGAACAAGGAGCAACACCAGCACAGGGACCCTGGACCAACGTGGGGCCATGGACACCACCACCACCACCACCACCACCACCAACCCCCAAGGTGGACCAGGGTCATCTGTGCGTGCCACTGCACGCACTGCACATGTCGGCAGGGGTGGTGGGAGGGGTGGGAGACAGAGGTCGCTGCTTGCAGAGGTTGCTGGTGTGCATGATGACCCACAACTGGTACGCATAGCCGATGCGTACCAGTCCAGCACCGGAGATCTCAGCCAGGTAGTGGGGCTCCTCAGAGACATGAAACAGCAGCAGGCTGCCCATCATGCCCGCTTGGACTCACACATGTCCCGCGTGGAGTCCAAGTGGGACGCACTGCAAGAGATGACGGCGGTGCACAGGGACATTTTACAATGCCTCCGCCAGATGAACAGCAAACAGTCCACACCTCCCTGTGTGCCAACAACATCTGGTGCTGAACAAACTGCAACTGCCACAGGGAGGGAGGATGACTCTGGCGGAGAGTCCCCTGCACCGCAGCAGCCTGTACTTGAGGGGCCCCCCCCAAAGAAGAGGGGTCGTCCGAGGAGGGGCAAGTGAGAGGCCGATGGCCAAGCGCAACTCCCAGGAAGCCTGAACCTGTTCTGGATGTCCACCTTTGTGCACAGACTGTTCACCCTGTTGACGGCAACACAACTCCCACACATTGCATGGGGAGTACAAGTTGGACCAATGTCTCAGACAACTGTGGCCCCGATACTGGGGATTTTGTCTACCAGGACTTTCAATTCACCTAGGAACTTCTGATTGCAAGATATATGTACAGCACTACCCATCCTATGCACTATTCACACAAATGTATCACAATAAACACACTAATACACCATACTTACCTCTGTTGTGATTCCAACGTGGGTGCTGTTATGGGGATGATGAACTGCAAAATTACACTGTGTATGCGAACTGCAACAGCAAGTACAACACAGGCATGTGAGTAAAGGCAACGTGACACATATGAGGGAGACACACCACCAGGGCTACACAACACATACACACCTAGGCCATCTGACTCATTGCCTACACTGATGTTGCCAGGGAAGACGGTGCAATGCACAGACACCACACCTATTCCCAGTTGTAGTCAAGTAGCCCACAGGTGCAGTAAGCAAATGGCAGTCAAATGTGTGACCACAGACAACGCACATCACAAAGTGAAGCACAGGTTTATTACACAGTTGCAACATGTCATAACCACTACAGATGCAAGGTAATCCCACCTGGCAGTGGGCACACAGTCAACAACTGTAGAAGGAAGGAAGTCCATGGGTGTGGCGCACATCACCTTTAGGGACACAACAGCTACCACCCTGGAAGTACAATCACGTCGTTGGTGGACACAGTTGACCAAACGAATCTGAAAGTACCCTGTGAAGGACAGAAATGACACACAGTCAAAAGCAATGGAGAACAGGACAGAACAGCAAAACTCATGCACAATACATGTTACAAGATACCCACCCAGAACCAAGTTAGCATGTCAACACTGTTGGGGAGTACAGACCACCTGTAAGCACACATCGCTACACACATCCAGTCAAGTAGCCCATGGACACACTCCAACAGCACCAGAGCACCACCTACACATATCATGCCAACTCACATCATTGACATGACACCTCAGGATACTCACATTCAGCTAAAGAAGTTGGTGATGAGCTGTGTGCGGACATCACCCTCATCATCATCATCATCACTGGCATCGTGGTCCAGGCCAGGATCCTCCACAGGTGGCGGATGTTGGTCATTGTCATCCTGGATGAGAGGCAACTCCTTCCGCACTGCCAGGTTGTGGAGCATGCAGCAGACGATGATAATCTTGCACACTTTCGCAGGGGCATATGGGAGGGACCCTCCGGTCTTGTCCAGGCAGCGGAAGCGGCTCTTCAGGAGACCAAATGTCCGCTCAATCAATCTCCTGGTCCGACCATGTGCCTCATTGTAGCGCATCTGGGCTGGTGTCACAGGGTTCCTTAGGGGTGTCAGCAACCACGGCATGTTGGGGTATCCCGAGTCACCTACGGACAGACAAGTGCACATTAGCTGACTTGGAAAAGTGGGCGGAATATTACAGATCAGATCACACACAATGGCACAAAGTCAGTACACACCGACAAGCCAGGCACGCTGGTTCTGCATCTGTGCCATCATCCTGGGGATGCGACTACTCCTCATCACAAAGGCATCGTGTGCTGAACCAGGGAAACGGGCACACACGTGTGTGATGGTCATATCTGCAAGACACACCACCAGTGCATTGACCGAGTGGTAGTGCTTGCGGTTCCTGTAGGCCTGCTCCTGGGCCTGTGGTGGTACCAAAGCCACATGTGTCCCATCAATGGAGCCAATGACATGCAGCATCCTCCCCAGGGCATAGGAGTCACTCTTCACGTCAGTGAGTCGTTGCAGTCTAGGGAAATAGATGTACCGGTTCAGGAATAGCAACATTGCCACCAAAACATCGCGGAGCACACGGCTCAACATGGTCTGTGACATCCCACCAGCAGTCGCCACAGTATGTTGGAAGGTACCGGTGGCAAAGAAGTGTAGGGCTGCCATCACCTTCACCTTGGGGGTCAGCGCTGTAGGATACGGCCGGCCAGGCTGCAAATGTGGGGCCAACTGCACTGCCAAATCCTCAATCAGCTGCCTGGTGAAGCGGTACCGTCGGATGCTGTCCCGTTCCACCATCGTTGCCAGGTCTGGGAATGGTCGATAGACAGCAGGAGCCCTGCAGTGCAGAGGAGAAGAAAGCAAGATTGTCAGTCAGCCCACATATGCGGCATTGATCACACTCAATATCCCAACATACATCATTATGAGGCACAACTACATGAAGTGTGCAGTTCCGTAAGGACATGTATGGTACATACATGGCCAACATCTGTCATCACGGTTCAACAAGTGGCATCAATAAGTCCCAGGTTGGCCCAATGGATATCATGAGGCCGTGTCACAGTTCCCATCTCCTGCTGCCGTGTCACAATCACCCCCCACAGTGACATGTGAGGACAGATGTGCCCCAGGCATCACAGCTCAACGACAGGTACATTCCCAGGGACCCTGTTTTGCCACATGGACACTGGCATTACATGGAGTATCATGTATACACCACAGCAAAACAACTATGACCCCCACAGGTAGTGGTCCCACTTGCCACTGCAGGACAGACATGGACGTCTGTGACACACACACGCACAACATCAAAGTCCATGCACACACAACGTGGATGTGGAGTCTGTCTCCCATTGTGCACATGAAATCAGAGACATTGTAAACACTACATGCACACAGACTGTGGAGGACCATCACTATTGTGCCACTGGGACACCCTGGCTCAAACATACCGTCCCACATGGGACTCACGGGGTATGTGACATGACATACACATACACCACCGTGAAATGTGACCATGGCACATGCACAGATATGAACAGTTGCACATCACAGTGGTCATGTACACGTAACACCCAGGATCCTGTCCCCATGAACACGTGCACAGCCTGGGGGTGGCTGCCCCCAGGTGACACCCACAGGACAACATGTACACCAACATACACACAATAGGAAATGCAGCCTTACATGCCTTATCATACAGTTTGGACAGGCTGTCGTGCTGTAGGTGTGCCCCTCACTCCCTGGGAGCTATCTGTGGCTGGCATATGTCCATCTGAGACAGGCATGGTGACATATGCCAGTCACTTGTACAGGGATGCGTTGAACAGCAATGGACCGATCGGTGCACCTGGCCGGCCCATTGCATTCAATGTGTGCGTGTACGCGTTGTACCCCTGTACGCGTTGTACCGCAATGGACCGATCGGTGCCCCCGGCCGGCCCATTGCATTCAATGTGTGCGGGTACGCATTGTACCCCTGTACGCAGTTGTACCGCAATGGACCGATCGGTGCCCCCGGCCGGCCCATTGCATTCAATGTGCGGGTACGCGTTGTACCCCTGTACGCATTGTACCGCAATGGACCGATCGGTGCCCCCGGCCGGCCCATTGCATTCAATGTGTGCGGGTACGCGTTGTACCCCTGTACGCGTTAGTACCGCAATGGACCGATCGGTGCCCCGGCCGGCCCATTGCATTCAATGTGTGCGGGTACGCGTTGTACCCCTGTACGCGTTGTACCGCAATGGACCGATCGGTGCCCCGGCCGGCCCATTGCATTCAATGTGTGCGGGTACGCGTTGTACCCCTGTACGCGTTGATCAGCAATGGACCGGTCGATGCCCCGGCCGGCCCATTGCATTCAATGTGTGCGGGTACGCGTTGTACCCTGTACGCGTTGTACCGCAATGGACCGATCGGTGCCCCGGCCGGCCCATTGCATTCAATGTGTGCGGGTACGCGTTGTACCCCTGTACGCGTTGTACCGCAATGGACCGATCGGTGCCCCGGCCGGCCCATTGCATTCAATGTGTGCGGGTACGCGTTGTACCTCTGTACGCGTTGTACCGCAATGGACCGATCGGTGCCCCCGGCCGGCCCATTGCATTCAATGTGTGCGGGTACGCGTTGTACCCCTGTACGCGTTGTACCGCAATGGACCGATCGGTGCCCCCGGCCGGCCCATTGCATTCAATGTGTGCGGGTACGCGTTGTACCCCTGTATGCGTTGATCAGCAATGGACCGATCGGTGCCCCGGCCGGCCCATTGCATTCAATGTGTGCGGGTACGCGTTGTACCCTGTACGCGTTGTACCGCAATGGACTGATCGGTGCCCCCGGCCGGCCCATTGCATTCCATGTGTGCGGGTACGCGTTGTACCCCTGTACGCGTTGTACCGCAATGGACCGATCGGTGCGCACCCATTGACAATGGCCTAGCCTGGCAACGGACGCGTTTTCGAAATTCGAACGAGTCGGTTGCTGGAAATTCAGTTGGTCACCCACAACAATGTTGCAAAATCATGTATGTCATGAAGTTGAAGATTTGAAGGATGCTGTGGGCGTGTATTGGTGCTGCTATTCCATGGATTGGCCAGATTCAGAAGATGCAAAAAATTTGGACCTATCACTTTGGACACAAGGGACAGTATCTGCCTCTCCAGCACATATATATTGCTGGCTGTTCCCCTGAGAGCTCACTTGCCTGCACTACATGCTCCAGGACGACATCTGCCACTGCACTGCTGCTGTCTCTGCCCCTCTGGACCCTGCAATGGCACGTACTGTGGAGAGAGCCCCAGCCTTCAGCCTTGAGGAGAACCAGGCCCTGCTGGACAGCCTACTTCCACAGTACAGCAAGCTGTATGGGACACCAGGGGAGCAGGTGAGTGTTCTGTGCACTGCCTTTCTGAATGTGCATTTTGTCTGACTAGCAAGGCTGAAAGTCTGCACGCCACTGGCTAGCAGGCTCACTGAGTAGTTGTCACCCCCATAGTGTGTAGTGACATGCACTGGACAGGTATGGTGCAGTGACAGTGCATTTGAACAAGGTTTTACTTCCCATGCAGTGATACCATGTAGTGACGTCTGGCAAACTGTCCATGGGCAGCGTTGCACTGCCTGTGTACATCATGTGCCCCTGTGATTGAGACATGTATATACAACTGTGTCATGCACGGATATGTTGCATGTGTAGTAATGGCCTTTTCACTTTGTCATCCTGACAGGTTAATGCCCATCGGAAGCAGGAGATCTGGAAGGACATCGTCCGGGCTGTCCGGTCCGTGGGGGTCTACAAGCGCCGGATCCGCAACTGCCAGAAGAGGTGGCAGGACCTTCGGGGCTGGACCCGGAGGATTGCACGGGTCCAGCTGAAGCTGTCGCCTCCTCGCAGGAGGGGCGGAACACGGACCCTGACCCCCACATGCTCCAGATCCTGGCGGTGGTGTTTCCAGACCTGGATGGGCAGCTGAAGGCCAGACAGCAGCAAGGAGGGGGTGAGTCAAAGACTGCACTGTGAACTCTGTATTACATGCTATGTGCCCTCCTCTGGCCTGGTTAAACTGCCACAGTACAGCAGTCATGTTGTCCAGGAGCCATGTCCCTCTATTGTGCACTGCCCACTCCTCATCTGATACCCAGGTGTGGCCCTTACATTCAGGGAATTGTGTCACTTGGGACTGTGTCCTTGCAGTTTGCTTCACTAAAGGTGGGGGACAGCATCTGTTTCCCTAACTCTGTTGTGGGCATCATGGGTGGGTCCATTGTTCACACAACGCCTGTGTTCGGACATGTAATCTGCATGTTGCTTTGATATGCGGTCCACTTGCTGAGCTGAGCCACCACATGTGCCTGGGGTATCTGGCACACACCCATGCAGCGTGTGGGAACAATGTTTGGGCCCCAGGAGTGTGCAGATTACGTGTGTCACACATACATAGCCAGCTATCCACTGTCCAGGGCTCATCCCTCATTCATGTGGGGCAGGACAGTCATGCCTACTCCAGGCCATGCAATGCACTCTGTACTCCCACTCCCGTGTATCAGCTGACACATTGTGCGCAGTGATTTGACCCCTCAGGTGTCTGCCTCTGTGTCAGTGTGCTGTGGATTTGTTGCCAGGACTGCTGGGGTGTTTCTCGGTAGGGGCTCAGCATGCCACTGGAGATGTGACCATAGGAGACGATACTTGTGTGTCACATAGGTGTTTGATCAGCTGCCCGTGCAGACTGGGTTATGCGAATGTGAAGTTCAGGCAGCTGTTCCCCATTCACAGCAGATTGTGAGGGGCTCAGGTTCAGAGGGTAGTGTCACAGGTCTCCCATATGTCCAATCGGTATGACCTGGACAGATGAGGGTTAAGATGATGTGTTGTGTGGGGGATGTACATGTGCACTTGTGCAGCTCCAGGACTTGCATTCCCCATGACCTACTATTGTGACACAGTGCAGAGTGTTGTTGTCTGGCTGCCAAGTCATACATCACTGAGACAGTGATGTATGACTTAGCAGTCATGCCTCCGCCATGGCATGTGTCTACTTATTGGTGATCCTGCAGGGGAGTGACATGTGCTACATGCACACCATTGTGGCGATGGCTATCAGGACATGGGTGCATCATGGTGTCTGTCGCTGGTATGCATCACATGCATTTCATATTTGACTCTGGGCGTCCCTTTCATCCGGAAACCTGTACTGACTCAGTGGCAAGAGTTGTGATGTGTGCATGTCCACATGCTACACCGTGTCCTCTGCACTGTCCAACTACTGTGTAGTTGGTGCATGTGTCCACACTGGGGTGTTGCTATCCAACAGACACCAGACAGATGGGTGCAAGGCCATGTGGGATGTGAGTGCCATGATTGGCATCAGACTGACAATTGGCTTCTCCTGTTCAGTTAGGGCACTTTTAGCAATGTACAACTAATGATGCCAGGGCTTGCTCTGTAATGTGCTGTGCTCACAGTGGTGTGTGCGTTTGGTGCAGGTGACTGATGTCTGTCTGTTTCCCCATTGTTTGCAGATACATCCACGGCCACGGAAGGGGACAGCTCCACGGACCAGGAGGAGCCGGAGAGCCAGACTGGGTCAGCAGCCGAGGAGTGGTCGGAGGGACCCAGTGGCACGGAGGGCGAGGGGAGCCACACCGAGGAGTCCTCAGCACCATCCACCTCAGCTGAGGACCAGAGCAACTCGGAGGATGACTCCCTTATGGAGGCGGGTGTCAGCAGCCACCACACCCCAGCTAGTGTTGCTGTCCCCGCCACCACCAGCACCACCACCGCCCTCCCATCGGCTCCCATTCCCCAGGTCCGTGGAGGCTCCCATGTTCGGGAGCGTGTCTCCTTTGGGCCAGGCACCGCACCCCTGCCCCTGTGTCCCCTGCTGCCCTGAGTGAGGAGTCTGTGTACCTCCTTCGCCAGCTCCATGTAGGGCAGACAGCCATGCTGAGTGTCCTCCATGCGCACACCGCTCTGTTGACTCAGCTGGTGTCGTTCATGGAGGGTATCTCATCGGGCATGTCTGACCTACAGAGGGGCAATAGGTCCATGGACTCCTCCCTGACGGCAGCAGTGTCCCTCCTCAGACAGTCCCTCACCCCTCCTGCCTCTGCTCCATCCACACTCCCCAGCACCTTACCCGTCCCAAGCACACACACACCGGCAGGGGCACACACCAGCACACACACATCCAGCACACAGACACACACGCCACAAACAAAACGCACACGCACAGTCAGGGGACTGAAACCAGACTCACAGGGGATGGGGCCCTGGAACACACACACGCATCCACGAGCACTGCGCAGTCCTCAGTTGCCTCTCCCTCCAAAGCACCCTCCCTTGCCTCACCTGCAACCCCAAAGACCCAGCGGCTCTTCTCAGTGACCTCGGCCTCTTCCCCTCCGATCCAGCTGATACAGCATTCAGGGGGAAGAGGAAGCCCACCCACACGGAGCAGAGTGCCCTCGCCCCCGGACACCTTCCCCCAGGCGCAGACAGACTGAGGCCCCCACCCGCAAGTCCCCCGGAGTCGTAAGAGCAAGACCCCGCCGCCGCCCTGCAGCTCAGGCACCAGGTCTCCTTCCTCCATCCCTCAGGCCCCCACTCCACAGGTGCCCCCACCACACCCTGCCCCAGGTTCCCCCACCCACAGATATACCATCCCCAAGAGGATCCGGCCTTCTCCCCTGCCACTTGCTCTCCCGGCACCACACCCCCGCTGCGCTTGTCTGTGCCACTGATGTGGTGAGGGTGTCCTCCCCTCTGTCCAGCCCACCTTGCCTGTTCCCCATTCTCCTCCCCTGGTGGTAGGCACTGCAGTGGAGTCCACTACCACCCTGTCTGACTTGGGCACTGCAGTGGCGGACCTGTCCACTCCATCTGCAGGGTCCACTGCAGTCGTGCCGGCACCCACAACATCTGAGTCATGCCCCCAAGTTGTGCCGGCACACACCATGTCAGACACCTCCACTGCAGTTGTCAGTGGCTCTCCAGCACCCACCACCCCTTCCCTGCTTCCTCCTGGTGAGCCCTGATCCTGTCCCTGCGGTGCCTGGCCTGCCCCCGGTTGCCCCTCCTAGTGGATTGTCCCTGGTTTTGTGCAGGCATGCGTAGGGTGACATCTGCCACTGTCACCCTGTTTGGACTTTGACAATGGACTGGCCATTGGCCTTTGTGTTTTTTCTGGACTTTCAGTTTTCATTACACACATATGCTGAATAAAGCAACTTTCTGTTCTCTAGTGCTTATGCTTCTGATGTACATGTTGTTGATGATGCTAACCATGCCCTTGCTGCAGTGATGGTGATATTTGGTCTCATGATAATGAAGTGTTACTGTGCAGGAACCCATGTGGTCCAGGGGGAATGTGTCCTATCCTGTGGTGTATCCATGTCATCCATAGCAGCATCTGAGGGTGTCATGTGTTCAGTATTTGGCAATGGGATTTCCTACTTACATTAGCTATTTCACATCTGTGGCTTCCACCCCTGCACATCTGTTGTGCCTGCCATTGTTCAATTCGTCTACTTCCCTGACCGTGTGGCCATCTCCACTGGACATGCAGGTTTGGGTATCAATGGGGAAGGACTCATCTGTGTTGTCAGTGCAACATTGCTATACAAGTATGTTGGATCTGTGCTGATGATTTCGTTGGCACTTCCATGACCAGGCTGATGTGACGGGAGCCCTCATTTGGTACTAATTGTTGATAGTGTGACCAAGTGCTCAGCTGACATGATGGGGCCCTACTGAGGCAACATATGGCACAGCTTTCCTCACACAGGAGTGGAGTCCCCTCATGGCAGTGTGTACTCCTGTGACATTGCCTGCGCCCAAGGTGTGTGTTGTATGTGCATGTCTGTGTGTTCACTTCCGTTTAGCTGTGTATGCTGTGATCCCTAGTGTTGTACCTGTTTGTGATGCTTGCTGAGTTGAGCTATGTTCCCCCAAAGTCTTCTCCTGGGTTCTCTGTGATGTGGGTGCATGGCACATTACTGGTCATCAGGGTTTCACCCATAGGTGTGTTTGCTGTCAGGGCTGAGTTTGTGTGCAGACGCAGATGGGTCACAGTCAGGTTTCCCCTTGGCACTTGTTGTTTGCCCCTGTCATGTGATTTCCAGTTTGTGTTATCTTTCAGTGATTGTGACACGTTGTGTGTGTGACTGCTGGCACTCCTCAGGGTCCGGGCTGCAATGTTGGTTGTTGTCTATGTGTGTTCTTTGTGGGTGACCTTGGCTTCTTCATTGGTGTGTGACTGTGGCTGGGATCCCATTGGTTGGTGTGGTATTGCCGTCATGTCCATGTACAGCGTAGTGTGCAGTGTGTCAGACATTCAGGAGTCTTGTTGAGTGGCCATGTGTGATGTGTTTCTGCACCTTGGTTCCCACCCACCACCCTGGAATAGTCATGGGTGCATGTGCAATGTCACCAGTGCATGTGTGCTTCACTGCTGCACATTGTTGGAGGTCGAGGGGTGTGGTGTTGAGTGTGTGCAGATGAGAGTTGTTGCCCGGCTAGGCCCCTGCCTCCATGTTGGCCTTGGCTTACTGGCCATGCTGATTGATTTGTGCTTGTGTAGGTGTGATGGTAGTTTGTTGCTCAGGACACATGACTGTGGTTCACAGTGTGAACGACATTTAGCTTTGTCATCACAGTGGGATTGTAATGCAGCCCAGGGTCACCACATTGTGGGGGCCCTGGGGGTAGTGCTGTGGTGTGTCTGTGTCTTGCTGTGTCAGTTGCTGTTCCTACGTGCCTGTGTGACATGTGTGATTTGTGCTCCCTCTCATCTGACAATGCCTGCTTGCCCACATAGGGGATTTGGATCCATGAGTTACCTTTGTGTGGCACTGTATGCACATCTGTATGATTGGTATTCAGGTCTCCTCATGTGTTGTGTGGTTGCCTGGGGACACTGGCACCCCCCCCTCACCTGTTGTGTATGATGTGCAGTGTGGGTCTGCCTGTTTGTGTTTGTGCATCTGCACCACTGCATTGGCATATCTTGGGTGTGCCATTGGCTGTATGTAGTTTGGTGGGTTTCCCCTGCTGTCCCTGGGACTCCTAGGTCATTGGTCAGCACAATGATCATGGTTTGTGTGTCCCATTGCTGCCATGGTATGGTATCTGTTCACCTCACATCTACAGTCTCCACATGGTATCTGCATTTGTGTGCCCATTGGTGCAAATATGTGGGTCTGCATTCTGATGGTCACTTCTGTCATTGTGTCATTGATGAATGTTGACAGTGTCAGCCCCCATGGGTGTTGTTTGTCTGCACATGGCCAAAGGTATGTCTTATTTTCACTGCAGTATTTGGCTCCCCCAATTTATGTTGCAATGGGACACATGCACTACTTTGCCACTGATGTGTTTTATGTTCTGTGACCAGGAATCATCCATGCAGTTTGGCAGTTGCAGCTCTTTCTTTGTCAACACTTACATTTTGGTCACTGTGATGATGGGGGTTTGGACCCCATTGCCACAATGTTCAAAATGTGCTTCAGCTATGGACCCCACACTTACATTTTGGTCACTGTGATGATGGGGGTTTGGACCCCATTGCCACACTGTTCAAAATGTGCTTCAGCTATGGACCCCACACTTACCTTTTGGTCACTGTGGTGATGGGGCGTTAGACCCCATTGCCACAATGTTCAAAATGTGCTTCAGCTATGGACCCCACACTTACCTTTTGGTCACTGTGGTGATGGGGCGTTAGACCCCATTGCCACAATGTTCAAAATGTGCTTCAGCTATGGACCCCACACTTACATTTTGGTCACTGTGGTGATGGGGGGTTAGACCCCATTGCCACAATGTTCAAAATGTGCTTCAGCTATGGACCCCACACTTACCTTTTGGTCACTGTGGTGATGGGGCGTTAGACCCCATTGCCACAATGTTCAAAATGTGCTTCAGCTATGGACCCCACACTTACATTTTGGTCACTGTGATGATGGGGTTTTGGACCCCATTGCCACAATGGTCATGGCCTGCTTGCATTGTGGGGGCCACACACATATATGTGTGGCACATGTGATAGGGGGTCACATTGTATGTTCAAAGTCATGTTCAGTGTTGTAGGCATTTGACACAGTCTACACACGCTTGTCATGGTGTTGGGGGATGTCTTTTTCTTGCATTCCCTAGGTTGTGGTGTGCTGGTTGTGTCATGCATTGTCCATCCTATGAGTGGGGGTGGTGTTGGTGGTAGGCATCCAGCCCCCATGGGTAGAGGTGGTAGTAGTGACAGGCATCCAGCCCCCTGGGTAAGGATGGTAGTAGTGGTAGGCATCTGGCACCCCCTGGCTAAGGGTGGTAGTAGTGGTAGGCATCCAGCCCACCCCTGGGTAAGGGTGGTAGTGGTGGTAGGCATCTGGCACCCCCTGGCTAAGGGTGGTAGTAGTGGTAGGCATCCAGCCCCCTGGGTAAGGGTGGTAGTAGTGGTAGGCATCTGGCACCCCCTGGGTAAGGGTGGTAGTAGTGGTAGGCATCTGGCACCCCCTGGGTAAGGGTGGTAGTAGTGGTAGGCATCCAGCCCCCTGGGTAAGGGTGGTAGTAGTGGTAGGCATCCAGCCCCCCTGGCTAAGGGTGGTAGTAGTGGTAGGCATCTGGCACCCCCATGGCTAAGGGTGGTAGTGGTGGTGGGCATCTGGCACCCCCTGGCTAAGGGTGGTAGTAGTGGTAGGCATCCAGCCCCCTGGGTGAGGGTGGTAGTGGTGGTAGGCATCTGGCACCCCCTGGCTAAGGGTGGTAGTAGTGGTAGGCATCCAGCCCCCTGGGTAAGGGTGGTAGTGGTGGTAGGCATCTGGCACCCCCTGGCTAAGGGTGGTAGTAGTGGTAGGCATCCAGCCCCCTGGGTAAGGGTGGTAGTAGTGGTAGGCATCTGGCACCCCCTGGGTAAGGGTGGTAGTAGTGGTAGGCATCTGGCACCCCCTGGGTAAGGGTGGTAGTAGTGGTAGGCATCCAGCCCCCCTGGCTAAGGGTGGTAGTAGTGGTAGGCATCTGGCACCCCCATGGCTAAGGGTGGTAGTAGTGGTAGGCATCCAGCCCCCCTGGGTGAGGGTGGTAGTGGTGGTGGGCATCTGGCACCCCCCTGGCTAAGGGTGGTAGTAGTGGTAGGCATCCAGCCCCCTGGGTAAGGGTGGTAGTGGTGGTAGGCATCTGGCACCCCTGGGTAAGGGTGGTAGTAGTGGTAGGCATCTGGCACCCCCTGGGTAAGGGTGGTAGTAGTGGTAGGCATCCAGCCCCCTGGGTAAGGGTGGTAGTAGTGGTAGGCATCCAGCCCCCTGGCTAAGGGTGGTAGTAGTGGTAGGCATCTGGCACCCCCATGGCTAAGGGTGGTAGTGGTGGTGGGCATCTGGCACCCCCTGGCTAAGGGTGGTAGTAGTGGTAGGCATCCAGCCCCCTGGGTGAGGGTGGTAGTGGTGGTAGGCATCTGGCACCCCCTGGGTAAGGGTGGTAGTGGTGGTAGGCATCTGGCACCCCCTGGCTAAGGGTGGTAGTAGTGGTAGGCATCCAGCCCCCTGGGTAAGGGTGGTAGTAGTGATAGGCATCTGGCACCCCTGGGTAAGGGTGGTAGTAGTGGTAGGCATCTGGCACCCCCTGGGTAAGGGTGGCAGTAGTGGTAGGCATCCAGCCCCCCCTGGGTAAGGGTGGTAGTAGTGGTAGGCATCCAGCCCCCCCTGGCTAAGGGTGGTAGTAGTGGTAGGCATCTGGCACCTCCATGGCTAAGGGTGGTAGTGGTGGTGGGCATCTGGCACCCCCCTGGCTAAGGGTGGTAGTAGTGGTAGGCATCTGGCATCCCCTGGGTAAGGGTGGTAGTAGTGGTAGGCATCTGGCACCCCCTGGGTAAGGGTGGTAGTAGTGGTAGGCATCCAGCCCCCTGGCTAAGGGTGGTAGTAGTGGTAGGCATCCAGCCCCCTGGCTAAGGGTGGTAGTAGTGGTAGGCATCTGGCACCCCCATGGCTAAGGGTGGTAGTGGTGGTGGGCATCTGGCACCCCCTGGCTAAGGGTGGTAGTAGTGGTAGGCATCCAGCCCCCTGGGTAAGGGTGGTAGTAGTGGTAGGCATCTGGCACCCCCTGGGTAAGGGTGGTAGTAGTGGTAGGCATCTGGCACCCCCCTGGGTAAGGGTGGTAGTAGTGGTAGGCATCCAGCCCCCCTGGGTAAGGGTGGTAGTGGTGGTAGGCATCTGGCACCCCCTGGCTAAGGGTGGTAGTAGTGGCAGACATCCAGCCCCCTGGGTAAGGGTGGTAGTAGTGGTAGGCATCTGTCACCCCCTGGGTAAGGGTGGTAGTAGTGGTAGGCATCTGGCACCCCCTGGGTAAGGGTGGTAGTAGTGGTAGGCATCCAGTCCCCCTGGGTAAGGGTGGTAGTAGTGGTAGGCATCCAGCCCCCGGGGTGAGGGTGGTAGTGGTGGTAGGCATCTGGCACCCCCTGGGTAAGGGTGGTAGTAGTGGTAGGCATCCAGCCCCCCTGGGTAAGGGTGGTAGTGGTGGTAGGCATCTGGCACCCCCTGGCTAAGGGTGGTAGTAGTGGTAGGCATCCAGCCCCCTGGGTAAGGGTGGTAGTGGTGGTAGGCATCTGGCACCCCCTGGCTAAGGGTGGTAGTAGTGGTAGGCATCCAGCCCCCTGGGTAAGGGTGGTAGTAGTGGTAGGCATCTGGCACCCCTGGGTAAGGGTGGTAGTGGTGGTAGGCATCTGGCACCCCCTGGGTAAGAGTGGTAGTGGTGGTAGTGGTGGTAGGCATCCAGCCCCCCCTGGGTAAGGGTGGTAGTAGTGGTAGGCATCCAGCCCCCCCTGGCTAAGGGTGGTAGTAGTGGTAGGCATCTGGCACCCCCATGGCTAAGGGTGGTAGTGGTGGTGGGAATCTGGCACCCCCCTGGCTAAGGGTGGTAGTGGTGGTTGGCATCCAGCCCCCCTGGGTAAGGGTGGTAGTAGTGGTAGGCATCTGGCACCCCCCTGGCTAAGGGTGGTAGTAGTGGTAGGCATCCAGCCCCCTGGGTAAGGGTGGTAGTGGTGGTGGGCATCTGGCACCCCCTGGCTAAGGGTGGTAGTGGTGGTTGGCATCCGGCCCCCCTGGGTAGGGGTGGTGGTGCGCATTCAGGCCCCTGTGTGCATATGTGGCATTGGTGATGGGCATCCCGCCCCTATGGTGCTGCTGTTGCTGGTGTAAGTAAATTCTGCATCCCTCTGTGTGTGTGTGATGTGTCGTGTACGTGTTGTATGTGTTTTGTGGTTGGTGTCTGACTTACCTTCTGCGCAGTACGCGTCCGTGCCTGTTCCGGTAGTAAATGTAGAATATTGGTATGATCGGGACGAAGGGATTCATGGTTGGTTCGTGTCGTTCGTCTTTCTCGTTGCTTCGCGTCGTCCTCGTCGCTTCGTGTCGTCCTCGTCGCTGGCGTGTTCGCCTCGTAGCCGTGGATCGCGTTGTGGCGCGAATCGGAGCTTATGTGCGCCTCTCCCGGATGCTTTGACGTGCCGTGCGTAGCGACGGGTTCGGCGCGTACGGAAAGCGCATCGTACTTGTTCGGCCGGACGGAGCTGCATTTTCCCTTCCGTGCGACTCGGTTCTGCGTTTCCGGATTCGCCTCGGTCGGAGAACAGGACCTGGATTGGGTGAGTACGACTCGGCCGGATTCTGTGCTGTTGTGCGCATCGTACTTACTCATTCGGTATGCTGTACGGATCGGTCGGGAAACAGGCATTCGCATGGCTTTTTCCCGACCGAATGGTATTAGGTGCGCCTCCGACCGAGATCGGAATCGGCCCCTAGGTCTTAACTTTGGGGGGGAGGGGTTGGGGAGAGGGGAGTCTAACATGGCAAATGAAGGGGCAGGGCTAACATGTTAATCAATGGGGGTGGGGCTAAAATGGCAGACTATCAGGATTGGGTAATGCTCTGGCTAAACTGATAAAAATAAGTGGCAAATTCTGCATTCGAAACTGGACAACAATTAGTTTTATGAGAATTAAATTGGAGAACAGAGGGTAATGTCAACCATTTAAATAATAACATTTACATGAGGGATTTGTTCATCTTGCAATAAAGTGTCACTCAAATGCATTATATTGTCATACTACGATATTATTTAAATGGTTAAAATTACACCCTTTTTTCTAATGAAATGCTCATGAAATTGGTTCAAAAGAGCCCGGAACAACATGCTACTCTCTGAAAAACCAAGACTGGTCAAAGATATAATTCACACAACAAATGGAACTCTGGACACGTGTCGTGTACTTGTCCACCCCCCAAAGACACAGAAGGAATTTCAGATTTTGCCATGTGCTCATTTGCAGTGTTGTTACAAACTATACACTAACACACATCCATTTATTGGCAGTAAAGCCATTAAAGCATGGTGCTTTAATGTATAGGCAGTGGAAGTAGGGGTGGGTGGGGTGCTGTGCAACAGCACCCCCAAAATAACCATGCTGGAATTCAGAGGGTGCTGGAGAAATAATTAACCATTTACATTTTGACAATATCGTTCTACATTTGCTGTTCTTCAAAAGACAGGTCAAATGCCAGGCTATGCATACTGCGAAAAACACAAAACTTGCTAATTATATCCCTGTCACAAACTTCCAATCCTCACCTCTTTAGCTGGTGCAGCTCCTAATGTAATTGCATTTATAAAGCGCTTACTACAATGTTATGTCCCGTATAGAGGCCCTAATGTAGACCTGTTCATACATGCCCTAAAATGGACGTATTCGTATTTGCCCTAATACGGTCATATTCGTACTTGCCCTATTATGGTCAAAGCCGCATATGCCCTATTACGGTCATAACTGTACATGTCCTATTATAGTCATGATTCCTTATATAGGCATTTATTTATTTATGCAACTTATAAAGCGCGCAAATACCCTTAGGTGTCTCGGCGCTGTGGACTGGACCGAAGAGGGTGACACAGCTGACTATTGATTAAAGAGCCAGGTCTTTAGTTGTTTCCTAAAGGTAAGTAAGGATGGACTTGTCTTGATGTGGAGGGGGAGACTGTTCCAAAGTTTGGTGGTGGCGAACAGGAAAATTCTGTCACCCCATGAAGCTTTTTTTGTGCGAGGTACAATCAGAAGGTTTGCTGTGGAGGAGCGTAAACGTCTGGAGGGATTGTAGGGGCAGAGGGATTTTTTTAGGTACTCAGGTCCCGCTGGCATGGACTGCCTTGTAGGCGATACAAAGGGCCTTAAACTTGGATCTGCTTCTAACTGGCAGCCAGTGAAGCTGTCGAACTAAGTTTGAAATTGGTTTGAATTTGGGGGTGCCTGTCAGAAGTCTGGCTGCTGCATTTTGCACTAGTTGTAGTTTATTTAGAACTCTTTCTTGAGCATTGATGAATAGGCCATTACATTAGTCTACCTTAGACATGACTAGTGTACTGATGAGGGTCTTAGCGGCAGTAGTAGGGAGGAAGGGTAGAAGTTTCTTTATCATTTTGATGATATAGAAGGATGCGGAGACAACTGCATTCGCATGGTGCATAAATGACAGCTTGTTATCAAAGATGACCCCTAGATTTCTCACCTTTGAAACAGGTGACAGAGGTGATCCTAACTTAGCTGGCCACCAGGAAGGGGACCAGGCTGGGGAGAGATTGCCAAAGATCATCACCTCCGTTTTATCGGAATTTAATTTGAGGCAGTTGTTTGCCATCCAGGTACTGATGGCGAGCATTCCCTGTTGGAAGTTAGCTGCCACCTTAACACCGTCATTGTGGACCGCTAGCACCAGTTGCGTGTCATCGGCTATGACGTTAGGCCCAGGTTATACGATTTGATGACCCTCGCCAGGTCCGACACATAGATGTTAAACAAGGTCGGACTTAGCGAGGATCCCTGAGGCACACCACAAGGAAGGACAAAAGAGGGGGAGTTGAAGTTGCCAAGCATGACTGATTGAGATCGGTTGGAGAGGAAGGAGGCTAGGAGGGCCTTGGCGTTATGAGAAATACCAATGGCTGCGACACGGTCGATCAAGGTTGCATGGTCGACTTTGTCGAATGCAGCTGAGAGGTCCAACAGCACGAGGACCGCGGCCCCTCCTCCATCAAGTATCTTTCTGATTTCGTCCGATGCTTTGATAAGAGCAGTTTCAGTGCCGTGTCCCTTTCTGAAGCCAAACTGGGTGTCGTCTAGTAGGAGGTTTTCATCGATAAAGTGTGCTAACTGGGTGTTCATAACTCTCTCGGCGATTTTTGCTGGGAGGGGAAGGCAGGCGATTGGTCTGTAGCTTGTGGTGTCAGTAGGATCTAGGTTGTTCTTCTTTATAAGGGGCTTGATGACAGCTTTTTTCCAGATGGAGGGATATATGCCTGTTCTGAACATTGAATTGAAGATGATTGATAAGTTGGAGCCTATGATGTCGGGGATCAGTTTGAGAGTGACAGGCGGACAAGGATCGTCAGGTGATCCGGATTTGATTGTGGTGAGTAGATGAGAGATCTGATCTGGGGAAACTTGACTAAATTCCTCTAGTGAGGGAGAGTGTTGTTTGTCGGTTGAGATAGAGTTAAGAGGGTAAGCAGAGTTTATGGATTCGCTGGGTGCTACTGTACGTCTGTCAGTTGAAATATGGGCTGTGAAGTTAGCGTAGATGTTACTGACTTTTTCTTGGAAGTAGCTAGCTAGCATGATCTTTCACCTACATTGGTCCTCGCTAGTACACAACGAGCTCTGAGGGCCGAACGTTATCTAGTCTGTGGTTTTGAATACAGCAGGGTTTTTCCCAAACACAGGCCCACACTGTACTCATCAATTATGCATGGCTCTCTAGGAATACACCACCTGCATAATATGTATGTACAAAGTTCACCCCTGACGTCTTCCTCACGCCTAACAAGGGCCAATACAAACCATACGAAGCAACTAGAGTCTTCAGGGTATAAATACTCCACATTTTACCCCGGTAAGATAGAGGGAACTGAGACTTCCATGCTGACACACTGACCAGAGACGCTGAGGCTCCTGAATGCAGTCGCTCCAGCTGACAGCGGTCTAACACAGCCCTTGCAGGGTGTCCAACTCGAGACCAGGACGGTGTCCCACACTCTCTCTATTCAGGTATGGGGGTTCGACTAAATCCTAGAAGGATTCTTGGCTCTTAGGCTTTTAGACCTACACATATGCTAGGTACACTCAGGTACATCTAGTTAGGCATCGTAGGAGTACGCGCACTTTCATAATGCTTTTTATATTCATGTATGTATTCATGACTATTGCAATATGGTAGAACTGTTCTATCCCTTTGCTTTTATCGTACTGCTGATAATATATCTCTGCTATTGTCTGCTGATTGCCACAGCACATATATTTTATGCTAGAATAACAACTGTTCAATAAATACTTATTGAAACGCCCAGACTGTTTATTCTGTGTAACTCTCTGAGACAAACCGAATAAGTAAGCACGAGTGACTGAGCGAAAAGTAGTACATTGTTTCCACGATTCTGAGGAATTAGGGTTGTCATGATCTAAGTTTGCCAGAAACTAATCTCTCCCCGATAAGAGGAGATTCTAGTGGCACTGTGAGCTAGCTAATGCAAATCAGGCTAACATACGCGGTGGGGGTGCACAGAGCCAGTCTACCACAAACCCACAGCTTATGTTATCCAAACGCACAGGACCTGCATGGGTACTATAGGAACTACACGACATGGGGCCACCAACATTGGTTTGGTACTTATTTAACAGTAGAATCTGAGTAGTTCAGTCGTGCTATTCTCAGAGAACCTACTCACAAAACCCCAGAGACGTCTGGAGTGGGTGGGCACAAACTCCGCCACAGCTGAGTAGTACAAGAATACTATTTATTGGCTGTTTGTTAATCAAGCTTGAAAGGACATTTAGTTCCTGAATTGTGCATAACACCTCTTCTTAAGTTCCCTGGGAACACCTCTTCCTCCAAACATGACTGGTTCAGGGGATGAGAGAGTTGACCTGAACGTTTTAGAGTGAGAAGAAGATCCTGAGGATGCAATACAGATTGCACCAAAATTCAGAAGTACAGTCACCCTAAAACTATTAGAAAATGGCTTACCAGCCACGGGTGGCATAGTAGTTTTCGTGATTGAGGCACACAAATCAAACAAAACAGAGGTATTCTATTCATGGGTTACACTCCCAGCAGCAAATGCCATAACAAAGACATTTCACTACTATTTGAGAGGAAATGCACCAAGGGAATATGCCCCGTTTGAGGACATAGAGATTCCACTCACTTACCAGGAACATCATTATGTGTTTAATGGCGCCCTACCCCACGTACGACAAAGAGTAAGATTAGGCCCGCTCGGAGGAGACGGGGCCACATGGCCAATACTAGCGGCTTACACACCGCACCCTGACATTGGAACAATGCCACAGCCAGAATTACTCGTACAACACAGAGATTTAATTAAAATCTACAGAAACCTGACACAATTTGTCATGAGGACTTTAACAATCCAACCTGCACCAGGTGCAGCAACTAGTACTCCAGCTCAGGGTACAGGAAATAAAATTACTCCTCAAACATTACACGCGGTAATGGGCAAAATGCCAGCAGAACGCGAACAAATACCATTCTGGGTAGCTCAGAAAATAACTGAGCTTGAGGCAGTATTTCCGAATACTACCACATATGAAAAACACAGAATTCTAACAATCTGCTTGCCCTTGGGGATCACACCACAAGTGGACGACTGCACCTCTTGGGGTTCAGTCTTTGCTGCCATATATACCAGAACACATGGTATCCCGTCCTTAGCAGTAATACCTGATGTATTGAGACAGATACAAAATGAGTACGGAGCAGAGCCTGCCCTTAACTTAGGGATGAAGTTACTAAATAACTTTGACCAGGTATCAGCCATAATACTAGCTAACATTAAGGGGGAAGCAGCTTCAGTGGCGATCCGCCAACGCCTAAGGGAGTTCGGTCCAATAGATCAACAACACGAACTACCCAAAATAATTGAAACTGCATATGCAGAATTAGGCAGAGACAGTCTAGGTGGGAAAGCATTAAAACCACAACTAGTGGGCAGTCCTGAAAAGGAAACTACAAAGCAGACACCTACTTCTTCTAAAAAGAAGTGGGAAAATAAAAAACAACAAAAGTCTAAAGACAGCAGATCTCAATCCAGAGGTAGGTCTCCTCAACAGGAGCCCTCTGAAAGGAGGTATAACCTCAGGAATAGGGATAATATTAAAAAACCTGACAGGTATCAGGATACTGATACTCGTTCCTCTCGTTCCTTTCAGGGTTCATCAAAAAACTCCGAGAGGGAAGGACGGTCAGAGGAGCGTACAAAGTCCAGAGACACGCAACGCGCTGCGGACTACGCACCTAAAAAAGAAGATAAACAAAAATCGAAACCTCAGTTCAAAAAGAAGAAGGTAGCAGGTCTCAAGATCAGACATGCCCAGAATTCGGAGGACACAGCTTCTGAACGGGGAATGGGCTCTGACGATGCTAGACAGCGCGGCAGAAGTAACGATAGCTCGCCAGAACCTGAAGGAATTTCTGGTGACAGCGGAGTTGAGTGAGTATATCACGGTGGAAACACCTGATACTCAGGTAAGTGTCCCACATAAGTTACTTGAGATAACACTCCGGCCGGAGGGGGACAAGCCCAGGAAAATTAAAGGTCTCTTTTGGAAAAATCTGTCATCTGGTTATGACATTCTATTAGCAGAACAAGACTGGCCGCCAGCATTCGTCATGGAGTGCCCTAGGGGAGAAACTGTAATTTTTCCAGCCTTTTCCGACCTCGTTCCCATACATTTAAAACATGCATATGCGCAGGAGTGGGCGGTTGCCCTAGCTCCAGCATTGTACAAAAATCATGTTGGTTGGGATGAGGATTCAACCCACCACGTGATCCCATTAAAAGTTTCCCCAAATGCTCAAAGGCAATACCCTATAAAGCAGGAAGCAAAAAAACAAGTCAGGGAGATCCTAGATCAACTAGAATACCAGGGGGTGATAGAAAATTGCACTTCACCTATGAACAATCCTTTGTTTCCCGTAATGAAACCTGACAACACATATCGTTTAGTTTTGGATTACAGACATTTAAACACTTGCACAAAGACATTTGCAGTTCAAAATGCACATAGTGCCGCATTAATGAATAACATTGTGCGCAAAAAATACAAAACAACACTTGATATCTCAAATGGATTTTCTGCCAAAATATAGCACCTGAAAGCAGGTATCTCACCGCATTCAGTGCGTTAGGGTCCCAGCGACAATTTTGTCGACTAGCCCAAGGGTATAAAATAGCCCGGGGTATTTTCAGCAAGAGTAACAGAGTTACTCCAAAATTTGGATGAAGAAGCATTGTCCTATGTAGATGATATTTATCTGACGGACGATGACTTACAGAGGCACTTGACCAGGGTGAGCACCATTATTATGGGACTCGCCTCTGAGGGCTATAAATTTAATTTCAAAAAATCAAAAATTGCCCACCTCAGTGTTATATTTTTAGGTTATGAGCTGTCAAGTGAAGGAAAAAGCCTAGCAGCTAACTTTTTAGAAAAGTGTGCGCTGCTCCAACCTCCAAAATAATTGAAGAATTTACAATCAATTCTGGGATTCCTAAATTTTGGTCGAACATACCTTTTGGATTACGCAGAAAGAGTAAAACCTTTCTACGACTTAATAAAACCTGATTTTTCAGTCAGACAATGGACACAGGAGCATACAAATATCCTACGTTCACTACAGAAAGACATGATAGCTTCTAAACATTTACAGGCGCGTAAACGTACGCAACTTAGTGATCCGAGTAATAGCGGGTCAATGAAGGCGAAACAGTACCAATCGCATACAAATCACACCTGTACACAAACGCAGAAATGCGTTTCACTTCAACAGAAAAAATCCTGACAGCAGTGCAGACCGCTGTCGCAAGAGAAAGAGCTCTGGCTCAGGGAAAGCGCATAATTGTCATGACCCCAGTACCAGCTTTAGAAGCTGTTACAAAAACTAGCATTCCAAATGCGAAAGCCTTACATCCCAGATGGCTACAATGGGCTAATTCTCTTACTGCAACGGATGTTGAATACAGATTTGATCCAAGTTTAAAAACACAAGCATTTCTGCAATACGAACAAGAATATCCTCTACCAAATGAGATTTTGCCTCTAGATCAGTATGAATACATTATTTACACTGACGGATCTGCTCAACCGGCCATAGGGAGTAAGCAAGCTTACAGCGCAGCGTGTGCAATCGTTAAAGGTCGCATGCACGATGGAAAGTTCCATCCGAGTTGCACTAAAACATAATCTCTAGGAGACTGCACGGCTCAGTTGGCAGAGTTAAAAGCACTGATACTGGCACTTGTAAACACGGAACACGAATTCCCCACACTAATTGTGTGTGATTTATTTTACTGTGTACAGTCGTACAATGAATATCTACATCATTGGGAACAAAACGGGTTAAAAGATGCAAAAGGTGGCACAATTAAGCATAAAATGCTATAGGAACAGGCAGTGGAGTTGAGAAACGAACTACCAAGGGCTCCCGTGATACATACACTGAGTCATCAGCGTGATGGCGTTCACGTTGAAGGGAATTCATTGGCTGATGAAGCTGCAAAGGGGGCTGTACGCACAGCCGCCGTAGCTGCAGTTACTCATTCAAAAACAAGAGTAGACGGCGAGATTATGGTAGCTGTCAATGCTTCACGCAAAGGCAGCACAGCAGTACCAAAGACATTTCCACTCAAGTACTCCTACAAGTTAGATGCACAAAACAATCCATATGCTCAGATTCCTGGAGTGGGGGATAGAGTAATACCAAATATGGATCGTAGGCAAGGCTTAATTCTATCAGCACACGAGGGTTTGGGTTCTGCGCATATAGGCGTTACAGCAACTATTTCTTTACTGAAACAGCGCTACTGGTGGCCAGGGTTAACAAAGCAGACCAAAGACTATGTCTTAAAGTGCGACATCTGCCAGCAGATGAAAGGCTCCACCGTAACACGCCCAGCGCAGACCCCGTTGCTGAAATCAGACAAACCTCTCGCATGTGTGTATTTG
This sequence comes from Calotriton arnoldi, assembly GCA_963921515.1. NCBI lineage: Eukaryota > Metazoa > Chordata > Amphibia > Caudata > Salamandridae > Calotriton > Calotriton arnoldi. The sequence goes on along the minus strand of CAWUFW010001083.1, from coordinate 120,361 downwards.
GACCACTGCGGACCCCTACAATCTGATGGGTCCAAGAAATATATCATGGTTGCAGCGTACTCCTGCTCTAGATTCCTATGGGTTTGGCCTCAGCGCTCGGCTGACGCTCGAACTGTTATAAAAGATTTGCGAGTCTTTATCGGCACATACGCAGTTGGCACGTTACATTCTGACCGTGGTCCGGCGTTTAGCTGTCGGGCTTACAAAGAGGCCATGGAATGAATGGGCGTAGCATTGCGGTACTCCTCTCCATACCATCCCGAGGGAAATTCCGTTGTGGAGAGGAAAAACCGGGACTTAAAGCAATCTTTAACAGCTAGGGTATTAGGCAAGGGCGGTAGATGGGTCGATCACCTTTATGGGGTCCAACGAGCTATCAACAACCAGCCAAGAATCTCTCTAGGGGGTGTCACTCCTTACGAGGTCCTATTTGGGACAAGAATGTGGGTACCCGATCTTGATTGTGAAGGCACAGTGGCGGATAAAAAACCATTTGATATCCATGATCGTTTGGCTGTTTTACAGGATCTAAATGAATTCAGGACACAACAAAGTAACGTGCTCCAGAAACAGGCCGCCACTGAGGAAGTCAAGGCAGTAACGGCAAGACCTGTCTGGATCCCAAAAGTCGGGGACCTGGTCAGAGAGAAGATTGCTGACAAGAAAGAATTTGGGCCACCCTACAGAAAGCCTGTACCGGTCCTTGCAATCCAAGGCACAAGAACTGTACTTCTGCCACCTCTTGCTGGGAAAAAGGAGAAAAGATTTGTCTCAATCGACTTAATCAAACCACACTATGTGGCCGATACTAAACAGTAGGCCTCGTGGACTCCACAGTAGCAGACGCCCTCCTCTCGCTACAATCCAAGAAGTCCAAACAGAAAGACTCATCACGTTTGAAGAGCCACCTGTACGGAATGAAGGACTAAGCGACAATGCTATGGAACTCGTTCCACTGCAACAAGAAGAAAATCAACTTAGCAACCAAGTTGCAATTAGACCGACTACAGACATTTACGTCAACATGCCTCATCAAGAGCAAAATCCGATTTCAACAAATCCCGATGCCATTCCAACAATTGATCGAACTGCTTCTGGCTATTTCATGAACTTTGATACGTTTTCACTGGATCCGAGTGAGCCTGAAACGACGCCAGCCAAAAAATCACGCAAACAGAAAATCACTGACTTTTTGAACTTTTTTAGAAAGACTTACCTGGTGTCACCTTGAATTGAACTATGGTGTATCACTGGGATTTTATTTTTTATTTTCTGGCTAGGTTTAATTATAACTTTTAGTATGCTTATTAATGGACGATACCTCCAGCAGAGCTCTACAGCCCAAAAGAGTGAATTTGATTTTAAAACCACACCAGTCTTCACATCGTGAACCAAGAGACTTGTCTTCAGTGAACATCACAGCAGTTCCTATACCGGACGGTATAGTATGGGACAAGATTGATTTCGATATATTCGGTCCGACTGAACTTTTAAAGCTTAAACATGTATTTAAAATTTCTTTAAGTGATATCATTACCACCAGTACATTTTCTGATGATTGGGACACTGAAACTGTAAACAATTTAATGTCTGATTTAGAAAAAACGGGTGCATTTCCGAACAATGAAATGTTAGAAGGTACTTCAGACTATGATACATTGTACTGTTATCAACACTATGGTCATCATTTCTTGCATAAATCTATAACACCTAGAAATGTATTTGAATACCACCAGTGGGAACACTGCCCAACACCTCCAAAAGGTAGTTTGCAAACCTTTGCACAGAAATTCACATACTTTTCAGGGTTCAACACATCTGACCCAAAGTCCTTTTATTACAAAGTGGCAAAAACATCAGCACAGAAAATTATGTTGACTAATACCAAACAGATTTACTCTGCTTCCTTTATGGCCCAGTTGTCTACACAGGGTTTCGACCTATGGAAGGACACTATAGATTTAAAATCAATCTGGGGTTCTAGGGACTGGCAAGTCCAGGGAACAGAAGCGCTATTTAGAGCATGCCTCATTCCACAGCAGATGATATTTCTAAAATGAAACCGTGCAATAGACATCCTGTCTTGGACTAGCCAAGAATAAGGAACTGAACTCACCCAGGTTTCCTACACCATCACAGATGGGTGGGGGGCAGAATTCAACTACACAAGGGGTAGGATTAGATGACATTATCCAGTACAACAGATCAGATCCTGATTGGACGAAATGGCTGATTTGGCCCATTGACATAAACACCTGTCAACAGAGATTTATGTATACAACCGAAGGGTTTAGTATCCATAGGCCAGATACACGCTATGTACAGAGACAACACCCAGGGGTAGTGACATCCTATAGTGTTGGGAAGTTGTGCCTTGATTGGCTAGAGACCTCAACACTCACAGAAGTAAAACACCATTTGACCTTACTCACACCTGATGTAGACCTTAGGGATTTTTTACTAGGCCCAAGGAAAACACGTCAGAAACGTTTCATATATGCAGGCCTTTATGCCTACTATAATGAAAACTGGAAAATATCCCACCAGGAGGCCGCAGAAAGAATACGGGAAATAGACCGTATTAACTTAGAAAAGGCATTAGCTGTAGTGGATAATGGGTTAACAACTTTGACCTCCGGATTTACTCCTTAGGCAACATTGTGTCTTCGGCAATCGACATATTAGAACAAGATCTGGCCTTGTTACAACACGGGCAATCTCAGCTACGTTCTATTATGATGCTAAGCTGGACGCTACAATCTTTGCGTGCAGGCTATGTGCCCTGGCGTTTTATAAACACCACGTCTCTGTTTTCAGAATACAATCTAACTGATAAACAGACAGAAATGGCACTAAGGGGAGCCAAATATACAATGCTGCATATTGAGAAACTGGAAAGGTTACCATTCACTGTAGCCGAATCACCATCAACTGAATGGCTAATTCATGGCCAAATCACTCTGCCGGTCACTACGTTTCAGTTTCAATATTGCCTTGAGCAAAGGCAGGCGGGCAAATATGAAAAGATGCGTAAGGGGTACATCAAGGAAACTTGGGAGTTACCATATAGATACCGATGCCGGAATGGGGATCGAGAAGTGTATCTGAGTGGTACAAACTGCAGGAACGCTTTAAGCGGTTCTCTCATGTGTCAGGATATTTCACTACACGGAGCCTGTAACGGTTCAGTAGCAAACCTATCGTGTCACATGACAGGGACCCCAGTGCCCATGATCACACCGGTTTTTCAGCTGCTCTCGAATGGGAGTTACTTGATGCTAAATGATCAAGGTTGCTGTGGGATGCTTCCGGGCGTCGCCTATCTGGTCACTGTTAACTCTAGGGTTACTTGCTGTATGCAAGTATTGTTTCCGCCACTGAACACAGTCAGGGAGGTGCCGCTATGGCCTTCACTGAACGTTTCTTTCATACAATTTGATACTCTGAGCAGACTGCAAGCCATGCTTTTACAGCAACCTGTGCCCTTAACCTCCGCTCGAGAAACCTATGAACTTCAAGTTGCAAGGACCTCGACTGAGATACAGGCGCTTATAAGTACAAACTGCCCCTTTAATTTCGTAGAAATGGTGGGACGTATCTTCAATATGTCTGATACGAGCGGTGTTGTACACCTATTTAAGACCATAGGGTCAGGACTGTTAAGCACCTTTCAGACAGTCCTCGGAGTAATCCCAAATTTTATACACTCCATATTGGGAAGCGTATTTGGAAGACTCCCGCTTATCCTATTGCTGGTTGCAGGGGTCCTATTCATAATACTACTGCTACGCAATGGACGGCCCAATTCCCGAGGGAATGGCGAACATGCTCCTGGAGCGGAAATACCGTGAATGCAAGGTACAACTTCTGGGCATTTCTTGCCTGCGAGAACTCAATGTCTCCTGGTTTCTGTCCTTTCGACCAGTCTGGGTAGACTGCATCTTACCTGTTCTTCGATGCCTGCTTTGCAGAGAAGAATGCACGTTGGATCTTTGTGTAACATTTCCATCAGATGCGCCTCCGGACACGGATGCAATGCTGGACCCCCTAAAGGCCCATGCTCTGCGTTGTCCCCAGCGGCTTCCGATTCTGATGAACGCATTTCTGGAGAATCCACAGGTGCCGTTTGCTCCTGCTGGGTTAGGTGACTCCTCCTCAGGCACCCAGGTAACAACTGCCGCACAAGCTGTCGCAGCACCGACTGTTGGCAGTGCTACATACCATCTATGTGCGATTGACGTTCTCTGTGAGGCGTTGGATTTGTCATCTGCAGTAGTTAACAATAATATTGTGCTTCCCAGCCAGGACACTTAATCTCGAATTGGCTCATCGCGTCCTGGGAAAGAATTCGGCTTCTCCACATTTCCTAAATTGACACTTTCGCTTAAGAAAAGCATGGCCTTCTTCAGCTTTGAGTGACGCAACTTATATAGAGAAACAAAATAGACATTTCTTTTTTAGTGGCAATTGGAAATAGCTGAATTGTAACATTTTTGATTTTTTTTTTAACAATTTTAAAACCATGTTTTGACTTGCTTTTAAAATATTTTTAAATTGTCCAGATTTTAAGTATGGTCATTGTCATCCTATTCGGAAGAGGAGTGGGTGTTATGTCCCGTAGAGAGGCCCTAATGTAGACCCATTCATACATGCCCTAAAATGGACGTATTCGTATTTGCCCTAATACGGTCATATTCGTACTTGCCCTATTATGGTCAAAGACGCATATGCCCTATTACGGTCATAACGGTACATGTCCTATTATAGTCATGATTCCTTATATAGGCATGATCTTTCACCTACATTGGTCCTCGCTAGTACACAATGAGCTATGAGGGCTGAACGTTATCTAGTCTGTGGTTTTGAATACAGCAGGGTTTTTCCCAAACACAGGCCCACACTGTACTCATCAAGTATGCATGGCTCTCTAGGAATACACCACCTGCATAATATGTATGTACAAAGTTCACCCCTGACGTCTTCCTCACGCCTAACAAGGGCCAATACAAACCATAAGAAGCAACTAGAGTCTTCAGGGTATAAATACACCACATTTTACCCCGGTAAGATAGAGGGAACCGAGACTTCCATGCTGACACACTGACACACTGACCAGAGACGCTGAGGCTCCTGAATGCAGTCGCTCCAGCTGACAGCGGTCTAACACAGCCCTTGCGGGGTGTCCAATTCGAGACCAGGACGGTGTCCCACACTCTCTCTATTCAGGTATGGGGGTTCGACTAAATCCTAGAAGGATTCTTGGCTCTTAGGCTTTTAGACCTAAACATATGCTAGGTACACTCAGGTACATCTAGTTAGGCATCGTAGGAGTACGCGCACTTTCATAATGCTTTTTATATTCATGTATGTATTCATGACTATTGCAATATGGTAGAACTGTTCTATCCCTTTGCTTTTATCGTACTGCTGATAATATATCTCTGCTATTGTCTGCTGATTGCCGCAGCACATATATTTTACACTAGAATAACAACTGTTCAATAAATACTTATTAAAACGCCCAGACTGTTTATTCTGTGTAACTCTCTGAGACAAACCGAATAAGTAAGCACGAGTGACTGAGCGAAAAATAGTACATTGTTTCCACGATTCTGAGGAATTAGGGTTGTCATGATCTAAGGTTGCCAGAAACTAATCTCTTCCCGATAAGAGGAGATTCTAGTGACACTGTGAGCTAGCTAATGCAAATCAGGCTAACATACGCGGTGGGGGTGCACAGAGCCAGTCTACCACCAAACCCACAGCTTATGTTATCCAAACACGCAGGTCCTGCTTGGGTACTATAGGAACTACACGACAACAACTGACGAGGCGTCAAAGCGCTTTTTCTGTGAGTAGCACGCTACTCTGGAACCCATAGAGGATTAGTGGTGAATTAGTATAGTGAAATATGAAATTAATTTGAGCGGTGGATATGTTAGTCTGTTATTTGGATTGAGAAGGATAGTGGAGGGATAAAAGAGGGAAAAGGTTTGCATTTATATAGCGCTTGCTACCCCATATGAGGTGTTGAAGCACTTTTAGGTGAGTAGCACGCTACTCCGGAACCAAAAAAGGATTAGTGATGAATTATTCTAGGGAAATATTAAATTAATTTGAGTGGTGGACATGTTAGTCTGTTATTTGGATTGAAAAGGATAGTGGAGGGATGGAAAAGGGAAGGTTTTGCATTTATATAGCATTTGCTACCCCTGATGAGGTGTTGTAGCACTTTCTGGCAGTTAGCATGTTACTCCGGAACCCAAACAGGATTAGTGGGGAATTAGTATAGGGAAATATGAAATTAATTTGAGTGGTGGAGATGTTAGTCTGTTATTTGTATTGAAAATGAATAGTGAAGTGATAAAAGGAGGAAGGGTCTAGAATTTTTTTTTGGGGGGCGTTTATAGCAGTAGGAGGGGGTTTGGGATGAGTAAAGGGGAGCAGGAGGGGGAAGAGTCAGAGGGAAGGGTTAGAAAGGCTTGTTTGGGAGGTCTGAATAGTAAAATACATATGAGATGATGCAAGGAGTGGTAGTGGAGGGAAGAGTATGGGGTTTGTATTGAATGAAAGAGTGGAGGTTGAGAATATATTGATAGAGGTATGGGGTTGGAAATAGGGTAGTGCATTGGGGATAGTAGTAGAGTGAGGTTTGAGATGAGTCAGAGAGTTGAGGTGGAGGATATATTGATAGCGGTATAGGGTGAGAAATAGGGTGGTGCATTGGAGAGAGTAGTAGAGTGAGGTTTGAGATGAGTCAGAGTGGAGGTAGAGGATATATTGCCAGCGATATAAGGTGAGATCTAGGGTAGTGCATTGGATATGCTGAATTAGAAGCAAAGTAATAAATATAAAGATACATAACTACATGGAAGGTATATATATATATATATATATGCATAAGAAAGATAATATATGTTGAATAAAGTTGCATTTAATATACTCAGACTTTCAAGTGTTTTTGTACTTGCGCATTTGTGTTAGGTGTTAGATCATTCCGTACCATTACAGACCACTATCCCACCTGAAATAAAGGAAAAAGCTAAAAACTTGTATTTTCACACTGTAATTCCTTCCACCAAGCTGAATCTGTTATCAGTCTCATATCTATAGCACCAAGAGGCTCCTAGCGAGTGAACGTCCATGTTTAACAAATGGCCAAATAATACTAAAGAATGAAGAAAATAACAAAATGAGACCACACACAATCCAATTTGCATAGAAAACGGATAATGAAATGAAACTAAGAAAAAGTCTTTATCCTAGGCTAGCCCTATGGCTTGGGAACAGGCCTGGCATTATAAATCAGCTTAACACATTGGGCCCTGGCTTCAGATGGAGGAAATTCTTACAAAGAACTGCCAGTTATTTGCAAGAGCCATCTTAAAATGTATATTATGATGGTGTAAGAAATGAATTGCAGCACAGTGAATGTTTAAGATTGGCAGGTTTTATTGGTCTTTATTGAGCTAGATGATAAATCGAAGAAAAACGTGAAAATAAACTAAAAATCTACAAATAAACTTAGGAACCTGGCTGCTATACACATACTACCAATCCAAACTTATTACGCGGTAGACATATTCAGCCATCATCTGTTGCTACAGTCCTGCAGACTGCCCCTTGACTGGATTGTAGTAGAAATGGGCCCCATATGCTTCAATCGACATCACAGGCAGGGACCCGTGGCCGGGGCCACTTAGCAGATAAGGGGGGCTTGTTCTGCTTTAAATGAGCATCTCTTGCCAGGGGCACCACTGCCTCAAGGCCACTTGCTGGAAATGAGGTTACGATCTGCTTCACAACAGCATCACTCGCAAGTACCATCCATCCATGGCACCGCTGTCCGGCCCACTCAGCAGACACGGGGGCAGGTACCCGTGGCATCACTGCCCCAAGCCCACTCAGCTGAACTGGGGTCTAGCATGCGTCCCTGACCATCGGCTCCATCACACTCGTGGTGTAAGGTCAGGACACTCCAGATGTCGCACAACTTCACAGCCATCATCCTCAACGCATTATCTCTGCTCTCACTTCACCATCTAACCCTACAGTCCACCCAGGAGTGCAGAAACAGAATCCAAACACCTAGATCCATCGATGCCCAAGTATCGTGGGGTAGCAGGGCATAACATGTTATTTCCAACCAAGTAAGGCCCTTCAGTGGCAAGATTTGTTAAAAATGATAAAAACGGATTGATCATAGAAAGGACCAGTCGGGCATTAAATTAAAGAGTTGCTTTATGCATGTCTGGTAGCGCCTTCCTATTAGAAGTTGGGCAACTGTTGCCTGCTTCTGGTGATGGCACCACTCCTGGCACCAACTGTAGGTGCTTCCATGCTCCCTACCTACCTCAATGTGCCACTTTCATAGCCAGCACGAGCACTGTCACCAGTGCCTTAACCCACTAGGCGCTATATCCTTGCTTACGTACATTCATAGCCCCTCTCCACCCCAACAACCACTTTCAGCCAATGAAGGGGCAATAGGATGCAATGAGTTGCACTCATTTGCGCGCCTCCATTCACTGTGTTCAGTAAGGAAACTGATCATGCATGTAAACCTGAGATGTACTGTGCGCACAGCGGTGGGTCACACGAAAAATGCCCGTACAGTACCCATAGGACACGCGTGCGGTGCTCTTGACACAGCCCTCTAACCTCTTACAAAGTACCATCACATTGTGTTTCCTCCCCTCGTGCAGCTCTGCAGGTTGAGTGTGTGCTGCATTGATCCCGGGTGTAGCCTCCGCATCACAAGCTTGATTCCCGGTGCGGCCACTCATCCTTTTGTCCTCCCAACAACAAAATGAGGAGCACCGAATCTAACGACGCTCCAAAGTATAGACTGGATACAAGTAACAACAGCTCCTGTAAAAAATTAGGTTGAGGTGTTCTTTGAAAAGCTGTGTCCAAAATGCCCAGGGCAGGCAGGGCCTCACTTGAGAGGTCAGTCACGAAACCCAAGCTCACACAACAGGACTCTTGGCGCAGGGAGTGGGAAGATGTGCACAGCATGGGGAAAGGGATGGCCAGTGCAGGTGACGCTTTTCCTTTGTAATGGAATTCCTGCCGGTCATATCCCCCTGCTGTGCACATCTTCCCACTCCCACCCCATGCTGCACAGCACATCAAATGTGCTTAGGTGAAATCCCTGCCTTCAGGCAAGAATATCACCTCGGTAGCAGCCCGTCTCAAAGAAAACAAATGGTGGGGGGCAGGAAGGATTGCTGAGGCCTTTTAGAGGCTGGCTGGCTCAGGTTGGTTCTGGGTCTCTCGGGGTCATTAAAATCAAATTCTCAGATGCTTAAGCATCCGATAATAAAAACACTATCCGATGTGGAACCCTAATACAAATGAAACTGGGGAAGAACGGTTTACATTGATGGAGCAAGGTTTCATAAATGAAACTTGCTTGTACGCAATCCTCCTCATAGTATTAATTTATTAAAATTGTATTGTTAAGACTAACCTTTGCATACACTACACAAAGGGGAGAGAAGCTTGCATATGTGTTTTACTAAAGAATAACGCTTGTCTGTAATCCAAAATGGCCGCTAAAGCGCGGGAACCTCACTGAGCATGTCGCAACCTGATCACATGGTGTGACGTCTTTCTTTGCTTGGTGGGAAACTTCTGCTTCTGCGCAGTGTGTAGTAAAATGGCTGCTCGATGTTTTCACATGCTTCTGCTTGCTCTCATGTCATTATTAAATTGTCGTTTCCTAACGCTACTAACGCGGGATAGTATATATATTCAATTGGGAATAGAATAGAAATAGTGGGTATACAGTGAAACATTTTATTTGTGATTTTAATATTTTCTTCTTGCACTTTTATTAGTTCGTAAACTTGGGCCTGGGTTGGTGACTTGCAACTCGAGAGACGATGGTTCTGTGCATGTATCCTGTGTGCCTGCCAAATGAAGTCAACTTGGACGTCTCCCAAGGCCATGACCCATTGGCCGGAGATGCTGTACTTTATGTTTCCTGTGGACAAATTGATACTTTTCCCCTGTAAAATGTATAACATTTGTCGTGAGACGGGTGGGAAATAAAGCGAATGTATTAATTTGAAAAGGTGGGAACGTAAAGACAATAGGCTTTACAATTTAGGCCAAATCAACATGGTGCGAGAATCCACCCCCTGTCCCTGTCCAATCAGAAGTAGTGGCCCCATATTTTAGCAACATTAACGGGAGGTACATGGGCGTAGAAGGGTATAATAGAATATAGCATTAGTTAATTAGTTAGAAGGAGATGCTGCAGAGAACAGGCGTCCATGCTGCCAGGAGCGCGCTTAGCTCCAGACTGCCAAGCTGATCGATTGCAGACCGAATTTGCTGTCCAGAGAGAGGTCCTGAGGAGGGGGCGGCAGAGTCCATTAGAAGGAAGGCACGGGAGAATCGAGGAGAAGTCGAGTATCAGAGAGGGAACGACGCAGGCGTCGTTGTAGAGAGGTCACCGGTCCGGTCCTGATCCTGGAAGAAGTCTTTGCTCTTCATCCTTCCTGGGTCCTATTCTTTCAACTCCTTGGCTAAGGGGTTTGGTTCTCGTACTTAGGTAAATATAATGCAACCTTTAGTTGCGCTGCTGTCTCTATCTTCTCCTCTTCTTTAAACACCGTCATTGATTAGCAATAATCATTTCTATGCTTAATCTTGGGTATTGCGATTAAGTACCATGTGGCTCTGTATTTTACTCTGCTAAATCTTTAGATAAACATTTTAAAACTTCCTGACTCAGTGGTTATTTCATGATTATGTACTATAATGAATGTCACTCATTTTAAACTTCCCAATTAGCAAAGGATTCATTGGTAAGTCATTACTCTTCAATCAGAAGGTAATTGGTAGCAGGGATTTTGATAGAGAGTAACAACTGATAAAACCCAGCGTAAGTATTAGCGTAGTATGAATGTATGGGCCCAAGTGAGTATCTAGTGTATGAATGCTGTTTGCTAATATCGCGCTGGATCAGTTTTCTGGTAATCAGAGGATGGTTACTTTTTGTTAATTGGGTAATGAGAATTTTATTTGTATTTTTATGAACTAACATCCGCTTAAATTTTGAGTTTTGTTTTATGTTGTCCAGAATACCCCGGGGTAAAAGGAATAGCGGATGGTAAGTGGAAGCCATACTGCAGTGAGGTTATCTGTCAGGCAGAATTAGTACTGAAAAGTTAAGCAGGACTTTCAGTACTCGTTAGGGATTCTATGCGTGTGAGTAATAGCAAAAGAGTACGCTGGTAAAAATTTGATGTTATATCACCTAGAAAGGGTAACATTGGAGAAGTAACAGGTACTTCTGGAGCTTGTGTGAAGAGTAGACGGAAGTGTTTTACTCGTAGTGTATGTTTAGTAAACGGAAAGGTTTTACTAAGTGTAAGAGAAAAACTATCTTTTCTATTTTAGAGAAACTGGCACAATAGCGAATGTTTTATGTTGTTACTGAAATTTAATTAAGATTTATAGAGAAAATAAGTTTGTGTAAATTTTTTGTAAAGGGAGGGTCAGTTTCCGGAAAGGGAGCTGACGTCACAAAACGCCACGCTGGGATTGGTTGAATCCGCGGGTGTGGGAAAACCCTTGTAAAGGAGGGGTCAGTAGTCAGGAGTAGTACTGACGTCACAGGTGCCGCGCTGGGATTGGTTAAACCAGCAAGGACAGAAAAGAGCAGATTGTAAAGGAGTGGTTGACAGATAAACGTCACCAAAAGGCCGCGCAAGGATTGGTTCAGAAATAAAAGTTAGCAGAGACTTGATTAGTTGATATTTTAGAAGCTAAAATCTTAGTGGATAAAGATTGCATGTTAAAACGCGATCCGACTTTAACAGGAACTCGTCCGGATAGGAGATTCCTAGGTTTTGCAGAATATAATTTTGTACACCGAAGATTAGATAGAATGTACGGAGAAAAGAGAAAAATGTCCTTTCTGCAAAAGATTAAGAACTATTTTAAAAAGGATAAACCAATCAAAACTAGAGAAGGAATTATTATTCCACCAGCTAAAACGCCCGCTTCATTCATGATGATGGAGAGAGGTTATCATACTTGTGTATGGATGGAGAATTGGATAGAATATACCAAAAATGATGGAATACTAGCATTTCCCGAGAATGGCACGTTCAATGGGCGAATTCTTCAAAACTTGAGATTGAGGATGAATGACTTAGAACCCAGACCTAGATTAACTCAGTACGAAGCTCTAGAAGAATGGGAAACCGAGGCATTTGAGCGGGATAGATCTAGAAGTAATAGGAGTTATCCAGGATTCTTTCCCAGATATATACGTGAGTCTAGGGATGGTCAGATGAAACAATGGAGAAGGGCAATGATTACAGAAGGATTATATCCATTGTTAACAGCAGAGGAGAAATTAGGAAGTAAGTGCACAGAAAAGACAAAACATTTAATGAGAAATGAGGAGTCTGAAGACGAATTTATGGAGGAAATGTTAAGAAATCCCCCACCATATCAGGAAGGGACAAGTGGATGCACCCCAAGTGCACCACCAAAAACTCCATTAGTGCCACAGGTAATGCATGAATTCACCCCGAGTAGAATACTTCATGACAAAGAAAAAGAAGCCCTAGAAAAGACCAGAGCAGAATTAATACAGAAAATAACTCAGATAAAAGTACACCCTGATTCTTTGACCATACCAGTAACAATTGGTCCAGTAGTTCCATTATATGGTACTCAGGGAAGCTGTCCTCCACCGATACTTACACCTACTGCTGTGAATAATCCAAAACCTGAAGCTCCAGTTATAATTGAGGATCAATTTAGTGACTGTGAATCCACAATATCACTCATGGACTTGCCTATTCGAGGTTCTGTAAATAGTACTCCAAGAAAAGATGTACCTGGAGGTTCAAAAGATGTAAGTTTAGTAACTTCATCGGGAGCAAAAAGTGCTACCATAGTAACACCTGAGGATCTAGAAAGATGGGTGCAAGGGTCAGTTAAACAGTGCACACCTCCGAAAATAATGGACATTCATAAATTAAAAGTCGAATTAGAAGAAATAATAGCAGGAAATGTAGGACTAGAACGCTTAAATACCTATGATGAAGAAGAATTATTGTTCCTGTGCAGGAGTATCACCAGAAATGTAAGGTTATTTCATGAAAAATTATCCAATTTAGCACTACAGATGGGAATAGAAATAGGGAGATCAAAGGTACTACAGAAACCCTATAGAGCAGAATTTTCAGACGAAGATTTAGAAAATATGAATGCCTCTGGAAGAAGATTACAAATAAGAGAATTAATGTTAGTTTTGCAAAAATGGGGAGACCTAGATAAATGGAAAACTAGGTGGGCCAAGAAAAAGGAAGAAGCACGAACAAGTAGAACAGCATCAGAATATGTGATGAAAGAATCAGGGAAAGCAGACCAGATGTATCCCATGCGAGAAGTTGCGGGAGGAGGATATGTACATGTCCCATGGAGCAGACAGGATATTTTATCATTTACGAATGATTTTCCAAAGTTGAGAGAAAAACCAATTGAGTGGTACAAGCAGGTTGATAGGTTTGTGAAGGTGTCAAAGGTATTGTTGAAGGATTTAGATGGTTTGTTTGACATAGTGGTACCTGCCGATTTGTGGACAGATTGTAAAATTACAGTCGATTGGCCTAGTGATGAATATCCTAGAGATCCGAAGACAGGTGCCCCGTCAAATGATGTAATGAAAAAGTATCACCAAGTGATAACTTACCTGAAAGGGAAAATACCACCGAAAGAAACAGATTGGGTAAAAATAGATCGAACTACCCAAGAAGCTAATGAATCAGTACATTCCTACTATGAGCGTCTATTGCAGGTATTTAAACAGTATAGTGGATTTGAGGACATTGGAGACAAAAACATGAGTCAGTTTGTGTATCGGTTTGTTTACGGGTTTGAAGCTGGAGATTTGCCAGATGATTAAACAGCACATGCTGTGTTGGCAGGGAAAGCCTATAGATGAAATTCTGAAGTATGCAAAATATTGTGGAGACGATATTGAGGATAGACACAAGAAATTGCAGGAAAAAGTGATGTGGGCACAGGTGAAAATGGCTGAGAAACAGGGAATTAATTTGGAAAACCCCAGTGAAAATCCAGGAAAAGATTCTGGAACGAATGGTGATGCTGGGAATGGTGGAAAATTTAGAGGACGAATGAGTAGAGAAGAAGCTAAAAAGAAATTTCCTTGTCATGGATGCGGAAAATTGGGGCATTGGAAGGATGAATGTAAAAAGATTCGGAATAATAATGGCCCAAATCAAAATTTAAATCCACAGACGCAGAATGACTCACAGCAGGGTGTAAATCCTCAGAGTCAGTTGCCACCTGCACCTATTCAGGGTAATGTAAGCAGAGCAAAGCATGGTACAGACATCGGATATCCAGGAGGAAGTGGTAAGAATGATTATATGACATCACAATTTCTTTTGCAGGACGATTTCTGTCAATACAGTCCATGACGGTGCCTAGGAGAGGGGAAGAAGGAGTGCATACTTGGCGCATCCTTACAGGTAGATCAGTCAGGTCCATATGTTGAAGGGAATGTGAAAGGTAATAATATTACTTTCCTTTTGGACACTGGTGCTACCCGGTCTACTGTGAGAACAGCAGACATTCCAGACCTTCCTCTCTCTGGTGAAAATATCCAAGTAGTGGGGGTAGCTAATCAGCGGATTAGAACACCTCTTACCGAACCAATGGAAGTTAAAATTGGAAACTTCAGAGAAATGCATCAATTTGTAGTGTGTGATTCTAGTCCAGTAAACTTGTTAGGTAGGGATTTGTTGTGCAAGATGAATTGTACCATTTTCTGCACACCGGATGGTGTGGCAGTTCAGACACCAGATGAAGACCATGTATATAAAATTATGATTGCAAAACAAGGTACAGAAGTGGATGAGATGTTTTCGTTAATAACAAAAGATGAGTTGCCAGAAGAATTAAAAGGTACAGTAAACCCCATAGTATGGGATTTCACCGGAAAGGAAGTAGGACTTATGGATAAAATAGATCCAGTTAAAATTACTGTAAAAGAAGGTGCAATTTTCCCAAATACCAGACAGTACAAAATGAGTGCAGAAGTAAAAGCAGGAGTCATTGAAGAAATAAATCGAATGGTAGAACAAAACATACTAAAAGAAGTAATGAGTAGCCCATGTAATTCACCAATAATGGGATTAAAGAAACCTAGTGGGAAATATAGGATTGTTCAGGACCTGAGGAAAATAAATAAGATTGTAGAACCATGTTGTCCCATAGTACCAAATCCTGCAATAATTCTATACCAGATACCGTGGAATGCAGGATGGTTCACAGTAATTGATTTGTGTCAAGCGTTCTTTTCAATACCATTACATCCAGACAGCCAGTATCTTTTCTCATTTAAATTTGAGAACAAGGTCTATGTGTGGAATCGTGTTCCTCAGGGGTACACAGAAAGTCCTTCTATTTTCAATCAGATACTGAAAAAGTGCCTTGAAAAACTAGTGATGCCAGGAAGCTCAGTCTTAGTCCAATATATTGACGACTTATTGGTGGCATCGAACACCAGAGAGGACTGTGTTGTTGATTCCATAGCATTATTAAATCTTTTGGCAGAAAAATTGCAATTCTGTACAACAGCTGTTAAGTATCTGGGACACCAAATTGAGAGAGGAAAAAGAAGAGTAACAGCTGAAAGAGTAGCTTTAATAAAGAAAATGCAAATGCCTGTAACACAAAGACAAGTGAGAATGTTCCTAGGAATAGTAGGTTACTGTCGACAATGGATACCAGGATTTTCCACGTTAGCTAAGCCCTTAATTAACATGACAAAGAAGAAAGCAAAGGACCCTGTGGAGTGGGAGGATGAAAGTGTAGAAGCTTTTGTAAAATTGAGAAATGCCCTATGTTCAGCACCTGCCTTAGGCATGCCTGATTATAAAAGAGAATTTGCATTGTTCTGTTATGAGAGAGAAAATTGTGCACTTTCTGTCTTAACTCAGAGACATGGATTAGAAAGACGTCCTATAGCATATTTTTCTGCTACATTGGACCCAGTAGCAGCCGCGTTGCCAGGATGCCTAAAAGCAGTGGCGGCTACTTGTTTGAGCATTGAACAAAGTGAGTCAATTGTGATGGGACACCCTGTAAAAGTGTATGTTCCACATGCAGTTGTCATTCTGTTGACAAGAACCCGAACTCAGCATCTTACTCCTAGTCGGCTGACTAAATACGAAAGAATCATAATGGGTGCTGAAAATGTGAACATGGTAAGGTGTACTATAATAAATCCAGCAACCTTACTACCAGACCCATATCATGAGAGAATTAAAGATGATGAAGACGATGAACATGATTGTATACAAATCACAGAATTATGCACAAAACCACGCCCAGATTTAGAGGAACAGCCTCTTAAAAAGCCAGACAGGGAGCTATTTGTTGATGGTTCATGTCAAAGACATGAAGATGGTAAACTAACTGCTGCCTATGCGGTATGTGAATTAACTGGAATAGTTGAAGCATCCTATTTACCAGGAGTCAAATCTGCACAAGTAGCTGAATTGATTGCTTTGATAAAAGCATGCAAAATTGGGAGGAATCAGAGAGTGACCATATTTACAGATAGCCAATATGGTTACGGGGTTGTGCACGATTTTGGCCAACTATGGATGCAGAGGGATTTCATGACTTCTTCAGGATCCCCCATTAAAAATGGACAATTTGTAAGGGAATTGCTAGAAGCAATACAATCACCAAAATAATTGGCTGTGGTGAAATGTGCCGCACACCAGTCAGGAGATGACTGGGTGGTAGTCGGCAACAGATATGCGGATCTGGTGGCTCAACATTGTGCCAAAGCCAGAATGTCAGTCAATAAGAGGGTGGAAAGAATGGGAATCAGCTGCCAACTTATGCTGTATATGCCACCTGAAACTTGGAATGACGTCAAGAAATTGCAAGATGAGGTTGATGAAAGTGAGAAGAATTTGTGGATCAAAGTGGGTTGCTCCCAAAGAGGAGAGGATGAGGTGTGGATCAGTGCTGATGGCAGACCAGTCATGCCAGACTGTTTACTCTCACAAATGGCTAGAATGCATCATGGAGACTCACACATAGGGAGAGATGCAATGATTAGGCTGTTCAGACAAAATTGGTACAATCCCAAATTCAGAGCTGTTGCAGAGAGTCTTTGCCAGAGATGTCTAACTTGCCAGATGCATAATCCGGGGAGGAAGACAGTAATTGGATTTGGGAAAATTGGAAAGGCAGAAGGTCCATTTATGAGACTTCAGTTTGATTTCATACAGTTACCACCATGTAGAGGGCTGAAATATGTACTAGTCATAGTGTGTCTGTTTTCAAAGTGGGTGGAGGCTTACCCTACTAGGAGAAATGACAGCATTACAGTTGCAAAACTGTTGCTACGAGAGCTCATTCCTAGGTTTGGTTTCCCAGTAACTTTGGAATCAGATAGAGGAAAACATTTTAACAGTGAAGTGATCCAAATAATCTGTGAAGCATTTCAAATAAAACAGAAACTGCACTGTGCATATCATCCAGAAGCTTCTGGAGTGGTTGAACAATTGAATGGCACTATAAAGTCAAGACTGGGAAAAATGTGTGCATCAACATCATTAGAGTGTCCAGATGCATTGCCACTCGTTTTAATGGGACTCAGAAGTATACCTGACAGAACCACAGGATTGAGCCCACATGAAATAATGATGGGAAGAGCAATGAGACAAACACATGTTCCCACAAACAAACTGGTGAATATATCTGATGATATGGTTCTGGACTATTGCAAAGGATTGGCTGACCTAGTGCATTCTATCTCTCATCAGGTTGGAGAAGACGCAGTTTCCAGGCAGCCTGAACAAGAACATGATCTGAATCCTGGTGACTGGGTGGTAGTGAAGAATCACACCAGAGAAATGTGTCTATCACCTAGATGGGGCAGACCGTGTCAAGTCATACTGACAACGAATACAGCAGTGAAGTGTGCCGGATTTCCTAATTGGATTCATGTAAGTCACACCAAGAGAGTACCAGATCCCGAGGAAGAGAATCCTCAGACAACGCCAATCACTGAAGAGGCTGAAGGTTGCCCAGCTGTAGGATCTCAAGTTCGAGATTCCAGAGAAGCTGAAGAAGAACAACCGAGCACAAGTCAGGATTGGATACCAGTGGTAGAAGTTCCTGAAGTATACCACAGAACAAGAAGTCAAGCAAAATTGGAAGAAATTGAAGAAGATCAAATAGGTGAAGAAGAAGCAGTTCAGGAACAAGAAGAAAAGACATTAAGAAATCCTGAACAAGGTCAGATAGGGAAAGAAAACTGGACTCAAAACAATGAAGACCTAATAGACTTTGATCAGGGACAGACAGGTCTAGAAGAATCCGGTCAGGTTGCAGAAGTTCACAATGCAATAAGCCCTGATCAGAACAAGTTAGATCAAGAAGAGTGCACAGAAGAAGAAAACCTTGAAAAACATGAACTTGAAGAAATAAATAAAGAACAAGGTCAGTTATTGAAAACTCACAGCGGAGCTGTTACAGAGAAACCAATTAGACCTGAAAAGGAGCAAACAAGAAACACAGTAATTGAAGAACACAAAACAGTGCTAAGCAGTAAAATTAACGCGATCTCTAAAGACGAAAACAAAGAAACAGTGCCGACAAAGAAAACAAGAAAAGGAGATCATTGGCCGAGTGTCATTAAAAGAGTGAAGTACCACATAACAACCAGAAGTGAAGATCCAGATCAAGTGAATGAAGTAACAAGTCAAACTGAACAAGAAAATAAAACTGCGAAAAGAAGAAGCAAAAGACTGAAACTTGTGAATAACAAATTCAAGGGTCCTGACTGGACTTATATCATCCTTGAAGATTTTGAAAGCTCAGAGTCAAGTGACAGTGGTGGCGAAGGAACAAGTGCAGAATTGACGTACGAAGAAGAAACAAGACCACCCTGACTAAGCAAAAGAATAAGCTAAAGAAAAGAAGAAAAGATAATAAGAGCAATCTTCCTTGTCGAAAAATGCCTGGTGATAGAGTTACTGGGAGACCAAAACAGAAATGTTGTAGAAGATGCTGTGCAATATGCATATGTAGTCTAGTAATGGTGCTTATAGTATGGTTAGTCCTGATTGTAGCAGTTCCTTACCTTATGATAATAGATAAAAAGATTAATAATGAAACTAAAGGGAGGACAGCAAACATGAAGGGCAATAGAGTAGAACTAATGGCAGAAAGATGAGACAAGAAATTCATCATGAAGTAGCTGACAACGACACTAGTTTAAACGTTTTCACAAAGTTATTGTTTCAATATGTAGACACCATGGAAGTTAGTAATTGTTATGTCTGTATGAAGTTACCTGAATCAGTAGCAGAAGGATTAACATATCATCACTTACCACTGACATATGGCATATCATGTAGTGTTTTGTCTAGTTTATTTTATAGAACAGGGAGACCTTCAGTATTATTATTCAAATTTAGATGTGATATTTTCTGAGGTTCCGATTCGCAAGAGTATGAACCCAGTGCTTAGTAGTCAAGATGCACAGTTTATGGGAGAATTTTTCTTAACCATGAAATCAATAGACATAACACATGCACATAGACACAATCTAACATGTTCTTTACTTGAAGAAGAAAAGATATTTCTGAATTTAGTAGAAGATAGAAGACAAGATTTTCAAAAGAAAGCTTCTGAGCATAAGGCTCATTTACCACCTTGGGCTGAGAAAGAAGGTAGTTACACACCTGGCAAGGCTCAAGCTGCTATGGCTCTGGATTTCGTAAAGACAGGAAAAATTTGTCTTCATAGGTTAAAGACTGATTATAATAATGTTTTCATCGGTACCAGTGAATGTGAACACAATTTTTTAATTCTTGGAGGTTGGGGACTCAAAGGAGGAACAGATTCAGTTTTTCCTGGAATCTATTATGTGTGTGGGAATAAGGCTTACTTTAGGCTTCCTGCACGGTGGTATGGAAGTTGTTATTTTGGAATAGTATTTCCAAAGATATACCACGTAAAAAGAAACACTGAGAGCAATGAAAACAATAGCGAATTAATACGTAGTAAAAGAGCTAGTTTTTCAGAAATTGTAGGTGATATATTTGGTGCATTGATACCTTCAGTGGGAATAATTCTGAACTCAAGGAAAATATGTAAATTGTCTACAGTAGTTGATCGTTTATCAACGGATACTGCTGGAGGTTTTCTAATGATTAATGCGGAAATGGTTGCGATTAGATCTATGGTAATGCAAAATCGACTTGCTCTTGATATTATATTGGCAAAAGAGGGCGGAGTCTGTAAATTATTGAAGACGAAACATTGTTGCACTTATATTCCTGATAAGAGTGCAGAAATTGGAACGTACATACAGAATATAACTAAACTTGAGAAAGAACTTAAACCACTGGAAGTTGATAGTGTATGGGAAAGATTGACAAATAGTATCTCGTCAATTGGAACCTGGTTTGCTAATATAGGGAAAGGACTTATAGGTCAAATATTAGTACCCTTAGCAGGGATAGCAATAATAATTTTGGCAATAACAATATGGTGCAAATGCTGTAGAAAGAATGGAACATATAAAGTGACAGGAAAAGGAAAGAAGAGAAAACTAGATGAAATAGAACTTGAAGAATGGAGAAGTGAATTATACACAAAGTTGAAAGGGGATGTGAAAAACAGGAAATATAAAAATGAGAATGAAACGAATTGCTAGAAGTTGGCATCTGATTGAGGGTAATGTTTTTGATGGCTCAGAAACGCCATCAGAGAGGGGATTGAAGGAGCAAGGTTTCATAAATGAAACTTGCTTGTACGCAATCCTCCTCATAGTATTAATTTATTAAAATTGTATTGTTAAGACTAACCTTTGCATACACTACACAAAGGGGAGAGAAGCTTGCATATGTGTTTTACTAAAGAATAACGCTTGTCTGTAATCCAAAATGGCCGCTAAAGCGCGGGAACCTCACTGCGCATGTCGCAACCTGATCACATGGTGTGACGTCTTTCTTTGCTTGGTGGGAAACTTCTGCTTCTGCGCAGTGTGTAGTAAAATGGCTGCTCGATGTTTTCACATGCTTCTGCTTGCTCTCATGTCATTATTAAATTGTCGTTTCCTAACGCTACTAACGCGGGATAGTATATATATTCAATTGGGAATAGAATAGAAATAGTGGGTATACAGTGAAACATTTGTTTGTGATTTTAATATTTTCTTCTTGCACTTTTATTAGTTCGTAAACTTGGGCCTGGGTTGGTGACTTGCAACTCGAGAGACGATGGTTCTGCGCATGTATCCTGTGTGCCTGCCAAGTGAAGTCAACTTGGACGTCTCCCAAGGCCATGACCCATTGGCCGGAGATGCTGTACTTTATGTTTCCTGTGGACAAATTGATACTTTTCCCCTGTAAAATGTATAACATTTGTCGTGACACGGGTGGGAAATAAAGCGAATGTATTAATTTGAAGGGGTGGGAACGTAAAGACAATAGGCTTTACAATTTAGGCCAAATCAACATGGTGCGAGAATCCACCCCCTGTCCCTGTCCAATCAGAAGTAGTGTCCCCATATTTTAGCAACATTAAGGGGAGGTACATGGGCGTAGAAGGGTATAATAGAATATAGCATTAGTTAATTAGTTAGAAGGAGATGCTGCAGAGAACAGGCGTCCATGCTGCCAGGAGCGCGCTTAGCTCCAGACTGCCAAGCTGATCGATTGCAGACCGAATTTGCTGTCCAGAGAGAGGTCCTGAGGAGGGGGCGGCAGAGTCCATTAGAAGGAAGGCACGGGAGAATCGAGGAGAAGTCGAGTATCAGAGAGGGGAACGACGCAGGCGTCGTTGTAGAGAGGTCACCGGTCCGGTACTGATCCTGATCCTGGAAGAAGTCTTTGCTCTTCATCCTTCCTGGGTCCTATCCTTTCAACTCCTTGGCTAAGGGGTTTGGTTCTCGCACTTAGGTAAATATAATGCAACCTTTAGTTGCGCTGCTGTCTCTATCTTCTCCTCTTCTTTAAACACCGTCATTGATTAGCAATAATCATTTCTATGCTTAATCTTGGGTATTGCGATTAAGTACCATGTGGCTCTGTATTTTACTCTGCTAAATCTTTAGATAAACATTTTAAAACTTCCTGACTCAGTGATTATTTCAGGATTATGTACTATAATGAATGTCACTCATTTTAAACTTCCCAATTAGCAAAGGATTCATTGGTAAGTCATTACTCTTCAATCAGAAGGTAATTGGTAGCAGGGATTTTGATAGAGAGTAACAACTGATAAAACCCAGCATAAGTATTAGCGTAGTATGAATGTATGGGCCCAAGTGAGTATCTAGTGTATGAATGCTGTTTGCTAATATCGCGCTGGATCAACATACTTTCATTATTTTAGTATATACAAATCAGGAAAGCGTGTCATGCTGTCATCTGAATCTTGGTAGCCCGGGCTGAAGATGATGATGTGGGGGTGTGGGGGGGGGAGGGGGGCTGAAGCCCGTTTAGCCCAATGGGCATAGCGCGCCTGGGTGCCGGTGTATAATAGATGCACATGTTTGCTTAACACAATCCCTTACAAGGTCATTCCCTCCAGACATGAAATTATCTTGTTGAAAGACAGACGCACAAAAGATATTCTGCAGAAACAGGAGGGCGAAAAAAGAATATAGGCAGATACATACCAACGCCTCTAAAATGGACTACTCCACAACTGAATTGAGCAGGCGCCCCCCGCAACTAGAGGCGGGG
Organism: Calotriton arnoldi; assembly: GCA_963921515.1. Classification (NCBI taxonomy): domain Eukaryota; kingdom Metazoa; phylum Chordata; class Amphibia; order Caudata; family Salamandridae; genus Calotriton; species Calotriton arnoldi. Next base: position 97,580 of record CAWUFW010001083.1, on the reverse strand, counting down.
CGTCCTTAGTCGCGCCCCCCCCCTTACACAGGAAGTGCAGGCATTGGCGATCTGTTTCGGTAGAATATCTTTTGTGCGTCAAGATAATTTCATGTCTGGAGTGAATGACCTAGTAAGGGATTGCAATAAGCAAACAATAAGGGGCATATTCACAAGGAAGTGGCGAAGTGAGGCGTTAGCCGTCATGGCTAACGCCTCACTTCGCCACTTCAGAAACGCAAGGCTGCACTATATTCACAAGGATATGGTGCAGCCTTGCGTATCCCCCTGACGCTGGCGCTAAGTGTAGCAGCTTAGCGCCAACGCAGGCACCCTTGCACCATGGTGCAAGGGTGTCTGCGTGCAAGGGAAGATTGTGTATGTACAGGAAGGTCCCCCTTCCTGCACATAAACAATCTTGAAATGCCGTTTTGTGACTTCTATGTGTGCTGCTTAATGCAGCACACACAGAAGTTGCAAAACGGCATTTTCAAAAAATTATTGTTTATGTGCAGGAAGGGGGACCTTCCTGTACATACACAATCATTGGCCTTTGCTGTTTTCATGTGTGCTGCACAACCCAGCACACATGAAAACAGCAAAACGAGGAGAAATTAAACATTTCTCCTCGCTTCGCCATGTTAAGACCAGGTTTCCCCTGGTCTTAATTCTGGTGCTGCCTCCTATTTACGCTGCTCTTGTAAATAGGGGGCAGCGTCAGAAGCAATGGGTGTTGCGGTGGAACGCCCAGCGCAACACCCATTGCCCTCCCCTTTCACGCTAAGTATAGCGTGAAAGGGGGCCTTATTCACAAGGCAGCGTTAAGTCACGTTAAGTGGCTTAACGCTGCCTTGTGAATAAGGTGAAGCCCCTATCGCCACAGGAACGTCGAAAAAAGTGACGTTCCTGTGGCGATAGGGGCTTGTGAATATGCCCCTAAATTCAGTATCAGTTACTCGCAAGTACTCTAGATCGCACAGGAATATTAATGCAAGGGTTTTAGTGCTCCCTGCAAAATGGTTTTGCATTTCGCACAAGCCTCGTGCGCAGAAAACTGTTTTGCAGGCCTGTTACTGTTTTTAGGCGTTTTTCTTAGATTGGTACTGTATTTACATGTGCATCTAGTATAACTGCGCTCGAACCTAGTATATCGCTGGCTCTTCCCTCTTACTTCACCTCGCTAGTTTGCTACCTCAGGATCCTTGAACTTGGCAGTACTGAAGCCAATGTTCGCAAAAGGCTCAAAGGAGGAGGTTGATAACACAGTGCTAACAAACAAGTATAGTTTCGTGTGTATACGTTTGTTTTAAGAAAATGTTTGAATAAGAGATTTATTGAGATGTGAGGGCTCGAGTGAGAAATTCTGATCTTTGTTTCTCATTTGTGTTACCACTAGAGCGCGCTGTCATCCAAAAAGGGCATCCTGCAGGGGTTAAGGCAGAAATGCGGTGAGACGAAAGGAAAAGCTATACGTTTGATTGAAAAAGCCAGGTTTTGAGTTGTTTTCTGAAAGATAGGTTTGTTATAACTGTGGGAAGATTGAGAGGAACTTTGGGGCATATTAGCAAGACCGGCGATAAAATTATCGCCGTTTTAGCGGCAGGAAACTGCCGCTAAAGCGGCGATAATGGGCTTGCTAATATGCGTTATGGAATTCCAATAGAAGCCCAGGTTAGATGTCCTGCACATCTAACCTGGGCTTCTATTGAATTCTATAACGCATATTAGCAAGCCCATTATCGCCGCTTTAGCGGCAGTTTCCTGCCGCTAAAACGGCGATAATGTTATCGCCGGTCTTGCTAATATGCTCCTGAGTTCCAGCATTTTGAACTCAAATAGAACAAGCATTGGCAAAGCCAATCGGTCTCGTCAATCCAAGAGCTAATGGCATTGTCAATGACAAAGAGTTTTAGCTATGTGTTGTGGAGTGGATGTATGTTGTGTGGAGTGGATTTATGTAGGTTGGTTTGGAATTGTGTGCCGTGGAATTGTGTTGTGTTGAGTGGAGTTATGTGGAGTGGAATTATGTGGCATGGTGTGCAGTGGAAATATGTAAATAGCAATTATGTGGTACTGAGTGTACTGGGATTATGTGAAGTGGCATTATGTGTTATGGAGTGTAGTTAAACTGGTATTTAGTGTTGTGGAGTGGTATGTAGTGTAGTCTAATTATGTGGTGTGCTATTGAATTTTGTGGCATGATGTGGAATTCTGTGGTGTGTATTGGATGTAAGTGGTGTGTTGTTCAATTGTGCTGTTGAGTTGAATTATGTGGTTTGTTGTCGAAATGTGGTGTGGAATGGAAATGTGTGGAGTTTAATTGTGTGGCATGGATCTGTGTGGCGTTGAATGAAATGAAAGAAATTAACATTCTGCGAGTTTCCATCCCTCAGAGACAGCAGCTGCATTATGACTTTAAAATGGAACCACTGAATACAGCTCAGTGCAGTGCCCACTAGTGAATGTGCACATGTTCTAGCATGGCAGCAGAATAGTTCATATAATGATTCATGGAGATGGCGCCCTGCTCAGCAGAACATGAACTATGCAGGCTGGGGCACAGTATCCATGGCGAGGAGCAAAGCCCTGAAGGGTTTGGTGCTGTGTACTAGAGTAATCTTAGCCCTAGTTTACAGTGAAGACTACCGCTTGCTAACTGGAAGAGTAACTTCACATGTTAGATTATCCCCGATCAATAAAGGCTGTGTCGCTAATGAATTTTTTATCTAGACAAGTCTTAAACTTAAAAGCAAATAAAAGTGTGCAGAATGGAATAAAAAGCCACAATCAAAGCAGACATATTAGGCAATACAAAAAAAGCATTTTGACACAACAAACACTAAAGCACACACTGGTGAAAAAATGAAATCTGAGCAAAGACATTTTGTTTTTACCAAAAGAAAGCTGTACGCTTTTCACATGTTAAAGCTAGCACATAGACTGACAAGTTAGGGCTTTTAAAATATCTGATGAATGAAGCAAAGTGGAAATACTCAAAAATGTTAAAGCTTTTGAGAGGAGTAAATTAGACCTGCTTCACAACGAATGCAGCTTCTTGGCACATGATGATTATAAACAGGGCTTTAAGTGGTCCGGGTCCTGCTGGTGCTTAGCACCGGCAGTTTTTAAAAGCAGGTGCCGAGACGGGTCCCTATCAGGCTCTCCATTTTTACCCTCAGGGTTAAAAAAATACATCACTGCTTTTGATGGAGCTTGAAAGAGACTCATTTTTTAGTTTTATATAGCGCAAACTTGGAGCGCTTTACATGAGCACCAGTTACATTGCACAAGGACATAATCATTTTTTGAATCACAGGACGTCAGGCTCGAACCTGTTTTCTCAGCTCCAAGCAGATTTGTAGCAGTGGTAATATGTGACAGGAATATCTGTGCTTATTTTTTTGTTGCATTTTGTGGTGGTAATGTGTTTTGTAGTGTTTATGTTTTTGTATGGCATAATTGCATTGTGGTATTGTTATGTTTAACTGTGGTTGTTATGTGGCATTTGTTTTTCCTATTTTGTTGTGCTCTGTGTTGTTTTAGTTGTGTGTTCGCTTTGCTGTTATGTTACTGTGTTGTTTTCTGTAATTGCTTTAGAGATGTTAGCAAATGCTGCTCCACATTTCTAGCAGAAAAGCATATCATTCTTTTAAAAGTTCGAGGAACAAAAACCTGTTTATTGAGGTAAAAAAACACTGCTCCAGCCCGCCAACTATTATGGACACCAGTCAGCCCAAAACTCACTTTATGTCACTTGGCCCCTGAATGTTTTTCCCCTGGATCCCGTTCAACAATATGGGTTTATGGACAGGACCACTAATACAGCTGTTACGCATTGCTGCTTCAGATGTAAACCACCAATAGGGTTTACAATTATTAAGATTGCTGCAGGAAGATATACTTACTAAAATAAAGTGCTATGCAAATGAGAATATCAATATTTGTGTACACTTGTGACATATCGAAAAAGAACAGTTGATTAAACTGATGGGTTATGTTGTAATAAAAATACTTTAATGGATAGTAAACGTCGAGTGCACCAAGTAATCGAAAGTCGAACCCTACAAAAACTGTGCATCATAACATACAAATTAACAATCAGACCGTCTACAGCACTGATACTCAAAGTACGGCCCGGGGGGCCACTTGTGGCCCTCTTGACCTTTACATGTGGCCCCCCTGGTGAACAGCAGCACAAGCCTCTGTTTAGTTGTTGAGCATTACTATCCAGAAAAAAGTGTTAAATCAACTGGCAAGCTTTTATTAACCTGCAAAGAAATGCTTGCCCGTTTATTTAACATTTTTTAGACCTCTTACACAATCTCTGACCCACCTAGACCCCCTACCGCGACCCTGCTGGCATCAGTGCGGCCCTCGGTCATACCACAGACCGTACTTGGTGGCTCCTGGGCAAATGTTTGTGAGTGCCTATGGCAGTGGTTCCCAAACTTTTTCGACCCGCGGCTCCCTTGACCCATTGGCCATTGCCCATGGCTCCCCACTGTTATTTTTTTGGGGAGGGTGGGATGGTGTAAGCCCGGCCTCTGGAGTACTTGCATTTTTCAACCTGACAAATGATTGGGATGAAGCTGATGAAGGTATTATAATCATATACGCAGGGTGTTTCGTATTACTAAGGCGGCGCCTCTAATAAAATATTCCTAGTTACACTTCTTTGCCGATGCCGTTTTTAGAGTACCCTCTCAAACTTTTTTTATCCCACTTACAGTGCTAGATAGCACCCCTATGCATGTAGGCCCCATTGCCAAAGTGTTTCTGCGCTTGAAGAATATTTGCATACACTTCCATTTCTACCCATGTCATACATGCCAACACACCTGTCTCAGCAGGGTGACTCACGATTTTGTAAACCACATACAGCTTTATATTTGCTGTCTCCTCCCTAAAATTGCCTCCAAATCAATGCAAGTAAAATAAATTCCTCTTTTTTTAATTTTTTTTAATTTTTTTTAAACGTCCCTCTTTCTTGCTTCCAAATGTTGGCATTATGCCATATATGGTGTTGTACTTCCCTGTGCTCCAGGAGAGACCAGGCCTGTCTAGAAATGAGTGTGTACTGAAAGAAATGTGTACTGGAAGTACCTATGATTCAAGTACAAATGTCAATACTTAATAATACTAAGTGTGTTTAATTGACAGGACAACTGTTCTTTCCTGATAACTTGCATTGGTGTAAAATGCATTTGGAAAAAAACAAAACTATTAACGAGTCTAACAAAATAAATCAGGCATCTTCCGCTTACTTTGGGAGTGTTGGAACGTGGGTATCCAGTAAAATATGGAGGTCATCTCCCTTGACATGCCATCAATTATGCACTACGTTTACAGCTTTAGGCATGTCACTTACAAATCATCGACATCATGCGTTTAAGTCTAATTAGTTTAACTAAAGCCAACAGACCCTTCAACATTAAATGCAATAAAGTGCTTGGTGCACGGCTCCCCTGGCTAGGTTTGGCGGCTCCCCAGGGAGCCACGGCACACAGTTTGGGAACCACTGGCCTATGGTCTACAGCCTGCTTGGCAATGGAGCTGCTGTCACCCGCTACCCTTATCACTGCACGGCTGCCACTGGGACGACTGTGTGCAATGTGATTCCTACTGGAGGCAACGGGAGCTGGCCAATGCCATGAAAGCTTAGCAACTTGATGATAATAAATCTAATTTTGGAATTAAAAAGCAATAGAATGAAAACACGGCATTTGATATGAAAGCTCATAAGAAACGTACCTGAGTGAGTGTGAAACCTGGAAACAAGCAGAGACCGTGCAAAGGGGACCGTCAGTGCCGTTTTATATACACCCTTCGAATATGTATTCCTGATCCGAGTCTTCAGATTGTAAAGCGTCCGCTTCCTTATTTGGCAATTAAGGATTGCCAATAATCATAATAAACCGCAAAGAAAAAATGAAGTTAAGCCGCTCTCTTCAACAAGCCTGCTAGAACCCCCCCAAAAATCTAATTCCTTTTACATGAACTATCTCTGCAAGTTAATAGAAAACTTACAAGACAGGCAAACAGTGTAACACGAGTGGAAAACTGGAAGATGCAATAAATTGGAAGCTACCACGGGCGCCGAAGCAAGCTGAGCACACACCCGAAGGAAGATAAACAGTGTAATATGAGTAGGAAACAGACGGAAGCAGCAGATTTAAACAGGAAACGTAAAAGCATAGCGAACAGCACAATTCCATTTGATTAAAAGTTGCGTGTGAACTATTAATAACATCCATAAGCATGTTTTTGTTTGTTCCACGAGGTTTGTACTAGGCAGAAACTTACTCTATGTAAAACACTGCGCAGACTGGCAGATGCTACGGCAAACGGAGTGCTGTGAATAGCCGCCAGCAACAGCCATCGCGTACATTGTGCCTCTGTCAGGTCAGACCTCTTTTGCCCAATGTGAGATTTATTGTGTACAGTTGTCCAGCGTGCAGCGGGCTAAAGTATATGTGCGGTTTTAGACAAAGCTCGTCTTTTTAAAAGAAAATGTTATTTTCCTAACATGAGCTTCTGTTAGGATGTCACCGCATAACGAGCTGTGCACTTTAAAACTCTGTAAAAAGAAGCCAGGGTCCTCTGCTACAGTGCTACTAAAACGTTGGTGTGTTGAGCTGTCGAATCGTATTTTGCAAGAACCAGAGAAATAAAGCTCCCTCTTGACTCAGGCTGGGAGGTTCGCCAAGGGAGGCTGTATTCCTAGGGTGCCTGCCAAGGAAACCTTGACACGCCGTTCTTCTTGAGAACAAAGTGCACCTATGTGCTGCCTCTGCTGCCAGGCTGGGAGGTGGAGCACGGGGTCGTGTGCAAGTCTCATAGTGCCAATATCGGCAACACTCTTCCCATCATACATACAGCAATCTCCTGATGAAATAAACAGACAAGACACCTTTTTTCGTGGAGCAAATTGCTGCAGGTTTATTTGCATATCAAAATATGCCAACATGGTGGGTTAGCTTACGGTTGATCCAAGGGCAGGCAGCCCCTCCGCCGCCTGCCCACCTGATGAGCCAAATTGCACTGTGGCCCTAGCCAATGGGTGCTTACCAATTTTGGGGGAGGGGTTACCCCCTCCTACCAGTGGACCGCCAGTCCACCCCTCTACTCACACCACCAGAGGGGACGGAGCGTTCCAGGCAACTCCCGGTTGCTCAGGTTTACAACCGCCCGTAGGACTAGCGGGTGCCGCCGCTCCTCCAGGGTCCACCGCGAGGACTTCCTGGAGATATTTGGCATTTGCACCCTTGTGCTTCTGAAGAGGGTACCCCTGTGTACCTTTCAGCCCCTGGATCGCCCTGTAACTCCGCCTGCAACACATAATAACAAGTTAAAACGCCTCTCCCACCCCATCCCCTGAATGTACGCCGGGTAAGCGGTAGGGAGGGAAATGGCGTCAAGGGTAGCGGCCAAAAGAGGACGCCAGGTGGGCGGGAGAGGTACTTATACCTAACTCCCCGCCCACCCCTGCCCGGAAATGACGCAGGGCGCACAGACCCAGAGGGGGTCCCTCAGCACTAGGCTGTATCGTGTGCCCTCGTGTGGCACTAAGGCGGCCGCCCTCTGATGAGGGACCCCTGCGTAGACCGCGGGCAGCCACATAGTGCCAATATTGGCAACACACTCCCCATCACACATAAAGCAATCTCCTGATGAAATAAACAGACAAGACACCTTTTTTCGTGGAGAAAATTGCTGCAGGTTTATTTGCATACCAAAATATGCCAACATGGTGGGTTAGCTTACGGGCGATCCAAGGTCAGGCAGCCCCTCCGCCGCTTGCCGACCTGATGAGCCAAATTGCACCGTGGCCCTAGCCAATCGGTGTTTACCAATTTTGGGGGAGGGGTTACCCCCTCCCACCGGTGGACCACCAGTCCACCCCTCTCCTCACGCCCCCGGTTGCTCAGGTTTACAACCGCCGTCGCTCCTCCAGGGTCCACCACGAAGACTTCCTGGGGATATTTGGCATTTGTACCCTTGTGCTCCTGAAGAGGGTACCCCTGTGTACCTTTCAGCCTCTGGATCGCCCTGTAACTCCGCCACAGCTCTGGGTGTGGCCACAGTCACAACCAGGGCCCCCCACCAAGGCAGGCATTCTTACCTACGTCCTGCTGATTCCAGGGCCTCGCCCAGGTCCCACAAACAAGTCCATGCCCACTCTAGACAGGTAGACCAGTCCTTGCCCACTCTAGACAGGTGGTCCCTATCCTCTACCAAACACCCTGTGGACTTCGCATGCAGCAGACCATGCCTATTAAAGCCAAACCCCTTTTGTTCAGTAAATAGGCCCATGGCACTGTTAACTCTGCTGCGTGAGGTTTCCACGGCCCCTAGCCACAATAAACGTGGGGTTATCTCTGCCACCGTAACTCACATGCCCTAGTTGGTTGCTTAACTTACACCTGGAGGACTCCATTTCTTACAGCAGTGCCCTCCTACCCAGGATAGTCTAATCATTGCCTCCCAGGTGTATGACCACAATGTTGGGAGGGGAGACACCCCCCCCCAGTCTGTGCCGCAGCTTCTTCAGCAAGCTGTTCCCGCGCATGCCTGGGATCCCCAACCAAATTAACTCAGTGGAGGAAAAACCCATGCCTCCATTTCCTGAATTCCGCCCATCGCGCCACTCACAAGACGCACGGAAGGCCATTCACCCAGACCTTTGATCCTGGCAAAATAAAGAAATGCTAGGTTGCTAACACCCTTTATTGAGCACTGCACACCATTCTATGCAACTACTCATGTTTGCACATAGTAAGGCCATTCACCCAGACCGTTGATCCTGGCAAAGTAAAGAAATGCTAGGTTGCTAACACCCTTTATTGAGCACTGCACACCATTCTATGCAACTATTCAAGTTTGCACATAGTTTACACAATAACACTGCACCCCATCAAACCTCTGGTGCATCACAGGGGTGCCCTTGGTATACTCAAAATTTGCCTGTACATAATACACTTAACCTGTCTCCCGGCCACTCCCCTGGGTGGCTACGGACAGATGTGCCTTTTAAAACATTGGGATTCCCATCATCCCACCTGCATGATGCGCTCCGCTGACAAGCCCGCCCAGAACGCTGTGTTTGCTGCCCCTGCAAAAAACGAGTGACTGCAAAAGCGCCTGCCAGGACCCGTATTGCCTGACATATTTAATCATGCCTTCATTACCTGTTCAACCCGAAATTGGTAAGAGGCGTGCTGTCAGCATGAACCAGGAAGTAACCCTCTCCAGAAGGGCGAAGGGCCAGCTCGGGGGCGACCAGACCCACTGGGCCATACCACATATCCCCCAGTTGATGCAACCAGAATACCCTCCCTTGCCGAGCCTGGGCCGGTTTTGATCTTCTCACTACACCCCTGTATGGGAGTACCACACCGTCCAGAATTCCTGGGCCAGAAATTGGGACAGTAGTCCCCTTATTAGCTGACAACTCCCAAGGATATTTTGCTTAACTGAAGCAACCGGTAACATGCAATGCTTTTGGATCTGAGGACATGGAGTAAACCTATGAGCAAGGTACCTGCACCCTCTTAACTATGAATGCAAAATGTGCTCTGGTAGTTGTCCGTATTTGTGATCCAACCCCTTTATTTCAGCACTATTGAGGCAACAGCACCCTTTTAGGAATGACAAACTCACGCCCCAGCTGACTGAAAGTGCCTATTCGTGTGTAGCCCATTACCCTAAGTTTTTCGCTGAAGGTATACCAGTATTATGCTGAAACTTAGCTTACTTCACTGCTGAGTGCGCCTCGCACAATCACAGATATTACTTTGCCTTTTCCGTTTCTGGCTGCAAAATTTGAATGACATTGCCAGCACCAATCCCGGGCGAATAAAAGGAAGCATAAATTGACAAGGGACTTGGCCTATTCTTCACCCTCTGTGTAGTGCTCTGGACTGCTATGACAAGCATCAATAAGGCCTTACAATCATGTGTATCAGTTCCTCTTGTGATACACATCCGCTGGGTAGCTGATATGCTCCCTATCTGTAGTACCTTGTAGTTATTCAATGATGACAACAGCGAGGCCTTTACTGGGCTATAACCATGGATGCTTAAACCAGAACTTGGACCCACTTCAAGGTGTGTCCCGTAATGAATTCCCTCCACCAGGAACAAAGGCCTGCCCGTTTACTGGTATGCCTCCTGGCACCCTTCTGCTTGGTGATACGAAACATTCTATTCAGCAAGCTGACAGTCTGGCGTTGCCAATGCCCATTGTAGTCACCCTCCATCCTCCTGTGCATTGATCATTTGGCAGCCATGGGGACCCCGGAAAGCTCTTTGAACCTCCCGTCCTCTGCCCGGATAGCAAGCACCACCCCTGTGTCCCCATAGGGGCTCCCGTTAGTCGAAGAGGGTGAAAATGTCTTGCTAGCTTGGCCACCACAGGTTATTATCCCTTTGTAACCCTCCCCCCCAAAGTACGCGCCTGCCCAGCTACTGGTGCTTCTAAACAAGAGGCCTTAGGGAATGCCTGTCATTGTTAACAATATAAGTGGTGCAGAAACATTACGTCGGAATATAACATACAGTTTCATGTCCTGGTGCAGTCCCCATTTATGTGATTCCACTGGACACCTCTGCCTAATGTGCGTGCCTAGGTACCTAGTCCAGCTCGCTTGACGGCCTGCCTGTGAGTCAATACACCAGCCCCAACTGGCCGTACTGCTGCTGGCCGAGTCTAACGCTAAGTGCCGCATTGCCCCTACTGCGCCTGCCCCCCTTGATAAGACCTTACCTCATGTCGGTCAATAGGGAACCGTTTACATGACAGGTCAATAAATTTGCCGCCGTGTGAATGTGCGGACTACTTTGGAGCCCCCTCTGGTCTTTCCTTTTACTGGTTGGTACCAAATATTGCCTGACACATACCACGCTCTACCGAAGATCTATCAGGCACTTCTGACATACCTCCTGGCCTGCACCATGCATAAATCAATTAGTAGTAGAAGCATACCCCCGAAGGGGCGATATTCTCTCACCCCGCATCCAAACACTTTCCCCAGTCGATGGTAATCCTGTAAAGCGCTGTTCCTGGAACTTGTTAACGGTACCACTATCAATTATTAGTTACTAGCGTACTGCAAGCGTTTGCCGGGTACGGCTGGTGGCTAGCTCCTCTACGGGAAACCCGTACCAACTGTGCAATCCCTTCGTCTAGCTTAGGGGTAACTACGCAGGAGATCTACAGACTACCAGGAGTCAATAAATGGCTTCGGTTGATGGAGTCAAATTGCGCCTGACCGGAAGCTCGGTGCGCAGTAGCTGCACCAAACTAATAGATTTAGATGACATAACGTAGTTGAAGGCCCATCCTGGAAAATTACAAATCATGAGCCTGGAAAGGGTGTCCCATAAGCTCTTTCATAGGCATAGCCACCAAATGGGGAACTGTACGCCCCTCCTCTATTTGGAGGGGGAGGGAAGGCTAGCCAAGTTAAATGAAGGTAGGTTCTGTGTCGACCTATGGGCTGTGTCTCCCCGCGCTGCTTCCGAATCCTGACTGGGGGAGAACCCATTCCCCTGAGCAACCCCATGTCTGTGCAGCCTCCCCAAGACGGCAACTGCGTGTACTAAGATGCCAGATACAGCTTCCTGCTAACCTAAAATTCCGGTTGTCTTACCAATACCAACCGCAAGAATGCGTGACCCGGTAGCCTTTCACCCCTGTATGCTGGCACCTCAGTCTTCCTCCTAGCACTCTCCCAATACTTGGCGCTGCTGCCGCCCCATCTCGATCTGGAATGTCTGGTCCATCTTCCTACGACCAAGTTGCCACCCTCGTAGCACGGTTCAACTCCCAGTTCCCGCAGACAGATACCATGCAAGATAAATAAAGACACATATGATCAGTGCACTCTCCAATTGCCATAAAGAACGAGCTCACATGCCAGCTTAATTGTTTGCTTCATGGAAAAACAGTTTTCCCCCTTATATCCCACACCAAAACCAGCTCCATCTTACAAAGAGGACCCGAACCCTGAGGAAGGATAGCACTCATCTTGTGGTGCAGCACCTGGGGGGGAGTGTTGGAAGTGTGCGAAATGGGCGTTCAGGTATATTGAAGTCTGAATGTAATTTTGCAGGTCTTGTGCTATGCCGTGCCTTCATAAAACATGCATTAGGATCGCGCGCTGATTACAGCAGGGAGCTCTGCCCAGTAACTGCCCACCCATTTCGAGACCCGGCCAGGAAAGGACACGCAACACCCCAAATATCGTTGACCTAACAGCGGCCCAGCTGTGCCCACAGACCTCACAGATAGCAAACGATAAGTGCTTAACTTGTGGAGAACTAGATGCCAGGACGGCCTCAGGCGGCCAGTCAAGTTTGCACCACACATTGCTCCTGCCGTGCTGCCGATCATAGTAACATCCCAACTACTAACCCTGCCACTTGAGCAACTAGATGCCAGGGCTCACGACAGATGGCCACTTCAGGTTGCACCGCACATCGCTCCTGCAGTGTTGCCAAACGTAGTAACATCACAACTACCAACCCTGACACTTGTGCAAGTGTGACGATTCAGTCTATTCCAGGCCCCCAAGGCTATAGGAATGGCTTGGGCAGCAGGCAATAGTAATTTTAATGTATATTGAATTAATCAATGCCTGCTGTTGTGGTCATCTCTAAAATAGACAGACAACGCTGGCTGGTGGCAGGCTGTCACAAGCGCCGGTGTTGACAATTAAGTGATGGTGCCGAGCACCAGAAACCACCCGGTCCAATATAGCACCGGTAAACTAGATGCTGTAATATAGCATTAGTAGGCCATTGCAGCACTTTATTAAAGTCCATGGGTAACTTTCTCACAGTGTGGCAATAAACAAAAGATGCTGTAAATTTAAAGCCTGGGTCGGCATGTACCCGTCTTAACTCCTACACCTATGGCCGTCTACATGGTCCGTCCAGGCCATCCTGCAACTATCCATGTACGACCAAATGCACAAAGGTTTCCTCGCAGCGTCTAATCTACCAACTACTTTCAGATGCATTACCTGGTATTTAAGATACACCCACCTGCCCCTGCAAGAGATAGCACACACCCGTCCTTCGTGAAAGCAATCCTCTCCCCCCACAAGCATGCAGGTCTGTGCCAAAGCTAAGAGAATGGCGAGCACAGAGCCGGGAAAGCCCCCTGAAGACCAGGTGACATCGGACCGGTTGAGAAAAGAGTTAGCTAATACCCACGAGGAACCCCTGCTTGAATTCCTTGGCAAACCGACTCCCCAGACCATGGCACGTGTTAGCCAATAGCCCAGGCCAATAGCTGCCAAGGAAGTAGGGCGAGGAAATGGGATCAAATACCAGTAAATTCCAGAGGTTTGTCCATCAGCCACGATACTCAACAGGGCCACTTAGCGCGCCCCATGCCATGACTTTGGCATCCAGTCCAGCCACCCCATGACACCACCAGGTGCTCAGTACTACGAAGAGCCCAACCGATCTGCCCTTCCCTGCGCCAACACAGCACACGTTCAGATCTACACCTCTGACCTACCCATGCCAACTACCCCCTGCACCATTCAGAACTAGGGTGTCAGAAAGATCACTTAGAAGAGGTATTCATTGATGTAATGAGTTGTGGAGGTGAGGAGTTCATCAACACTACCGAAAACTGTGAGTCGAATGTAATGTATATTCTAGAAGCAAGAATGAAGAAAGGGCTTGCCAGATTGTATCAGCAGACGAAAATTGTATTTCTGATCTCGCTATGTAACAACTCATGATGGTATCCGGTGCAAACTGCATATGTCACCTCCCTTCACCCACGCAGTAAGCAGGATGCAGCTGTTCTACTGCCAAGGAAGGCGCCCACAGGCCAACTGCGAGGAGGCAAAGCCAGAGACCCTCGACACTAAGGTACTCCCAGAGGGCCGCCGTGCCTACCCAGTCTGCATCCCGCTGCCACCGCAGGGAGCCAGGCTCCAAACCAGCATGGCGGCCTTCACCCGAGGCCAGAATTCAAGAGCCCTACCCGCGCGGGACTGCGCACACCCCGGGGCGTCCCATGAACTGCTGCCCCACTACAACTTACCGGGACCCAGCGGTAAGTGCTCCATGGCGGTTGAACACAGATGTACAGCCCCTCCCTAATCACCTCAAACTGTGAGTTCACAGGAACTGTAACTGCCCCACGGCAGAAGGGGAGCGGAGGCGTTGACCCCGTAGCATTGTTGACTCCACAATGGTCACCTTCTCTCGTCGGGGCCCGGACGCGCCATGCCGCGAGCCCTCCGCCAGTGCCGTTCCCCATGCCCCCGCCACCGGACAAAGCAGCACATCATGCGGTGGCTGAAAATTATATATGTGGGTTGTCCCCATCATGTAGCGGTAGGGGTCCAACTTGCCGCAGAAACAAAAATGCCCGTTTTATGAGACCCCTGCATCCGAAGTCACAGTTTCATTCTGACTTATTCTAGCCCCAGCCGAAAATTCCCCGGGCGTTGAACCCAGCAGCGCCCGGCCACGAGGAAAGCGTCCCCTCCCATGGGTAACCTGGGTTCCCTGGGCAGGAGGTTGTCCGCCGACAACAACGCAGGCAGGCCGGGCAAATCATTGCCAACCGCGAGGAGAAAACACAAACGGGGTAGCCCTCCCCTGCCAAGTGCAACTCCACAAATCCGGTCTGTTCAGCACTGGGCTGCCACCACCAATTCCTGGTCTCTCGCAAGACGATTGCCGTGCCATGTGTTGGGAGGCATGAGAGAGACACCCGTCAGCTGCTCCACTTGGGGCAATAAGGGGGGGGGCTCTCACCCTGCAAGGAGAGTAGACGGCTCTGTATGGCCGTAAATACACGGGGCGCATATGAAATGCTGACATAGACACAAGCCCCATCCCCCAATACACACCCCTTCGATAACCAAAACAAACCCATCACTCTCTGTGATTGTCTAACTCCGGCTCATGGCGTAATCTGCTACGGCAATGGTCTCCTGCCCCCCACCAGTTCCAAAGCCACAATGACACCCCCAGGTGCCATCACAAAAGAGGCCACTTTAGGCCCAGCGCGCGGCACCTTCCCCTCTGTGCTGATAACCGGGGAGACGCTCCACAGCACAGCACAGTGCCTCGACGCCCGACCTCATTAATAAATCCATCCCCGGCGGATTTGTCAAAGCTTTTACTCTTTGGAACAAATTGGAACCAAACAATTAATTCTACAGCTCTGTGTTCCAATTAGAGGATGTTTCACTGTCACATCCAGGCACTGTGCATAGAAACGCACAAGGCCTCCCCGAGGGACAAAGCACGCATCCAACCATTCCCGAAACCATGACGTGTGGACAACACGGGGTGCAGAGCAGGAGCTTTGTGCACCCGGACCCTGTTACCCTACGCTCACCTCACTAATCAGCGATTCACACGACCCGCGGCTCGGCCTCTGCACCCCCAATGTCCACCGTCCAACGGCGTCAAGGGTAGCGGCCAAAAGAGGATGCCAGTTGGGCGGGAGAAGTACTTATACCTAACTCCCCGCCCACCCCTGCCCAGAAATGACGCGGGGCGCGCTGACCCAGAGGGGGTCCCTCAGCACTAGGCTGTATCGTGTGCCCTCATGTGGTACTAAGGTGGCCGCCCTCTTATGAGGGTCCCCTGCGTGGACCGCGGGCAGCCACAAGAGTATTGAAATTAACGAAGACTCGCCGTGAACCGTGGTAGGGACTGCATGGCTGCCATCTGAAACGTCACTAAGCGCACTTCCAGAAAAAAGAGTAGGTCGGAAACAATACACTAAATTGGCCATGCGTATTGTTAAAAAGAAGTAGGGTCGATCGCTTGGGGAGGGCTAAACTAAGTAAAAGGCCTGACGTATCCATGCCCTTAACAAATAAGGAGAAAGACAAATGGAGCGACGATAGTTCCAGCCAATAGGAAGCCTGTGGGTGGGCTGAAGCCCACAGCTGTAGATACAGCAGTCTCGGTTCGAGACTGCACATGCGCGCAGTCTAGAGCCAAGACCTAAAAAGGATCTACCACCAATACGGGTATAACCAGTGCTTAATTTGTAAAAAATATAAGTGCCTGCCCTCATCAGGAGGCCACCGCAGTTTGCACCACACATTGCCACTATACTAACACAACTACTAACCATCACACTGCTACAAGTGTGACAATTCAGACTGTTGAAGGCCGCCAAAGCTTTAAGAATAGCTTGGGTGGCAGGTATTAGTTGTTTTTAATGCATATTGAATTAATAAACAACTATTTTTCTGCTCATCTTTAAATTGCACAAACAGCGCCACCATGTGGCAGCTGACTTAAGTGCAAGTTCCATCGATTAAGTGCCAGTGCCGGCAATTAAGTGCCATGCCTAGCACCGGAAACCACTGTAATTAAGCACTGGGTGCAACAGATCCAAGGTGTGGTGATGAGGAGGAAATGTACAGTTTGTAGTATGCGTTTGAGAAGATAAGGTGCAATTTTGTTGCGAATCAATGTGCGACCAAAGATGGACGAAGCTCAGTAAATAGCACAGAGAGATTTAAAAACTGACCTTTTTCTGTAAAGAAGCCAATGAAGAGTAGGCAGATGAGAGGATACAGAATGATATACTGGAAGGTTGGGGATCAGTCGGGCCACCGAATTCAGAACCACTTGGAAACTACGAACTGAAGCAGACCCAGAGAAAAAGTGTTGCCATAGTCCAACCTGGATGAAATAGGGCAGCCCCAGTAAGCTCCTCACCCTGTGGCGGTGTCCCTAGCAGATAATAAAGGGGGTACACAAGAATTATAATTCTGGGACAGGACTGAACCCTTGGCGGGGTATGATTTGTGTGGGCACCGGGCTGGTGGGAGGGGGGACTGACCTTCCGGTGGTCCTTGACTCTCCTGCCCTACCCTGTGATACCTGGTTTTGAACTTTGGGGAATACGCCTGTGTTCAGGTACCCCAGTGGGCCAGTGCGCTATACAGTGTCCTGGATTTGAGTTGGTGGTGCTCCTCTGGGATGGAGAGGATGTGGCGATGTTGTACTAATGATAAGATAAAATAAGATCATTTTTATTGCACAATTCATTAAAATCATTGCAATGAGACCAAAAAACAAAAAAAAAGAAAGCAGTATAAAATACATCAGTTCCAATTATAAAAAGGTAATAAAAAAGTGGGTTTGATCAGTTGTACGATAATTTAAAAGGTTTAAACACCGCTTAAGCACAGCAGTATGGATTATAGTTCTGTGTGTTGGTCGGAGTCCAAAACTGCCTTTACTGCCATCAAATATTTCATAAAGCGAGCCGCCAGCTGCACTGATTCACCTTTCATGCACTCGACCAGGGCAGCTTGACATGTCCGTATATTTAAAATACGCCAAATAGGGCGAAGCCAGTATATTCTCAGTGTTCATAGTTTCTCGCAGATGCACACTATGTGAGTTAAGGATTCCTCTACTGCTCCACATGCTCGGCACTTAGTAGTTACAGCCTCTTTGTACCCTCACCCATATTTGTATGCCAACAATGGGATCAATCCGAACCGCAGTTTCATTAATTGACGCTTCATTATTGGTTTTAAGGGAGAGGACAGATAGTGTGGCAGGGTCCCACTACTATAAAGTTTTGGTGCCCAGTTTCCATGACTTAAGTTTTTCAAAGATTGCATATCACTGTCAGCAGACAGTAACTTTGCCTGTTTTGCTAAAAGTCTCGCGGCCGCAGATATAGGTATGGGGGCTGACCATATTTCCTTTGCTTCCGATGCCTCAACACAATGCGCTAGAAATTCACACCATGTGGACCCTTGGGAGTTTACCATTATCCAGATATTTTTCTTTAGTGTGTTGTCCCGGGCTTGTTTAGCTTTTAGACAATACGCTATGAATCTAGCTTTCAGGATCCACTTTTGTGATGAAAGGTTGAATTCCCTACCTTTTTGCGCATGTGAGGTAGCGGACGGTAGGAAAAATACTTTACGGAAACAGGCTGACTGAGCTCTATCCAGCCATATTATCATCTTATCTTTGAAGGCTATTGCTCCATGGGCTACAGACAGTAAAAATGTTGCCCCCATTAATCGAATTAAGGGAGTGAGGTCAGGTGAACTTATGGCTCTCCTTGCTCTACAGAAAATGCCTTCTAAAGATTGAGCCGTTCCATGCATTGCAGTGATGTGAGCGGAGGGCCGTCCTTTGTGATCGATCCACACTCCTAGATACTTGTAGGAGGTCACTATCTCAATAGGTGTGCCTTCAATGTTCCATGCACCTTTTCTTTTTGTTTGTCGCGAGATTATCATTGCCTTTGTTTTTGCCGTGTTTATTTTTAAATTGTTCTCTCTGCAGTATAGAGACAGAGCCGTTAATAGCCATTGTAGGCCGATCGGAGTTTGATCGAGTAATATCGTGTCGTCCGCATATTGAAGCGACTGAATTTTGGTTTTGACTAGTTTGGGAGGAAACGCTCGTGCTTCAGCCAACCATTCTGATAAATCGGCCAGGTATAGGTTAAAAAGCATTGGAGCCAATAAGCATCCTTGCTTTAGACCTTTATTAGTTTGTATTTTTTTGGTGGTGGACCAGGCTGTAGTGACTCTAATCTTAACCCAGGTGTCCGAATACAGAGCAATCAGTGCTGTTAAGAGCGTATTATCAATGCCCCAATTTTTAAATTTCATCCATAGTCGCTGGCGGGACACGCTGTCAAAGGCGGTTTGGAAATCGATGTATGCAAGATACAGAGCCCTGCCTTTTTTTGCCAGTGTTGTCTCTATCAGGTTTGAAATGCAGATCAGGTTATCCTCGATGTGCGATCCTTTTTGGAACCCAGTTTTCGTGCAAGGGATCAATTTACACTCTTCGGCCAAAGCCGTCAGCTCTTGTAGCAGTATACTAGAGTAGCATTTCCCATCCACGTCTAGGAGCGCAATCATCCGATAGTTTTCTGGGATAGATCTTGAGCCTTTTTTGTGTATTGGGACAAGAAGGGATCCCCTCCATGACTCGGGGATACTTCCTCCCAGTCTATACTCCCAGAATAAGGGCGCCATGATAGTTGCCCACTTACGTGCCATCCCTTTGAACACCGCGGGCGGAATACCATTGGGGCCTGGTGCCCCTCCAGAACGCATTTTTTTGATGAGATGCAATACTTTAACAGGAGTAATTTCCTTTTGGTCATCGGGAAGATCTTGTGGCTCCATGCTCTGATATGCGTTGATAATGTTCCTCATAAGGGGAGTTGTGCCATTATTACTGGATGGCTCCACATAGAGAACTTCGATGTAGTTTTCCCAAGCTGTAGGCGAGATATTTGTAATTATAGGGCGATGAGTGGATCTACAGCACTTATTCAACCAATTCCAGAAACGCTTCTGCTCTCGTGATTTTATAATTTCATGTGCTTTACTCCAGTGATTTTCTTCCATCATTCTCGTATAAGAGAATCTTGCTTTTCTATATTCTCGGCGGATATCTTTACATTTTGCCTTTAAGGATCTATATTCGGGCACCTCCTCAGTGGATTTCCGCATGATATTATTTAGTTTGCGTTTTATTGTTGCTATTAGTAGCTTTTGTTTTGTGAGGCAATCGTTTTTTTGGGGAAATTGGTTGGGTCTTGAGTTTGTCACCGTTGTTAATTTTTTCCTTGTTTCTTCTAAGAGGAGTTCCCATGATTTAATTTGGGGCAATTCACCATTTCCCTGGGTTACTTTGTTCAATAGAGATTCCACTTCTGAATTAATTTTTTCTTGGTGTTCTATCGCCCACCTTATTTTGTTTATTGGTTCCAGTTTTTCCTCCTCACCGATAACTTTGATTCTAGGGCGGCGACATTGCGGGACTATGATATCACAGGTGATGATTGCGTGGTCACTTGCCACAGTAGGTGTTACCGAAAAGTCCTGAATTGCGTGGAAATGGGCAATTGAGATCCAGATGTAGTCCAATGTAGCCAATCTAAAGTTTAAGAAGTGAGTGTAAGCTGCTGGCAGGTCAGCGGCTGATCTACCATTTAGGATTCGGAGACCCAGGTGATTGAAGAAAGCTGACAGTTTGAGACCATGGTTATCTTTTCGTTGGTGCTGGTGGCTTATATCTGGAATAGACCAGGCAGAGTCATCCAAGGCTACCAAAGGGGAGTTTAGATTTGAAGACATTAGGTTGGCGTTGAAATCACCCATTATCATCCATAGGTCATCTGGGCACTGGGAATGGAGATCACTTATTGCTGGTAGCATTCTACTTAGGGTTGCTTCTCGTTTAGTCTTAGATGGATGACGATAAATGCAGCCTAGGATCATGGTTTGTTCAACCTGGGCTGGCATGTCAGATTTTAGCCACTTTTCCATAACAAAGATATAATCTCCACTTCCCACACTTATCGGCGATACCAGGTCTAAACTGGGGTGGCATGGTGAGCAAAAGAATGCTGGATTTAACCCAGATCTATTGACTGGGGGTGAATGTTTTGATTTGTTCTGCATTCCGTCCATCAATTGTGTGTCTTTTGCTTCTTCGCCCTAAGTGCGCCGGGTATGCCCAGACGTGGGTCTCGGGCTCACTGTGCCACTGGAATCAAGCTATCCTGGCTGAAGAGGGTAGAAACCCCGAAACCGGTCCTAGGGTGCTTGTTTCCGGTCCAGGGAGGACCTGGCTTGGCAGTTCGGGCTGAACTGTTCCCATGAGGCACAGGGTCGAGACTGATTTGCATATGGCCAGGTCTAAACTGGGGTGGCATGGTGAGCAAAAGAATGATGGATTTAACCTAGATCTATTGACTGGGGGTGAATGTTTTGATTTGTTCTGCATTCCATCCATCAATTGTGTGTCTTTTGTATCGGCGATACCTAAGCAGCCAGATTGTTTTTAACGTAAATGGCTACCCCACCCGAGACTTGGCCACCTACTTGAGATGCTATGGCGTGTGCTTCATAAACAGTGTAGCCCAGGTTTCCTGTACCGCGATGATGTCATAACTCTGGAGGTGTTGAATTGCGTCTCTTTTGTCTTCATCGGCCATTAAGCCCCTAATATTTCAGGAGCAGATTTTCAGCTTGGAGGCAGTATTTTGCTTGTTAGGGAGAGATGCTGTGTTGTTAGGGACATGGGTTTAAGGCCTGTGGTAACCAGGACCAATCTTTGCAGATCTTCCCCTTGGTCAAGCAGAGGCGTTTGCCCCCTCCTGCGTCCGTTATAATTTGAATTGACCCTTTGCTCCATGTTTTAATTCTCGGACTGTCTTTGATGCCGTGCAAGATGGAGCCTGTTGCTGGCTGTATGCTGTCCTTTTTATTCTCTCTTTCCTGATATTTTTGTTCTCGCTTTGCCTGCAATACGTTGACAGCTCCACTCTTCAGAATCAATGGATATTTTTTGGTAACTGGGATCTTGATCTGAATCCCCCAATCTCCCAGTCGGGTTTTATTTTCCCTTAGGGCGTTGGCCATGGCCAGATTGGAGAAGGTTATCTCTGTTGTCTCATTAGTTTCACCGGGGACCGGAGCAAAGAAAGCAACGCTATCGATATCTGTAGTTTTTCTAAGCCCGGGATGTTTGAGCAAAGCTTCAGGATATTCCCTCTGTTGAGGGTGTCCCACTTCCCCTGTGAGATATATTCGGGGTAGAATAATATATCTTTAGTTTTTCTGAATTTTTGTGTTTATCTGCAGTAGGTGACTTTTGTAGGGGTCTTGCCTCTAAATCCTCCAGAGCCTCCATGTTATTTGGGGATGGGTTCCCCCGGATGTCCAATTCTTCCCAATATAAAGTGGACCTCATTGTCTGAGGATGTACATCACTCCTGATCTTATGGTGAGGCAGTGATAGATCATCAGTGCACGTTTGAGTAGATTTCCTTTCCCTATTATATATATTTATGGTTGCTAAGGGTCTTTGATTTTCTTTAAGTGAAAGCTCCTTAGAGACTATTATTTGGGTACGGTACTCGGTTTGGGGTTTACCTTGGTGGATGCTATTCTTAAATGTGTTGTCCACTTCTATCGCAGGGGACCGGAGGATTCTTGGATTTCCTACTGGTTTATCAGCAGTCCTTTCTAATTTGGAAATTACCCCCTCTTGCGATCCAAGTTGGTGGGAGTCATCAATATTAATTTCTGGGGGTTCCGTTTGCCTGTACCATGTCTCTTCTACTTGTAGGCCTTGTACATTATCCAATAGTTGCCAAGGCTCTGGGTCATTCGCAGCCTGCTTTATGCCTTGGCGTTCCATAGTTCGTTCTAAGACGCGTTAGGTTGTGATTTCCCTTTCGGTTCTGCCATCCTGTTGTGTTCCTAAGGTTCTATCATTTAAATTTGAATTTTGAGAGGGATTAATGTCCACACTATATTCCTTTTTTTCCATCTGAAGCCAATGCATGATAGGCCCTTCCTTATTGCATTTGCCTTTGTTCAATTTGTTTAATTTTAAAAAAAAAATCTTATTTCTTCTGGATAGATGCTGAACTTCCAAAGTTATAGTTTTCGGCCTGGTGGATTTCAAAACTTTCGTTTGAATGAGGGGAGGATTTTCTTTCGAATTTTGGGTCAGATTTTGAATCCAGACCATTATTACTTGATGTATATTTAGTGTCACTTGCCTCGTGCCAGATGATTTCCTGTAATTTCTCCGATCTGGTCTGGTTACCATTAGGCCTTACCTCTTGGATAGTTGATATTATTGGAGAGTCTTTTGCTCTGAAACTGTTTGTTTGATCACCCATATTCGCGGGAGGCTCGTGAGGGTCTTTGTTCACGTTTAATTGTGGGTTATTCATACTTGAATTCAACTTTGAGATTTGCTGGGGAGTGGGGTTTGTTTTTTGCGGCAGTCTGATTACCTCTCTCTTGAGGTCTTTGACTAAGGTGTTCATTATTTCAGGCAGCTTTTCCAGGTTCTGTAGTATAGGGCTGCATCCACAACCCTCCTGTTTGACAGTTAGTTCAGTGCTTGACTGGGCTCTATGAATCAGGGAGTTTAGTCGTTCGAGCTTAGAATCCAGTCCTGAGATTAAGCCAGCGACTGATGCTGTCTATTGGCAGAAAAAGGGCATCCTCTCTTGTCTAACCCGGGGCAAAGCACTACGCTACGCTCGCGTAGTTTGCGAAGTTTGCGCTACTTCGCACTACGTGAATTGCACGTAGCACAGTGCAAACACGCGTAGCGTAGCGTAGTGCAGCGGTCATTTTTTGCTTGCTCGGGGTCCTCAACGTCAAGTTGGCTATTGCGAGGAAGCAAAATGACATCCCGGCGAGACTTTTTCCTCGTTCGCGATCAGCAACATCAAGTTGCCGATCGCGAGCGTGGAAAATAAACCTCCCGGCGAGATTCTCAACACGGGGAGGTCAGGTTTCTCATTGCGAGTGGTCGCGTATGCTCGCGACCGCTCGCGATGAGAAACTACCAGTCCGCGTTGAGAAAGCTGCCGCTCGAGTAAAAATCTACTCGAGCGGAAGTAAAAGACAGCTCGCACTGTGCAAGATGCCGTTTTCAATGATTGCACAGTGCGGACAAGCATCCGGCACTGTGCAATCATCGCGAACAGCGCACTACGCAGTTCGCGTAGTGCTACGCGTAGCTCGCGTAGTGCGAAGTGCACTTCGCGTAGCTTCGCGTAGCGCTACTTCGCGAACTACGCCCAGGGTTACTCTTGTCGCTGAGGTTGTAGTGCCAGGCTGTTTGTTTTGGTTGTTCCCCGCTGTTTCCAACGTTATTATTATCATTGTGGACGGATTGATAGTGAGTGGGCTTTGGAAATGATACTGGCGAGATGTTCATGTTTATCTGATAGTTTGGGCTGTGCATCTCTGAGTTGATGGTTATTAGGTTTGCAGCCTTTGTTGCTGTCCTTGTTTCCTTTGGTGCCTTTTCGCTGGTATTAAGGCACGTTAGCTTACATTTTGGGCTAGGCAATAAGGCACTATTTGGTGTTAATTCAGTTGCCTGGCTGTGTACTTTTGGGGGCCATCGCTCAGTCGGAGAGTCCAGGTTTGGCTGGTGCTGCTGGTTGCTTGCTGGTCGTAGTGCCTTTTTGTTGGGGGAGTTGATTCCCTCTTTCAGGTGTGCTGCTTTTATGGGCTCAGCAAGTCGATTTGTTAGGTCGTTAGGCTGGATCAAGCCTTGGTCAACCGTTATTTCTGGCGCTCTTTTCTCTGTAATAATAATTATTTCCGGGGACAGTGGGACGTTTGGTTGAGGTCCTTTTGATCTTTGTCTTGCTTCCTCTTGCTTGTTAATATTTGTGTCGGTGCTGTTGCCGCCAGATTTGTTTACTATTTTGCCATTTTTGCCTTTCGGGTTTATTTGATGTAGGTAGGATCTTATGTCGCCGCTGCCATTAGGGGATTTCTTGTTAGCTTTAATGTCTTTACTAATTTCAGTATTTTCACTCAAGTTTATACTGTTTTCGCTCAAATTTATAGTTGTTGTAGGCGACAATTCATCAATTTGTTGCCCCGCCTTGAGGGTCGACCCATGTTTTGTCATCCTCTTCCTTCAGGGTATAGCATTTTAGTTTTTTGCCGCTTTGCAGTTTTATGTGGGCGGTAATTTTCTTGATGCTGGACCAGGCCTGAGTTTCTTGTCTGCATAGTTTTTCCTATACTCTTGTGGGGGAGGGGCCGTGATGGTCGGAGCTGAGTCTATGACAAAATGAATGGCACAGTTTTAATTGCAGCCTTATGGGCGAATTGCCGCTTCAAAGAGTGGCAGCTGTTTTATTACCCTTAAGAAAAATGGTGTGGCAGGAGGTAGTCTTAGGCTGCGACCTCCCGACCGGTATCTCAGACCTGCTTTAGGTTGGAAGTGGAGATATGGGAAAGGGGGGTGGTGGTAGGAGAGACAGGGAAATTGCAGCAGACCAAGGCAGCAAAGACGTGGGAGGTGGCCAGGAGAAGGCCCCAAGGGAGTCAAGCTGAGCTGCACCAAGGCCTGGCTGGATCGGTTCCACGGGGGGGAGGGGGCCTGAGCTCACTCGCTCCCACTAAGGTACTCACACTCAGCACCGCTCACCTCACTTCCAGGTCGCTCCCCTTCACCTGCATCTCCCCTCTCACCTCCTGATCCCAATGACCAAGCTGCCACTGGAGCCCCCGCAGCCACGCCCAGGCGAGGTCCCGAGGGCACTGGGACACGGGGCTGCCCTCTCGTGGAGAATGAGTGAGCGATTCAGTTTAATTTTAGTGTTTCAAATTTTCTCCAGGAAATCTCTGTTCACGGAGCTGCGTGCCAGTTCCGAGGGCCACAACCAGTGCACGGGGGCCGGCCCTCCTCCAAGCTGCAGTCCACACTCCCAAATCCCGCCTGTCGTCCCGCCACACGCCACCTCCTCCTCCTCCTCGGATGGGCCAGTGAGGGGTGCCGCCGGAGACGCTAGTCGACACAGCGCGGCGCGGCATGACTGGGGGAGGGAAGGGGGGCAGGCAGGGGCGAGCAAAGGAGACACAACATCAGTCACTAGTCCGACTCAGGCTCCAGCCTCCGCCTCCGGCTCTGGGCTCCGTGCACAAGCTCCTCCTCCACGTTGTACTAATGATTTTCCTGCCAATGCCTTTTGGTAATTGTGCATGGATACCCTGGGTGGAACCAGGGGGCTGTTGCAAGTTGGGGTCTTGTGGCACGATGCGCACAGCGGATCTCACAACAATGTGTTCTGGATGTTCTTGGAATGTGAAATATGATATGTGACTTGTGCATTTCATCTTCCTGCTTGCTTTTGGTATCTACTAAATTAATGTTTTCCAAAAGAACACCTGTCCCATGACGGACTTTGCTTATGAGCAATTTTAAGTGTTGATATGAATAAAAAGGCTATGCCGTGGGAAGTTGGTGTGTATCCGTTTAGCAAATGACAACATAGAGTGAGTGAACTTTCTTGAGTGGAGTTTACATTTTTAAAGATGCAATCCGGAAGATTGTACAAAGGCTGCTAAAGGGGTGACCTAGACATTAAACAGTGTAGGGCTCAGAGAGGGGCTTGGTGGGCCCTTTTTGCCTCTCCCTGATCACCTCCAACCCTCCCCTTTAACTGTTTATTCACATAATTTCTGCTCAAAGGGGGCTAGAGATTGGGATGCCATGGCCATCTGCCCCTCTTCCTTGAGAATTAGTTTTGTTGATTTTTGAGGAATATTCCCTAATTTCTAACAGTCAGTTATCTCATATTATCATTGTATCACTCTTTTATATTCCTTTTACATTTAATTTTAAACAGTTTAATGAAGTCTTAGATCTGCCACTACAAATTTCTTTTGTAACAATATTTCTCTCAAAGTACTCTCGAAACGTAGGAATGCTGTTCTCCTCTATGGGTGACTGAACCGTCCCACCTTCTAAGTCACCAAGCATGATTAGAATTCCTGTTATACATCTCACATCCAGTAGTGGCTCCTACCGGATGGGGTGGTGGGGCAGGGTGAAAAGGGGGGGTAATTAACAACAAAAAAAAACTTACCTTAGAACGGCCAGTTGGCCGCCACCTCCCCTGTGTCCTCTTCCTTCCTGAAGTCCGGCCGGCAGCAGGAATCACCCGGCACACAGGCTCCCCAGAGCCAATCACAACACTGCAATGCAGCGTTGTGATTGGTCTGAGTGCTGTGGTTCGGCGTTCAGACTCCAACAGGAAGCATGTGCATGTTCCTCACCAGGCTGTGTAGAGCAGCCTGGTAGGAACAAGCAAAGTGCGCATGAACTGTTTGGTTGGCCCAAGAGGGCCGGCCAAACAGTTCATGCACACTTTGGGAGTTCAAACCACTCCTCCCCTGCTCTGGCCAGCCCCACCCCACACTGTACAATGGCTGAATGCAATAGGAAAAACAGGCATTTGCAATGCACTAGGTCTCGCATTCACGCGAGTTTGAGCTATTGGCATTGTAAATGACAATGACTTTTATTTATGGGTTTTAAAACATAAATAAAAGGCATTGTCATTTACAATACTAATGGCTTAAACTCTCGCAAATGCGAGACCTATTGCATTGCAATAAAGGGCCTCCTCGACTGCTTCTTAGTTTGTAAATATCAGAGGAAGAGACCGGCCTGTGACGTCTTCAAAGTGGTGATAAATAGTGCAGTGTAGAAGATGTGTAAGTGTTGTAAATTACACAGACACAAAGTGTGAAGTGAGAGTTACATATGATCCGAGCTATAAACACTAACAAAGCGCTCCAACACCTTTCGCTCTGTGAATACACTGTCGTGGCTCAGGAGGAAGAGTGGGAGGGGGGGAGCTATTTCCTGCCCTCTCCGTGATTTGAATGTGCAATGTGGCATTGCGTAACGTAATTGCTATCTTTGGTCCAATAAAAAACACTCCAGCTGTAGTAGGTCCCTGTCTTTACCCCCTGGTGCAGGGCGGGCTGTGCTTTATGGCAGGCATGGAGGGAGGGAGGGATGGTCTCAGCTGCAGCTCCGGCCTCGTACAGTGCCCCTGCTATTACTAGTGAGCGAGAGGTGCTGAGGTGGTGGTATTGGTATTGGTGGTGGTGGTGGTGGTGGTATTGGTATTGGTGGTGGTAGTGGGATTGGTGGTGGTGGTATTGGAGGTGCTGGTATTGGTGGTGGTGGTGATGGCATTGGTGGTGGTGGTGGTATTGGTGGAGGTGGTGGTATTGGTGGTGGCAGTATTGGTGTGGTGGTATTGGTGGTATTGGCATTGGTGGGGGTGGTACTGGTATTGGTGGTGGTGGTATTGGTGGTGGTGGTATTGGTATTGCTGGTGGTGGTATTGGTATTGGTGGTGGTGGTACTGGTATTGGTGGTGGTGGTATTGGTGGTGGTATTGCTATTGTGGTGGTGGTATTGGTGGTGGTGGTGGTGGTATTGGTGGTGGTATTGGTATTGGTGGTGGTATTGGTGGTGCTTTTTGTATTGGTGGTGGTGGTATTGGTGGTGGTATAGTTGGTGGTGGTATTGGTGGTGGTATTGGTGGTATTGGTGGTGGTGGTAGTGGTATTGGTGGTGGTATTGGTGGTGGTGGTACTGGTGGTGGTGGTAATATTGGTGGTGGTATTGGTGGTGGTGATATTAGTAGTGGTATTGGTGGTGATGGTATTGGTGGTGGTATTGGTGGTGGTGGTATTGGTGGTGGTATTGGTGGTAGTGGTATTAGTAGTGGTGGACGTATTGGTGGGGGTGGTATTGGTGGTGGTGGTATTGGTGGTGGTATTGGTGGTGGTATTGGTGGTGGTATTGGTGGTGGTGGTATTGGTATTGGTGGTGGTGTTGGTGGTATTGGTGGTGGTGGTATTGGTGGTGGTGGTGTTGGTATTGGTGGTGGTATTGACGGTGGTGGTGGTATTGGTGGTGGTGGTATTGGTGGTGGTGGTATTGGTGGTGGTGGTATTGGTGCTAGTAGTGGTATTGGCGGTGGTGGTGGTAGTATTGGTGGTGGTGGTAGTGGTGGTGGTGATATTGGTGGTGGTGGTGGCATTGGTGGTGGTATTGGTGGTGGTGATATTAGTGGTGGTATTGGTGGTGATGGTATTGGTGGTGGTATTGGTGGTGGTGGTGGCATTGGTGGTGGTGGTATTGGTGGTGGTATTGGTGGTGGTGGTATTAGTAGTGGTGGTGGTATTGGTGGTAGTGATATTGGTGGTATTGGTGGTGGTATTGGCATTGGCGGTGGTATTGGTGGTGGTGATGGTGGTATTGGTGGTGGTATTGGTGGTGGTGTTGGTGGTGGTGGTATTGGTGGTGGTGGTGGTGTTGGGGGTGGTATTGGTGGTGGTATTGGTGGTGGTATTGGTGGTGGTATTGACGGTGGTGGTGGTATTGGTGGTGGTGGTATTGGTGGTGGTGGTATAGGTGGTGGTGGTATAGGTGGTGGTGGTGGTATTGGTGGTGGTGGTATTGGTGCTAGTAGTGGTATTGGTGGTGGTATTGGCGGTGGTGTTGGTGTTGGTGGTATAGGTAGTGGTGGTATTGGTGGTGGTATTGGTGGTGGCGGCATTGGTGGTGTTGGTGGTGGTGGTATTGGTGGAGGTGGTGTTATTGGTGGTGGCGGTATTGGTATTGGTGGGGGTGGTATTGATATTGGTGGTGGTACTGGTCTTGGTGGTACTTGTATTGGTGGTAGCGGTATTGGTATTGGTGGTGGTATTGGTATTGGTGGTGGTATTGGAGGTGGTAGTGGTACTGGTATTGATGGTGGTGGTATTGGTGGTGGTATTGGTGGTGGTGGTATTGGTGGTGGTGGTATTGGTGGTGGTGGTGGTATTGGTGGTGGTGGAATTGGTGGTGGTGGTATTGGTGGTGGTGGTATTGGTGGTGGTGGAATTGGTGGTGGTGGTATTGGTGGTGGTGGTATTGGTGGTGGTGGTATTGATGGTAGTATTGGTATTGGTGGTGGTATTGGTACTCGAGGTGATGGTATTGGTGGTGGTGGTATTGATGGTGGTGGTATTGGTGGTGGTGATATTGGTGGTGGTGGTGGTATTAGTGGTGGTATTGGTGGTGGTATTGGTGGTGATGG
Source organism: Calotriton arnoldi (assembly GCA_963921515.1). Taxonomy (NCBI): domain Eukaryota; kingdom Metazoa; phylum Chordata; class Amphibia; order Caudata; family Salamandridae; genus Calotriton; species Calotriton arnoldi. Next base: position 68,164 of record CAWUFW010001083.1, on the reverse strand, counting down.
TATTGGTGGTGGTATTGGTGGTGATGGTGGTATTGGTGGTGATGGTGGTATTGGTGGTGGTATTGGTGGTGGTGGTATTGGTATCGGTGGTGGTGGTATTGGTGGTGGTGGTATTGGTGGTGGTGTTGGTGGTATTGGTGGTGGTGGTATTGGTGGTGTTGGTATTGGTGGTGGTATTGGTGGCGATGGTGGTGGTATTGGTGGTGGTATTGGTGGTGGTGGTATTGGTGGGGGTATTGGTGGTGGTATTGATGGTGATGGTGGTATTGGTGATATTGGTGGTGGTTTTAATGGTGGTGGTATTGGCGGTTATGATGGTATTGGTGGTGGTGGTATTGGTGGTGGTGGTGGTATTGGTGGTATTGGTGGTGGTATTGGTGGTAGTGGTGGTGGTATTGGTGGTGGTGGTGGTGGTATTGGTGGTATTGGTGGTGGTGATATTGGTGGTGGTGGTATTGGTGGTGGTGGTATTAGCGGTGGTATTGGGGTTGGTGGTGGTGTTGGTGGTATTGGGGGTGGGGGTGTTAGTGGTGGTGGTGATATTGGTATTGGTGGTGGTGGTATTGGTGGTGGTGGTATTGTTGGTGGTATTGGGGGTGTTGGTATTGGTGTTGGTATTGGTGGTGGTATTGGTGGTGGTGGTATTGGTGGTGGTGGTATTGGTGGTGGTGGTATTGGTGGTGGTGTTGATGGTGGTTTTGGTGGTGGTATTGGTGGAGGTATTGGTGGGGTGGTGGTATTGGTGGTGGTAGTATTGGTGGTGGTGGTGGTATTGGTGGTGGAAGTGGTATTGGTGGTGGTATTGGGGGTGTTGGTGGTTGTGGTATTGGCGCTGGTAGTGGTATTGGTGGTGTTGGTGGTGATATTGGCGGTGGTGGTATTGGTGGAGGTGGTGGTATTGATGGTGGTGATCCTTCTCACACCTCGCCGCCAAGACCTGGAACACCCTTCCACTAAGCCTACGACAGACCCAAGACCTGCTGACCTTCAGGAGGCTACTCAAGACCTGGCTGTTCGACCAGTAGCAGCACCCCCCCCCTTCCCTCTCCCCAGCGCCTTGAGACCCTCGCGGGTAAGTAGTGCGCTCTACAAATTCTGTGATTGATTGATTGGTGGTATTGGTGGTGGTGGCGGTATTGGTGGTGGTGGTATTGGTGGTGGTGGTGTTGATGGTGATGGTGTTGGTGTTGTTGTTAATAAAACAGGCTTTTGAAAACAACCCTTCAGGTAGCTTTAGTACAGATGACATGTAACACAGATGTGCTGTTGTCAGCTTCAGCCCATTAGCACACGATTATGTGCTACTTGGAATTCACATGACTTAATTCGCTAATCATTTCTTCATCCATTTTACTTGGGGGGCAGTTTGAAACACACACGAGATAATGCCCGGTTAAAGTGATTGAAAGCGGGCGCCCATGTTACGGGGCGGCTGTGCTGCTTAAAAAAATACAAGCAGTTTCAGCTGAAGCAACCCATGTCTGGCCTGCAGTAAGAGAAACTCAATAAAGTAAATAGTGCTTACAGACTAAATAACAGGTACCGTGTAACAACCGAAGTAAAGGGGCCAGTCGCCATGGGAGGGTACAAATGAAGACAAGGCTGTACTAAGGAGGGACTAACAAGCCTATTAACGAAGACAGCATTTACGAAAGACAATGACACAAGCCAATGAAAAATATGGGAGGAGAGTGGGCACGCCTTCTCTCCCATACTCTACTACAGCAGTCTCGCAGAGTGAGCAGTGCATGCACGCTGCCGCTAGGCTCCACCTAATAAAATGACAAGCCTATTAACGAAGACAGCATTTACGAAAGACAATGACACAAGCCAATGAAAAATATGGGAGGAGAGTGGGCACGCCTTCTCTCCCATACTCTACTACAGCAGTCTCGCAGAGCGAGCAGTGCATGCATGCTGCCGCTAGGCTCCACCTAATAAAATGACAATAACCATAGTTATTGTCATTTTATTTTTCCTTTTTGCGTAGTAGGGCAACGCTCCTCTGCCTTATTGTAGGAGCTGCCACTGCTCTCCTCTTCTCGCAACCATAGCTTCCTCTGCTCCTTATGGAACCATGCACCTTTCACATGGTTTTTATGCCCTCTGCAATGCTCTTTGTCACGAAACCACCATCACGACTTGCAAAATGTTTTTGAGGCAATGATCAAATGAGCTGAGTTCTCACAGACTGAGCCACGTAATGTCAATTGATGGTCAGTAGGATAAGGTCCCGCGGCTGTGAAGGGCCAAGATTCTAGGCCTTTAAGCAAGAAGCAATCATGATTAACCAATTTAATCACGAAAAATTGCCTATGTACATCGAGTTCAAAAAACGTTTGCACAATTCTAATTCATAAAAACCAGGTCCGCATATATAGCTGCAGAGAGCTTGCACATAACGACTGTGGAAGATCTTCAGGATGTGTGGATTTTATGTAGTCATAAGTATGACATAGAGGTTTGAATTATGATTTTTATACAATTGTTATATGAGCTTCCACAAAGTAGTAACTTTTTATGAATATGCATAAACATATTGAACGACCTTCTCACACTTACAAAACTAATCTTACACCTAATTGTAATACTTTCGTTTTTAAGAGGTTGTAGAAGAAAGGATTTCTTCATAAAGAAAACAGTTTTGCTGTGAATGAAAAATAGTAAATTAAAACATTATTCAAAATATATTTTTCCTAACTCAACGCCAGAAGACTGTTCACTGTGCAGTCACCTCGACAATTGCAGATTCCTCTGATGCACATATAGAAAAGGTATTCATATCTGCAGTGTGCAGGGCATATGTTCGTGAATCGCGGATTAGCCATGGACCTCTTACTAAGGGAGGTAAGAGGTATATGCTGGTGCTCCTGCCACTGCCATTCCCACCTCTGGTCCCAAAAGGTGTTAAGCCTGTGATGTCACAAGGTGCCTGATGTCACTTCCGCTGCTTCTCGCACTTTCATGAATCAACATCCATGGTATTTGCATATATCACTGTGAATCCACCTCAGAGGGCAATCAGCTTGTATTGTACACAATAAAGCACAGTTACTCACTTACTCTTACTTATTCCATGCTGTCAATGAAGGCATGTCTTAACAAAAAATATTAGTTTTATATTTACTTTGTATAGAGGACGCGGTTCACTCCAATATTGTTGAATAGAAAGCACACAAATAATATACTCGAGTTCTCCTCATGGTCATTTGCACATTTATGACATATGTTTTATGACATATTTTCCTTCAGGAGGAATTCCATTTCCCTTTTAGCTTCAGCGATGCACTGATATACAATGGACGATGTCGGAACATTTTAAAAGATGAGTTGTGCCTTTCAGATGTATTGCCAAAAATCATTTTGATGGACGTTCACTTGTTTTTTTTAATGACCGGCTGCAGCAAGCTTGAACGCTTTTTTAAAGACATGGAACTCTTTTATGTATTTATATTATTGCTGTGCACATGTATGCAGTAGTCTTTCCTTGTTCTTCATTTCACAAAACGTTAACACTAAGAGTCACAAACAATGCTGACCACTAGCTTTACTTTACATTTTGAAATAGGGAGTTTTTTGTCATTTGAGGTACAGGTATAGGTTGTGGTTGATAGGGCTCAGTTTTTTTCCCGGCAGTAAAATGAGAATTGTATCTGCTGGCCTCCATGCCGTTTCCCTTCATATCAGCCTCTGCCTCTTGTCGCCCTGGCCGTTACACTGATAGAGCGCTATGTTCTCGAAAAATTGTAGGGGTGCATCATAATCATTGTTAGCCTGTACCCGCATATATCCAGTTATATATATATCAATAAATAGTAAAATGTAGTCGCAACTTGCATTATTAGAGTGAGTAGAAGGGTAGTTGTGCTATTATAATTTTGCAAATGTAAAGCTTAATTGAAATGTGCTCAAAATGATGCATTAATGGAGTAGGCCATGTGTAATCGAGATACAGTAGTTAAACGTGTACCATATTAAGTTGCACGTGTAATTCACCTTTTGCATATGAAATGTAATGAACTAATGCTTATAGAAGGGATCATAATTGTGTGTTCAAATTGTGTGAAGGCCTGACTGCATATACGTAAGGGAAAGGCCTGATTCGTCCTTATGTTAGCTTATTTTGTAGGTAGAAAAGTTCTCTTGGAAAGGCTCTTTGGCTACAGTTGGTAAATTCATGTAGAGGAAAGAAGTCTGTTGAAACGTATCTTCTGTTGCAGGTGCAAGGACATATGCCTCGTTAGCGAAAGACTGGCTCTTTGTTTCACGAGTTAGGGTGGTGGGAGGCATTGAGATGGGAGTACACTGGAATGCAGGGATGATACTTTCAGCGGAGAAGGTGCCTGGGACTCAAGGTCATGGTAAACGTCCAGGATGAAGTAAGAGTTTCGATGGAAAAGTACGAGAAGGAAGACCTGGCCGAAGAGGCGTGACAAGGGCGTGTTCAATTGTTTTTGGGTTTTGTATTAGGGACAGTGCCCCGAGGGTGGAGAGTAGAGAAGAGGTAGAGGAGATCAGAGAGAGAAGACAGAGGGGGATTTTAGGAAGGAGCATCTTAGAACGAGCTCGAAATGCTATGTGAGTGTACTTCTTGGGGAGTCTTCACAGCTGACACCTTTTTCCTTTACTCTTGCCTGGGAAATTAGTTAAGTAGGTATGTCATCTGAGAGATAGAGTAGGGACAGCAAATGATTTATGCTTATTTAGATTAATGAGGAATAACATAGAGATTGGAGCTGTTATTGCTTGTCTAATACTTCTGGAGTTAACGATTCTTCTTATCCTGAGTCGGATGAGACTCCTTCGTAGGATGTTATTTGTATTAGTGCCCATTTATTTCTTTAACCTCGTGTTGAGGTGCTTGCACGTGCAGTTATTCTTGGCAGTAATAAACCCACAAAATTGAATTCGGAGTCAGTGGTCTTTTAAGGTAAACTGGATTCCAAAAATGATTGCATAATTGAAAAGGACTTTCTTCCCTTCACACTATTCAGCAGGTAAAAAGATCCCGGCGACCTGAAGATCCTTAGAGGTGATAAGATAAGGATCAGCGTTATCAGTTGGTAGCAGTGTAGGATGGTTACCTCTGATAGTAAGGGGAGATCTAGGTTAGGATAAGGGATTAGTTGCCCCATAGAGCCCGAGTGATGGTGATCCAGTGGATAAGGAGGACGTCGGCGGTCGCTGAAAACTGACGGAGAGTGACGGTGCGGCGGAAGTAGCAGTTCGTGGTAGAGTGAGTATGAACAGGGTGATGCTTGTTAAATTGCGGTGTTTAATTGCTGTGTGATGTCTTGCGGAGTTGGAATGAGAGTCGCGTGATTGAGGATCGGACCGTGAGCGCGCGCGGGACCGAGAGATTTGATTATTGTGGTGTAGAAGACACCCAGAGCTGAGATCGTTGACCAGAGGTTGTGGGGGTCATGAGACGTCAATGATCAACCCACCAAAGATAGGGAGCACATGTGTGAGTGTGTGAATAACCGACGCTGGTCGTAGGTTGTTGTGTGCAGAACATTGAGCGTTTGGATTCTATCGATTGTGTCAGAGGTGATTGTCCGGTCGTTCGAGGACAGACAGTCGCCAGATTGAGGTCAACAATTTCGAGAGGCTGGTCGGTGTGGACCGACAGTCAGAGAGGTAATTGTTCGGTAGGACGGACAGTTACTTCAGAGTGTGATTGGGACACGTGGGAGCGAGAACGAGTGAATTAAGAAGGAGGGGAACTGCTGCGAGTGGAGGAACAGTGACGTCAGATAGGGCCGCGCTGCGATAGGACGGTTGGTGTGAGCCGCGCTGGCATTGGTGGATTGAAGTCAGGAAGTAAAAAAAAAAACGAAATATTGGGTGCGAACAGAAATCTGCTTTACCATGAAATGTTTTAAAGTTTTACGAGAACTCTGTAGAGGGGATAGACATGTGGTTACTCGGGGAGGAGAGGAAGCCCCTCCCGAGGATACGCCAGCACATTACATGGCTAAGAATGTAGGATTACATACTATAATTTGGCTTGAGAATTGGCATAAAACGACAGAAGGAGAAGAAGAATTGACCTTTCCGCGCTATGGTACTTTCAGGTTGGAAGTGTTATACCAGTTGAAATCTGTGATGTCTTCCTTGCGACCATTACCTAGGCCTACACAGTTTGAGGCGTTACATGCATGGATTAGAGCAGCGTACGACAGGAAGAGAGACAAAAGCCAAGAAAGGGTGAAGAAGTCGATTAGGGCATTTCAAGATGCGAGATGGGATGCGCTCGAGAAAAGATGGAGAGTAGAGACAATCGAGGGGGACAGATTATATCCGTTGTTGGAGGGAAAAGGGAAAAGCAAAGAGGAAGATGACAGTGATACGGATGACAGCTTGTTAGACAGGCTGCTGGCAGAAAGACCACCTCCAGTAAATCCAGAATATAGCGCAGGAAATTCGATTATGGCAGGAGGGATGGACGAGTCATACAAACAGACAAACATGAGGGTAGTAGGAAAAATTTCCACTGGAACAGAGGGAGCGGGAACCCAGTCTCCCATGGGGAATATGCGGTTGCCGGACTCCCTGACTGTGCCTGTTACCATCGGTCCTATAGTATCGGTGTATGACCCAGATCGAGTAAGTGAAGGAAGTCTAATGCAGACTACAGAGAGAGAGGAGACCAGCGTTGGAGGGAATGGCTTAGGAGTACAAGTGGTTCACTTCCCGAAGCCCTTAGAAACAAGCACGCCATTACCAGCCACCGCAGACTCCTCTTTTAGACAGGAGGATGAGAGACCAGTCAGATCAAGGTCTTTATTCGAGTCCAAGTCAGCTTTGAGGATGTGGACACCATCAGTAAGAAACCAAAGTGATAGAATGCCAGGTGATAGGGAACGAGAAATTTTAGAAAATAGACCAAGTTCCAGGAATACGATAGAAGAGAACAAGTCACGAGAACAAAGCAGTGACTATGACGAGCGGAATGGCGCAGCTTGCCAAGAAATACTGAAGAGTGCAGTACAGGCAAGGTTGCTGGACGTAGTAAGACTAAAGGCGGAGGTAGACGAAATGATTAGTGGGAGCCTGCCCTTGGAAAGAATAGAGATTTATGGGCCGGACGAGCTGCTTTTCATAGCAAAAGATGTGACTCGTAAAGCAAGGATCGCACATGAGAAATTGACAGCATTGGCTAGGAGATATGAGGTGGATTTGAATAAAACAAAAACGTTGCAAGGATCGCATAGGTTGCAATATAGTGATCAGGAATTGGAGGAGAAAAGGATCACAGGTTTGAGGACGCATACTAAAGATCTGATAGTAGGGATGCGTATATGGAATTTGCTGGATAAATGGGAAGAAAGGTGGTCAAAGAAAAAAATGGCAAAGAAAATTGTAGGAGAAACGCCGCCTCCGGGGGGAGGGGCGACGGGCGTCGGGAACTTTCCTTTATGGGAAGTACAGAACGGAGGGTACGTGCATGTGCCGTGGAGTAGAGGTGACTTGGCTGCGTTTACAAATGATTTTCCTCGGCTGAGGGAAAAACTCGTAGAGTGGTACAAACAGGTTGAGCGGTTTGTTAAAATCTCGAAGGTGCTGTGGACTGATTTGAACACCTTGTTTGATATAGTGGTGCCGGGAGATTTGTGGACAGCTTGTAAAATCGCAGTTGAGTGGCCGACCTTTGAACCAGAAAGGGATGCTGTCACAAATGGTCCGTCACCCATTGTTATGAAAAAATTTGAGCAAGTGATTACATGGTTGAAGCTGAAAATTTCGCCTCAAGATATCGATTGGGTTAAGATAGATCGAACTGTGCAGGAACCCAAGGAGACAGTGCATGAATATTATGAAAGACTTTTGCAAGCTTTTAAACAGTATAGCGGATTAGATGCCTTAGACCCCAAGGATATGGGACAGTTTGTCTCAAAGTTTGTTTTAGGACTGAGACCAGAGGTCAGCCTCATGATACAGCATCATTTGATCTGTTGGCAGAACAAGCCGGTAGATGAAATCTTGCGGTATGCGAGATACTGTAGCGATGAAGTAGACTCGAAGCACTGGAAGCTAAAGGATAAACTGATGCTCGTCCAGATGCAGACAGGTCAGATCCAGCCTAGTGGAGGGACGCTGGGAAGAAGACAGGGAAATTACCAAGGGAACCAGAATGGGCAAGGCCAGGGAAAGGGGAAAACCATAGATCCCAAGACGGGGGTGGATGTGGCGACACTGAAGAAGACCACTGCGTGTCATCTTTGTCACCAGATTGGACATTGGAAGCGCGAGTGCCCTTTGAACCCAGCCAACCAGGTGCAGCAGGAGGTAGAAGTGGCTCAGGCACCTGTGCCGGAGGTAGTCAACACTGTGATGAGGCCCAGAACGATGAAAGGGGGGACGTACAACCCACAAGTACAGGTCCCCCAGCCACCGAGAATTTCGCAAGGAACGCGGACTTACCAGCAGATGCCCCTGTTCGAAGGGTATGATGAGTATAGTCCAGACCCGTTATCCTGATGGTGCCTGAGGGGGGAGGAAGACTGCACACTTGGAGCAGTCTTGGAGGTAGACCAGAGAGGACCTTTTGTGGAGGCAGACATTGATGGTCATCCTACCACACTCTTGGTTGACACTGGTGCTACCCGGTCTACTGTAAGATCAGCAGTAGTCCCCAACCTACCCCTCTCGGGACAATCGATCCAAGTTGTTGGAGTGGCGAACAAAAGAATAAACAGCCCATTGACCGAACCGATTCCAGTGAGGATAGGTTCCTTCCAAACTAGACATCAGTTTGTGGTGTGTGATACGAGTCCAGTTTGTCTTTTGGGAAGAGATTTGTTATGTAAATTGAACTGCACTATATATTGCACACCACGGGGAGTGGAGGTTCAGACGGAAGATGACGATGCCACCTTTAAGGTCGCTAATCAGCACTTGTGTATAGAAATGTACCCAGCGGTGACAGTGGAAGAACTTCCACTGGACTTGAGAGATTCAGTGTCACAAGAAGTGTGGGATTTCACAGGAGAAGAGATCGGACTGATCAAGGGGGTTGAACCTGTGCAGATCCAGGTAAAACAGAATGTTGATATCCCTAGGACGCCCCAGTACAATCTGTCGCTTGAAACGATCGCAGGAATTAAACCTGTAATCGAGTCTATGATCAAGAAAGGCATTTTGAAGGAGATCAGAGGTAGCCCATGTAATTCGCCTATTATGGGACTACAGAAACCGAGCGGGAAATTCAGGATCGTGCAAGACCTGCGAAAGGTCAACACGATAGTTGTCCCTTGTTGTCCAGTGGTACCGAATCCATCAGTAATACTGTTTCAGATCCCATGCGAAGCCGAGTGGTTTACTGTCATTGATTTGTGTCAAGCATTCTTCTCAATACCGCTCCATGAGGAAAGCCAATTTCTTTTTGCTTTCAGGCTGGAAAATCGTGTGTTAACATGGTGTCGTATCCCTCAAGGGTATACAGAAAGTCCATCGATCTTTAATCAGATCTTGAAGAAGAATCTTGAGAGTCTCGTATTGCCGCAGAACTCAGTTCTCGTGAAGTACATAGACGATCTGCTTGTCGCCTCAGAAACGGAAGATGCTTGCAGGATAGACACAGTAGCCCTATTGAACCATTTAGCAGAGAACGGGCACAAGGTGTCTCCAAACAAGTTGCAGTACTGTCTGAACGAAGTACAGTACTTGGGTCACAGATTAGAAAAAGACAAGAGGAAGGTGTCACCAGATCGAATTGAGGCAATAATGAACATGGCAGTGCCCACCACTCAGAGAGAAGTCAGGATGTTTTTGGGAATGGTCGGCTATTGTCGTCAGTGGATTCCCAATTTTTCCTTGAGAGCAAAGCCTTTGCAGAGACTTACGCACAAGGATGTGAGTGATCCGGTACCATGGGACAATGACTGTCTGATTGCGTTCTTGGAGTTGAGAGAGGGCTTGTGTCGTGCTCCGGCTCTGGGAATGCCTGACTACAACAAGTCTTTTTCAATGTTCTGTTGTGAGAGGGAGGGTTGTGCATTAGCAGTCTTAGCTCAGAACCATGGAGGTGTCCGTAGACCAGTTGCCTATTTTTCAGCTACTCTAGATCCAGTAGCTTCTGCGTTGCCCGGATGTCTAAGGTCCGTTGCTGCAACAGGTGGCAGCATTGAAAGATGTGAAAGCATTGTAATGGGTCATCCTTTGACTGTTTATGTGCCACACTCGGTTGAATTGTTGATGACCAGGACTAAGACTCAGCACCTAACGAATAACAGGTTAACAAGGTATGAGCAAGTCATACTTGCCGCAGAGAATGTGACTCTGAAAAGGTGCTCCGTCTTAAACCCTGCGACATTAATGCCCATACCGAATGCAGATGATGAAGATTGTACGGACCATGACTGTCTTGACGTGACTGAACTCTGCACCAAACCGAGACCTGACATTGTCTATGAACCACTGACTGACCCAGATGAAATTTTCTTTGTCGATGGTTCATGTCTAAGAGACAGTGTCGGCCAACTAAGAGCAGCGTTTGCTGTATGTACCATTTCCGGGGTGGTTGAGGCTGCTTGCCTAGAATGAGTACACTCCGCGCAGGTAGCTGAGATCATTGCTTTGACTCGTCCCTGTTTGGCCGCTGATAAAATTCGAATCATGATTTACACGGACAGCCAGTACGGGTTTGGTGTGGTTCATGACTTCGGACAGTTATGGTCCCAGAGGGGATTTTTGACATCATCTAGCTCACCCATTAGGAATGGAGAACATGTAAGCAACTGTTATGTGCATTGCAATATCCGAAGGAAATCGCAGTTGTCAAGTGCACTGCGCATGGAAAGGGGGAGGATTTTGTGTCTTTGGGGAATAATTATGCGGACGAAGTCGCCCGCTTCTGTGCAGAACAAGGATGCATATTTACCGAGGGTTACACAGGAGAGAGCCAAGAAAGAACCGAGCTCAACATGATGTTGGCTATGGCAGACACTTGGGAGGAGCTCAAGCGACTGCAGGATGAGGTCTCAGACCAGGAACGGAATGGATGGGTCAAAGCAGGATGTGAAAGAGGGGATGTGGATGTTTGGGTTTCCAGTGATGGGAGAGCTGTGTTGCCAGAAAGTCTGTTGAGCCCAATGGCGAGACTAATACATGGACCGGTACACCTTGGTAGAGATGCAATGATGCGTGTGTTTAGACAGACGTGGTATAACCCACGATTTCGTGCGATTGCTGAAGCAGTTTGTCAGAGGTGTGTTACGTGTCAGCAGATGAATGCCGGAAAGAAAACAGTAGTCACCTTGAGTCATATTGGGAGGACAGGAGGGCCCTTCAATAGAATACAGTTAGATTTTGTGGAAATGCCTAAGTGCAATGGGTTGAGATACATTTTGGTGCTGGTATGTGTATTCTCACGGTGGGTGGAGGCTTACCCAACACGCAGGTGTGACACTCTCACAGTGGCAAAATTATTGTTGAGGGAACTCATCCCGAGGTTTGGGATTCCAACCTCTTTGGAATCTGATAGAGGAAAACACTTCCACAGTGAAATCATGAAGTTACTTTGTGCCGCATTGAATGTTGATCAGAGACTCCATTGCAGTTACCGACCAGAGGCTTCTGGGATGGTGGAGCAGGTTAATGGGACTTTGAAAGCCCGGATGGCAAAAATGTGTTCATCAACGTCTCTGAAGTGACCTGACGCATTGCCACTTGTGCTGATGAGCATGCAAAGTGTCCCAGACAGGAGGACTGGGTTGTCCCCTCACGAAATCTTGATGGGAAGGGCAATGCGGTTGCCAGCAGTACCGGCTACAGCTTTGATAAACATCACTGATGACTTGATTCTCGATTACTGTAAAGGACTATCTGATGTGGTCCGTTCTGTGTCCCAGCAGGTACAAGCGGCAGCTGTTCCTGCCTCGAGTGATCTGTGCCACGACCTGTGTCCAGGCGACTGGGTGCTTGTCCGAAAGCACGTGAGGAAGAGCTGTCTGGATGTTCGGTGGCGAGGCCCGTATCAGGTGATACTGGTAACGAACACAGCAGTGAAGTGTGGAGGACTGCCGAACTGGGTGCATGCCTCCCATACCCGCAGAGTTTCAGCACCCTCAGAAGAAACAGCTCCTCTCGCAAATGAAAATCCAGCTGATGTGGCAGGGCCACATGAGAGGACAAGCCAAGCTGTGAGGGCCGCTGACGCAGCTGGTTGTGCACCAGAGCAGGCTGAAGGGGGTTCCGACAACCAGAACCTCGACTCTGACTCAGATGACAGAGGTGGTGCAGTGGGTGGAGTGGAGTCAGATTCAGCAGAAGAAGGAAGTGGTGCACAGGGTATAGAAGGGGAAGGCGGAAGAACGACCAGGATTGAGGAGGCTTAGCCTGAACGACAGAGGCGACTGAATCTGAGGTTGGCACCCGAAAGAGATCTTTCTCCAGTGTCTAAAACGTCTGAAACAGAAGCAAGTGACGAAGAGCAGACTCAAGAGGGTCGGAGAAGGTCGAAAAGAACGAGGGTACCTTGCCAGAGATACTCTACCCCTGAGTGGACTTACGCAGTGACTGATGCAGGGGGTAGTGAGCTCGGGGAGGCTGAGGTCTGTGCAGGTGGCCAGCAAGAGCCCGAGCGTGGTGCTGAAGGTGGTGCTGGTGATACCCGGACTCGAAGTTGAAGGAATACTGACCCTCACGGTTCCGAATCCCCCGCTTCTGAGTAAAGTCCGAGAATTGGTCTTGCATCGACTCGAATTTCCGTCTTTTGGATTTGAGCCGTCTTCACATGAAGTGGTAATTCTTCGCCTTGAACTTTTGTATCATGTTTTAGAAGCACTCACAGAGGATCTTATTGTGGATGAAATATAACCTGTTGTAAATAATAAAAGTCTAAAGAAGAAGATAACCTAGATCCGAGTGGAAGAAGAATAAATTTAGGGACTTTCCACCGAAGAGGAACGAAACTTAGGGAAGTCTTTTTCTGGACTATGTAAATAAGACTGTAGCTGCTAAGGGGATTACCAGAGGTTTCGAAGTGTTGCTCGAGTTGGTTAAGCAAGTCACGTGTGGAGAAGACAGAGACTTTTGAGTGCTCATTGCTGAAACTAAGAACTTTCGAGAACTTTCGAGATCATGGAGGCTGGAGATCCAAATCGTAGATCCAAATTGATTGTAGGCATACTTATAGGGGTGTGATAGTTTCTATAATCATAGTAATTGTAGTCTCATATACAGTTCCACACGAGCTAGCAGTGGAGGGGTGCCAGGGACTCCTACACCTACTACACCTAGCCAAAAAGAGGGAAACATAGGAGCTGACAAGGCTTTGCTGATAGAAGAAAGTCATAGATTACATGTAGATTTGTCTAGGAGTGATTTTAAGCTTAATGCATACGCCAAGCTGCTATATGAGTACGTGGATGCGATGGATGCGAAGGATTGTTATGTGTGTATGCAGTTGCCTGCTTCAGTGGATGAGGGTATTAGATATCACCATCTTCCACTGACGTATGGAATTTCATGTAGTCTGCTGCTTAGTATATTTTATGAAAGAGATCAGTTTGAGTATTTCTTTTCCAATTACGATGCAGTGCTTCCTGAAGTCCCAGCTTACAAACATCTGAATAAGTACGATTACTATAAGTCAGAGGATAGACTTAGGAAGTTCTTCATACCGTCTTTGGAACTAGACACAGCATATGCTCACCGACATAACTTGACGTGCTCATTATCAGATGTAGAAAAGAAATTTGTAGACCAGGTAGAAGATAGATATAGAAAACTAACTCAGACACGGGACACAGGGCATAGTCCAGTGGATTGGACCGAGGAGGAAAGATTGCACCGAACAAAAGGAAGTTATGGTCCTATAGCCTTGGACAAGGAGCAGAGGGGAAAGTTGTGTGTGAGACGTTATCAGACCCACTATGAAAAGGTTCCAGTGGGACAGAGCACGTGTGACCATGTTTTCACCATGGCAGATGCAGCAAAGAATTTTCTTCAAGGCCCTGTACAAGTGATACCTACGGTGTATTTTGTGTGTGGAAGGAATGCTTATGTGAGATTGCCTGCGAACTGGTATGGTACGTGTTACTTGGGAATAATCTTTCCAAAGATTTACCATGCAGAGGATTTGGAACTTTTGGAAGGTGGAAAGCATTCAAGAGTGAGAAGAGGTGCGAGTGCAGGGGTCGTAGTGGGAGATATCTTTGGAGCAATGATACCAAGTTTGGGAGTGATCTTGAATGATGTGAAGATCCGGAGACTGGCGACTGTGATAGATGAGCTATCAATGAACACAGCAAAATCGTTGATACTTGTGGAGGGGGAGATGTTGTCGATAAGGACAATGGTTTTGCAGAATCGCCTTGCTTTGGATGTCTTATTGGCAAAAGAGGGCGGAATCTGTAAACTATTGAAGGTTCAAGAGTGCTGTACTTATATACCAGACCGTAGCAAGGATCTGGAGAAATATATAAGTAACATCACTACAATCCACACGAAAATAGCGGATTTGACCGAAGAGGGAGCTTGGGAGAAGGTTGGCAAGGGATTCGGTCAAGTGGGGAGCTGGTTTGCGAATTTGGGAAAGGGAATTCCTTGGCTATGTTCTGAGACCTCTCCTTATCGTGGTGGTCTGTGTGGTTTGTCTGTGGGGTCTGATCAAAGCATACAAATGGTATCGAGCAGGCAGAGCTGAGAGAGCTCTGAGAGAAAACGAGACGAGAATGGCTAGACTGCAGGACAGTCACTATCGAAATCTTAAGAGTTTGGAGAGTTTCCGGCAAGGGAGAGTGGCAACGAGTTCTGTTTAGGTCGGTTCTTTCTCCAAGGGAGTTGAAAAGATGTGATGACAGGAGTCATCAAAGGGGGGAACTGATAGAGCGCTATGTTCTCGAAAAATTGTAGGGGTGCATCATAATCATTGTTAGCCTGTACCCGCATATATCCAGTTATATATATATCAAGAAATAGTAAAATGTAGTCGCAACTTGCATTATTAGAGTGAGTAGAAGGGTAGTTGTGCTATTATAATTTTGCAAATGTAAAGCTTAATTGAAATGTGCTCAAAATGATGCATTAATGGAGTAGGCCATGTGTAATCGAGATACAGTAGTTAAACGTGTACCATATTAAGTTGCACGTGTAATTCACCTTTTGCATATAAAATGTAATGAACTAATGCTTATAGAAGGGATCATAATTGTGTGTTCAAATTGTGTGAAGGCCTGACTGCATATACGTAAGGGAAAGGCCTGATTCGTCCTTATGTTAGCTTATTTTGTAGGTAGAAAAGTTCTCTTGGAAAGGCTCTCTGGGTACAGTTGGTAAATTCATGTAGAGGAAAGAAGTCTGTTGAAACGTATCTTCTGTTGCAGGTGCAAGGACATATGCCTCGTTAGCGAAAGACTGGCTCTTTGTTTCACGAGTTAGGGTGGTGGGAGGCATTGAGATGGGAGTACACTGGAATGCAGGGATGATACTTTCAGCGGAGAAGGTGCCTGGGACTCAAGGTCATGGTAACCGTCCAGGATGAAGTAAGAGTTTCGATGGAAAAGTACGAGAAGGAAGACCTGGCCGAAGAGGCGTGACAAGGGCGTGTTCAATTGTTTTTGGGTTTTGTATTAGCGACAGTGCCCCGAGGGTGGAGAGTAGAGAAGAGGTAGAGGAGATCAGAGAGAGAAGACAGAGGGGGATTTTAGGAAGGAGCATCTTAGAACGAGCTCGAAATGCTATGTGAGTGTACTTCTTAGGGAGTCTTCACAGCTGACACCTTTTTCCTTTACTCTTGCCTGGGAAATTCGTTAAGTAGGTATGTCATCTGAGAGATAGAGTAGGGACAGCAAATGATTTATGCTTATTTAGATAAATGAGGAATAACATAGAGATTGGAGCTGTTATTGCTTGTCTAATACTTCTGGAGTTAAAGATTCTTCTTATCCTGAGTCGGATGAGACTCCTGCGTAGGATGTTATTTGTATTAGTGCCCATTTATTTCTTTAACCTCGTGTTGAGGTGCTTGCACGTGCAGTTATTCTTGGCAGTAATAAACCCACAAAATTGAATTCGGAGTCAGTGGTCTTTTAAGGTAAACTGGATTCCAAAAATGATTGCATAATTGAAAAGGACTTTCTTCCCTTCACACTATTCAGCAGGTAAAAAGATCCCGGCGACCTGAAGATCCTTAGAGGTGATAAGATTAAGCCTGGGCAAAGCACTACGCTACGCTCGCGTAGTTTGCGAAGTTTGCGCTACTTCGCACTACGCGAATTGCACGTAGCACAGTGCAAACACGCGTAGCGTAGCGGTCATTTTTGCTTGCTCGCGGTCCTCAACGTCAAGTTGGCGACCGCGAGCAAGCAAAATGACATCCCGGCGAGACTTTTTCTGCGTTCGCGATCAGCAACATCAAGTTGCTGATCGCGAGCGTGAGAAAAACTCCCGGCGAGATTCTCAACGCGGGGAGGTCAGGTTTCTCATTGCGAGTGGTTGCGCATGCTCGCGACCGCTCGCGATGAGAAACTACCAGTCCGCGTTGAGAAGCTGCCGCTCGAGTAAAAATCTACTCGAGCGGCAGTAAAAGACAGCTCGCACTGTGCAAGATGCCGTTTTCAATGATTGCACAGTGCGAACAAGCATCCGGCACTGTGCAATCAGTGCGAACAGCATTTTGCACAGTACACTACGCAGTTCGTGTAGCTATGCGTAGCTCGCGTAGTGCGAGGTGCACTTCACGTAGCTTCGCGTAGCGATACTTCGCGAACTACGCCCAGGGTTAGATAAGATAAGGATCAGCGTTATCAACACCACCTCTTGTTAATGCCACACTACCTTGAGGAGCTGCGACCACTTTGCGCCCCCACCGTTTTCAACTGTTGTG
Organism: Calotriton arnoldi; assembly: GCA_963921515.1. Classification (NCBI taxonomy): domain Eukaryota; kingdom Metazoa; phylum Chordata; class Amphibia; order Caudata; family Salamandridae; genus Calotriton; species Calotriton arnoldi. The sequence goes on along the minus strand of CAWUFW010001083.1, from coordinate 51,330 downwards.
ATTCTGCTTTTGTCCCCTCCTGTCTTAACACCTTTGAACTCTTAAGGCCCAAACACAAGATGGCGTCTTCTTTCCTTGGCAGTGTTACAGGTAGCCATTTGCAAGACTGGGGAGGCCACCTACAGTGACATGACTGTGGCATTTGGATCAAGCGTGGGCTTCTATCACATATCTTAATGGAATAGGTGGGGAAAACCAAAAGTGTTTTACTGGGGAAGGGTGAACGGGAGCTGCAGTGTGTTTTCTTTGCTGACTTCCCGATTAAGGAAAATTGTTTCCTTGTCAATAGTTTGTCGGAAAATCTGTCAACCACGATATAGCTCAACATTGGTTTCCTCTGTGGTTCATGAAGACCATGTTGACTCTGGAAAGCAAGAGGTCAACAGTACAATCATATGAGTATATATCAGACAGATATTTGAGATGTGGTGTACTGCATAACCATATATCATTGTCCTGTGTCCAGGGCTGACACAGTCCAGCTCCAGCGCCTATCAACCACCCGGATCCTTCTGTACCACACTTCTGATGCTGCTGCCCTCACGGTCCCTCTTGACAGACTCCGCGATCCTGCTCTACTTACATCATGCATCATGGCTCCCCCGCTCCTGCTCCACAGACATGAGGATCTCTCCCCACGGCTACCTACAAGGCACAAGTCCTAAAAAAGAAGTGGGGGACCCAGCCAAGTTAGGCAGTATGCAAGTGACATCGCGGCACGTGACATTGTACATGGCATCATTTTTTGTTGTGGTGGGACAGATTTAGATAGTTCTGCACAAAACTGAAATTTTGGGATCATGGAGGAGCAAGCAGGATTATGCAAGGCAGTTTTTATTTGAATGAAAAATGAAGAGTTGCTGCATGAACGAGAGATGAAGCAAACACGCAATTTCTAAAAGTTGGCAAATGTAGTGCATTGATCTGTGGTACAACACAAACATGAAATGATCAGTTCAAGTTGTCAAGTATAACATACATATATCGGTCTATGCACTTTCACAAACATATAGCAATAAGTTGAAGCTGAACTGGGGCTTAGCTATGAGTGGTAGGTATGCAACTCTTTTGTGTGATTTATTCAACTATAATGTTGTTCTATCTTTAATACGAATCTAGGCCATTTATAGGGTATGCATGACAATTGACTTCAATGTGGCTTCTGCCTGCCATCCACGCTCCAACCTCATGTGCCAAGAATTAAAGAAAAAGCATTAATCTTTGATGTAAAACAGGAGAAATAGGAGAAATAAAAAGATGTCCATCTAGTTGCTGAAATGAACAATGTGAAAGTTGAAAACCTGGGATCAATCCCCACTTCCCAGCTTGACCAAATTGTGTGATTCAATGCAAATCTCTCTCTTGTGTTTGATTTAATAGGCTTTAATGTTGCACCACGCATAATAGGAATCTGAGCCACTTATAGGATGCACTTGAGTTTCATGTGGCTTCTGCCTGCCAGCTACACTCTAACCTCATGCACCTAGAATTAAAGACAAAATATTAACCTTTGATGTGAAATAGGAGAAATAAAGAGATGTTCATTTAGTGGCTGAATTGAACCAAAGTGAATGCAGAAAACCTATGTACTGCCCATGACCTCCAAATGCCAAGAGAGGGCCGCGGTGATGAGTGAGGGCTGTGGCCCTGGTGCACCGCTCTATCAAGAAGAGGGCAGTCACAATGTGCAATACTGTGACCAGAAGGGGCCGTTTCCCTGTGTGTGAACCCCGTAAGCCAGGAAGGGCCCGTTGCGCAGTGAGAGGGCTGTCACTCTGGGACAGCGTGCAGCCATGAAGGAGAAGCAAGCCATTACCCGCAGAGAAAGAGCAATGATTCAACTTCCCAACAATCCAGGAGGACCAAAGGCCTGCCGCCGGATTCAGGGAGGCTTACCTCATAGGTGGAGGAGAATGTGGATGCCTGCCACCTCTACAATAGCATCCAGACGTCTGCTCATCACCGGACCGCAGACGCATGTCAGGACACTCCGAACCTTCACTCCAGTGAGAGCCTGTGAGACTGAATAATGAGCCTCCAGGCCTAGGGGGATCTTGCTCTGACTGACAAGCTATTGTGCGGAGGCACTTTGACTTTCTCAAAGCCATCATGGGACTCCTAAGTCTTGAACTCTCTAGCTGAGCCTAGCTACAATGTAACCGTATGTAAATAGGGAATAACCATGATCCTTTGACAGGGAAGTGGGACGCGAGAGCTGACCCAGGGAACTCTAGTGTGCCTACCTTAAGAAGACTGTGTATACTATTTGTACACAAAATATGTGGGTGGATGTAAGGGAACGTCCATGCAGCACCAATGTAATGCCTACATGATGCACAGTAATGGGCTGGACTGTTCCCATTGGGCGCAGGGTCAAGACTGATTTGCATATGGCTGGGTCCAAACTGGAATGGTATGGTGAGCAAAAAAACGATGGATTTAGGCCCAGATCTTTGTACCTGGGTGAATGTATGACATTGTTCTGCATTCTGTCCATCAATTGTTGTTTTTGCATTTGTCACCCCGAGTGGGACGGGTATGCCCAGACGTGGGTCCCGTGCTCTCCATGCCACTGGAGTCAAGCTATCCTGGCTGATGAGGGATGAAATCCCGAAACTGGTCCTAGGATGCTTGTTTCCAGTCCAGGGAGGACCTGGCCTGGCAGTTCGGGCTGGACTGTTCCCATTGGGCGCAGGGTCAAGACTGATTTGCATATGGCTGGGTCCAAACTGGAATGGCATGGTGAGCAAAAAAACGATGGATTTAGGCCCAGAACTTTGTACTGGGGTGAATGTATGACATTGTTCTGCATTCTGAACATCAATTGTTGTTTTTGCATTTGTCACCCCGAGTGGGACGGGTATGCCCAGGCGTGGGTCCCGTGCTCTCCATGCCACTGGAGTCAAGCTATCCTGGCTGATGAGGGCTGAAAGCCCGAAACCGGTCCTAGGCTGCTTGTTTCCAGTCCAGGGAGGATCTGGCCTGGCAGTTCAGGCTGGACTGTTCCCATTGGGTGCAGGGTCAAGACTGATTTGCATATGGCTGGGTCCAAACTGGAATGGCATGGTGAGCAAAAAAAACGATGGATTTAGGCCCAGATCTTTGTACTGGGGTGAATGTATGACATTGTTCTGCATTCTGTCCATCAATTGTTGTTTTTGCATAGTAATGCAAGGCATCACAATGAGCTGCCTTGTGTTAGTTTTTTTGTTTTTTGTTTTTACAAAGCCACACTAAAACTATTCTATGAAGCTATTTCCTCTTTGTATGTGTGCTGCAGAATGCAGTATACATAAAAAGAGGAAATAATGAGGATAAATAAAGATATTTCTCCTTGTTATGCCACCCTCAGGTAGACTCACCAGTTTGGCACAAACCTATGTTAACAAGTCTTTGTAAATATGAGTTTGCATTAAAATACATGAGCGGATGCACAGGAACGTCCAAGCACTACCTATGTAATGTCTAAATGCGAGGAAGGGCAATGTGCTGTCATGCATTTGTTTTTTTTTTGGTAAAGCCACGCAAACAGGATTTGTATGGCAGTGTGAATCCCAAAATAGATTTAGTGTCAGGGTTTTGCCAGAAAAGTGATGCAACCCCAACTCAATTTCTGAGCCTCAACTTATACATTTATTTTTTTTAAACTCTGCCACAAAGAAATTGGCAACGAGGAAAAACGTGGCAGTAAATCTGTTCTGCTTAATTGGTTGCAAAATCTAAATTTTGAAACATCTTATGGGATGAAGACAGCTGCTGCAGAGATTTTTGTGTTACCAGTAAATCTGAGGGAATAGTAATAATTCTAATGCATTTGATGGAAAGATCTGTGTTTTGTCTAGTTCCAATTGTTTTTTTTTTTAAATTATTTTTTATTGATAACAAATATCAACACAACACTTTACACATTTTGTTACTGGGAGTACATTTTGATCCATATTTGCATTTCTGAGTTTACAGGTTTGTGTATGTGGAGGGTGATTTATTCATTACATTTCACAACTTACTGCAATCCATCCAGGGAGAGGGAGGGGCAAGGGGGGGTGGGGCACAGATATTTCCTCTATATACATTCCATTTTCCCCAAATCTGCATCCACGTTTTCGGGCACCCCCTAGAGATGTACACAGTTTTTTCTCTGAACATGCACCAGTCCATATCTGCTTTCCACGCCCTCACTGTTGGGACCTCATGTGCCCCCCAGAGTTTAGATATATTTCGCTTGGCGACCATCTGCCTCAGCGCTGCCCATGTTTACTCTTTAGTGTTTAGATCAGTTGGCTCCCAAATATTTAACAGACATCTTTTTGCTTATAGGGCTAGTCTCAGTCCCAAGGCTTCTCCCATGCAATGTGTGACCTTTTCCCAATACTTGTGAATGTGGGCACCAATGTTCCCTCTAATCATTTCTCTTGATGTGCGGCAGCACAGAGCCTTATTGCATTCTTTTCTGAGCTGTGTGCGAAAATGAAACTCAACAGGAACCACAATGCAAACGCGAATAAGCATGCTACACTTAAGGTTGATTGGGGACAACCTCTGTTTCATTTTTTAAAGAAATGGTCTGAAAGGTAAATATTTAACTATTATTTGTCTTGCTAAAAGCGACAGGTTTTACAGAAATGTCTAGGTCAGATGGTAGTTTCTGAAAATATCCCAGTATTTAATGATCTGCCAGCACACCCAGAAAATTTATTGTTCTGAGACAGAAAATTTCTTTATGTACATTGTCATATATTTGTAGAGTCAAGCACACAAAACCGGACTTTGGTTGCTTGTTGTCCAGTTCAGAGAGGACCAGACTTGGCAGTTCGGGCTGGACTGTTCATATTGGAACAGTGTCAAGACTGATTTGCATATGGTTGGGTCTAGGCATTGTGGGGAAAAGAATGATGAGTTGGAATGCTACCCGAGCGATTGCCAGTGGTTTGCCATATTGCAAGAATCCTCCCATCACCTTTTGTGTGTTTGATGTGATGTCCTAAGTGGCCCAGGGTATTTCCAGACATGGGTCCCTTGCTCACTGTGCCACTGAAATCAAGCTACACCAGACTGTAGAACAGCAATCAGGAGAAACCAGTCCTGGGTTGCTTGTGTACTGGCTCAGAGAGGACCTTGCTTGGCAGTTCGGGCTGGACTATTCCTATTGGAGCAGGGTCAAGACTGACTTGCATATGGCTGGGTCTAGTCTGAGATGGAATGGTGGGGAAAAGGAATGATGGGTTGGAATGCTACCCCGAGCGTTTGCCAGTGGCTGGACTTATTGCAAGCATCTTCCCATTGGCTTTTGTGTGTTTGATTTCTTTGTAGATTGCCAGATGCATGGTAGAACTTTTTAGTAGCACACGATTAACCATGCTAATCTGGGAAATGAAGCCATGTCTTATAGCAAGAGAAATCGCATTCCATCGTACATGCCAGGACATGAAATGTAATGGCTATCTAATGTACTATGACAGAAAAAGTCCATCAGAATTCATGTGGCAGGAGAATACATCCATCAGTATTACCATGCCACAGAATAAGTCAATCAGAATTTCTTTGCACTTTAAAGTTATTTTGCCCCAAGAACAGTGCAGAGAAGCAACAAGCTGTCAGCAGAGTTATGTGTAAATATCTAACATAATAAGCTTATGAAAATCTAATCGAAATATGCAAATCAGAGATAATGTGTCAACAAGCTTTTGCCACATGATTCCAACACTTCAGTTACTTCTTTACCAAACAAGTCTCTGTGGGCAGTCATCTCTAGAATGTAAACTTAGCCATACCCACATAGGTGCCCATGTTATTGCCACAGTTCGAAACCTGGATTCTTCTGTTTACATTGTTGAGAGCCACCTGTGCTCTTACTCTCTCTCAGATATGTTCTCTCTCACTCAATCAAACTAACGCTTTCACTCATTTTATATCTTGCTTGTTCACTTTCTAACTTACAACAAACACTCTTACCAGTGGCGGCCAGCAGGGATCGGGGTGGCGGGGCAGGAGGTAGGGGTGAGGACGGAAGGAGGGAGGGAGGGTAATGTAAAAAAAAACAAAAAAACACTTACCTCTGTCTCTCTTCCATCAGACTCGGGCCGAACACCAAACAGGAAGCACACCCAGGCTCCCCTGATCAATCACAATGCTGCATTGCAGTGTTGTGATTGGTAAGCACCCAGGCTCCCCTGACCAATCACAACGCTGCAAACCACTCCTCCCCTGCCCTGTTCTGTGAGCAAAGCAGCCCTGCCCGCCCGCAAAGCAGCTGGTAACACTAAAATGATAATAACAACAAGTTATTATCATTTTATTTTTCCTTTCGTCACACTGCTTAAAAGCAGTGGGGTGACGCTTCTCGGCCTTAGCAGAGGAGCCGCCACTGACTCTTACTCTTTCATACTTGCTTTTGCTGTTTTACTAACTGGTTCACTCGGGCACTGAATATAATTGGGCTGCTAATTTTATTTCATGTTTAAAATTCCACTTATACCTAAATTTGTATTAACATTCAAGAGGTTTTCCCTCTGGATTTTCACTAGGTAAATCATAGCAGACATCAGGGGTTAAATAGAGTAAAATACCTATTTGTGCATCATGGACTGCATAAAACGTGAAATTTGCATGTAATGTATGTATTCCTTATTCAGAGGTCTGCAACTAAGAAGTGGGTGCAAATTGTGCATCTGCTAATTCCCACACTCTTTGCAAAATATTGTTAGTGGGTGTGCAATTTCAGACCCTTGCTCTCCTTCACTTCCAAACTTGTTATTTCATTCCATTTTTGGCTTAGATATAACTCTGTCATACTTTCAACCCAAAACACTTGCAAAGTCCACTATCAATCACACATATTTACTGAGTCATTTGCCTTCCTAACAACTAAGGAGATACATTAACATTTTAGTACAACTCTTTTGTCTAGGCCACTGCCCAGTGTTCAAAACTTATTAAAAACGAACACTCACTCATCCGCATATAAACAAATCAGATTCCGGTGTGAGATGGAAACGTGGAAAGTCATCTCCTTGACGGTCTAGTATTGCAATGCGAGTGGCACGACTGTGTGCTATAAGAGTGCTAGTTAACAATAATAAATAACTAAAACCCTCTTCATCTCAAATACATAAAAAATAGACAGATAGAGGGTGGGGCAGTGTTAAAATATGTACACATTATTTGTTGCAGCACTGAAAAACAGTACCATAACTTTTAAACCTATATTTCAAATTAGCGCAATATAGTTTCCAGATGAAAAACTGATATTAGCTGGACATGGTATAAAAGCACATCTGGTCAAAAAAGTGAATGGTTTTATTTATTTTTGTATACTGCGAACTAGGCCTAATGGCTATAGATCACTTTGCACAGACAAGAAAAATGCGAGTCTGAACATAAAGACAAGAATGAGAAAACATGAAGAGGAACAACAATATTTAAAACGAAGTGCACGTGGAAAATCAACTTTCGAGAGAAGAAAAGGAAAAGGTGTATGCACTATTTTCAAAATGGTTAGACTGAACAGTAGATTGTGGTGCATTTAATCAGGGTTTCTTCTCCCAGATAGACAGTCACAGTTATGCACACATTCCTTACATTAACTTAAATTACCAATAGAAAGCCCAGTCCTGCCATGTGTGACAGAAATCAGCTTCTCTTACTTGAAGCAAGAGCTTTCACTTAGCTTTGCTTTTGTTTTCTTCTCACATCTTCATTTTCCATTTACAGGGTGCTTTTGTTGCTCATCAGAAAGGTCCTTTGTAATGCATGCTCGTGCAGGCTCCCTGCGCGGAGGCTAATGGGAGAATGCGCGGCAGCCCAGGCGCGCACCTTGCAGGAAACTGTGGTGGGCACATTCCCAGAGTATGTGTATGAATGTACCGTCGCGTCCACATTGTCTCCTACAGCGTGGGTCCATCCGTATCCCATCTTTACCATTGCTGGTTCCGACAGGTAAATTCTGTGTAATATTTTTAACTGCACTAATTTTAATCTAGACGAGATTGCAACTTTTTTTGGTGAAGCTAGTGCTTCTAGCCAGTCCTCTTCATCGAATTCTGCCAAGTCCGTTTCCCATTTTTGTCGGAGTTGTGCAAGATGGTCTGGGGCATGATTAATTAACTTCCGTTAGGTCAGCGATATCGCTTCTTTGGGCATGTATTCATCAAGTAGCCTATCCTCCAGTGGCGATGCCTCGGGGAGTACTTCTCCCTTTGGGATATTAGCTTGTAGTGCGTGCCGCACCTGCAAGTATCTGAAGCGTTCCGAGTCTGCCAACTCGCATTCCTGCTGTAGTGGCGAAAAGGCCATCACCTCTCCTCCCCTCCACAAGTCCCCCACCCGGGACAGGCCTATGATGTCCCATTTCTCAAATCCCTTGGTCTTCCTCAGGGTGCCCAATTGTTCTGAGTCCCACAAAGGGGGGACCTGTGTAATTTTCTTGGCTTATCCCAAGCTCTTATGTACCATGCCATATCACTTATATGCCATATCTGGACAGAGTGTGCTGTGGAGCCAGTCACTTGTAGTTTTGCGGGATTGGAATAGAGTGCCCTGGTGTAGGATCCTCCCGGTAGCAGCCACCTGTCCATTTGATACCCCGGGTCTCCTTGGGGCCGATACATACATTGGTTAATGGCCGCCAATTGAGCCGCCCAGTAATATTTTGTAATATCAGGGAGTCCTATTCCTCCATCGTACCACCCCTTACCAATTTTGCTAACGCTATTCGGGGGCACCCCGCTACCCACAGCAGTGCCCGCTGTGCAGTTTCCACTGCCACAAAATATGTCGATGGGACAGGGTTAGGCGAGTTATGTAGGACATAGAGAAAGCGGGGTAGGGACATCATTTTAAAAAGCGCAGCTCTACCTAAGAGGGATAACGGGAGAGCCTTCCAGTGATCTACGTCATTTTTCAATCTCTGCAGTGGTGGGAGGAGATTATGGGTGTAGAATAGGTCAGGATCTTTGGTAATGTAGATTCCCAGGTACTTAAAACCATTCCTTGCTTCTGCCACTTGGAATCCGTTGGGCAGATGTGGAAACCTCCCCCTCAATACGAAGATCAGTGATTTGGCCCAATTAATTATGTATCCTGAATACTTGCCAAAATTGGAAAATATATTAAGGACCCTGTGTATCGACGTTCGGGGCGATGCCAGATATAATAATATATCGTCGGCATAGAGGGAAATACGATCTTCCCATCCCGCCGACCACCGCGAGCCCCTGATAATGGGGTCTTTACGGATCCATGGTGCCAGGGGTTCCAATGTTAGCGCAAAGAGCAACGGGGGCACGGGACATCCCTGTCTCGATCCCCTCCGCAGGGTGAAGGTCTCTGATTTTTTGTTGTTTACTACTACTTGGGCCAGTGGGTCAGTATATAACAGTTTTACCCATCCGATGAAATTGGGGCCAAACCCCAACTTTCTCAGCACGGCAAAAATATAAGGCCATTCAATTGTATCGAACGCCATGGTGGCATCCAAGGACACCACTACTGCGCCTTCCCTGATGGTATCTATCCGTCCCATTACTCCGTGTAAACTTCTGAAATTAATGTCAGTGTTCCTTGACGGCATGAAGCCCGATTGGTCGGGGCGGACCAATTTAGAGATTACCCCCACAGGCGCGTGGCCAACAATTTTGCCAATATCTTTGCTTCTGCGTTTAGGAGGGAGATGGGTCTGTACGAAGAACATCTATTTCGGGGTTTACCTTCTTTATGTATCACCACTAACGTGGCAAGTCTCTGGTCACGGGGAAGTCCGCCTCTTTGTTGGCTCTCTTCGTACATGCCCTTAAGGTATGGAGCGATCCTATCTGGTTTTAATTTGTAGAGCTCTATTGGGAGGCCATTGGGACCCAACGACTTTCCTGATTGCAACCCCCTGATAGCCTGTGCCAATTCGTCATTTGTAAGATCGCTCTCTAATAGTGTGTTATCTTCTTCAGTTAATGTTGGCAATGTCATATCCGACAACAGTGCTGTCGAGTCTTCTTCTGGAAGGGTTACATGTGGGCATATATTTGCTTATAATAGTTGGCAAACTCATCCGCTATTAGTTGTGTATGTGAGAGGACCTCTCCCGCATCTGTCAGCAGTTCTACGACTAGTCAACTTGCGTGATCCCTCCTATCTAACCAAGCCAGCAATTTTCCAGCCCTATCCCCCAATTCGTATATTCTACTCATTTTATCTCTGCTTAGCGATTTTGCCCTTTCTGTCACCACGTCCTTATATTCTGCCCTTTTTAGTTTAAGTATGTGCATCTTTTCATTGTCTCCACTATTTATTAGGTCTCCTTCTAGTTCAGGATTTCCGTTTCTAGTTTACTCAGTCCCGCATTTCTCTCTTTCTTTGTCCCCGCTATCTGCAATATTGCATGCCCCCGAATCACTGTCTTAAATGTTTCCCAAAGTGTCTGTGCTGTCTCCACTGACCCCTCGTTCTCTTGAAAGTAAGACTCTATTTCGTGTGTGACTTTTGCTTTTATAGTTGGATTGCAGAGATACCAGTGATTGATCGGAGCTATTCTTCCCGCCTGTCTCTCCCTCGCCCCCATCCGCACCAAGATTGGAGAGTGGACCGAAATGCCCCGCGCCAAGTGTCTGACTTCCGTGATGTGCCTCGCCTGATCTGCCGGTGTGAGGATGTAGTCAATCCGGGAGAAGCTATTGTGGGCTCCGGAATAGAATGTGAACTGGGTGTCTAGGGGGTGGTGGACCCGCCACACGTCTGCCAGCTCAAGCGCTTCCATGAAGGTGGGGAGGACAGTCTGCGCTGGTCTCAAAACTCGTGCCGGTCGTCGGTCCATATGGCCGGAAACCACTGAGTTAAAGTCACCACCCGCTATTAGTCGCCCTTCAGAAAATGTCATCATAACCTTCCCCAGATCCTTAAAAGTAGCTGCCTGCAACCCCGGGGGCACATAGATCGAAGCCAGTGTGAGTGACATTCCCTCCCATCTTCCTGCCACGGCTGTATATCTCCTGGATGCATCATTCCAGGTATGATCGATTGTCATGGGAAAGGATCGTCTAACCATTATTCCCACTCCCCTGGAGCCCGAAGTGAACCCCGAGTGTGCTACCAGTCGATATCCCCATCTTGTCAGTGCCCCACACATGTTACCAACCAGGTGGGTTTCTTGAAGGAGGACCACTTGGGGGGAATATCGCTTAATGTATTGCAGAACAATCCCCCTTTTGAGCTTGTCCCCCAATCCATTTACGTTGCAGGACAGTAGCCCGAACCTTTTATCCTCCATCAGGTCTAGAACCACTTCTTTTCCTGCTCCACCCGATTTTACGTCTCTCATGTCTACGTTTGGTTGGGATGAAGCCTCCTCAAAGCTGATCAGCTGTTGAACGCTGGCGTCTAGCCATATTTCCGTCTGTGTGACCCTCCCACACTCAGCGTTTTCAGTGTTGTGCTGTCGTCTAAATTAATATGTTCTAACCTAACACCCCAACATCCCCCCACCCTGCTTCCCCGCACTCTGGGCCTGGAATTGCCCATGTCCCCAACTGTGTAGAGTGCCTGTCGCCCTAACTATAAACTAAGTAAAAGTTGGGGGGGGGACTTTTCCTCCCCAGACCATGTCAGTAAGTATGTACTTTGTCTTTTGTTCTTACCCCCCTGCATGCCATTATACCAAATAATTGTAATAGTGTCAATTAGCGTTCCTCTCTGAGTGTCAATTCGACGTTCTCTTGCTGCCGATACGGCTGCCAATTTTGTCTTCATTCCCCGGATCCCTCTCCTCCAGCCAGTCTTGCGACTCCGTCTTTTAGGTATGGTTTCTTTGCCGGGGGCCAGTCTTTTCCCCTCCGGGCGTTGTGTTCTTTTGCCGGCCTCCAACCTTCCAGCCACTCCAGAGTTTATTCCGGGGTGTCGAAGAACCATGCTCTGCCCTCCGCCTCGACTCGGAGTCTCGCCGGGAACAGCATAGAGTATCGGATACCTCTTTCTTTAAGTTGTTTCTTAGCCTCTAGGAAGGTTTGCCTCTGTCTCTCTACTGCTATTGTAAAGTCTGGAAAGAAGGACAGTTCACTATTCTCAAATGTGACCGGGGGAGACACACGAGCAGCTTGTAATATTGTGTCCCGGTCTCTGAATTTTAAAAATCTCGCCAGGATTGGACGCGGGGGCACCCCCGGTTTGGGCCAGCCCCCTGGAACTCTATGCGCTCTCTCTACCATGAAAAATTTTGATAGAGTTTTGGGCTGTAGGTGATTAGTGATGAGGTCTTCTACAAAGAGATCCGTTGCCGGGCCCTCTGCTTTTTCGTGCACTCCAATTATTCTGACATTATTGCGTCTTGAGCGACCCTCGTACTCTTCGAGCTTGGCCTCCATTAGTTTGCTAGTCGTTTGGAGTTCTTTGATATCTTGTTGCATTTGTTTGGTCGCCTCACCCAGTTCGGAGGTGGTCGTTTCTATGGCCTTAACCATTTCGCCTGTTTTTTGTAAATCCGCTCTCATCAGTGTCATCTCTATAGTAATTGAGTCCATTCTGTGCTCCAACGATGTGCGCACTCCTGCGATATCATCCATAATGTCTTGTAGTGTCGGGTTGTCTTTATCTGATTCCACAGCTTTGGTTGCACTTCCCTTTTGTGGTGGTTCTAATTCCACCGGTTTTGGCACTGTGTATTTATCCAATTTGGTTTGGAGTGTAGTTTTGGGTCCTTTTGTGCTCGACATGGTCACCTAAAAGTTGGTCTTTAGCAAGCGTCCCTGCGCTCGTGGTCTGTCGCTTGCACTCAGGGTGATATCTCTGTTGGGGTCTTCTTTGCTGGCACCCACGTCCCCCGGTCTCGGGCCCCCGGGCAACTAGACCGCCATTTCCTTCACAGGCCGGCAAGTGTACAATGCCCCCCCTCCTCAGAATGGTGCGTTTTCTGCGGTGCGATCTTCTACTTTAGGGGTGTTTCTTCTGTCTCGCCATCGCTCCTGGTTCAGATATTCCCTTCTTGCGTTCCTGGTTTGGTTGCCAGACAGTTGGCCGGCACACGAGGCTCAGGGGCGCAGATGGGCCTTACGTCGTCGTCCCCCACCTAGAGAGTGGGTAGTGTCATCGCATTTAGGGCACCCGGGGTCTTGCAAACTGCACCAATAAGCACTACTGCCACTCACCATATAGTTTAATTATGCGTGTGCCTTCTGCCCCCTCCGGTTGGTTATGCCTCTCAGCTTCGTATGCCTTCACTGTGATACCTCTATAGGACCGCTGTATTGCAGCTGCCAGCCGCCGCTCCTCTTTCTCTCACCCTGTGCTCACGTCCGCCACAAGTCTTGTTCAACGCACACTGGGACTCAGGAAGTACGAGCCCAGCTCCGGCGCTTATTTGGCCTCCAAAATCACTGGCACAGGGCACTCAGTCAGGGGACAGGGTAGCGACCCCACTCCAGCCATCTGGCTAGTCTCGGGCGAGTCCCTACACACGTCGCGAGATAGTCTCTGCCGGAGGCGCGGCACGGCTTACTCCGCCACTTGAGACCGGGGCTTCTTGCAGTAATTAGGCCGCGGCGCATCTCCTCCGTCGGACGCTTCGTTACCGATCACCGCGAATCCGGTATGCCTGTAGCGCGTGATCGTGGGACTGCTAGTGCGGATAAGGGGCTGTACACGGATAAGTTGACGGATTTGCTGCTGGCAGGGTCTGGGATTCCTCGGAGCCTCACCGATGTGCGGACATTCCGTTCGCCGTCTTAGCCACGCCCCTAGTTCCAATTTTTACTCTGAAGGCCCGGGCACATAAGTTCTAGACCTGTTCTAGAATCACAATTCGATGGTTCTTTTTATCAGCCTGAAAGTGTAAAGGGGAGAAAAGTCATTAGGTGACCAATCAACAAATCAATAATCCTCTTGGACACACAGTACCCACAGACAACTACGGAAGGTTAGTTGATTTATACAAAGCCAGAACATAAAGACTCCTCAATACTAGGGTGCAGAAATACATCGGAATTAGCATGAAGCCAGATCTGCGTGTACAGTTTAGACCATGCAGCATGAGTAATACAATTAGTTCAAGAAGCAGAATGCAGAAGATCAGAAAGCATGAGTCCCTGCATCGAGGGTTGGTGAGTGAAAAGCATTAAATCTATCTACACTAACACTAAAGTGGCATGCCTACTTAAGCATCTTCAGGAAAAGGGATAAAAGGTGTCAGCATGTGGAGTCTTCCTAAGTAGCCTTTCCAAGATCAATGGGTCATGTAGCATAAAGCTACAGAGACAGAGCTTGCTCTAAGATGCTCTCTCTCCGAAGGAAAAAGAGAAGAAGTGGTGCACTTTCCCTACTCCCAACAGCACATTATTCGTAGGTAATATTCCCAGAATCCATTGCGAGTCACGCCATCTGCTCTGGGTACGATCCTGAAGGTGTTTTCCACGGGACAACGGTGTTCTTTCCTTGATACATTTTGTCCTTGGTTCCCAGGCCTTCTCCTGTGTGAAGCACAACGACCTATCTGTATCGACTGAAGCCACACAATTGTAACTTCTTCTCTCCTTGCCTGACTAATAAAACAAAGTAATTATTCTAACTAACAAGAGCGCTTCTTTCACCTGCAACACAAAATGTGCAAAAGAACAAATTCCACAGCACACATGAAATTCAAACTGTTAATTCTAAAGTGAGAGTTTCCAGGGAACTGCATTTTAGGCCTGCAAAATTCAACTAACATAAGAAAGCATCATATGAGCTTTACGAATTTGCATGGAAAATAAGGCACATTCATTTAATGCATTTACCTGTAAAATGACGCAATTAATAAACATATTTAGTACATGAATAATTGTCAGTTGCACAACACGAGTTCTTCACGTTAATGTTTTCTGCTAGTTACATTCATTTGCTACGCTAAATCTCCATGTTACTTTTCAATGGCCTGAAACACATCACATTTTCATTTTAGCACGTTTCACGATTATAACACTTTATGTTAACACAACAAAGGATTATATGCGGGTGAGGTCTACACATAATAATAATGCATCCCCTACAAGAAAATTGCGGTTTCCACTCTATCAACTCAAAGTAGCATAGAGAGTTAATGTGTCTCCTGCAAAGTACATCATGTAACAAGCAGATGACAGATTTTTATTTTATGTAGACAGGTACATGGGTTACTGCTTTCAGCAGAGTCCCTTTTGTTATTTGCAGTTCATAAATTGTAATCCTTTTAATATAGCACAATGAGCTATCAAGGATGAAATGCGACTCCTATACCGTGTAAGCCTTGTTGTCTTATGTAACACATCCGTACATTGATTTACACACTTGTATGATTTATTGTCAATGTAATGTGTATGTGTGATGTAAAGCGCTCTGACACCCTGCATTGGGATGAGTAGCGCTATAAAGGAAATAAAAAATAGTGGTATTTCAATTGCTCTGTTGTGGAAATACTGGGACAGACCAACACATCTGCCATTTTTACAGTGCATCCATATATCTTATATACAGAGACTGAACAAAGCCAAAAGCATGCCTCTCTTAAGTATGTGTGAAGTGCTGACAAGCTGTGTGCCTTTGTTACCCCTCCACAACATTTGCACGCAGGTGTGAGGCTCCTGGTAGCTCCAGGCCAGGATACTTGAGTAAAAGGAGGCCTGATGGCCCCTTAACGTGGGCCCACTGGAGTCTGAAATAGGAAAGTCCCTTAGCTGCCTCCACATTGTTGCTCAGATCAAAAGTAGACAACGTGCAGGCGCTGCTGAATGTGTCCCGGAGCTTGAAAATCACACCGGTATGAGTTCAACATATTTCACAGTGGGACCCAACTTCTTCTCAGGATGGACGGTGTCCACCCTGGGGAAATAGTGGGTGGACGCCGTCCACCCGTGTGTACCCCTGACTCGCCGACTACCTACCTCTGCCCTTTAAAGGCCACATGCTCTAGAAGTGTGCCACCATTCTGTCCTTCGAATCTCAGTCCTGAACAAAACATCCTACAGGTGGAGGATGCAAGCACATTATTTTGCACAGCCATTAACTATTTCTTCCCCTCTCCCCCCAGAAGTACTCCTGGTAAGGGTGGCGAAAGCAGTGGCTGCCGTGTTTAAGCTGTAGCTTGTATTGTGTAGCTCTGTGATAGTCTTTGGCGTTTTGTTTTATGTTTTTCATTTTATAAGAAAGAGAATGGGCCTTCTAATTTTATGTTTACATATACAAAGTGTGTGTATTGCTTTCTTATTTGTTTATTTGCAGAAGGAGCTGCTTCATATACACTAAGCTGCCCAGTGCCCCATCGCACCAGGAAACGGAAATGTTTACAAACATAGTAAAAAGAAATACATGTATTAGCAAATATTTTATAAACTGCATCTATAGCGTCCTAAATAATCGCTGTCTAAGAATATGTCATATTTTAAAAACCCTTCATTCAGTTGCAGTACAAATGAATGGCAATTCATTTTTTAAATAATAAAAATAAAATCCCAAAACAAGATCAGTGCTTCAGACTTAATTTATAAAAGAATGTAGTCCAATGCCTAATGTAGCCAAAGTCTAGACTTTAGGCATAAAGTAATTGTAGTGTGGTAAAAAACCAGAGCTTCATTGGCGAGTGTACTGCCACTCCTAATAAAAGCTTAATAAAGTTTGTTATGTGCCAATCCCAAGGGCAGAGACTGTAAAACATTAGCATAACATCTCAGATGTCGATTCCTGATGACTGGACGCTATTGGTATGAGAGCGAGGGCTGGGAGAGGCAGCAGTCTCTCACTTCATGTGACAGATGCATGTCATCCATCCTGCTTTAGGGAGGCCTTACAGTGAAAAGAATAAAAACAGGCCACTCCTGGAGCCATATCACATAAAGTGCCCAGGGGTGCAATGGGCATGTTTAGCCACTTGTTGCAGCCCCTGGGCAATTTGGGATCATAAAATGGGCTGTAGATGCTTGCATGGCCCCTTCTGTAGTAGGGATAGCGCTAGTGCAAATATTTCACTGGTGCGATCCTACAGGGGTGTTTCTTCATTTGCACCGAGGTGTGGCTCTACGTAAATGAGGAAATCACTTTGCCTCAGTGCCCGTGCCATATTATGGATGTGGGCGGACAGGCAAAGAGGATGTCAGGAAGCAGACTGACTGTGCTCAGCAAAGAGGTGGCATGCAGTCAGTGCTCCCTGAAAGTGTCCTCTGAAAGGGAGACCCATGGATCCAGTAATACATAACCGTGCAGGCAAGTGCAGTCACTCGCTGCACCCGCCTAGAGGGCGATCTCTGTCGCCATCCAATGGCTGGGTGCTGCCTGCACTGTGAAACGCGGACCAGCTGCTTCAATCAGCTGGTCATTCTTTCACTAATGCGCTGTCCCCAGAGCAGTGCGTATTCGCTGCTGCCCTGGGACAGTGCATTATCAGGAATAGGGTGCTGTCCCTGTTTGCACCTGGTATACCTATCTGAAGTTGCCCTGCACCACAAACCGGGAAAGTGTGCTCTAACTGTAAAACGGTCCCATACCACCCATAAAAGGAGTTATAGAATGTGCACTTGTTTGATGATGCCTGCTTCGGTTTTGAGACCAACTGTGACATCATTCACTGGCTGGCCGTTTAATCAACAAGTTCAATCAACACAAACAGTGCTGTGAGCTCTGTACCTCTGGTCATTCTAACCTATTTTGCTACAGGTGCAGTACTGTGATGCATTGTTTAGGGGCATTCAGAATGCATGCATTAAGACCCCCACCTCTGACCACTGGATGACAATTTTTTTAAAATACTAAGGGGCAGATTTACAAGAAGGTGCCGCAGCGTGGCACCACAAGCCCTTTGGCTGCGCCACGCTGCGGCACTTTCAGAGCACAGGAATGTGACATATTTACAATGATATGTTGCATTCCTGTGCCTTCCCCTGCGCTGGCGCACCAACAGCTGCCATGCGCCGGTGCAGGCACCCTTGCACCATGGTGCAAGGATGCCTGCGCCATGGGGAGATTGTTTTTGTGCAGGAAGGGGCACCTTCCTGCACAAAAACAATCACTGTAGGCATTTTCCTCTTTCAATGCGTGCTGTAGAATGCAGCACACATTGACAGAGGAAAAAAACGAGGAGAAATGAAAAAAGTTCTCCTCGTTGCACCTGGCTACGCCACCCCTAGGGTGGCGTAGCATACTGACTCATTTCCAGGTTTACGAATCCTCGTAAATCTAAAAATGTGTCTGGTTCCATGGGTGTTGCGTGGGAACACCCACAGCAACACCCCTGGAACGCCTCTTTCACGCAAAGTGCTGCGTGTAAAGGGGCCATATTTACAAGGACAGGAAAAGCCACGCAGGGTGGCTTTTCCTGTCCTTGTAAATATGCGGCAGAGAAATGCGCCGCCGGTGCTTCACGAAAAGTGACACAGTGGTGGCGCAAGGGGCTTGTAAATCTGCCCCCCATTATTTAAAATGTTTTACGCTTCTTTCAAATTACTTCAAATCCCTTCTAGGTAGACAGTAAGGAGGCTGAAGTGAGTAACTCAAGTGTGTTGGCAATGTAAAGGCTTTGGCTTACCCATGAGATTCGGGTAGGACAGGCCCAGTTTCAGGTAATTAATATGCATATAAAAGTTTGTAATACGGAACAGGTTTTGATGAAGAAAGACGAGGCATGCCTGATGTATGCAAAACCACCACTTCACATTATTATCTGTATTTACAGGGGGAGATCTGCGAGTACTCAGACCTTGCCCTCAAATGTGAGTTGTCTGTTCTCTGTCCAGCAATTGCAGTTCAGAAGTGTTGATAACATTATGTGACTCACAGCGACAGTGGTCGTGGTGTGCTAGGAGGCGAGGAATTAGTGCGGCTGTGAGGACCAGGTCCTCCAGCGCTCTTAGGTACTGCATTTGAGGAGGGAAGAATGTTTTTAAACAGTGAAGGATGGGAATACACTCAAAGAAATTCACCAGAAATGTATAGTCTGAACAAGTGTGAAATCTCCCTAAATTTGTTTTTAAATAAGTACCAAACGTTTTATAAAAACGATCCCGAAAATGACATCTTTACCAGTTCAAAAAATAAAAACAGTCTCCAGACCAACTCTCATACGATAATAGAGAATTTTAAAATTAAGTCACCTGAAATGTGAAAATCTCTTGAAAACTATTTTAAACATCATATTTCAGACACTTAAAGGTGATATAACAGCACAGATTTTTTAGAAGTTTTGAGACTCATGTAACACCTGAGCTTCGAAAAACTCATGACCATGTTGAAACCACTAAGTGGACACATTTCTGAATAGATAGAGATGATTCTGTCCACCATTGAAGTGCATATTCCTCCTCTGGCAAAGTGGCAGAAAAAAAAATCATATTTATAATTCTCTTCAAGGCCAGACCCAGCCATCAGAAGAGACCCTTGGCAGAGAAGAATCTACAAATGCCCATGTCTCTTGGTGAATGTTTCCACAGTATGTGTGAGTACTGGAAATGTACCTCAAACGTGGGTGGGCATTGCCAGTACCCACTTACCTAGTTTCCTTAAGAGGCTCAGGGCCATTTGTCGGTCGGTCTGTTTTCAAAAAACCTTGCAGGGGCTTACATGCCGCCATTGGTTGGCTTTATCACCACTATCTTTTGTGTGGTTCTTATCTGATGGCTTTTCTTGTCCCAGTTTGTCCATCTTGTGTCTGCCCCTTCCCTGGGGCATACCCCCATTACCTGACTGGCAGGTTTTTGTCCTTCCATTGCTAACTTTCAGGTAACTACTTTTTTTGCTTAAATACTGCATGTGTTTTCCAGCTTTCTCCTTTGTGTGCTTCTTCCCACATAATAACCGCACCACTGTGTTGCTGTCTCCATTATGTTGCAAATAGTCTTTCGTGTCCTTCTCCCCTTTCAGCTCCCTCCCTCAACTGCACTCCATGTTGCTTTTTCGCTTGTGTGCTTTTCCCCACGTACCAATGTTGCTCTCCCTCTTGTGATACTTCCCCCCTGCCCACTCCCCATAGTTTCTCCTCCCACCCATTCGTCAATCGTCCCCCATGACCACTGTCTTTTTTTTTTTTTTTTTTGGAGGGGCAGAGAAGAGGACTAGGCACCACAATGCTTCTGGACCCTTAGCCTTCACAGAAATGCTTTTACACTGCTTCTTTTTAATTCTTTTTTTAATTTACCAATCCATTTCGCATCGGAAAATAGAAAAAAAATGGAACCTGCGTCATTTTGAACTTGTGCATGCATAATGACGCGTGCGCGTGCCTATAAAATGATGCACTGCTGCAGACACCTCATACCATACCATTCGTTTGCTCCTGCTGCACATCATCTTGCCGATGACTTACAGCATAGTGAAAAGACTTTGCCATGGTGCACAGCATCTTGCTGATGAGATACAGCATTGTCAGTGTTAGTTCAGTATGTTATGGGCACTGTCATTATCTTTCCCTGAAATTCTGCCATTCGTTTTGTTGAAGTCTTTCATGGAGGCAACACCACCAGACAGTGATTGCTGGAACAGGCTAGATCATGCTGTTAATCTGCCACCGAATTTGTGGAGGAACATTTGTATCATTTTTTTTTTATTTCACAAAGTTTTATTGGCATTTATAGGTAACCGTATTACAGCTGTATATATGAGTCTCATTTACTTCAATTACCATTTACAGCTCACCTATTCCCCTCATATTCTTGTCAGTATAACATGTACAACATATCACAATAATTAACGCCCCCACCCCACTCCCCTCCCTTCCTATCCCTGTCAGTTAACATCAGGTCACATGGTCACCTGCACAGATCAGGAGCCTATCTACTATTAGAAATCACTTCGTGTCCTAGGCAATTCCCCGCTTTTATTCTCTTCGTTAGGGGGTTCCCCTCCCGGGGGCTCCTGGGATGCAGGCTCCTGGCCCTCCTGTAAGTTTGCCAACATAACTGCCCATGCCAGCAGGTCCTCCGCAACCTTATCATCCTTCTGCACAGATTTCATTCGTACCGATTCCACAGTCGCTCATTCGCTTACATCTCTAACCCAGTCCTCGTATCACGGGGGCTGAGGATGCATCCATGCTATAACCACAGCCTCCTAGCCAGGACTAGTCCTAAATTGACAAATCGCCTGCTTAATTTCTTGTTTTTTGGCCCAGGCAATACTCTCAGCAGTGCCTGCTTAATATCTCTGGGTATGCTCCAGCCCGTGGCCTCACGTAAATGTGCCAGGACTTTTCCCAAAAGAGGGACAGCGACAAACATGCCCAAACCATATGGAGGAAGTCTGCCCCCTGTTTTTTGCATCTGGGGCATTCATCCTTACGAGACGGGTAGATTATGTTTAGCGTGCATGGGGTGAGGTATGCTTGATGCACTAGATTATACTGGAGGAGCTTAATCGTGCATTTGCACTAAACCTCTTCACCCCCTCATGTACCTTTCTCCAGTCACTCTCTGTCAGGGGTTCATCCATCAGTGTATCCCACTTTTGCTGGATTCAGAGAGGCTCTCCCGGTAAATCCTCCCTTAGCGCTCTGTAGAGGTGGGAAATAAGTCTCCTACCTTGTGCCATATAAAGCATAACTTTTACAGTATCAGTGGTAGGGGGCTCCACCTGAAACCCCGGCCACAGTTCCTGTACAACACTTGACATTTTCCCATATTGCAGGAATTGGCCTGGTCTGAGGTCAAAGGAATCTTGGGCCTCCTCTCGGGTCATGAACCTTCCATCCACATATAGGTCCCCCAGCGTCTGGCAGCCGCCATCCTTCCAACGGCAAACCGTCATGAAATCTGCGATACTGGCAAACGGGCGCAGTGCCCACAGGGGCATATCAGGAGCGTACAGAGCATGCTGCACCACCCTTCTTACAACGTTCTCCCAGACTGCTGCTATGTGCCTTACAACGTACGGACTTTCTTCGGGGACACTGGCCCCCAGCATCAGCAGTTCAGTCAGCGAGCGGCCGCCGTAAGTTCCCGCCAGCAGGCGCTTCTCCCAGCTATCCTCATTTTCTAACCAGTGCACCGCATGTTGCAGCTGAGAGGCCATGTAGTAAAGCTCCAAACGGGGCACCTCCAGACCACCCTTCTCCCACGTTCTCAGCAACATCACCAACCGCACCCTTCTACTTTTTTTCCCCCACAGGAGGTCCACCAACAGACTCTCTAGCGTGTGAAAGTAAGATCGCGGGATTATATAGAGTGAGTGTTGCAGTTTATACAGGCAACGAGGCAGAACAATCATTTTATTAATCGCTATGCGCCCCATGAGCGACAACAGGAGATCAGTCCAAAAGCATATCGATCCCGCAACCCTTCTATCACCCGGCCAATATTGAGTTCGAGATACGCAGTGGCCGTGTTTGCCACGCGAATACCTAGGTATCGTGCCCCGTCTCCCGCTCATGGAAATTGAATGTGCTGTCGCTCTCCTGACGGGACCGCAGCCAATCTACCAATAGGGACCACCCTGGACTTCTCGGGGTTGATGCGAAGTCCCGAGATCCCACCGAAGTTTTGAAACTGCCAGAAGCACAGGGATAGATCTCTCCGGGTGCGTCAAGTAGATCAGTGTGTCATCTGCATACAAAGAGACTATATAATTAGTCTCCCCCAACTTAACCCCCAGGGGTCCATCACCGCTCTCAAACGTGCAGCCAATGGTTCCATGACAATTGCAAATAGTAAGGGAGAGAGTGGGCATCCCTGACGTGTGCCCCTACCAAGGATGAGCCACCCAGACACCTCCCTACCCACCCGGACCCTGGCAGTGGGGGCTGCGTAAAGCAGTCGGACCCATTGTATGAACGGCTCACCCACCCCTCAGTTTCCGAAGGACCTGCCACATATAAGGCTACTGTACTGAATCGAACGCTTGTTCGATATCCAAGAGTGCCATGGCACAATCAGTTTTCAGCAGACCCGGGGCGTGCCACACGTGAGCCAACCGTTGCAAGTTATAAGTCGTATGTCTTCTCGGAATGTAACCCGCCTGATCCGAATGGATAAGCTGCGTCATCTTTGGGAGGAGACGCTCCGCCGTTATCCCACTAAGTATTTTTACATCGATATTTAACAACGATATTGGCCTGTAAGAACTGGGCAGATTGGGGTCCATGTCTTTTTTTAAGCATCATGGCCACCAGTGCTTTCCTCATAGAGGGTGGTAGAACACCTTCTCCCAGTGCCTCATTATAGACCTCCAAGAGTCCCCTGTGTACACCGCTCATAGATGATTCTCCAAGGCTTCCGCTTTCGCCCACTGTGGGTACACCAGTGTCCCGTTGTCAGCACCAATCTGCATTATCTGTACCACCAATGTTTCTTGCCTCACTAGTCGTGCCAATAAGGCCCCTGTTCTATCTCCTTCTCTGTATAGCCTCTGACGATAGGCCGTGTGAGCATGTTTTTGTAACCGGCAAAGGGCAGTCAGGAGGGCCTCCCTGGCTGCACTCGACTCCCTCAATTTCTGGGGGGGCCGTGGCAATCTCGGCCTCCAGTTTACCCAAGTTTGCCTCGTGTATAGCCACATCCCGCTCCAATTGATGCCCAACCCCGTAAGATGTCTTGATGCAAATTCCCCTCATGACCACCTTCATGGCCTCCCATTTGGCCGCCCGGCAGGAGGTCGATCCCCAGTTCTCCTGAAAATACCGGCTTATATCCTCAGATATTGCGGCTACGAATGGAGGGTCTGTTAGAGCTTCAGTATTGAGCCGCCACAAGGGTATCTCAGATCTGGACTGGTGAATGATCCGACAGATATCTGGGCAGGTAAGTTATCCCCCCAGACTCCAACCAAGGTCTGCAGAGAGAAACCAATAATCCAGTCTACTGGAGGTTCCAGTGGCGGGCGTATGACATGAGAACTGCCTAGTTGTGGGATGATGCTCGGGCCATACGTCTCTTAGACGCATACCCTCTAGCATGTCGTGTAACGCACTAGTCATTTAGGCTTTGTGTGGAATCGCGACGGTTCACGGTCAAGAGAGCCATCAATGACACAATTAATGTCCCCCGCCAGCATCATTGGTGCGCCCAGGTATGGAGAGGCCGCATCCAGGAGGTTGGGGAAAAAGGAGGCATTATCTTTATTTGGGGCGTATACATTGATAATGCACACTTCCGTGCCGTCCATCCTCCCGTGCAGGATAACATACTGCCCCTCTGTATCAACTACATGGTGCAGGTGTTGAAAGGAAACCCCTGGTGCCACCCATATGAGAGCCCCCCTTGCAAACCCGGAAAATGAGGTGGCGTACAATTGTCCCCTCCAGCGTATTCGTAGGCATGTTATAGTGTCTCCCCAGATATGAGTTTCCTGGAGACAGGCCACTGCCACCTTATACCTTTTCAAGTATGCAAAGATACGCCTATGCATTTCAAAGGCAGCTATGCCACGGACATTCCATATAATCAGCTTACTCACGGAGGCCGCCATAGATTGCATTCTTCTTCCGTTCGGCCCCCATTCATCCAGCCTGCTCTTGTACACGTGACCAATCTAAGCCATGTATTCCTCATGATCAATCCTGTCAACTGACACATATGAAGGAAGGACCCCTTGAACCATTCCCGAGCATTATCAACACCCCCCACCCCTTGGGTAATATCACATTTCCCTCCCCATCTAAACATAGCAAGGTGAAGGCATGTAGATGTCGCCCCTTGTCCCCAAAGAGAAGCCCCAAACTTAGAACCTTATAAACAGGAAAACTCCGCTACTTCAGATAGCATCTCCCTCCCGCCCCTCCTGAATGTAGTGGCTGGCCATCCGGTGGGGTGCGAGGGCTAACCTCCAGCTCCCCAGCCAGGTACCCGCCTCTGAGGGGCACGCCCCCGTCAGTTATCTTCAGTTTGTGTAGAAAACTTCGTATGTACTTGTCTTCAATTCCCCCGCCCATCGCCAACCATCGGTCAGGTCTTACCAAATGTCACAATTTGGAAATTACCGCAGGTTCTACCAGTACTTTCCTTGTTTCTCCACCACATGCCGCAGTCAATTGTCCGTGTCCTCGCTCGGGTTACTGTTCATAAGTCGGCCTGGAGATGAAGCCCCTGAGTCCGGCACAACATTCGAGGCCTGCAGCGTTCCATCCGGACAAATCCGGATCTGGCTGGGGGTCCGGTTCCTGCTGCTGTCCTGTGAAGGATTTTGCTGGTGTCGAACTCTGGGTTGGCTTTGCGATCCTGTTTTTCTTGGCGTAACCGTAGAGGGTTCCAGGCAGGCACCCGGGGAGCCCCTAGCATCCAGCCAGTCACTTGCCTCCGCCGCCGAAAAGAAAAATAGCGTCTTCCCCTTGCTCTCAATTCTCAACTTTGCAGGGAAGAGGAGACTGTACTTAATGTTCAATTCTCACATGCACCTTTTCACTACCAAAAAGGATCGTCGTTATTCCTGCACTCGTTGTGTGTAATCCGGGTAGATAGATATCTGGTGGCCTTTGGGTATCAGTGAACCCCGGTTGCGGGTGAGCTGCAGGATAGCATCTCGGTCCCGGAAATTGAGGAATCGAGCAATGAGGGCCCTAGGAGGCGTCCCCAGCCTCGGAGGGGGGACCAGTGCTATGTGCGCCCTTTCCACTGTGAAAAACTTTGAGAGTTTCTTAGGGGCCAATGCAGCAACCAGCCAATCCTCCAAAAAAGAGTTCCGCGGATGGTCCTTCTGCCTTTTCGGGAAAGTCAACAAAGTGAAGGTTGTTTCTCCGTGATCTTCCTTCTGCGTCTTCAGCTCGGTCATCTAGGCGCACCACACATTTCTTGAGGCTGATTACCGTCTCCTTTAGGGAGTGTAGTTCCGTTTGCAGCGTGTCCACCGTTTGTTCAGTGGTGGTCACCCTGTCCGAGACTTTCCAAGGAACATTTGTATCATGGTGCACCTGAAGGATTTACTGTCAGTGGCGTGTGCACCATTTGCAATAATCACAAATCGTGCCTATCTTGCTGGTGATAAAGTCCTCTAATTAAAATGCTAATTATTTAGATTAGCAGCTAAATGTGCACTGAATAATGTAAAACTCAAAGCTGAAATCACACACATTTAAAATGTGCAAACGGCAATAGGCAGTCATAGCTATTTGTATAGGCCATAGAAATGCCAAGAAGCAAGTTTTCTTTAACTAGAAGTAAACCGAATATTGTTTAAATGTGTACAAACGTAATTTATAAAGCTTGACCTTAAAGTGATATGCTCAAAATATTCATCTTGACTACAGAATGTTCCAGTTTATCAAATGCATTACTTTTCCTAAGTGACAATATGTTTGCAATGACTAAACTTCCTATTTTCTCACATAATGTTTGAATAGAATAGATGCACATTTTAAACAATAACCCTTGTTCGTGTATAGTTCATTGTTCACGCAGTGAAACATTTAATATTTAGAAGGCCAACCTGCGTTCGATGCCTATGGGAACTGAGGCTTATGTTTCCAGAAGCTAACTACACAAGAATGTCTGTAGCTAACTTTGTGATAAAGCTTTGCAAGCTGCATTCATGTTTCATGGGAAAGGAGGAGCTGAATCTGATCACAGATGAGTGCTGTCATCCGATTGGTCCAGAGAGGAAGAAGTCTGCTACAATGTCAGCAACATGCATTCATGTCTTTTATATTAGTGCGTGTTACTAGTTAGTTTCAATGCTTTTTCTCTACTCTTTACCCACCTTTTTGTTAATTTCCCTAGTCCTAGACTGACGGTTGTGGTTACTGCTGCTTCTGGTCATCCTTATTTTATTTTGATGCTTTATTTTTACAAATTGCTACAGAAACTGTATGATCATTTGCTTGTATTACTGAGACTTGGCTGAGTTTCATGAACTACTCTTTATGGGACGTTCTGCTGCTTTAATTTGGCTTTGAGCTTTATGCTCCTTTGATCTCACTCTTTTCCTTTGAACTTGAACTCTTCATGAGTTCTTCTAACTTTGAAATTCCGGTCCTGTTCTTTAGAATAGGGTTTTGTTCCTTCATGGAACATGCTTGATGCATTATTTGACTATTTATTCTAACCAAACCTTTTTATGAGATTTCTGTAAACTTACTAAAGATTTATTGACTAATTTAAATAAAAAGGCAATTACTAATCGCTTAATAAGAATAAAGCTGTTAAAACTTATTCAAACTCTCGTCATTGACTGAGCTTGGAATTGTAATTAAAATTTAGCTTTTGATGCCAAAATAGCTCTTGGAATCAAAATACAGTGGCAAAGATTTGTCACCTGAGGCGAGAAGAAACCAGCCCAGGAACCAGGCTTGACCGTTCAAGTGATGGGAATTGAAATGTTGAGCCATATTATTTAATTTCGCCCCCAATCAGTTTTCTGGTATCAGAGTTATGGTTGCACCTTGATCATAGAGCTATAAATAATTACCTAAGTTAGAATAAAATACCCGAATCCTGAAATCCAGTGCCTGGAGTTTGAGGAGCTGACAAGGTGCGATTTATGAAGGCGGTTGCTGTTTTGGAAGTGTGAGTATTAATAGGGTGATGCGGCGTCTATTGTAATTGTGTTTACTGTTGTATTATTGAGCTGAGAGTGAATGGATTGACAAATAAAGATGTTTATTGTTTCCATATTATAAGGAGATTGAAGAGTTTCATACTCAGCGTAGTCTTAGATCCCGGGATAAATTCTGAATTAAGTGTAGAAGACACTTGATAGATATTGAGATGAGTGTAGAAGACACTTGAGTAAGCCATCATTGAATGGTATTTCTTGTTTGCAGGTTTTGTGATGTAGAGAGTGAGGTACCATCACCCACACAATTGAGATAGAAAACTAATAATCTGTTGTGGTTGTTTGATATTGATTTATGTTAGCAGAACCTAATCGCGCAAACGGGTAAAGTTGCATTGATTGGAGTGGTTTCACACTGGTCGAGATCTCACTTGCGATTGTGGAATTCTTTTGTGTGGATGAATTCCTATCGTTTTTCTTTTAGAAGACCAAACAAGAATTGGTATATGTTTCTTTATTGTAATTTGAAAAGTTTTTGTTGGTTTGTGTAAGTACAAGAGAAATTGTAAAGGAGAGTGAGCTGCTTTGGGGAGTGAGATTATAGGTCATAGTGCTTTGCGCTGAGATTGGTTAGTTGGTGTGCTTTCGGGCTGTGATTGGTTGGTGATGTCAGGGTGCCGTGGTGTGATAGGTTGGTGATGCCAGGGTGCCGCGCTGTGATAGGTCTGTGTATGTGTGGATATCACATTGGGATTTGTTAACAGGATTTTGATAAAATAACAACTGTGACAGAATTGAAGTAAAGGAAATCTGACATTTACGGAACAGAATCAAAATATTGAACTGAAATTGTTTACTTTGCGATTTTGCCAGAATCATGAAATGTTTTACAGAATTCCAAAGTTTTGTGAAGGGAGATATAACAATTCCGGAATGGGAGGGTGAAGAAGCACCTCCTGAGGGTATCTTGCACATTATATGCCAACTGAATGGGGATTACATACATGTTTATGGCTTCGTCAATGGTGCAAGATCACTGAAAAGGAAGGTGCATTAAGATATCCAAAATATTGTAGCTTTGAGCTAGAATTATTGAGAGATTGAAAGAAAAATTGTACAAAATGAAACTGCCCCCTAGACCTACACAACATGAAGCCTTGAATATGTGGAAAAATGTTGCCCAAGAGAAAGAAAGGGTCAAATATCAGAAAAAAAAGAAGTCAATGCTTAATTATGCAGATGCTCGATGGGATGAAGAACAGCAGAGATGGAGGAAAGCCATAGTTGAAAGCACTATCTTGTATCCAACTATTTCTACAGAAATACCGGAAAAAGGGAAGAAGAAAATACCCAGGGAAAAGATGAAGAGAAAAAAGAAAAAGGAAAAGAGGCAAATAGTGTTTCAGGGGATTTTCTTTAGAAGAAATGTTGGCTCTGTTACCCCCGCCTTATGCAAAACCAACTGCTAGTACTAAGAGTGGTGCCACAATGAGCAGTACAATAGCCACTGCCCCTGTAGAAACTAGAGTGGTACAAATTGAGAGACCCCTTCAAGTACTCCAGATTGGTCCACCACAAGTTGCCCAGGCACAGACTGCTCCTCCACCTGTGGTAAATACACCTGTCATGCATGTTCCGGTGCAAGTGCTGAAACCAGTAACTGTACAGACAGTGCCTAGACCAGTTTCAAATGCCCCAGTTAATGTGAACCTTATTTCAGAGCCTCAAGGAGCTGTAGGAGGTTTACCTACAACAGGATTTATTCCGACCTCTCAGAATTCACAGATTGTTTTATGGAGACCACCTCACACAGTCCAGGCATTAAGGGATGGGGGAGTGCTTGTTTTCACAACATCAGTAAGCCCCGGGAAAACAAATTTGTTTGAAGATGGAATTTTTCCACCATGGTGTGAAGAAGCTGCAGGGATTACAAAGATAGAGAGCACATTGCAACCAGTTAACCCAGAACCTGAAAAGGAGAGACCATTAGATATTTCCAAATTAAAAGTTTAACTGGAAGAAATAATTAGGGGATGTTTAGAATTAGAACATTTAAACCAATTTAAAAAATATATAATTGATTTACCTGTGTAAAGAAATTAAAAGACGAGCATCAATTACAAATGATAAATTGACTGAATTGGCTTGGAAATATGAGGTATACATTTCTAAAAGTTTTCCTTTGTAGAAAAGTTACAGGGTTCAATTAGGTGTTGAAGCAATTGAAACAATGCGTTCTTCAGGAATGCAGTTGCACATTACCCAATTAATAAAATGTATTCATAAATGGAGTGAAATTGAAAAATTAGAAAACAAATGGGCAAGAAAACATAATAAGAAAAAGAAAGAACCTGAGTCAGTAGGGGGAAAGAATGAGCAGAATGAGGAAGGAGCTTCAGCTTATCCACTGAGAGAAATAGCGGGAGGAATGTATGTCCATGTACCTTGGAGTAGAGGAGATCTTGCATCTTTTACAATAATTTCCCAAAATTGAGAAACAAACCTGTGCAGTGGAACACACAAGTTGATTAATTTGTGAAAATTTCAAAAGTGCTTTGGATTGATTTGAATACAGTCTTTGATATTGTGGTACCAAGTGATTTGTGGACTGAGTGTAAGACTGCTGTACAATGACCACGCGAAGAACTAGCGAGAATGACACGCGCTAATGCACCATCTCCTGTAGTTATGGAGAAATATGAAGCAGTGATTACTTTCCTGAAAGGCAGAGTGCCTCCAAAAGATCTTGATTGGTTGAAAATTAATCAAACAACACAAGAAGCAAAAGAATAAGTTCATGAGTACTATGAGCAGTTGTTGCAGGTGTTCCAGCATCACAGTGGAAGAGAGTACCCTGATGAGAAAGACATTGGGATTTTTGTATCTCAGTTTATTTTAGGATTGAGACCAGAGATCAGTTCGCATATAACCCAAAGTGTAATCTGCTGGCAGAGAAAATTGCTTGACGAGATCCTGAAGTATGCAAAATTTTGCAGTGATGAACAAGAAATGAAACTGAAAAAGCTGAAAGAGAAATTCATGTTGGCTCAGACAAAATTTACTCAGACATGTTTTCAGAATTCTTCTTTTGTAGGAAATCAAGGATATGCATGGCTTTGCTGTTCACAAACAGTTTTTCAGGGAAATCCAGGAGGTTTTTGTGTACCACAAGGTAGAGGTAGAGGTGTTCTGATTGATCAAGATTCGGGAATGGAAGTTGCAGCATCGAAGAAAATGACTCCTTGTCACATCTGTCACAGGATCGGGCCTTGGAAGAAGAAGGAGTGTAGATTTAATCCTGATAATGCAAACGGAAATGTGCAAATGCAAAAGGGAGTGCAGATGCAAAATATACCAGTACAACAGATGCAGGGCCCGCAAGCTCAAATGGTCCCACAGAATATGGGAAATCCAAGATTTAATATAAACCCGGTGCCAAAAACAAATACAAACCTTTTCTAAACTCTGAAGCTTCTAAAAAGGCTCTTTCCCTGGATCCCCCTAGAATGTAGAAGGACAGTCACACAAGCCCTGCTGGTTAGCAGACTGGACTATGGAAATGCTCACTTTATGGGCATGCCAGATTACCACTTCAAACGCCTTCAGGTGGTGCAAAACGCTGCCGCCAAATTGGTGTGCAACAAGGGCAAATACAGCTCAGCAACGGAATGCCTAAAACAACTCCACTGGCTGCCCATGCGCCAAAGAGCTCGATTCAAGCTCTTAGGACATACCCACAAGGCACTCCACCACACGGGCCCTAACATTCTGCAGAATAAAATACAATTCTACATCCCTCCCAGATGCCTGAGGTCACATCATCTAGCACTTGCCGAAACAAAAAGGATCAAAAAATCCAGGGCAGGAGGTCGTACCTTTTCGTATCTCGCAGCACTACACTGGAATGAGCTTCCAGTCGAACTTAGGCTGACTAAAGAATACGCCACTTTCAGGAGGAAACTCAAAACACACCTATTCCCTAAAGACTGAAATCATACCCAATAACTGCACCGATCCTACGCACCACTATGCCGCTACTTCAGCACCGTGATATCTCAATGGGATGAATGTTGCGCTATACAAGTAAATAAAATAAAATAAAAAATAAAATAAATGCAAATCAAAATCCATTGCAGCAATTCCCTAAGTCAAATCAGAATGTCTTTCAGCAATTTCCGGTTTTCAATAATGATGGCTCAGGCTCTGATTTCTCCCAATGATGGTGCCTGAGTGGGTGCGTGTTTGGCGCAGTCTTAGAGGTACACCAGAGTGACATATTCATAGAAGGTGAGGTGAATGGCCACCCTGTATCATTTCTCGTAGATTCTAGTGTTATCAGATCCACTGTTAGAACTGTCGAAGTCCCAGACCTACCCCTCTTGGGAAAGAAGACCCAAGTTGTAGGAGTTTCAAATCAACAGATTACCAATCCAGTTTCAGAGACGGTCCCAGTAAAAATAGGCTCATTTGAAGAAAATCACCAATTTGTTGTTTGTGACACAGGGCCAGTAAATCTATTAGGGTAAGATTTATTGTGCAAGTTAAATTGTACAATCTATTGCACATCGGATGGTGTAAAGTTTCAGACGCATGATGAAAATGTAGAGTTTAAAATGGTTCAACAAAAGACAGTTGCAGGATTGTTTCCATTAATGACAACTGAAGTATTATCTGCTGACTTGAGGGAAACTGTGAACCCAGAAGTATGGGATCTCACAGGGAAAGACATTGGAAAGATTAAAAGAGTAGAACCAGCCCAAATTACCCAAAAAACAGGCAAATACAGTATACACAAGAACACCACCATACTATCTGACTCCAGAAACAATTGCAGGAATAATGCTTGTAATAGAAGACATGATACAGAAGGGGATTTTGAGGGAATTGATTGGGAGTCCATGTAACTCTCCAACCATGGGTTTTCAGAAATCTAATGGAAAAGTATAGGATCATTCAGGATCTGAGAAATATTAATGAAAT
This sequence comes from Calotriton arnoldi, assembly GCA_963921515.1. Taxonomy (NCBI): domain Eukaryota; kingdom Metazoa; phylum Chordata; class Amphibia; order Caudata; family Salamandridae; genus Calotriton; species Calotriton arnoldi. Next base: position 18,963 of record CAWUFW010001083.1, on the reverse strand, counting down.
AGTTTTCCCATGTTGTCGTGTGGTACCGAATCCAGCCACAATATTATTCCAAATTCCATGTACTGCAGAATGGCTTACTGTCATTGATCTTTGTTGGGCTTTCTTCTCAGTGCCATTGCATGAAGACAGCCAGTTCCTCATTTCGTTTACTTTCCAGTGAGAGTTTTGGCATGGTGCAGAGTCCCACAAGGGTATACGAAGAGTCCATCTATTTTCAACCAGATCTTGAAAAAGAATTACAAATGCCCCTACAGATCAGTTCTTGTGCAGTACATAGATGATCTACTTTTGGCATCAGAGACAGGAGAAGCTTGTAAACAAGATTGCATTGCCTTGTTGAATCACCTGGCTGAAAATGGACATAAAGTGCCACCAGGTAAACTGCAATACTGTCAGAAAGAAGTTCATTATCTGGGACACATAGTGGAAAAGGGAGCTAGAAAGGTGTCACCAGAGAGAGTGGAAGCAATTCTTTGGATGAATCCACCTCAAACACAGAAAGAAGTCTGGATGTTTTAGGGAATGGTTGGCAACTGTAGACCGTGGATACCAAACTGTTTCCTAGTGGCAAAGCCTTTATTGAGGTTGACATACAAGGATGTGTCTGATCTGCTTCCTTGAGGCAACAATTGCTTGAAAGCCTTCCTAGAGCTAAAAGAAAAACGTTGTTGTGTCCTAACACCAGGAATACCAGATTACAGTAAAGAATTTACATTATTTTTCAGTGGGAGGGAGGGCTGTGCTCTCTCAGTGCTGACTCAAACACATGGTGATGCTTGGAAGCCAGTGGCATACTTTTCGACTACCCTTGATCCTGTTGCCGCACGACTGCCCGTCTGGCTTAAAGTGGTTTACTGTGGTGAGCACTAGTCTGGAAAAGAGTGAAAGCATAGTGATGGGATATCCTAAAACTGTAATGGACCCACTCTCTGTGGAGCTTCTATTAACACAGACAAAAACCCTATACATGACCCATAATAGGCTCACGAAATATGAGCAGAGAATTTTGTCATCTGACAATGTAGGTTTGAAACACTGTCAAATTGTAAATCCATCGACTCTGCTGCCCATAAATGATACTGTTTGTGATAAAAAATGTACATGATTGCCTAGATGTCATGGATTTATGCACAAAGCCTAGACCTGATATTAAGTATGAACCCCTGTTTGAGCCTGACCATGTAATGTTTGTAGACGGCGCATGTCTGAGAAATAATCAAAGTACCCTGAGAGCAGCTTACACTGTGTGTATAATAAATGGTGTTGTTGAAGCTTCATGGCTTCAAGGGGTTACCTCAGCACAAGTTGCAGAATTGATTTACCTTACCAGAGCATGCAGTTTAATTGCTCAAATGAGAGTGACTATATTTACAGATAGTCAGTACTGATTTGGTGTTGTACACAATTTTGGCCAATTATGGTCTCAAAGAGGTTTCATGACCTCTTCAGGTACCCCTATTAGGAACGGGGTGCAGTTGAGAAATTTGTTGGAAGCTCTATAGTTGCTTACAGAAATTGCTGTTGTTAAATGTGCAGCCCATCAAAATGGGAATGGCTACATTGCCATAGGAAATAAGTATGCAGATTCGGTAGCACTATATTGTGCTCTGTTGGCCTGCACCTTTAATGGAAATTTCGCATGTGAATCTGAGGAGGATACTTCATTTTCAATGTTGATGAAAGTAACCAATACTTGGGATAAACTAAAAAGTGTACGGGAAAACGTTTCAAAAGCAGAAAAAACCAAGGTTGGATCAGAGCAAGCTGGGAGAAAAATGCAAATGACATATGGATGTCAGCTGATGGGAGACCGGTGTTTCCTGATAGTTTGCTATTCCCAATGATATGATACTTTCATGCATTCACACATTTAGGGAGGGACGCCATGGTAAGACTCTTTAGGCAAAACTGGTTTAATCCCAGGTTCAGGATGCTAGCAGAAGAAGTGTGTAATCAGTGTGTGACATGTCAACAAATGAATGCAGGGAAAAGAACACGTTACACTGAGTCACATACAAAGATCAGGGGGTCCTCTCAACAGGATGCAGATGGACGTCATTAAAATCCCTGTTTGCAACGTGGTTGAGAAATGTCCTGGTCATAGTATGTGTCTTCTCGAGATGGGTGGAAGCTGACCCAACCAGGAGAAATGACAGTCTCACAGTTACAAAACTGTTATTACGAGAATTGATCCCCAGGTTATGAATGCCATTTTTTCTGGAATCTGATAGGGGGGCCCACTTTAACAATGAGGTCCTCAAGATGATTAGCACAGCATTGCAGTAGAGCAAAGACTACATTGCAGCTATCAACCTGAGACTTCAGGTATAGGTGAACAAATGAATGGGACTATTAAGTCTCGACTTGCTAAAGTTTGTGCGTAAACACATCACTGAAATGGAAAATGTTTTACCTTTGGTGCTGATGAGTATTCAACATATCCCTGATAGGAAGACTGGTCTATTGCCCATGAGATTCTGATGGGCCATGCAGTGAGGCTGCCTGCTGTACCTGCAAATGCACTCTTGAACATCACAGATGATATGATACTCGATTACTGCAAAGGATTGGCTGATGTGTTCAGTTCTGTTTCTTACCAGGTTGCAGCTGCCACTAAAGATCCGTATCAAGAACAGTGCCACGACCTCAATCCTGGTGGTTGGGTTGTGATCAAGAAACACGTTCTGAAGACTTGTCTGGAACCAGGATGAAAAGGCCCCTTCTAGGTTATTTTTAGTAACCAATACTGCTGTTAAGTGTGTTGGAGTTGCAAATTTGGTGCATGCATCACACACCAAGAAAGTGAGAAATTCAGAAGAAGAAATTGCTCTCTTTCATTCTGAATGAAGAGCATTGGTCACCGCACCACCACCAGCTGAGAGACTGTAAAGAGCAGTGGCACCAAGAACAGGAGCAATGAGAAGAAAGGGGTGAAGATTCACAAACTGCAACACAAATCCCAGTACCTGCTGTTTTACAGAGTGGCACTGAAGTCTCTAACGAAGAAGAAGCAGAGACTGACTGTCAACTTGGAAACTTTACTGAGACCACATCAGTACAGACCGAAGATCTGGGTGAAGAAACAAGCACTGAAATGAGAAGGGTCACCCATACAGTTAAATGGCCACATAACTGTAATCAAGGAAGACTGAGAAAGAGTATATCAGTTGATTGGACTATTCCTGAGGAGACAAAGTCATATGATGAAAGTGATACAGAAGGAGATCATCAAAAACGGAGAAGATCAAAAAGAGTAAGAGTGCCTTGTTGGAGGTATTCAAAAGACAAACAATTGATGGACGGAATGCAGAAAAAATCAAAACATTCACCCCCAGTCAAGAGATCTGGGCCTAAATCCATAATTTTTTTGCTCACCATGCCATTCCAGTTTGAACCCAGCCATAGGCAAATCAGTCTTGACCCTGCGCCCAATAGGAACAGTCCAGCCCGAACTGCCAGGCCCTCCCTGGACTGGTAACAAGCATCCTAGGACCGATTTCGGGGTTTCACCCCTCATCAGCCAGGATAGCTTGAATCCAGTGGCAGAGTGAGCCGGGGACTCACGTGTGGGCATACCGGCGCACTTAGGAAGCAAAAGACACACAATTGATGGACGGAATGCAGAACAAATCAAAACATTCACCCCCAGTCAAGAGATCTGGGTTAAATCCATCATTCTTTTGCTCACCATGCCACCCCAGTTTAGACCTGGCCATATGCAAATCAGTTTTGACCCTGTGCCTCATGGGAACAGTCCAGCCCGAACCTTGTTGGAGGTATTCAGCACCTGAGTGGTCTTACTACATGGACAAAGTACATTATGCCACAATAGATAAGTTGTGTGATGTGAAATCTGAACAGTTTTAACCTCCATGACTTCACTAAAGTAAACATTGTTGGGATAAAGGTACTTGACAAAAACGAACTGTGCAATCATAAGGAGTCATATCAAAAAGGTTGATTGAAAGCGATAAAGAGACTGACACTAACTAATATTTTATTTTAAAGAAGATTACGTAAGCTCAATTCTGCTGTAGAAGAGTAGGGATAACAATTCAGAAAAACACAGAACAACCTGCCACTACACATAAGAGCATCCTCCTCACTTTTTCAATTCTGCAAGAAGCTGAATACCTGGCTTTTCCACTAGTCCCACTAGGCCCAAGGTGTTGCTAGGCTCACACCTGCTTAGCGCCAGGATACCCTCCAGGTGATAGTGCGCTCTACAGATCTGCATAACATAACATTATTAATTTGCACACAATGCCACCTCAGTTTGGACCCAGCCATATGCAAATCAGACTTGACCCTGCTCCAATGGGAACAGTACAGCCCGAACTAGCAGGACAGGTCCTCCCTGCAATGGAACACAAGCAACCCAGTACCGGTTTCGCCATAGCTATGGGTCATAAGCCAAGTATAACTTGGTTCCAGAGACACAGTGTGCACGGGACCCACTCATTGGTACAATAAGGACTTAAAAGTAGGGAGAAGACAGCTTGGAAGTGAGAAACTGACCCAAAAAACTTTTTGAAATCATCAAGCACCAATCAGGGCAGTCCATTAAAATTGAACCAGCTCTTCAAAGAAAAGTTGTGAGGCGATCTTGAACGTCTTTGCTGTAAAGATTAAAAAGATCGAACTATCGCTTGCAGACAGTTCAGCAGACAGCCAACCTTCATTTGCTACCCCAAAGCACAATGCTTCCTGAAGTGAAGTCAGATAAGTAAAAAAACAGGAATACATCAGGGTAATAGCTAACATGAGACCATCCACACACATTACTGGCCAAATTTCTTCAACCTTACTCAATGAAATCAGCTACTGGGCGCACCTGATCAACGCCTCACTGATACAAGGAGAAATTCTAAAATTCTGTAAATCGGATAGGTTATGCCCTCTTGACAAAAAAGACACAAACTAACCCCTTCCGTCGAGTTCCTAACTTCTTGTTCCTAACGAAGGCCCTGGAATGCTGCGTCTCAGCCCAACTCAAAACAATTAATTGATGATGACGACCTACTAGATAACTTCAAGTCAGGTTTCAGAACTGTCTGTAGCACAGAAACAGCTATTCTACAGATCATGTACAAAGCCCTCATTATACTGGACAAGGGGGGGTTCACCTCTACTCATACTCCTTGTCCTGACCGCTGGCTAAATAGGAGAGGTTACTTATGCACTGTATGCTGTGAGCCCTGCCAATAGCAAAAAAATACCATTTACACACCCACTGGCTAAGTAGCAGAGATTATATACTATTTGGATAGCGGCCAAAAAAAGAAAAACATTTTCCCTTTTCCTAGGGGTGACCGTAGTTTATGTGGTGTGACGGTAGTTTAGCTGGTTGCTGAACAAATAGCAAACCACTCTAATTGTTTGCTATTTGAGCAGTATATAACTAGCCTCTGTGAAAATATCAGTAATTGTGTACTGTTTAGCCAAACGGGGCAAACAAGAACCAAAGTTTCCTATTTAGTTGGCAGTAACCGGAAGAAATTCTGTACAATTTGGCCAATTTCCAGCGGAAAAAAAGTCACTTTTACCCTTTCCTGATCAGATAGATGTTTTTATTAAAGTTTTAATTGCTTTCTCCATATCCGACATATCCAACAGTATGTTACTAGTTGTATGTCACTCTCACCAGTACCTCAATATTGATCTACTGTACTATGCATCACCTACGTCAACCTAACCACTAGATTGCATTGTAAGTACATATTTTCAGTTTTTTGCTATATAGCTACTTATCTAGGCTTACCTGTCTTGTAGTGGCCAATATAGTGTTTGCAAGATTATGATCATGCAATATAGTGAGGGTACACTGTGTTACTACTGTCTGTGTGCCCTTTGGTTGTTAATGGGTGAAGTAGATACATATTTTCTACATTATCCGGTAAATATGTTTGCAAGTATTCTAGTAATCTCTTACAAATTTCATTCCAAATACAAATTTCATTCCATCATCAGCAGCCGGACAATGAGAGCCCTAAATGGCAGGAGGTGTTTTTTCCCCCAGAGTTTTATATAGCCAAACTTGACCCGAAGGTATCAGGTATCAGAGCGCTTTACATGAGCACCAGTTGCATTACACAAGTACACATTCATTTTTGTTAGGCTGTGGAAATTAAGTGATTTGCCCAGAATCACAGGATGTTGAGTGCCATTGCCGAGACTCGAACCCGGTTCCCCAGATTTGAGGTCGACCGCCCTAGTCATTAGACCACATCCTCTCCCCTAAGTGCTTCGGAAGCAGGTACTAAGTGGAAATAAAGGCCTGTTTTCAGTAACTGAAGTAAACTGTGATGTAATAATGCAAATCCCAGCCAATTAGAATGTAATGCTCAGAGCATTTTTGCTTTTGTTGCACAGATTTTCTTAAAGTGCTTATTATGATATTAGAACATTGGAATGTGGAGCACTCCATTGAATACAATGGAGTGCTCCGAGCTTCTACGGGTCGGTAAAGGCCCGCAGAGCAACATTCCAATGTTGCTTTTGTTCACAGCTATTGCTGTGAACAAAGTCCTCTCGGAGCTCGAGGGGATTTAAACCCCCTCGGGCTCCGAGAGGCCTTTGTTTTATTTGTTAGAACATTCTGCCCTCTAGTGGCAGAATGTTCTAATAGCCTTATAGCCCTTCGTAGCTGGGCTATACTGGCTATTAAAGTCCCGCTCCCTTGTTAAAGGCCGTCCCCTTCAGCTCGGGCCTTTAATGCTGGAGCGGGCCTTTATTAGCCGGTATAGCCCGCTACGGCGGGCTATAAGGCTATATTAGAACATTGGATGTTGAGAATTCCATTGAAGACAACGGAGTGACTCCTGGCTTATAATGGCTGGTATAAGCCTTCTGCTCCAACATTCCAATATTTGTCTTTCTGTTTCTGTTTTTGATTTAGAACATATCACCCTTAGTTGGTGGACTGTTCTAATAGCCTATAGCCCTTCTACCTCGGGCTACACCTGTTGTTAAAGGTCCTCATCCTTTTTACAGGCCCTTGCCTATAATTCAGTTTCAGGGCCTTTTACAATCAGTATAGCCCTAAGCATTGGAGTATAAGGCTATATTACACTCCTATGATGGTCAACTGACAGTGCTAAAGTCAACAGGTAAAATCTTACTGTGTATGATATTTTTTTTTTTTAAACTACTTTTAAGCTAAAGCTTCAGTGTGCATTACAAATATAAAAACACCTAAAATTACCAATGCAAAGCACACATTTACACCAATGTCATTAACGTTTCTTGACCAAATAAATACAAACAGTAATTCACATTTCTCTTTTAATATTTCTCTTTTATTGTTATTAATATTTACCACACCAAACATAATCGCCAGTGGATGTAAGTACCAGAAACAAGAGTCAGACAAAAACTGTATTATTCTAACGTAAAATAAGTCAATTTTTTAGTGCAAGTCCTCCTTCAAATCTGAAGTTAGTTGATATATGTTGGATCTGTTTCGAATAGCACTCGTTACAATGCATGCGTTTTCTACGCATGCCATTACAACGCAAGTCGTTACAACGACGCGTTGTTACATCGCATGCCATTACAACGCAAGTCGTTACAATGACTTGCAGTAGGGGGTGCGCTGGAGTTTGGAATAGTATAATTTATTATTCCAACTCCAGTGTGTGCAACAGTAGGGAAGGTGTTGGATTGAAAATCAAACAAATCCAACACCTTCTGCCCCCTACAGACAGTCATTGTAACAACTTGCATTGTAATGGCATGGGATGTAACAACGCGTCGTTGTAAAGACTTGCGTTGTAATGGCATGCGATGTATCGCATGCGTTGTAAACTATGTTTCCCATCTGTTTCTGGTAGAAGGTTTAAAAGAATGTTTTCCTATGGTATAAGTAATCATGAACGTTGAAGACCTCTTCTGCATGCCTCAGTGCAGGAACTTCTGCACTGTTTGTATCCAGGCACCCCATCTTGATAGTACCAGCCCACAATTTTGTAAAGCTAAAACTTGCCTACAGTGTCTTCATACTGGCTTTCTCTGTCAACTCCCACCCAGTCCCCCATGTGCACATCCCTAATCACGTGGAGTCCAACCCACATCTTCCTCTGTTCCTCAGCATATCCACTCAAGGTTTTTAGGTCGAGCTTGGGCAGCGCATGCGCTGCTGCGAGGCATGCAGTAGTGGAGTACGGCTTTGAAGCCCCGCTGACTCTCCTCCCATATTTGTCATTGGCTTGGGTCATTGTCCTTCGTAAACGCTGGCTTTCGATTCATTATTAGGCTTGTTAGTCCCTCCTTGGTCCCGCCTTGTCTGCATTTGTTACCTCCCATAACGAATGGGCCTTTTACTGGTGTTGTTACATGGTCTGCTTTATAAGTCGGTGAGCACTATTTTATTTAATGCTCTTCCCATATTCCACCCACTACCTCGCAGCCCGCTTTTATTTTAATGTTTACTAATGGGCGTCCGCTTTAACTATAGCAGCCACGTTTTTGTATTTTTTTATTTTAGCAGCACGGTGCGCATTTAGCGGCTGCGCTTATTTTTTTAATTTTTTTAGCAGCGCGGTTGCAATTAGCGACCGCGCTTATTTATTTATTTAATTTGTTTACTGGCGTCCATGCGGCATTTTCACATTCATAGAGACCGCGCCCCTTTCTTTACACAAACCGTGTCTAAAGAAAGGCACACAGCCACCATTAAAGTGAAAGCGCGGCATGGGCGCCTTTACCAAAAAAAACATCTGTTTGTCAACTTGACAAACAGATGCTCTTTTTTTTTTGTCAAAGCCCCCATGCCGCGGTTTCACTTTTATGTAGGACACGCCCTTTTCTTTAGACGCGGCTTGTCTAAAGAAAGGGGCACAACCTTCATGAATGTGAAAGCGCCGCATGGGCGCTAGTAAAAAAAACAAATATTTGCAATGTAATAGGTCTCGCATTTGCGAGAGTTTAAACTATTGCATTGCCAATAGCTTAAACTATCGTTAATGTGAGACCTATTGCATTGCAAATGATTGTTTTTTTAAAATTTGGTATTTCAATTTCTACTTATGCCATCATAAATTCAGGACTACAAGTCCCGGAATGGATGGATCCATGCATGGATATGGATTTATGAAAGAAATCAGGATAAATAAAGTCTTCGCCTTTGCTGATCTCGCAGCCTCCACGCTGCTTGGCCATTAGGGGAAACACTCCCGTTTTTTTAAAGCAAACAAATGCCTTATTTTTGCGTTCTTCTGCTTCAAACATCATTCTCTTCAGGGGAAGTTACTGTGAAAGTTACATTCTGATGATTTATTTTGGAACCTTCGGCTTGTCTGTTGTCACATGTTGGCAGTGACATTCATGCTTGTCAGTCAGCCCTCAGCTTGCCAATCCACAGGGTGTCCAGAGCTTGCATGAGGCTGCGCCGTCAGGTATCGGAAGGTATTCTTCTCAGCTAAGATGTCCATTTTGTCGAATTCAGCCAGGTCTTTCCTTATTATTTACTGCAAAACCCATAGCTCCTGAACTAGATTCCAAATCATTTACCCTCCGGGATTAAAGTCTGGGCAGAGCGGGACAGACAGTTTGAAGGTGCTTATCACGTGATGAAGGCTCCCTTACTAAATGGTATTCATCTAATGAGAGCAAAATTGGTTGAACTGTATTGCGCAAGTTTAAATCCAGTGCTTAATCTGTAAAAAAAACATAAGTGCTGTAATGATGTGATGTAATGACATTGTGATGTCATTTTAGAAGCTTAGGGACAGAAGTTCTAGTTAGGGAGGTTGAGGATCTTTCAAGGAATAGTAGTCAGTTTAGAGCAGGGATTAGACACTGAAGTAATAGAGATACAGAGCTCCAATAAATATATATATAAAGATACTCACTGCGTCTGAAACTCTTTTACAATGGCGACGAAGGGAAAAAGCACGCGTGGAAGTGCCAACTTGTGAGATGCTGCAGGAAATGAGGAGCCGATCGTGAGAAGAAAAGCTGTCACTGATCGTAAAAGATTACAAAAGGCTGTCAACGATCGAGAAAAGCTGTCAACGATCGTGAGTAGCTGGCCGTATGCTGTAAGACTGGGCCCGGAAGTGATTTCGCTTTTTTTACTGATCCTGGTGAGTCCATGCCCATGTCTGTGCATGCGCGCGCTATTCAAAGAGCCGTATTCAAGGAGCCAGCGCGAGTCCATATTCAAAATAGCTGAGCGCGAGCTCCCGTATTCAAAATAGCTGAGCGCGAGCTGAGCGCGAGTACATGCGCAATTGAAAGCGTGCGTGCGTGGCATTGAATTAAGCGCGAGTCCAGTATTTAAAGGAAAACAGCGAATTAAAAGCAGGAAACAGCTGAATGAGAGTGCGCACGCTGTAAAAATCAAGCGCGAGTATTGTGTCATCTTCAGCTAACGCGAATGAAAAGCTGAATGCGTGTGCAAGACAGGAACCGGGAAACAGAAATTAACACGTTCCTGTTTCAAAGCGTGGTGCGCATATATAAAGGAAAGAAATTGAAATTTGAACACAAGAAGCCTACCTGATTCAAAGTGTAATGTGCGCATATAAATATAATTTGGTATGTGTTCCCACTTCCTCTCCTGTGAGGCTGTGGCTGACGACTGACGTGGTAGCGAGACGGCAGCGTGACGACGCACAACGCACAACGCAGAGCAGAGAGAGCGGCTGAGAGAAAGCGGAAAGCACTGAGGACGGGTGCCCCACGTATGCTCACTGAAGAGGTTTACTCATAACAACAATAACATTGCTTAAATTTAGCTTCATCAGCATATTGGGTGAAGCGCTGAAATTAAGCGCGTGAAGTGTGGGAAGTGCGAGGAACCGATTTTGGTGCCGTTTGAGTTTTGCCGGCACCGAAGCAGAGAGGGAAGTTCTGCAAGCAGCTGTGAGCCCTCACCCCGTGCCTCTTTGGTGGACCCATTTTTACGGGACAGGTGGGGGGGCTGGGGTTCTTGGAGAGCTATAGTGGTGAAGCCCCAGTGAAGCCCAGTGAAATCAGCAGAGGAAGTATTTACACCTGGGAAGACGCCAGTCTCAGGGGGATTAGGGAGGTCTGGTCAGGCCTGAGCCAAGACTTGCCATGACTTGCTTTTGTATATGAATTAATTAGCACGCTGTGAAGAAACCACGGTCAGCCAGTCAGCCAGCCAGCACACAGGGGAGGTAAGTGCTTTTTAAACTTTCTTTTTTTTAAAATTGTTTTTAAGTCTATTCCAGACCTGGGCTTGAGTATAAAAAGCTCAGGAAGAGTAAGAAGAGGCGTGTTGCAAAGTTCCTATTGAGTTTGTGAACACTGATCTGAAGGGTTTAAGGAGGGAAAGCCAGGGGCCCGAGAGCTCATTTTGCTTCCATTTGGAAAACCCACGGAATAGAAGTACTATATAGTAATACAGTTTATATAAGGAGGATTTTGGAATGTCGCCAAGAAAGGCAAAGCCAAGAAAAATATGCAAGGACACATTGGATCAAATCGTTGAGCTCGAGGTGGCGTCAATTGAAGAAGGGCCTGAAGGGGGCCTGAAGGGGGCCCCGAAGGTGTGCAAGCTACAATCCCCATGAAAAATGATAAAAGGGAGGTGAAGAAAATCACTAAGAAATCCATCGCAGGGAATAAACTGCAAGGTTGTGGGAAAGAAGGTGGCTTAGTGTCCAAATCAATAAAGGACTTTGTGGGGAAGCACTTTAAGAGGGCACTTACACCGGGAAAAGGTCAAGCCCAAGAAAGCAATAAGGAGCAACAAAGTGTAGAGGAGGTCGCGGAGATTGCTGATTCCTACCTTATTCAGAGTAACTCAAGCCTCATTGACCCTCCCATGGAACCAAGACTTTCATCTTCACCTCGGATCTTTTCCTCGTTAGGGGGTGAGGACGAGGTATTGGTAGGGAACGGGTCCAAAGATGTGGGGGCCTGCATTAACCTGTCAAATTCTGCTTCAAGAACTACGTTTAACAGAAGTATGGATCATGCAGGGAACCAAAGCCCCAAGCTCATAGACTCATCAAATGAAATACTACGGAATGGTATGCTGGGCTTGGACATTACAACATCATCTTCTGCCTCTATGTTGGACATTATGCTGATGCTACAAAAAATGTTGCAAGGGCTGTTAGAAGTCTCAGTGCTAAATAATACCCTGTTAAAAAATCATGAAATGCAATTTAAAAGAATAATAGAAGAATTACAGGGGATAAGGGGGCAGATGCCAACAATGGTTAGACCAGTACAAGACACTATAATAGAAGGCCATGTTGAAAGGAATACAGGAGCCACAGTGGAGGGTGGCACCCAGCATGAGGTGTATATCTCCAAATGGCTGATGCTGGTAAGGAGGCGGGGAGAGTTCTCTTGGCCAAAAAACCAACATCTTAGGTATCCTCATAAAAGGCCATCTCGGATATATGGAAGAAAGGCCTCTATAAAAGAGAAGGGCAAGGAATTGAAGACCAGAGTACAAACCCAAGATGAAGGAATGCTGCAAAATAATAAAAGGGAAAGAAGGCAAATAGAGAGGCAACCCGGCTCTGTAGGAGTGGAAGCTGTCGTAGAAGGGAAAATTACATCTGTAAACCATACCCGTAAATCTTGTAGGGAGGTGAAGTGTTAAAAAAATAATAGAAATAAGTTAAGAGAGAAAGAACCATCTAGAAGTTTAGTAGTTGGAGGAAGTAGAGGGAACACACTACCTAGAAAGAACGAATGGCAGGGAAGAGGTGAGTGGGACGGAAAAAACCCAGCTAAGAGCAATAAGAACAAATTGTGGATATACTTTACACCTATTGTCCAAGAATCTGGGAGGAAAAAACAAAGGAAGATAGTACCTTTAAATCGTTCCCAACTCTTATTTTCCTTTGCAAAATGCCCAAGTTTAAAAGAAATTGGTACAAAGGATTTGAGACAGGTAGGGTTTGGTAGTAACAACCAAGGCGCAGAATACACAAAGGTCCAAGTCTACTCAGGACTTGTTAAGGCTGCTATTCAGAAAGCTGAGAAGGAGATACAAAAAGAGGGTATAAGGATAATTTCTGAAGTAGAAATTGAGGAAGGGAAACAGCGAGAAGGAGGGTTCCTGAGATTCCATGCAGGTTTGGGGGAACGACAGGTGAAGCTGGTAGCAGGGGGGCGTGGGGAGAAGGCAAATATTACCATAGCAGTAGAGAATTTGGAGGCCTATAAAAATTGGGGCAGTTGGGGTCCGGATAATAGTATCCTAAGTTCAAGCTCATGGGGACTGAATGAGTCAGGGTGTCTCAGTGAAATCGATTAGGACACCGAGTTGCCGCATAGCCTGAGATTAATTTCATGGAATATAAATGGGTTGGGAGGTCAAACGAAGGTGGATAGTTTAATCCACGTGGCAAAGTATGCTGATATCATCTGCTTGCAGGAGACATGGCTATGTGGCAACACCCCAGTAGTCGAAGGGTATGTTCAATTTCACAAACCAGCTAGGAAGTTGAAAAAATTTGGACGCCCATCGGGTGGGATCATGACTCTCACCTCAACAAGGCTAGTGAAAAAGGTTAAGTTAATTAGCACATTGTGTAAATGGTTGTTGGTTTGTAAGGCATCTTACCCATGTATTGAAGGAAATGGTGACCACTTGATTCTCATAAATGTATATATCCAATGGGGTTCCCTAAAAGAATATGATACAGAGATGGGGCTCTTCAAAAAGGATATAACTAAATTAAATGAAATGTATGGGAAAGACACAATGGTGATAATGGGTGACTTTAATCATAAATTAAACTATGGAAAATTAGATCACTGGTTTGAGGAAATCATGAGCTCCTATAATATAGGGTCAGCAGAATTTCCCACGTGTTTATCCACTAAGCAGGATGAAGCATTAGGGAAGTTTCTGGGTTCTATGGATTAATATGTCTTAACGGTGGGATGGACCCAGATCGGCCAGCTACACAGACTTTTAGAGTAGGCAATCAACAGTGCCCTATAGATTATATTTTTATTCAGGCCTGGAACTACGGAATGGTAAAAAAGTTCTGGGTAATTAAGCGCAGGGACAGTGATCATAATGCTCTGTACTGTGAATATTTAAGGGGGCCAACAAGTCCTTGTGAAAGAGTGATTGCCCAAAATGTGGAATACCCAAAGCGCTTGACCACAAAATTGACGGAAGAATATGTTGAGAAATTGGTAAGCTTTAAACAAAATTTAAAGATGGATAGCGTAGAAGGCCGCCAGGTAGCTTGGTATGTGGATAAAATAGCTCAGGCAGTGCAATGTCTTAGAGTGCACCTAAAAGACAAGAAACAGGTTACGGTAAAGCCTCAGTGTAATATTGGAAGGCCCAGGTGGTTTAATCTAGCATGTCAGAATAAAAAAAGGGCCATTCGGAAAATAGAGCGACGACAGAGGATATGTTACGATTATGGGAATTTAGAGATCCTGCTTAAGCTGAAGAAAGAATATAAATCACTAGTAAGGAAGCAAAAAGGGATTTTTAAAGAAAAATGTTGGGCAAACCTACTTGAGACAATAGAAAACAAAAATATAAAAGGGTTCTGGAGGTTGATACAGGATGCCGCAGGGAGGACCTCGGGAAATATGAGCTGTGTTGTGGAAGAGGCGGCATGGGTAAATTATTTAGGTGACTTATATAAAGCCAGGAGGATCCCGGTAATAAGTAAGGAAAAACTAAGTTGGACAACATGTGTAGAAGCGCTAAAGCCAACTTTTAATGTAGAGAAAGTAAAAGAAACAATCAAGAAGCTGAATTTATCGCGTGCAGCAGGCCTCGACAATCTTCCCGCCATCCTAATTAAAACTCAAATAGATTGGTGGGCTGGTTTCTTATCTCATATGTTTGTTGCCATCTTAGATACAGGTTGTATCCCTAAGTCTTGGAGAGAGGCCATAATCAGACCCTTACATAAAAAGGGTGAAAGGAAGGATCCAAGGAATTATAGACTAATCAATTTATTGGACATTGGAGAAAAGGTATTCTCAAGAATAATCCTTGGTAGACTAAAGGAGTGGGTGGAGCAGCGGTCGATAGTCCCAATTGAGCAGGGAGGTTTTAAGGAAGGACACTCCACCGTCGATCACTGCTTTGCTCTGTGGGCTGTGGCGCGGAAGTCCATGGAGCAGCAGGGTAAGTTATACTGCTGCTTCGTGGACTTTCGCGCAGCCTTTGATCTGGTGGATAGGGAGTGTTTGTGGGAGGCCTTGAGAAATTATGAGGTCCCTGCAGATCTTTTGTTGGTAATTCAGGAGTTGCATAGCCAAAATTGGGCGCAGGTAATTAAAGATACTTCTGGTGGCCTAACACCTGCAATAGTGATAAATAACGGATTAAAGCAAGGCTGTGTCTTGGCTCCGCTTCTTTTTGCAATATTCCTAGCAGATTTGCCCCTTATTTTGGGGTCTGCCAGAGGCGCAAGCCCAAAGGTAAATGGAAGGCATTTGTCCTGTTTGCTGTATACTGACGATTTAGTCATATTGGACCAAACTGAGGTGGGTCTACAAAGGAAGCTGAATAAATTCAGTGAATACTGTATGGCAAAACGACTTACAGTAAACATGGACAAAACAAAAATATTGTGTTTCGGTAAGAGAAATCTGAAGTTTAATTGGTACCTGGGCCAAACAAAACTAGACATCGTAAATGAATACAAATATCTCGGGATATGGTTTACAAACTCCTTGAAGTGGGGTATGCACCTGGAGGCGCAGAAAGTAAAAGCACATTTAGCGGTATGTGGGCTGAAAAGATTTAATCACAGTTATGGTGATATGTCCCATAAACCTCTATTGACGGCCTATAAAGCAATGATTCCTCCGCAACTCCAATATGGCTCAGAAATCTTATGTATTGATGGTAAAAGCTCCTGGGATAAAGATGAAGGGAAATGCCTAAAATCTTTACTCTCTCTCCCCAGCTCGGCAATGATCCAGGCAATTAGACTGGAACTTGGCCTGACTGCATGGAATTTTCAGGTGCAACTAAGTTTACTTAGATTTTGGAATCGTTTGGGTCTTGGGGAGGTCACAAAGGTGTCTCAGTGGTGCATGAAAGAGATCCAATCTAGTGAGCGAAAGTGGGCTAAAGCCACAAGATGCAAACTTCAGACCATTTGTGATCACCTGAACGTGGAAATAGATCCGAAGACATTGCAAATCAACGTAACAAAGAGTGTACTTAGAATGCAGGGTAAAGAATTGTCACGAGCAGTAGACAGAGAGTATTTGAGTATGAAAGACTCTGTAAAATTTATGAGTAACAGCTGGGAGAAAGATATAAGCTATCCCTACCTAGACACATTACCGAATCGTTGGTTAAGAATGGATGTACTAAGGATTAGAATTGGTATTAATCCGGCCGTAATAAATAGTGCAATAAAATCTGGCCTAATTCAACAAGATGGCAATTGTATGTGTAATATAGGGATGAAATGTAATATTTTACATATTTTATTGGACTGCCGGAAATTTTTATATTTACGTAAATTAATACTTCGTCCGATCTTTTTAAAGTATGATGTTAGGGCGCGTTCACAAGCATGGGAGCTTCTCGCTGATATGGAACATTTAGATATCGCGATAGCCATTGGGACATTTATGCAGGGTGTCTATAGGGTCCCTGGTCCAATAGAGGCTTAAGAGAAGCGAGGTGCCTTGCAATCTAAAATGAAATTAGTGGTTTTAAAATTGGTAGGAATTAAGTATTAAGTTTTAAGGATATTATGGGTTTTATTGCTTAAGAAAATGACTTTGTAATGTGTAGACTTTTTTAAATGATAATGTATGTGTTATGGTTTAAAAACAGATGGTTTAAATAAACTTTATTTTTGACTTGACTATAATTTGGTATAAAAATCAACACTAGATATATATATATTATATATGCACATTAAGGAAAACAATTAAAATAAACAAATAGGAAATAAATATACATGCCATATTAGAAGGAAATAACAATACACTAAGGAATATATATATATGTACAAACATTAAACATTTTTGGAATTAATTTAAAATAAGTATGACTACAGAAAACTTAAGCAATGAAGTTGCTATAAATCTGAATTCAGAAATATATAATGAGGAAGACGTTACGGGGAATATTTCAAGTACAATTTTCAGAATACCGCTACCCTTCAATTTATCTGAGCAAGAAAATGTTGCACAAAGATGGGAAAAGTGGACAAGGAGATTTGAGCATTTTTTAAAAGCAACATGTAAAAAACACACTGACGAACAAGCAAAAGATTTATTACTTAACCTTGTAGGAGACGATGTTGAAGATTTGATTGTTACGTTCACAGAACATGAGAGAAATACTTATGAAGGTCTTATGAAATGTCTAAATGCAAAATTTGACCCTCAAAGAAATCTGGATTTCGAAAGATACAATTTTAATATGGCATGTCAATGAGAAAATGAAACAGTGGATGACTATGGGGCTCATTACGATGGCGGGCGGAAGCACAACCGCCGTGCTGGCGGATGCAAAAACCACCAGTTACCGCCGGCACGCAGCAGTCCACACGCCCGCCCAATTACGATGCGAAAAGCAGGCCAAACACCGCCGGCAAGCCAGCAACACCGTCCGCCATCAAAGTGCGCCCGTTCACGTAGCGGCGCAGCACAACTGACACACACCGTCCGACGAAACACGTCCCGCCCGGCGCATAAATTACGATGCCGCAAACAAACGGCTCCCACGGCCAAGAGACACCGCACGTGAAAGAGAGGCGGTAACACGGACGCAGAGCACGGACAACGAAGAAGCGGCACCCGGGCATGAATCCAGCACTGCAGGCCCTTCCCATGCTTCTGCTGATGCACCACCAAGGACGCAACGTACCGCGGAGACGCAGGTAGGCACACACACAACAAGTGCACGCAAACAGCGCACACAGTGCAAGGGCGGAAAAAGCGGACAACCCCCCACCAGCGCGTGTACACTACACATCCACCATTGCATCCACATATGACACACAGGCCAAATCCTAACATCGCGGAACACATGTGTACACACCACCTGGGACTAGGAACCAACCACCCCGTCACGGCCACAAAGCGCCGATGACGCCGCCACACATGCGCACAACGCAGAGGCCAACCGCAGCGCCATGCATGCGTCGCACACAGACACAGGGACACAACCAAGCAGCACACACATCAGCCCCACCCCGAACGCACATGACACGTGACAGGCCTGCCACAGACATGTCCCCAACGCCCAATTCACGGACAACACCCAACGCCACACAACCGACGCACACATGTCAGTGAAGTCACGCAACAGCAGGACACACCCCAGTGTAACAAACATGGCGAAGCACACAGCGGCGGCAACACCAACTAGGAGAAGCAGGGCCTCTTCGGGAAGAGGAACGCCAGTACCACACTGAAAAACCCATACCACCCTGCACATATGAACAAGACACATGAAACGGAACACCAAAGAGCCCGGGGACCGACAACAGGTGGCCCAAGAATAACATCCACACACAAGGCCCAACGCAGAGCGGAAAGGCAGCCTGCCGCCCACACAAGGGAGAGCAGACAGCACTGAATGACCTTCCATTCCAACTCCGAAACCACAGCCCTACGACAGAAGCCGGTGAATACAGCCATTGTCCAAGAATAGACCAACACAGGCATGCCGAGGAGACCGACCACAGGGCAGATAGCGCATATCACAGAAGCACACAACGGACGGGGAAGAAAGAAGAAAACACTCCCCCATGTCGGCCACATGCAAGTTAATTGGAAGGAGTCACACAGCACTGACCTTGAACTGTCTGAGAAGCATGTGGGAAGAGGGCCCGTGTCCTCCAAACAAGCCAACAGAACACAAGTCCTGTCTCCCTACGACTACACAGAGCTCACAGCAACCCCGGAGCGTGCACATTGCAGACTGCACACACAGCCGGAGCACGCCACCTCAACGAACCGCTGCGAAATGGCAACCGCAACACACCTACCCAACTACGCTGAACAGCTCAAGCT